>CM053584.1:284319245-284370920 GCA_028627135.1 Pseudochirops cupreus
TTGATTTCCCATAAAGTCATTTGCTTCCATTTGCTCCACTCTAAATCTGAAGGAATTATTCTCTTCAGTGAGCTTTTGAGATTCTTTTTCCATCTGGCAAATTCGACTTTTTAAGACATTCTTCTCCTTTTTGGAGATTTGGGCTTCTTTTGCCATTTGAGTTAGTATATTTTTTCAGGTGTTATTTTCTTCAGTCAGGTTGTTGACTCTTTTTTCATGATTTTCTTGCATCATTCTCATTTCTCTTCCCAATTTTTCCTCTACTTCTCTTATTTGATTTTCAAAATCCTTCTTAAGCTCCTCTGTGGCCTGTAACAAGTTTACATTTTTCTTGGAAGCTTTTGGTGCAGTAGTTCTGACTGTGTTGTCTTCCTCCTATTCCATGCTTTGATCCTTTTTGTCCCCAAAAAAGGAATCTAAAGTTGGATTGCTGAGCTTGCTTTGCTTCCTTTGCCTGCTCATGCTGCCAGTCAATTACTTGACTTTTGGGCTCAGTAGAACTCTCCGTTCAGAGGGGAGAGCTTTGTCCCAAATCTCTGGGGTTTCACAGCTGCCGGAGCTATTAGGAAGCTGCCATCTCTGCATCCCCCACCAACTTTGGCTCACTGGTCACACACCTCAGGACCACTACCCAAGACCACAATCCTGATCCAGGCAGCTTAAGGCAAAAGCACTTAGCCTCTGAATGATCACTTGGCCCTCCTGCATCTGCAGGCAGGGAGCTCTGAAGAAGCCACATGGAGGCAGCTGCAGGGCCAGCCACTTCAGCTGCTTTTTTGTCCTGGGGGCAGATGGCCAGACCCACTCCTTTCACCCAAATTTAGCCAAGTTCCACTGACCATTCACTTTGTTCTTTTTTCTTATGGATTGATAATTCTGGAAACTGCCGTAGCTGCTGGTGTTCTGCATTCCCGAAAGCTCCAGCTGGGCTTGTCCTGGATACCCTGGGGCTAAAACCACATGGGGCTGGGCTCTGCTCCCAGCAAGCTGGGATGAGCCCTTCCAGTCTGCCTGTCAGGCTGCCTTCAGTGGGAACTTTGTTTCTTTGTCATTTTGTGCACTCTGGAGCTCTAAAGTTTTTTTAGAGTCATATTTTATAGGTATTTGAGGTGGTTATGGGGGAGCTCACGAAGTTCTTCTGTTTCTATGCCTCTATCTTGATTCTGCCCCTCAGGTCAGTCAAGTCAGAAAAGGCTTCCTGAACGAAATAGATTTTGAGTAGAGTTTTTAAAGGCTAAGCAGGCATTTATCAAGTCACGTGGAGGATGGGGCAGAGGGAGGAAGAGTTTGTTGCAGGAATAAAGAATAATCAGTTGAAGAGCACTGGGTTTCAACAGGAGAATAATCAATGCAGTTTAACTGGTGCATGGAGTACAAGAAGGGAGAGTAATACTTAAGTCTGGAGAGATAAGGAGGTTCAAAATTGTAGGGGCTTTAAATACCAGGCAGAGGGGTTTGAACATAATTTGGTGGGCACCAGAGAACCACTGAAGATTTTTGTGTAAAGAAGTGATAAGTGAAGAGGTATATAATAGATTTGTAGTTTTATGTGCAATTTTCTTTTTAAAAAAAATTTTACTATGTTGTGGAAATACTTATTTTATTTCATAAATTAAAAATAAAAATTTTTTAAAAGGTGTGAAGCAGTAGGACATTATTGCAATAGTACAAGTAGAAAGTAATGAGATCCTATAATAGAATAGTGTCAATGGAAATAAAAAGAGGATATGAACAAGAGATGATATGAGAATAAAATTAAAACAACTTGGGAACTATTTGACTATGAGAGGTGAGGGAGAGAGAGTTGGAACATAGCCCTAAAATTTCAAGCAGGGGACTGGGTGAATGGAGACATCATTAGAAGTGGTAAAGCTTCGCATAGAGGACATGTAGGGAGAAGTTTGATAGACTCAGTTTGGGGCATAGTGAATTTGAGTTTCCAGCAAGCAATGTCTTGTAGGCAAAATGGAGATATGCAGCTCCAGAGCTTTGAAGACAGGTGATAGTGGTAGCTATGTGAGTGAATGAGATTGCCAAGGGAGAGAATATAGAGAAGATAAACTGAGCATAGGCCCTTGGGGAAGCACCAAAATTAAGAGACTGGGGAGGAGAATAGCCATTGCAGGAGACAGAAGACACTGCTAGGGAAGCGGGAGATGACTAGGAAGAGTGTGTGTCTCTGAATCAGCTAACAGAGGAGGGAGCATCCAGGCCTGTGGCTTGATGATTTCTGGATAGTACCCACTTTCTTCTGCCTCTCGGGAATACAGCAGAAAGGGTGGGAGCAGGTGACCCCTTTAAAAGGAGTTTATGCATGTGTCAGGGGATAAGATAGGAGAGAGAAGGAATACAGCTATGGGCTGAATGAGTACAGAAAAGGAACGAGTAGTCTTTGAAGATACTCTCTTTAATAATTTTCCCTAGAACTGGAGCTGCTTATGTCTGTTTCTGCTTACTTTAGCTGAATCTGTAGCAGTTGCTTATATATGTTGTATATATGTCAGCTGTCTCTCTGGGCCAATCACATATTAGTCCCCATCAAAAGCTCTGTGTTCTTGCCAAGCCAGCCTACTTACTGATCCCAGTTCTAATGCTACCTCCCTACAAGAATCCTTTCTTGAACCTCGGATTCATTAGTGCTGCTCCTCCCTGCCTCCAAATTATTTTGTGTGTGCATCTTCTTATCTTAACAAACAGGTTGTTTTCTTCTAGTAGAACATAAGCTCCATGAGAGCAAAAACTTTTCCATTTTTGTCTATGTAAATCTACTATGAATCCTCCTTAAATTGAATCCTATCATTCGTCTATACTTTGTACCTGTCATACTTGTGAAGCAGCTGGTATTGTTGATGGCATGCTTGTTTTCCAGGCCCTCACAACTGATGTTACCATCATAGCAGTCAGTATTGTGTAGAGGTAATAATTAGTGATGCTAATGAAATTGTTGCAGGAGTTGGATGTACTGACAGCAACAGGCCTTGAAATGTGGCTGCTATAGAAAGGGTTGGATTTTGTCACTACTAGGCACATGAGCTTCCTTCCAAGCTTGATCAGTACTTATATATCCCTTCTTATCCCTTTAAAAACTAATATTAAATTATGAATCTTTTTAGAAAGATTCTGAGATTCTCCTGGGAGATATATACATGTATAATATATAGGGAGGTATGTAGTGACTTAATTTGTTCTGTGGATGTACAGTGAGTTCAGCATTAATTGTAATAAAAATACCTCTTCAGTGACCTGGGACTTCATTGTTGTGGTTATTCCCCCCATCAATGCAGATCATAGTCTCTCTAACTTAGGAGATGGTTTTTAATGATTGTGGGGGCTGAAAAACCCCTCATAAGGTTGAAGACCTTTGAACTTAGGTTGGTTCTCTGACAAGTTAACAGCTTCAAAGGATCTACCATAACTTGAACTTCTGGCTAAACCTTTTGGGTTGTCTTCACACCATAATAAGCAAGACTTTAATGGAGGAATTTTAATAATAATCATACTCAGTGATTCTTCTTATTTGAACTGAATTTGTATCCCATGTCAAAGACATTGAGTTCTTTAATTTTGATATTAGGAGCTGTGTAGAGTAATCATAAATGTCGTAGTTCTGAAATGGCACAATTGAATTACTGCTGTTGCAAGGATGTTTTTTTAAGTTTCAAAAAGCTTTTATTGTGGCTACCCCTAAAGGCAAAATATCAGAAAACAATCCACTACTGAGATGTTTTATATTAAAGAAATGGTATCTTTATCCCTTCCTTTCCCTCCAGTATACATGCTTTCATCTTACTATGAACATTTAAGAACAGTTTCCCGTGTCTAAATATATGACTTGTTTAAAAAGGCACCCATAATTATGACCCTCCACCATTCTCAACCACATACTGTAACATAATTAGAAAGCTTTTTTGCTCAATCTAACAAAATATTTTAAGGTTGTATTCTGCTTCCCTGTTACCTGCTGGAAAGAGAAGAATCTCTAAGTTTTTCCTAACTGTGTTTAGAACACTCAACATTTGAGAAAAAAGCACTCTCTGAAACACCTAAATTATTACAAGTTGTTGGTCATAAACTTAGGGTGAAGAAACTCAAAACTAGATGTGTTAAATTGTTTCCTCCCTCAAATGGATAATTCGAAAAAGAAATGATCTGTCTATTAGGTCATTAAAAGAAGTCCTATTCCTGAAGTGCTCTGAAGTAGTCCCTTTTCTAAATGCCACCTATACCAGTTGACTAATGATGGGAATTGCAGCAGGTTTCACAAGGATTTAAGTCCCAAACAGTCCATCCCAGAGTAGCAAAGCGACAAGGGCATTCAGTGACCCAAGTGAAATGCTAGCAAAGTCACAAGGAGAGGAATCATGGGTGACTTTTAGTGCCATTTTCATTTAACAAGCCATTAGTAGAGCAGGCCAAAGACTCCCGACTTTCATCACCCCAAGATGTTTAAGTCAATTACTGTGGGAAGACATGATTGGCAGGCTGGTATATCCCTTCTGGTAGAGATCTTTAAGAGATTCCCAGCCAGACCCCAGCATGGTTTGCTGGAGTAACCTATGGCTAAGATACACTCTGATGGCTGCCACCTGCATGACAGCCCCAGTATTCAGGAGGCAAGACACTCTGAAGTCTTGTTAATTACAGCATTTTTCACTGAGCATCAGCTTCACCCATGTCAGGACTCCCTGGACAAATTAAAAAGTACCTGTTAAGAACAGAGATTGTCTCTGCTCCTTGTATATGCTAGCTATGTGGCCATTCAGGTGACTGACTTAACTCTGAACTTCAGCTTTCTTACTGTCAAATGGGAATACTATGGTTGTATCTCCTTCAGAGGAGCTGTGAGCCTCAAATAAGTTGATCCATGTGAAAACATTTCACAAACCTTAAAGCACTACAAAAATGTTAACTATTATTGCTACTTATTCATTCTTACTGAGTTTCTTGTCTTTAAACCACAAAATATAAGTAGTTTCAAGAGTGTAAGAGTAGGGACTCATTCTCTGAGCAGATAGGCACCTTTCCCTTCATCTTTCCTGTTTCATTGAGACCTGCTAATAGGTTGATTTTTCCCCATCCTTCCCTACTCCTCTAGGGATTTGGGCCAAAGAATTAACTACGCACCACCTTATCCAGAAGTGGAGAACAAAAAAGAATTGCAAGGTTGTTTTTAACCAGCTGATCTGTTTTCCCTGAGGACAGAACAATAAGGGCAGGACTTGAAAGTTTATGAGAAGAATTTGGGTTAGATGTTAGAAAGAATGTCTCGACTGTAAGGGATGGGGAACACCAAGATACTTTACCAACAAAAGTCTTAATATCTCATTTTCTGAATATTTTTAAGTAGACTACTACATATATGACTTGCTCTGAGTCTAATCCTACCCATAGGGAAAGAAATGGACTATGACTTTTCAGTCCTCTAGCCATAAAATTTTGGGTTTCTACCATTTTTACCTATTTTCATTTCACTTAATTATATTTTATGAACAAATTTTATGAAAGTCAATAATTGATTTTTATTTACATGTTTCTTTTTGTTGTTCAGTCCTGTCTGACTTGTAAACCATTTGAGATTTTCTTGGCAAAGTTACTGGAATGGTTTGGCATTTCCTTCTCCAGCTCATTTTACAGGTAAGGAACTCTGAAGCAAACAGGATTAAGTGACTTGTCCAGGGTCGCACAGCTAGTAAATGGCTAGATTTGAACTCAGAAAAATGAGTTTTCCTGACTCTAGGCCCTACACTCTATGTACTGTGGCACTTGGTTGCTCCCTGATCAAGATTACCTACTCTATAACATACTTTTTACATGAAAACATACAGGGTAGGGCAGGACACTATCTTTCACAGCAGCCTATTCCACTTTGAGATAGCTCTAATTGTTAGGAAATCTTTTCTTATGCTGAACCAAAATTCCCTCTTCTCACTTTTACAGAGAAATATAGGGGTTTTTCTCATAATTTTCAGCAGCAATAATTTCAGGGCTCTGAATATTGAAGATCAGTGGAACAGTTGTGAGCTGTTTCCAAATAGAACCTGTTTGCCGAAAGTAAAAGGCATAATGCTTTTAAACTATTGTTCATAGCTATTCGACTACCCTTCAAACCTTCAGAAGCTCCTTTTAAGGAGATAAAGTACTCTTACGACCATGATAATAAAGTACTGTCCTTTACTTTTCACCTTGTTTTCATGGAATATTTTCTTATTAATGCTGTTTTCTGGAAATGTATTTTGGAAACAAGCTCATTTTCTTCATCATAAGGTCCGTAGCGTGGCTAGTGATGCTCTTAAGTTTTGAAACTTGCTCCACAGGGTATCCCAGTATGTCATAATGACTAGTGAATGCCTAAGGAATGAGACAGGCAAAGAATTTAGCATTGTGCTGTGTTCATCCTGGTCATGGAATGCAGAAAGGTAACAATCTGCATAGCTTTACCCTTAGTCATTCTCCCAAGATATTTGCAGGAGAGGAGACTTTGGCACATTGGCATCATTCGTACTTTGGTCAGCCCAGAACACAAGAGGTTGAATTAGTACAAAGAAAATTCCGTTTTCAGGTCTTTGGAGGTGAGGGGAGAGGTAATTTTCTTTTAAATATTGAATCTCTTCTGTTATGTTGGCTTCTAAACATTTTATTCCTATGTAATCCTCTTGTCCATTAGGTGAGCCTGTTTTTCTCCTTGCCCGAGGCAAAATCTCAGAAGGAGCATTAAAGGTGTAGACTTAGCTTTTAGGAAAAAAAGAGCCCTTTGTATCTTTTTTATATACGTATTGATATAATTTTTCTTTCTGTTTTATTAGTGAATGAGTTAGGTAGTTAATTTAGTTTGCTCTGCAGCCTGCCCAAGAGGATTTAGAGAATTTAACCTCTAGAGAAAAGATGTTCTTGGTTGGTACCATGCCCACTCAGATGTTGATTCCCCCCCGCCCCAAATATTATGCACAGGTTCTTTCCTAAGAAAGTTCCGTAAAGAAAGATGGCAATAGTTTTGTTGTTGTTGTTGTCTGTTTTTTTAAATGAGTGTTTATTATTGTTTCCAGCCACCACCATCCCACCCCGCCTTGGTTAGTTGGTTTTTATACTTTTATTTTATTCTGGTTTTGGGTTTGTTTGGTTTTTTTTTTTTTTGTTTTGGGGTTGGTTTTTTTTTTTTTTTGCATGGTAGATTGTTTAAAACCTATATGCATTTGTTTCTTATATGTACACATCAGTGTGTCTATTTGGGGAGCTTACATTGGCTATCTGAGAATAGACTGGAAGTATTAGAGACTTTAGGTAAATATTTGTAGTACTTTGTGGACAGAAAACTGAGCTAATATTTTGTTCCACGGCTCTATAGCTTGTTAAGAAAATGGAGGAGTACAGTGGTAAATTGGGGTTAGTCAGGTGACATCACCCAAGGGATAAAAGCTGACCTCTCTGGAGGCTTTGGGAATGTTAACAGTTGGTGTTGCAAGAGTAAAGTCTAGACCTTCTGCTGAAAGAAACACGACTGCTTTGTTGCCATATGTAAGGAATTTTTTAGATTCATCATTGGTCTTCTTTTTCAAAAACTTTTGTCTTTACCTCAAAAAGCTAATATTTCCTGTAACCTGTTTGTTCAGCTTCCTTTCTAGTAGCAATTGTCTTTAAAAGCTTCTAAAGTTATTTCAAAAAATATTCAGGGACCAACAGAAGTGTTCCTTTTATTGAGTGTATCAAGCGTAAATGAATATACTACTAGACAAACCATTGATATCGTTGTGTAGTGAAAAGAGTTGTATACATTTTCCTCTTATGTATAATTATAGGATCTAGTACACTTGTCAAAGCCCAAATTTTTAAAAATTAGTTCTTTTTGCCTATTTTATCACCTCTTTGTAGCCTTTTCAAGAAGAAATACACTTTAGAATTTATCTGTGTGTATGTAAAGGTAAGTCAACTGGAAATATCCTAATGTGGCCTATTCCACAGATTATAGATAGTATTAAATGAATTAATTCATAGTATCTGATTTATTGATATTTTGGGTATTGAGATGTCCAAAATTTTGCCTCCAGCATACGTCCATCTTATATTGATTTGTTGCCCCATTGGAATTATGCTTATAGCCAGTTATCAGCCTTAACATATTATTTATTTTGAATTCGAAGATAAATAAGGAAATGCTCCCTCTGAAATTTAAATTTATAAGAATGAACACACTATACATGAAATTTGCCCATATTCTGAAAGGAACTCACCCTAGAAATGTTGCATTAAAATGTTGCAGATGAAATTAGGGCCATTAATCTAAATATAAATTCATGTTAAATAAACTGAAATTTTGGAAATTATAATGTTAATGGCAAATGAAAATAAGGGGATGGTATTCTGCATGAGGTCCATAAAAAAAAGTCAAAATTGGAAAATAAAAATGTGTTTTGTCTCCAGAATAGTCTTCTTGGCAGATATGCCCCTCTATTAGAAGAAGTTGTATCAGGCTGTCACCTTTACTAATACTTGATAGAATTCTCCTTACTTAGATGCTGTATTTACTATTCAGCCTTTTGATCTTAAATTGTGTTGCCATGTATAATATGCCAAGTATACTAACGGGTACAGTAGATTAGAATATTTGACTTGGAATCAAGATTCCAAATTCAGGTACTTCCTCAGACACTTATTAGCTATATGATCCTGAGCAAGCCAGTTAACCTCTTTCCACCTTAGTTTCTTCATTTGTAAAATGAGAAGATTGGACTCATTGGATTCTAAGACCCCTTCCAGCTCTAAGTCTGTGATCCTAAATCAGAGTTCTAGCCTGCCTAACAATTATATTTTTATGCATAAATTAATAAGTTGGCATATTGGTTAATCAGCCTCTTAACAGTTTGATTCATGAGCATCATTTCCCTAGAGCTTGATTACGCTTTAATGAAATGATAAAATTGGTTGTTTTTCAGACCAAAAAGTCAAGGACTACCGTGTAGCCCCCATTCGTTGCAGTGGTGCCTAGATATTTTCTTCACGTTTCCCCCCTTTCAGTTTTAAGCCTAATACAGTAATGCATCCAGGGCGAACGTCACAGTTGCTATAGGATAAGTGGGCCCCAGCATCTATTCCTGTACCTTGATACTGCATTAGAACAGCCAGAAACCTACCTTATAACTTTATAACTTGAACAAGTCTAGAGAAAACTGCAGGTGAGTAAAAAATAGTGTCCAGAACTGAATGGTTTGGGGGATTCCACAGTTAGCTCTGAAATAATATAATTTCATTGGAATATGGCTTCTTTTTTCTACAGTCCATAGTACACCATTTTGCCACATACTGATGTTGGTTGCCATGTTATGTTTTTCTTATCTTCAGTTGTTTTACTGTTTAATCATAACAGTCATGTCTGACTCCTCATGACCCCATTTGGGGTTTTATGGTGAAGATGCTAGAGTGGTTTCCCATTTCCTTCTCCAGCTCATTTGGTAGATGAGGAACTCAGGCAGACAGGATTAAGTAGTAGGGTTAAGTCACCCAGCTAGTAAATGTCTGAGGCCAGACTTGAACTCAGGAATTTGAATCTTCCAGACTTCAAACCCAGCGCTCTATCCGCTGTGCAGCCTAGTTGCCTATATCTTTAGTAGTGCTCTGCAATTAGGTAATCACTTCTTAAAGAGTATATTGTTAGCTGGAAGACATTTGTCCTAGGTCCTAATGCGATTTGTCTGCTGGAAAGAATTTTCTTATTATTATTGAAAAAAGTGAAAGAGGAGAGTGAAATAATGTGTAATGAATTTTGGCAGTAGTTCATTTTAATCCTCCGGAATACATGTAAAGCTTTATGTTGGCCTATTACAGACGTTTTAATAGAGTTTCAAGTAATTGAAATATGCATTTAAGTGTTTGTATTGTGCAAACTAGATGAACATATTTGGCCTTCAGAATTAGCCTGAGGATTTCAGAAGAAATGGATTTTTTTTTCTCTTGAGATTTTCAGTTCCTAAATGACCCAGAAATGAAACCCTAGCTATTCTCATAGCATTTTATCCTCATAGCAACTTATAATATCAAAGAGAGACCTATGAATAAGAAATGATAAGAACTCTGGTAAGGGAAAATAGCCTCCTGGAACTTCAAAAACAACTTTAGTTAGAGTGTTATTGAAAAGTACAAATTATTTCTTTATTCACCTGAACAGTCCAACCACAAACTGCCCAATGCCTATATAATATGCGTTTCATTTAATAATACCATCTAAGGAAGGCTTGGGGGTGAGGAGAGT
Organism: Pseudochirops cupreus; assembly: GCA_028627135.1. Lineage (NCBI taxonomy): Eukaryota > Metazoa > Chordata > Mammalia > Diprotodontia > Pseudocheiridae > Pseudochirops > Pseudochirops cupreus. Next base: position 284,329,486 of record CM053584.1, read on the forward strand.
ACTTTTTTTGTCCCTGTCTTATCTTGCATGTATTTTGAATAGTGTATGTGTGGAAGGATTGGCCAATAGCCTTGACAACTGAAATATTTCCTTTGTATCTCTTTACACCTGTTTGAGAGGCATAATATCAAAATGGGTAGAGACCTGGTCTCAAAATCAGGAAGACCTGAGTTCACTACCACTTCTGACACATACTGATTTTGTGATCCTGGACAAGAGATGAATGTTAGTGGTATTCATGCTAAACTATATTTTTCCATGGATGTGGGAGTGGAGAGGTTTTGTCAGTCATGTAGGATTTGTATAGATAAATAGAAGAGGGAATCAATGAAGGACAGTATTAACATAGACATGCAAATGTTTAGGCCCTGAAAGGGGTGGGGAACCTTGAAGCCATATATGGCCTTCTAGGTCCTTGGGTACAGCCTTTTCTCTGAGTCTAGGTTTTACAGAACAAATCCTTTTATTAAGGGGATTTGTTCCATGAAATTTGGATTTAGAGGGCCACACTTGAGGATCTAGAAAACCACATGTGACCTCAAGGCCACAGGTTCCCCATCCCTGTATGTTTAGGGGACATTGGATGCTAAAAGAGTATGTTTAAGAATATTAATAATATCAGTTCAGTTCACATTTATGGAGCTCTTTAAAGGTAGTACTTTTCTCAGAGCAAGTCTGGGAAACATGTTCAGAGAGTTCAATGACTTGCCTGAAATCACAAGACAAGTAAGTGTTAGAGCCAAAACATGAACCCAGGTATTTCAAGACCTTTCCACTAGGAGATAAAGTTAAAATGTAGATTGTGATGCTTGGAGTCTGACCTGGATCTTGTTGGCAATGGAAATCCATTGACTTTTTTTTTAATTTAGGGAAAATCACAGTGACATGAAATGAAGATCAGTCTGACAGTAGGAGGGATAGACTGTGTAGAGAGACCATTTGAGGCTCTATGAGAATAATTTCAGCATGAGGTGATAAGGACTTAGAATAGTGTTAATATCTAATCTCCTATTGAACAATCACCAGAACTTCTTTAGCAGTTCAAACTAGCAACTGAGTACCTAGCTATGAAGCCACAAATGGGACATTTTCATGTGATTCAACCACTTACTTGATAGATTTCCCTAAAATTGTCAGGAAACCAAGGAAATCTAACTCGTTTATTCCAAAGTTTTAGGCCAGTTTTAGCATTGATCTTTGGCAGGATGGTTGGAAAACTCCATACCCTTAATGGTTGGAACTAGCAATATAATTTTCCCAAACCATTGGTTAGTGTAACAGTTTTATTGACAGTACTCTCAGTATTTCTTCTGTCTTGTTGATCATGTGAGTAAAAAACATGTCTCAGTACTGGAGATATAATGGAACTCCTTTACAAAGTGCAACATCAAATTTATTTGTTTTTTTAAAGTAGTATCTCATTCAATTAAAAACTTGCATGGGAAATAGTTTTCTAGGCCACCTTTAAGGATAGCATAGACCATGATGATAGTTTGTAGTAAATTTAGTAAATGGATTGACAATGAAGTTCTAATAAGGTAACTTGTTTTATATCTTTAATTTTCAACCTCCTGGAGTTAAAGTGTTTCAGCTTTTTGCTGCAGTTAAGAAAAATCATAAATCCTAGCAGTAATGAGATGGGATCAACATTTATCTTTTCCCTTGAGGAATAAATGTGGGGATTTTGACAAGTCTCGTTAAAAAAATATGCTTGAGGATATTTTACCAAGCATCATGAAACAATATAATTAAGTAATAAATATTGCAGTTTTCACTTTATTATTTAAGAGTTATTTAGTTATTTAAACTTGTTTATAGCATCCCTTCATATACTAAAAGTCAAGAATAATGTAGCTTTTTACTTTACTTCTGAATATATGCTTTATGTTTGATAAGATGTACAGAATATTCCATGTGGTAATACTACTTTATATTGTGCCTTTTTTTGTTTCAAATTTTTTTTAAAATTGAGTCACAAATTCTTTTTCTCCCAGCCCTCCCCTACCTGTGGTGAAGGAAAGAAATGTGATATCAGTTATACATATGAAATCATGCACAACATATTTCCGTATCAGCCATGTTTCAAAAAAAAAGCTAAAAACATAGTACGTACGCTTCAATCTGCATTCAGACTCCCAATAGTTCTTTCTCTGGAGGTAAATAGCATTTTTCATCCTAAGTCCTTTAGAATTGTTTTTGCTTATTGTATAGATCAGAATAGTAGCTAAGTTATTCACAGTTGATCATTAAACAGTATTGTTGTTAATGTGTGCGGTGTTCTCCTGGTTGTGCTCACTTCGCTTCATAAAAGTCTTTCTAGGTTTTTCTGAAATCTGCCTGCTTATTATTTTTTATGGCATAGTAGTGTTCCATTACGTTCATATCCCACAACCTGTTCAGCCATTCCCCTATTCATGGGCATTCCCTCAAGTTCTAATTCTTTCCCACCATGAAATTTTTTCTGAACATATAGGTCCTTTTCCTTTTTCTTTGATCTCTTTAGGTTATAGACTTAGTAGTAGTATTACTGGGTCAAAGGATATATACAGTTTTATAGCCCTTTGGGCAATTCCAAATGGTTGGATCAGTTCGCCAACAATGTTATTAGTGTCCCCATTTTCCCACATCCCCTCCAATATTTGTCATTTTCCTTTTCTTTTAGCCAATTTGATAGGTATAAGGCAGTAACTTCAGAGTTGTTCTAATTTGCATTTTTTAAAAATCAGTAGTGATTTAGGGCACTTTTCCATGTGGCTATAGGTAGCTTTAACTTCTTCTGAAAATTGCCTGTTAGTATTCTTTGACCATTTATCAATTGGAGAATGACTCATTTTCTTATAAATTTGATTCAGTTCTTTATATATTTAAGAAATAAAGTCTTTATTAGAGAAACTTGCTATAAACACTTTTCCCCAGTTTCCCGTGTTTTCCTTCTGATCTTGGCTACACTGGTTTTGTTTGGGTAAAACCTTTTTAATTTAATATAATCAGAATTATTCACTTTATATCCTATGATCTTCATCATTTCTTGTTTTATCATAAATTTTTCCCTTATTCATAGATCTGACAGGTAAAATTTTCCGTGCTGTCTAATTCACTCTTTTATGTCATGTACTCATTTTGACCTTATCTTGTTACATGATGAGATGTTGGTCTATACCTAGTTTCTGCCAAACTGCTTTCCAGTTTTCCCAGAAGTTTTTGTCAAATAGTGATATTGTGCATCTAAAAGCAAGAGTTTGATATGGAAAAGAAACTCCTTAAAACCGCATTGGCCTGTGACCCAAGGCATGGTTTCTTTAAAAGGAAATGTTAGCTTTGGCAGTTATGGTCTTGTCACACATCTGTCCCTGACTGGGGTACAAAGCAGGATCATAAGCAGCTGCTGGTGGTGATTTGGCTGATTGCACTTGATAACTTTAAGGACAGCTAGGTAGTATAGTACAGCACTTCTTAAACTGTAGGTTGTGACCTCATCACAAAAATTCAGTCATGGAAAATTTGGCAGCAGTAAAAGGTTTCTGAACATTGAGTGACCAAAAATTAATTAAAAATCAAACACATAATGAATCTGAGGTGTTTCTGGTAGCTTTTGTGCATGTTGTATCCTGCAACTTCATTTCAGCCTTGGTTCTGACCACAAAGCATGTACTCTTTGCATTGCACATGCCCTCAGGCCACGCAGTACCAATGCCATTAGGGGAAACCTTGAGTGGACAAAACTTTAAGAAACCCTGGTGTAGTAAACATAGAGTGCCAGGCCTGAAGTCAGGGAGACTCATCTTCCTGTGTGTATATGTGTGGTGTGCGTGTGTGTGTGTATGTATGTGTATTTATGTATGTATTATATATTTATTCACAAATATGCAATATACATATATAATTATATATTTTATTCCTGTATATATATGTGTGTGTATGTGTGTGTGTGTGTGTGTGTGTATACGTATATATGAAATTCATCTTCCACTCCAGTATCTTTGCCAAAAAATCTCCAAATGACATCATGAAGAGTTGGACATGACTAAAACGACTGAACAACTTTGTAATTTAATGTCAAGTTGGTGATGATAAGACTTATGCATTTCATTTTTAGGCTGCCAGTGTTGCCTAAAAATGTGTATGTCTGGTCTAGATCCCAGTATTACTTCTGTTAGGGCTGCCTGTTTGGCCTCACTTGGAGAAAGGCCAGATCTCTTCATGTTGAATCCTTCTCAGTTTGGATTCACAACTTTGGGGCTTGAACTAAACCAGATTAATTTCTGGGTTTAAAAAATGTTGTGGCATTAAGCACTAGGGTACCAATAAGTGTCAGATATTTCTTCCTGCTAGGATGATTTAAACCAAGGGTAGATTTTTAAACCAGGATTTAAACCAGGACCCAGGTCCTTAAGTGCAGCCCTTTGACTGAATCCAAACTTTACAGAACAAATACCCTTAATAAAAGGATTTGTTGTGTAAAACTTGGTCTCAGTCAAAAAGCTAAACCCAAGGACCTAGAAGGCCACATGTGGTCTGGAGGCCACAAGTTCCCCACCCGTGATTTAAACATTGTCAGGCAGTATCCTGTTTATTAAAAGAGTTAGGCAGCTGCTTATCTTGTATGATTTGATGATTTCTGAAGCCCACCTGCCCCAAAGTGTCTTTTTCACCATTCTGACAGGGAAGCTGAAATTCTAACTGCAGCACTACATTATTTGGGTCCAGGAGAATATTACTTAAAAGACTAACAGGCCTAAGGTAACATGATGGCCATCTTTTAAGTATTTGAAGGGCTGTCATTTGGAAGAGTGATTAGACTTGTTTTCCTTGACACTAAAAGTTCAGAACCAGGAATAGTGGGTTGGAAGTTAAGAATAGCAAGAACTCCTAGGGTAGAAAACTCCTACCTATGTATATTGACACCTTCTGCAGATTTGGGGCTTGTCTCAAGGCTGGTCAAGTAGATCATTTATAAGTGCTTATTTTATGCCAGACCTTGTGCTCTGGGAATGCAAATACAAGCAGAAAGAAAAACAGTTCATCCTCTCAAGGAGCTTACGTTCTAATGGGGCAGGACAGATGGCAAAAATTACATGCACAGATATATGCAGTGTAAATAAAAAGTGATGTGTCCAAAGGAGTTAAACACAAGCTTAATTTGGGAGGAAAGACAAGCCAGATCAGGAAAGGCTTCATGCAGAAGATGATGTTTAGCTTTGTCTTAAAAAAGAAAGAACTGTGAGGTGAAAGCAAGGAGAGATGGCATTCTTAGCATGTAGCATTGCCTGTGAAAAGAAAGGTGTGAGGAATAGAGAGAAGACAAATTTGTCTGGGTTACTGATTAGATTGGAAAGATAGGTTGAGACCACAATGTGAAGGAATTTGATGGTTAAATAGGGAAATCTGTTTTATCTGAGGGGCAATAGGAAGTCACTGGGGTTGGTTGAGTAGAGGATCCAATGGTTAGATTTGCTCTTAAGGAAAATTACTTTGGGAACAGAGTGTAGATTGGACTGGAGTGCTGAGAGACTTAAGGAAGGAAACCAATGAGGAGGCTATTAAAATAATCTAGGCAAAAGGTGATGAGGGCCTGAACTAAGGTGGTAGCTCTCTGTAAGTAGAGAAGGGCTTGGATGTGAGGTGTTGTGAATGTAGAAATGCTAAGATTTGGCAGAGAATGTGTGTGGTGATGTAGAATTAAGAGCTGGGGATAACACTGAGGTTACAAACTTGGGAGTCTATGGAGTAAGGTAAGCAGAGCCAAGAAAATGTCATGCAGAGTATAAATTGGGGGAGTCAGACATTTACCACAGAACAATAAAAAGTAAATGTTGCAAAATAGCAAAGAGATAGCTTGGCTTCAAAGAAGAAATATAACACACCCCTACCACTCTCTGCAAAAGTAGGAGATTCATCAGCTGTAAAACATTGCATACATTTTTAGACCTTTTTTATAGATTGGTTGGTTTTGTCATTCCCCCTCCCCACTTTCTCTTTCTCTTAAGAAAAATTCTTTGTTACATAGGTTGGCTCTTTGTGAGGGAGCAGGAGGAAGAATGGTGGGAAGAATTTTTGTGTTGTAAAAACAAAAATAACAGTAAAAATTTATTTTTTAAAAAAGGATGAGGACTAAAAAAAAATACAAGCGTTAGATTTGGAAGCAAATGATTATTAGTAAGCTTGGAGAGAAAAGCTTCAGTGATGGAGTTGGAAGCAAAATTACAAAAATTTGAGTAAATGACATGAAATGAACAGGAGGCAATGGGTGTAGACAGCTGTTTTCAAGGAATTTGACTGAGATAGGAAGAGGAAAGGGGTAGGATGATAGCTTGAAAAGGAGGGTGGTAGAGATTAATGAAATATAACCAATCACCCACCACTCTGCTGGGTGTTGTGGATTCAGAGATAAAGATGAAATAGTCCTCACTTTCTGAGTGCTTTCATTCTATAAAGGAGGGGGGCATTACATGGAAATGACCTTTGTTTTAGAAATAACACTGGATTAGGGAGGAGAGCATGGAGGAAGGGGGACCAGTTAGAGAGCATGGAATGTCATTGAAAAATGTCACATCTTACACCTTCCCCCACTAAAAAAGTGTGAAAATTGTCAATAATTACTATTCCATATGTCTCACTTTCCCATTTCTGTGAGATTTTTTGTGAGATTAATGTATGCATTCATTGAGGGCTTCCTTGCTAAAAGAATTGGAAGAGAACAGATAGATTTTTACAAATGGTATCTATCCTATAGCAGGCCACATCTTTATAGTCACACAGTTGGCCTAAGGGAGCAAAGAATACCAAGTCACCTTGTGCTGTTTTTTATAATTTAAAAAGAACTTTGTTAGTAGAGGAGAAACCTTTAATGAGGAGTCTCCCACGAATATATCAAAAATTATATGGGATTCCTTAAAAGATACAACATTTTGGTTGAGAGATAACTGTTGGATTGCCCTCTAAATATTAACATCAATAGAGACATAAAACAGGACGATGAATGCTTGCTAGAGGTATTTGCCAACACTGTGGAGGATGTCCAGCACACAGTCCAGATTAAAAAGATATTTCTTATATATAGTGATACTTTCATAGATCTAGATCTGGAAGGGTCCTCAGAGCCCATCTAGTCTAACCCTCTCATTTGTTCAGTGAGGAAACTGAGGCTGGGTAACACAAGTATAGTAAGCAGCTGAGGCAGAATTTGAACCCAGGTTCCCTGATTCCAGAGTCAGTGTGCTTTCTCCTATACCCCTATTATTGTCTAGGCTCCAGGCACTGGAGATAGAAATATAAAAACAGTATGTATCCTCAAAAAGCTTAATGTATCTTATGAGCTCTTTGCACAGGCATCATTATCCAGTTCCACAAACTTAGCACCCACTATGTGCTTTATTTACACTGTGATAGGTACTGGGTATACAAATATAAAATGGACTATCCCTGGCCTTCCAGGGCAGTTCCATTCTATGAAATGAACACGTAACCCCATCCTTCCCTTAGTGCTATCCTGGCCTTCTGCCCTGATGCTACAACTTATGTATTTCATTATGCTAATTGTAAGTCTTGGCATATTGCAGAACCTCCTAAATAAAATCCATAATCACTCTGAAGAATTCAGTCTCTATATACACAGTTGGTCAGCAAGCATTTCTTAAGTACATCCTATATGACAGGTACTGTTCTAAATGCTGGGAATACAAAGAAATCCCCACCACCGCCGCCAAAGAAAAGGGAGACCCTGCTCTCCAGTAGCTTAAATCTAAGAGACAACCCAAGGCAAGCATATATGTACAAACAAGCTATGTGCAAGATAAATTGAACAACAAAAAAATGCACCAGCATTAAGGGGGAATCAGGAAAGATTTCTTGTACAAAGTATGATTTTTAGCTGCAACCTAGAAATCAGAGAGGTCAACATATGTAAGTGAGGAGGGAGAGGATTCCAGACATGGGGAACAACCATTAAAAATAAAAATGCATGAGGAGTGTCTTGTGTGAGGAGCAGCAAGGAGACCAGCATCATTGAGTCACAAAGTGTGGGGGGGTGATAGGAATTGACTATAAGGAGTAAGAGACTGGAATGGCAAGGGAAGAGACTAGGTTATAAGCTTTAAACACTAGACAAAGGACTATGGGAAAAACCAAATGGATAAAGAAAGCCAAACTGTGATAGTTAGATAGAGAATCCATAATGTTGGTTCATTAATACATATGACTTGGATAGACACTAAAAGTGGACAATGAGATGATTCCACAACTGAACAGGGAAAGGAAAGTGGACTGGAAATTGCATTGTTCTTTTAATGACTCCCTGCTTCAGCCTTAAATAAAACCTCATCTTTTTCATACCACTATTCTTCCCAGGTATGGTCATGAATCATCTAATACTGCAGTCTTCTGAGAATTGAAGATAAGGGCCACCCAGTAGAAAGATACATAGTGTATGTGAGCAGGTTGCAAAACTTTCTAAACAAGAATTTTTGCAGAAGTGGAGTAGAGGATGTCATTGGAGAAATGTGTGACTGATTTTTTAAAAAAAGGATGGGTCATTCATATAGCACTAGAGGCAACTGAGAGGCAATATCCACACAATATCAAGAGACCTAGAGGAAGACCCCCCAGCATAGTGTTTAATTAGTCACAGATTTATGTAATTATATTGAAATGAACAGGAGAACATTAGCAGGTATTGACAGATCACAGTATTGATTGCTTGAGGGAGTACCTTTATTGAAAAGATTGCAAATCCATAAAAATAAGAATTAATGTAAAACTCCATGGGTTGTGGCAGCTTGATGCTAGGCATAGAGTGCTCTTTTGACTGAAGAGACTTTATGCTCTAAAGACAGATCTCTGCTGCATCATAAATGGGTCACCTACAATGGGTAGGTAACACGTAAGCTATTAGCGTGCATTGACAGATTTGTTATTTGTTAGATTTGTTACTCATATTTGCTAGTTGTTAACCATTGCTCTGAAGGGAATAGGAAGGATCATTTGAAGGAGATGAAGACCCAGAACTTGATGCTCCTTAATATGAACATCATGAGAACAATAAGTATTTAGGATACAGAATGAGGAACTAAAATGAGTGATATAAATGTCCGATAGAACTTTCACCCACTTAGCAAGTTTGCTTAAGACCTAGCTGTATAAATGGATGGATTTATTTTAGGTAACCTATTTTTAATCTTTTTGCTATACATGGGATTGTTTCCTCAGTCCAATTGTTATGTCCACTGTTTAGGGAGTAATTAGGCCCTTGTAACTACAAATGGTTGATTGTTCCAGATGTTTAGTTAAAAGTACATTGAGCTTTTTCAGTGAGCCATAAAATATCACTATATGATAGAAACAATTTGGATATACCCAGAGGAGAGCAACTTCTCGAATGCTTGACCCGTGATGTATGTGCAGCAGTTCAGTATTGTACAGTCGATTTGCTTGCTGATGCTTCCTTTCATCAAACCTATTTTTATTTCCTTTGATATCCATCTCCATAGTAACTAGGTAACTAGTCATTTACATATTCACTAGTCTGACCTATATTCCTCTCTTCCTTTTTACCTTTTTTCCCTTTGGTCTTTTTTAAGGTTCTAACTCAGTTTTGGTAGCTTATCATTTTTTTCTCTATTTGCTTTCTAACCCTACTGACTTAATTGTACTCTAATCCTTCTACGTTATATTTTGATCTACCTCTCTCTACCTTTGCAAAGTGAACCTATTGAGTTGTGGCGTAAACAAATGATTCTGTTTTTCTCCTATGTCCATGTTTATATGATGCTATTAAATCTAGTTGCCTGACAGATAAAATAGCAACCATGATAGAAAAGTTAAGTATGAGGAGGTAAATAAGTCAAAGAAGTTTCATTTAAAAGGGCATTCTGAGAAGATGGTAGGTTAGAAAATTCCAGGCTCTCCAAATTGCCTCCACAAACAGACAGAACAGCACCACATGACGAACAGAGAGCAGCAGAAATAAAGGGGTAAAGCATTTGTCCTTCTAAGATAGCTTGAGAGGATCTCAGAAGAGACAGGGAGTGAAGTATAAACACCTTCAGGCCATGGAGGGGGCGGGGGTGCAGCTACATCTGGAAGCAGACTAGGCCTTGGGGAATCACAGCCTCAAGAACTTTTCACCTCATGAACTTTCACCTTGCATTTATTTTCCTAACAGTAGATTGGCTGAGTGGGGGGAAAATTGAGGGATTGTGGTATTTCTGGACACCAGGCCTAAGGGTGCTGACCAGATGTGGTCCTTGGCTGTGGCCATTGTCTAGGAGCAGGCACCACACCTCATTTCTGTTAAAAAACACTTGAAAGTATAGGTATAAATGGATTTTTTCCTTAAGTTTATAAGAGCATTTATCTAAAACCATCAGCAAATATTATTGTAATGGGGATAAGCTAGAAGCCTTTTTAGCAAGATCAGGTGTGAGACAAAAGATGCCTGCTGCCACTAGTGTTACTCAATATTGTATTGGAAATCCTAACAATAGCAGTAAGAGGGGGAAAAGAAGGCATCAGACTAGGGAATGAGGTAATAAAGCTATCTCTTTTTGCAGACAGTGTGATGATATACTTGGAAAACCCCAAAGACGCAACTAAAAAATTAGTCAAAACAACAATTTTAGCAAAGTAGCAGGATATAAAAGTAAAACCATATAAATCATCAGCTTTCCTAAATATAACAAATAAAACCCTGCAAGAAGAGATAGTAAGAGATACCTCACTTAAAATAACTAGCGTCTAGACAATATAAAATACCTGGGAGTACACCTGCCAAAACAAACCCAGGAAATATATAAACAAAATTATTTTTTTTAAAAAAACCTTTTTATGCAAATAAAATCAGATTTAAATATTTGGAGAAATATTAATTGTTCATGAGTAGGCAGGGCCAATAGAATAAAAATGACAATTTTACTTCAATGCCATCCCAATTAAATTTCAAAAAAATTTTTTACTGAACTAAAACAAATTAACAAAATTCATTTAGAGGAACAAAAGTTGAAGAATATCAAAAGAATTAATTTTTAAAAATGTAAAAGAAGGAAATTTAGCAGTACCAGAACTTAAACTATATTATAAGCCAATAATTATCAAAACTATCTGATATTGGCTAAGAAATAAAAGGTAGATCAATGGAAGAGAGTAGGCCTACAATTTATAGCAACAAATAAATATAGTAACCTTGTATTTGACAGGTGTACAGACTTTTTTGGGATAAGAATTCATTATTTGGTTGAAAAAAATTCGGAAAACTGGAAAGCTGTCTGGCAGAAATTAGGGCTTAAGCCAATTATTTTACACCATTTACCAAAGATAAGGTCAAAATGGATACATGATCTAGATATAACGAGATATTATCATGTGAAAATTTGAAGAACATGGAACTTAATACTTATCAGACTTATGGATCTGTGAACAATTTATGAATAAACAACAGGGAGTAGATTGAGGTGTAAAATAGTTTCAGTTATATTAAATTTTAAATGAATACAGATTATTTTGTACGAATAAATGTAGCCAAGATTGAAAGTAGAAAATTGGGGTGGGAGAAGGGGTTTTATAAACAATTTCTCAAATAAAAGTCTCGTATCTCAAATATGTAAAGAACTTTGTCAAATTTATGAGAATATGAGTTGTTCTCTAATTGATAAATGATCAAAGAATATGAACAGGCAGTTTTCCAGTGAAGAAATCAAAACCATATATAATCATATGAAAAAATGCTGTAAATCATTATTCATTAGAGAAATGCAAATTAAAATACCTTGAGATATCATCTTACACCTATCACAGATTGGCTAAAATGATAGAAGAGGAAAGTGACAAATGTTGGAGAGAATGTGGAAAAATGGGACACTAATTCATTGTTGGTGAAATTGTGAACTGATCTTTTTGGAGAACAATCTGAAATTATGCCCAAACAGTTATTAAGCTGCTTATACCATCTGATACAGCAATAGCACTAATAGGTCTCTTTCCAAAGATGATTAGGAAAAAAGCAAAAGAACCTAGAGGTTCTAAAATATTTATAGCAGCTCTCTTTGTGGTGGCAAAGAACTGGAAATAGCAGAGGTGTCCATTGGAGAATGGCTGAACTTGACTTACCTAGGGCTGAACTGGCTCAGAGGCATTATTAGATGGGCAGTACCTGAGGGCAGACTTTCTTAGGAAAGGACTTGAAGGGATTTGTGATGTCAGGGAGGAGTGAAATGAGAGAGAGAAAGAAGGAAAGAGAGACCAGTAAGGAATGAAGATCTCAGAAGAGACTCTCCTCCTTTCTTCTTCAAAAAGTTCTATATTTCTACTCTATTGGACATTGGGCCTTTCTTATGAGAGGTAAGGGAGAAGAGGATAGCTCCTATTACATGCCAGGCACTAGACTAAGTGCTTTACAAATATTATATCATCTGACCTTCACAGGGACTTGTTGAGAAAGATGTTTATTCCATTTTACAGTTTAAACTGAGACAAACTGAAGTTGTGATTTGCCTATGGTCACATAGCTAGTTAAGTGTCCGAAACTGGATTCTAACATTTTTAAATAGTTCAGACAACTGTGAACTGTTGTGGGCTCCATGGGGCCTGCATGTTTGACTATGCTGCACTAAGCAGCTCTCTAAGTCTGTAGGTTTCAGAAAGGGTACCAATCTATTGTATTGATAGGAGGAGTTCCTCATACCAATGAAATCACAGGTATCCAGTCTCTATCCCAAAATAGTTGACATTTACTAAAATGGTTGGGACTCTGAAGTAAAAAAAATAAAACATATGGTTAAGCATTTAGATCTGTGTAGATAAATATTAACAGTGGCCTTATGTTGCTGTGTCAGACTGGAGTACAGCATTAGGGAAATGAGAACATTCTTGTAACAGCAAATAGGTCAATTTGGTAGGAATATAGAGTCAGTGAGGCATAATAGGAAGTAGGTCTTTAAATATAAGTTGGAGCCAAGTTGTGCAGTAGGCTTTAAAACCAAACCAAGCAGGTTGTATTTCATCCAAGAGGTAATAGGGAACTGCTGAAGTTTTTGATCTGTGGAGTAGGTCAGACTTGTGTTTTAGGAATCTCACTTTGGCATCTGTCTGGACAATGTTTTATAGAGGGTGGAGACTTGGGATAAGGATGCCAGTTAAGAGGCTACTGCAGAGGATGCACCTGAAAGTGTGAAGGCATTTATGGAATACAGAGGAAGGGACAAATGTTGTGGGAGTAAAATCAGTAATTGGTAACTGATTGGATATGAAAGGTGAAGCAGTATGATGTGTTAAGAATGACCCTGAGGTTGTGAACCTGGTTGGCTGGAAAGATGGTGATGTTTCAACAGAAACAGCAAAGGTAGGAAAAGGGATGGGTTCTGAAGGAAATACAACCAGTGTTCTTTTAGAGTATTGAGTTTGGGAGGCCTATAGGCTATCCTGGGGCTTTTGTCCAACAAGCAGTGAGTGGAGAGCTAGAGCTCAGGAGAGAGAGATTAAGGCTGAATAATCAACATACATGGATGATACAGCTGATATTTCTGCTTTGTTGATGCTAATATAGTGATGTAAGTACCAAGACATCATAGTTAATGCCTTGCTACAAACCAGACACCATCAACATCAGTGGAATCAGAGTTAAATCAATAGCCTTGTTAGGTTAGCTATATAGAGAGAGCCATGTGTTATGGGCCAGGATACTGGTGGAACTGGAGAGATCTGAGTTAACCTCATACTCCCATAAAATCAAATGAGACTGTTGTGAGTGAAGAAGCCATGGAGTAGATCTGAAGCAGTTTGAGTTACCTTTGTACCCAATTGAGTTGATCTGGGATCCAGCTGTGGGTCCTTTGGGAAAGAAAACTATAAAAACAGGCCTTAGGACTTAGGCAGGGAGCTTCTGAGATTCCAGGGAGACCCTCCTTATCAACTGCTTTTAATTCCATTGCTGGTCTGTTTTACTTGCTTTTATTTTTGCTTTTTAGCTACCTTGGGAACTGCTTTGACTTTAGGTGGATGAGTGGGATTATTAAAGGGAATGGTTGTTTCAACCCTTGAACACGACTGGGACGCCTTGGGTTATTTAACTGGGTAATAGTCCACTTTCCTTCTTTGATTTGGTTTTATAGACCAATTTTCTTAAGGAAGATAGGAAAACTCTGTTAATATCTTAATTGGTCCTCTTTTATCTTCATTCTCCAAGGTTTGTTGGAGACTGATCCACTGCATGAACCTGATGAAGACACCATCTCTCATATTGACCTTAGTAGTATGATATCTGAAGAAGAAAGAGAAGAGTTGAAGAGTGAACTAGTTAAGGTAAGCTCAGTCATCCCCTCAGTGTTCATATTTCTGCCTCTAGAACTTGTGAGTTATTATTAGTACAATGAAGTTCACACACTATAATTATTTTGTCCTTCACTTAATACAATTTTATAGATTAGTATACCGTAAAATGAGTCATTTTGCTAGGTTAATTCGCAACACTGATTGTCCATTGTCAGGTTGACTACAGAGGTAAAATGAATGGTCGAGCTGTTTTAGCAAACAATAGTAATTAGTTGTAAATTTGTATCATTTATTATACTGTGGAATGATGAATCACTGAAAGGACTATGGAATTCATTCAGAATTATGACTTCTGGCATTGGTGCTCACTATCCTTTAAAAAATCATCCTTGTTTTAGGTCAGCTGTTGCTTAGAGTATTTGGAGAGTATTTTTTTCTTAAAACAACAGAATAACAAGTTGTGCCCTTTTTAACAAGACAACTAAAACTCAGGAGCTGCAATTCAGAATGGAGAACTAAGCCTTATGGTTAATTAATTAAAAGGCCTTAGTAGAGAACAAAGTTCATGAATATATTTAAAGTTCATGGACATATTTAAAATATTAAGTCATCCCATCTGCTTACCCAGTATTGATTCAGAATAGACATGGCCTAGAAGGGAGAGAGTTTTTTTATCTGTGACTTGGAAAGTTTAAGACCTACAAAAATATTTATAACAGCTCTTTTTGTGGTGGCAAAGAATTGGAAATTGGGGGAGATGCCAATCAATTGGGGAATGACTGAGAGAGCTGACACATGTGATTGTGATGGAATACTATTGTGCTAGAAGAAATGATGAGCATGATGTTTTCAGAAAAACCTGGAAAGACTTATAGGAACTTATGCAAAGTGAGCAGAATCAGGAAAACAGTGTACACAGTAATAGCAATATTGTAATGATGATCAAGTGTGAAAGATTTAGCTTCAAAGTAGGTAAAGTTTGTTTTTCATGCCTTCTCTCTTTAATATCTGTAACCCCTTCCTACCTTTTAGTATATAATATGTTCTGTCTTTCAAGCAATCCAGAACCTTATGAAATGTCTTCTGGCTATGCAAAGCACTCCACTACATCTGGAATCCAAACTCCTAGGCTGGTAGACCTCAAGAAGGAAACCTGGTTATAAAATAATTTTTAGTAAATTGTGACTGTTAAGTAGACTTAATCTTTTCAGGGACTGTTTGCTTTCTTAAAGGGGGAACTTACTAACCCAAATGTGTCAGTAATTAGTTGAAAGTGTGTGGGTAAGATTTTTAAGCAAGGATTGAAGAGTGAGTCATTTTTGTCAGCCTCCTATATTGAGCCTTCCACAGACTGTACTTCATCCTGTACAGCTACCCACCAGGGTCAAGCAGTTGGGATATGGTAGGTGGTTTAGGAAACAAAATCAAATCAGTATTGCTATTGATACTTGAAGAATAATCTACTTGCCCTGTGGCTCCATGATTGCCCTGAACAAATCTCTATTCATTGGATTCTTCTTCTCCATAAAAATGTTTTCTCTCCAATACAGAGCTTGTTAACTTGGGACCCATTGACTTTTGGGAATAGATTTTAGGGAATCTTGAATTTTAGATGAGCAAAAAACCTACATGTTTATTTACATTAATCCATGAACCCTTTTCAACAACAACAACAAAAATGTGTTGTGAACCCTGGAAATTTAGTATTTCTGTCTATTATTTAAAGACATTTTTCTGAGAAGGGCACCAGATTGCTGCTGTCCAAGACATGAAAAAGTTAACATTCCCTACTCTGGTAAATTATAAGATTTTTGAGAATAGGGGCTAGCTTGCTTTGTATTTGTATCTCTAGTGTTCAGTACAATGTCTGGCTTATAGTAAGCACTTAATAAATGCTTTCTTATATATGAAGTAGACCTTCCCAGTAGTGCCCATTGCCCACTCTGAGCCTCTGCCTCTCAAGTCATTATAGGTAAATTAGCTTATCTGGCTTCCTAGAAATGTAGACTTTGTCTTCTAACACTGAGAATTGAGTAAGCACTTAACAAATGTTTGTTGAATTGAAATGAGTGAAACAGAACAATTTTAAAGACCTTGGGAACTTTTCTCATATCTTCTCAAAAACTGAATTTTTTGTTTTTCCTTTTAAAAACTTTTTTTTTAAAGGGGTGGTATTTTGTTATTTAGCAAAATTGATAATTGTGATTTTACACATAGTGAATCCTTGTTAACAAATCTTAATTACCCCTTAAGTCTGTAAGCAAATTCTAACATGGCTATACAAAATGCTTTAATTGCTCTTAACAGAGTTGGTCTTTTCATAATATGTCATCATGACTTCATGAGAGGATTGACTCCATTGCCCTTTGGCACTAGTTCCTTTTTAGCCTATTTAAAGCTGCTAATGAGAACACAGGTTTACAAAGAGGGGAAAAAGACTGTTTCATAGCTGTAGACTTCACTGTGTCCTAGTCATTCATCTTCTGTTTACATGCTATTGTGTGCATTTCTTTGAGTGATTTCACTGTCAGTTACTGAATGGCAGAGCCCATATTAGAACCAAAGTCCTCTGACTGCAGAGTTCTTAGTTTGTTTTTTTTTCCACTGGTACATGGTGCCTCTTGGACTAGCACCTCTGGTGTGAGGGTTTGCCAGTCCCTTTTCAGGGCCTGCTCATCCACTTCTGGTGTCCACCTGACTCTCACCTGTGCCTCCAAGAATCTATAGCATGTGTGTCAGCCACACTTCAGTAAAACCATCTTTGCAAATGGGCTAAACCAAGTTGAGGGTAACTGACAGTCTTCAAACCTATCAGTGAGGTAGGGGCATGTCTACCCCAAGCATTCCCCAGTGGAATGGGTGAATGAAAACAGTTTGTTCAAATGGTCATGAAGATGGCTGAAGAGGTGCTGTGATATGCTTAGAGCTTGCTTAGACATCAAAGATGCCAAGGTCATCCATTGCCTCCTGGGCACTGCCTCATTGGCAGTCACCCTGATTTTGATCTTGTCTTTTGATGACTCTGGAAGAGAGAATAAGGCTGATGACTTTGTGCAACTCTACCACACTTAAATCCAATTCACAAACAAGTCAAGACATTACCCTATGACGTTATCGGGCCTCTTTGAAAACAAAGAACAAATGACTGTGTGCAAATGGGGCCTAGGGAAGGGGTATGTATCATTTAGTACAAATTTACTTTGGAAAAAATAACAGATAATGGGCATATCTGACTGATGTGAATCAGTGGGATCAACCTTATATGCAGAATATAACCAGGACCTAAGAATTTTTGTGAAGAATCAAAAAAAAAAACAAAACCCAAAACTACCTGTTTAGACAAACTGAGGACAAAACTTTTCTCCTTTTCTTATTACTACTTAGATCACACTAAATGTCATTCATTCCTTCAATACTTATGTTTAATTGCCTATTGCATGTCATGCTAGTCTCTAGGAATGCAGAGAAAAAAGTGAATTAATACCTGCTTCAGAGAACTTGCCTTATATTGTGGGAGACAGGAAACAGGTTGTATATAAACGTTTAGATGTAAAATAGAGAAAAAAGTAATTTGGGGTGGGAAGTAGAATTTATTGTCTGTAAGTTATAGCAGATATGTATCATGTACATAGTACAGATATTAGTCCTTTCAACTCATATGAATTTCTTACTGATTTTTTTGACAGAAAATGTACGATTTCTAGCCAGTCAGTAGACATTTATTAAGCCTCTATGATATGCCAGACATTGTGCCAAGGCCTGGCATACAAATAGGAAAAAGACAGTCTTTTCAGTCAAGGAGCTTGCTATCTCATGGAGGAAACAGAAAAGGTCAGGAGAAAGGAAGGTAGCCAGCAAGAGGACATGATGGAGAGGTCTAAAGGAGTGCATCCAGGTGGGAAATGTGGAAATGGTGGGCCTAAGCACTTTCCTTACATGGAAGTTTTGGAGGAGCTCTTTACTCTTACCTTCCAATCTGAGGGGCCCCAGGGCCAGAGAGGATTTATAAAGTGTGATCTTGCAAGAGGATGAGGTTCCTGGGGGCATGATAGAAAAATCCAAAGGAGTTTAGTTGGGAGGGAAATTATGCTAAAGTATCTAAGTAGGTTTCAACCTTAATTTATTACCAAAGTGCTTAGACTTTCACAGTGGAAGCTAAGGAATGGAAGTGTCTCCAGCAAACGAACCAGTTTAGGTCCTCAATATTGGGATCCTAAATTTAGATCCAAAAGAGATCTCAGAGGTCATCTGGTATCATCTCTTCATTTTATGGATGAGGAACCAGTCTCATGGGGGTTAAATGACTTTCTCAAGGTCACACACAGAAGTACATGCAGAGCCCAGGTTCTCTGATGCTAACTAAACTAGTCAATGAAGGAAATGCTGTGATTATGATTTCCTTAGATTTTAGCAAAGCTTTTGATAAATTACCTCATACTATTAAATGATAATATATTCAGATGGATTCAGAACTAATGGAATGGCCATACTGAAAGAGTGAGTTGTTAATAGTTCAGTGTCAGCATGTCAACAGGTCCCTACTGGAGTTTCCCAGGCATCTGAGCTAAGGCTTTACAGTGTTTAACACTTTTATCAGTGACTTTGATTAGGCATAGGTAATATACATCACAAATTTGCAGATGACACAACACAAGAAGGGATACCTAACATACTAGATGAGAGAGTCAGGATGAAAAAGGATTTTGATAAGACTAGATCATTGGACTGAATCTAATGAAATGATATTTAATGTTAATCAGTATCTTGCACTAGGGTACAAAAAAATAATCTTCATAAGCATAGGATGAGGGAGATAGTTAGACAACAGTTACTCTGAAAAAGATAAGGGGGGTTTCAGTGGATTCACAAACTCAATAAAAGCTGGCATTGTAACATGACAGCCAAAAAAGCCCATTTGATCTTTGGTTGTATTAAGAGGGGCATAGTGTTTGCCTGAAGAAGATGATAGTTCCACTTTATTCCACGCTCATCACACTTTATCTGGAGTCTTTTGTACTATTTTAGATACCATTATTTAAGAAGGATTTTACTAATCTAGAGAATTTCCAAAGATGGGAACCAGTTGGTGAAGAATCTTAAGTCCAGTTGTAAGTCCAGTCCTGTGCATATCAGTTAAGAGAACTCTTCTTACCCGGAAGAGAAGCCTGGAGTGGAAAGACTGGGGAACTAAGGGTTATTTTCTTCCTAAGGATTGTCAGGTGGATAAGTGATTAGATTTGTTCTAAAGGTTTTGTCCCAAAATGTTGAACCATAAACAAATGAATAGTAAGATGACTAGTTAAAGCTCCACTTCAGCAAACAATGACAATAATTAAAACTGTCCTCCAGGGGGATGAGGTGGAGGTATCCTCCCCTTGGTCTTCAAGTAGAGGCTTGAGTATGTTACAGTTATGAGCTCATCCTCCCCATCTCCATCTCCCTCTCCTTTCCAAAGGAAGGTAAATTTTGATCACCAGAAGCTGTCCACTTAACTTGGGGTTTACTGGCTAGATTCCTTCCTCCCTTCCTTCTGTGTGGGGTATGGAGACCCCCAAAATCCCCTACCCAGAAAAATTAAAAGTCAGAGGTGTCTTGAGGAAGGGACAGGAAGTTTTTGTTCTCTTTCCCCTGCAGGAAGAGGGCAGTCCTCTCCATGACAGATCAGGGAGAGGAGTCATGTTTACTGAAGATGGAACAAGAATTTATACCTTGTCAAGCCCCCTCCTACCACTGTCCCTTCTCCCATTGGCTGGGAGGCAGGCTTACAATTGGAGCTTGAATTCTCCTCCAATGATAAGGAACAGAGAAGCCCCCCACTATCTCTCAGTGGCTAGGAGGCAGGCTCACAAAGAATGAGGAAATAGGAGATAGCCAATTCAAATGTACCTATCCTTATTTGGCAAATGCCAAAGTGAAGAAGGGAGGGGCTGATTGACCGAAAGGGAAAGGGGGAAAGGTCCTGACTGAAGCAAGGGGGGAAAAAGGGTGGAAAGCAAAGGTGGAGGTTGAAAACCCCTTAAGGGCCTAATGAGGGTGTGGCAAACAAGGGTGGAGGTCAAAAGACTCCTGAAAAGGCCTAATGCTGATTTGGCAGTAGTAAAGAAGGGGGTAGGGGAAGGGTGAAGCCGACAGCCGAAACTCTGGCTTGCTCCCATAAGAAAACTTACAGGCTGAGAAGTTTCAACCTTTCACGTTCACTTCCTTCCTTCCCTCTCTCTTCTCAAAACCTTAAACCCAGTTCACTCTGAAGCTCACAGATAGGATCACAATAGGTCCCTGCCCAAGCTCTACTTAATCACTGTATTTTAGGCCCTCCAGGTTTAGAGTGAATGTCTGTGGTAACTGTTTCTCTTTGGTATAGTAACCCTGAGGGTCTTCCCCTCCCAGCTAGACATTTTTTTTGTTTTTTCTAATTAAAGGGAACACCCCTTGACTCACTTCTTAAAGAGGCCTATTTACTGAAAGGGTGTTACCTCACTCTAAGATAGTATGTGAGAAGGCCTTAGCCTAAAAGAGCCAGGGTCTCCCTTTGCATCCTGGGCCATTTCCAGTCATAGTGATGAATATCTGGTCTCTGGATCCAGATGGCTGTGGAGGAGAAAGTGAAGCTGGTCACCTTGCATAGCCCTCCCTCATTCAAATCAAAATCAACTGCAGGTCATATTGATGGGGTCTGGGATGCTTTTGTCTGTAACCTCAGTTTGTAAAATCTCACTTCTGTTCAGGTACCTATGTATGTAACATCAGTTTGTAACAAGCCTATGTAATTAAGTTGTAAAAGTCACACTTTCCCCCAGCCATAAAGGCATTAACTCTGCCTCTCCCCTGCCCCCAGCCTAAAAGTCTTTTTCCTGAGCTAGCAGTCTGCCTAGATACAGTACCCGTGAATACATCACCCAAGTATTTTTTAGAGAAATACATAGCTGCTTTGTTATAAGTGGCCAGCTGAACCCAAAAACCTTGAACAACATTATCAGAAGAGAAAACTCCCTCCCAATATGGTACCTCCTGAATCCCTAATCAGTCTAGCTTCCAAACTTGAAACAATGAAACCTATCCTCCCAATGAAGATGAGTACATATCTCATTCATCCTTGACCAAGAGTAGCCTAGTGATGTCACAAAGCAAAACCTTTGACTGACAGTTTTATGGTTTTAAAAACTGCATCTCTATCCCCTGCACTTTGCAGGCTATCCTTAACCTTCTCCTGCCTGCTGCAAAGTGTAACATTAAAATTTATAACTCCCTCTCTCCCTGTAAGCTTGCAGGTCCCCTTACTCCGCCCTCTCCTGCCCACTGCAAAGTCAGAGTAATAATAAACTTTTGTAACTCTGCCAAAAGATAGCTTGAATCCTGCGAAATTCTTTCCAGACAAGAACCCTCTAGGGATTCATATGAGATCCCTTCTATACCCATCTCTTTCCTATCTCTTCAATATTATTATTTCCCTGATGCCATCCATCTTACAGTGTAATATCGTTTTGTATATGGGCAGTGAGTGGGTTACACTCTCTGCACCCTTTGTGAAGACCCCTCAGAATGAAAAGGGAGAGAAACTGTCTGGAAACCAGAGATAGACTTTTGTAAGACTGGACTGACCTGAGTCCTGGGTTTGCACTGTAAGCTGTCCATCTTATAGTGGAAATCTTTTTGTATATGAGCAGTGAGTGGGGTACACTCTCTGCACGCTTTGTGAAGACTCCTCAGAATGAGGAGTGGACAGACCTGAGTCCTGGATTTACACAACCGAGGACCCTTCCCCCCCTTCCCTTGTCATCAGCATAAGGCCCTTTCAGGAGTTTTAGACCTCCACCCTTGTATACCCTGCCCTTAAAAGCATTAGGTCGTTTTTCAAGAGTTTTTTTTTTACCTCCACCCTTGCTTGGTTTACCAAATAAGGACATGGATGACACTTTGGCTCCCTGTCCCACCTCCCTGCCAATAGGAGATAGTGGCGGGCTTCTTTATTATCTGCCATTGGCCAAGACTGAGAGCCCGCCTCCCAGCCTGTGGGAGAAGAGACAGGCAGGGGGAGGGGCTTGACTGCTTTAGGGTATAAATTATTATTCTGTCTTTTGTAACATGTCTCCTCTCCCTGGTCCATGCCATGGAAAGGACTGCCCTTGTCCTGCAGGGGAAGAGAATAAAACTTCCTGTTCCTTCCTCAAGATACCTTTGACTTTTGATTTTTCTTGGGTAGGGGATTTTTGGAGTCCCTGTACCCCATAAAAGCAGGACAAGGTGGTAACCAAGGTTCCTTCCAGGTCAAAAATTCTGTGAAGCTGTGACTCCAATACTATAATAAAAATCTTTCCATTATGCTACACTCTTCCTCCAAAACATGCCCTTGGCATGTTTCATTTTAGGTTAAATCCCCAGGAGTCAGCACTGCTACTATATTCTTTGGGAAGATAACCCCACATGATATTTTTATAACTTTTAAAGTTTGTTAAGGATGTTAGGACCTCATTTTTTTTCCTGTGTAAGGTTCTCTCTCCCACTTTTCCACCTTTATTGCATAATATGGACTGTAGTAAGACCCAGCTTTTCTCAAGGTAAGATTTTCATATCTCAGTCATCCAGGAGATAGCCTGGAATTAAAAAAAAAAAACAAGCCCTGAGGACAGAGAAAAATAACTATTACAAAGGTGTTCACTTTACTCCTCAGGAAAGATGGAGCTGACCTGAGATACCCTGACTTTTAATTATCTGTAAACTAAATTTGGATATTTAAAGGAATAATCTTCAGTTATCTGAAAAAAAAATTATTTGAATAACTCAGTGATGCTGGATTAATTAGGTTTTATTGTATTTGTTTTTGCAGTTCTTTTTTTTATGTACTGATTGCTAATTGCATTTCCCCAATTCCTATGCTGAATCTAATTTTAATAAGCCTTTGATTACTCTAAGTAATTATATACATATCATGTCACAGCATACCACAGTGTGTTTACCATTAGTACATTTCCCTTGCCTGTTATAGGTGCTGGTTTAACAAAGATAATGCTCTTGACCTGCTCATAATGGTGTGCTTTTGAGTTGTTTTTTCTAGTGGAGGTATTGATCCTCATTTGTCACAATCTTCAGCAATCAGTGGTGTATATTTTCAAGATAACTGGCTTGGGTTGGTATTAGTCTGTGGTCAGAGAACAGTGACAGTAATTGATTGCCAATCAAATCTTCAACCTCAGACTAATTAGCACTGTGTTCTAACAAATTGAGCTAACTAGGCGGATTACATTGTCTTCCTATTTAATTACTAGAACACCTGGATGGGATGTACCCTTACTTTCTGGGCTAGCTCGCTCAGCTGAAATCTGCCTTCACACTGGATTCTCAGACAAGGATCACTACCATAAAACTACACTTAGGTATTCATTGGGTATACAAAGAAAGGCAAAAGACAATCCCTGCTCTCAGGAAGCTCACAGTCACATGGGGAAGATAATGTGAAAATAGTTATGTACAAACAGGCTATATTCAGGGTAACTTGGAAATAATCGACAGAGGGAAGGCACTATCGTATAAAAGGATCAGGAACACCCAGACTGTCATAGGTTCCTAGGGGGTAAAAACCCTGTTGTGGAGGAATAAACTTCCTCTACTCATCACTGGAGCTCTTGAGTTCCTATGGATAGGCTTCTGTTTACACAAACCCAGCAATTCATAATGATGACCCACTAGATTTTAAATATAACCATTTACTTGACAATAATAATAGCATCACAGATATGTTTATAAGTCAAATGCAGGGATAATAAATACAGTACAATTCACACATTAACCTGGGTCATATGCTAACCACTAGTGCATTCTTATTATATCTTTGGGAAAGAGTCAAGGGAAGCACATGAATGAGAGGACATTCCTATGCTCAGGGTAACTCACAGTTCTATAATTATATGCTTCAGTATCCTCTTCCTTTCTTAGGAATGGTCCATAAAAGTTCCTTGATGAACATAGCTTCTGTGTTAAACTGATGCTTCCACTGCTTAGCTGAGTTGATCCAGCTGTGCTTGAGTAATATCTTACTGAACTTGACATCTCAATCAAATTAATCACTCCACTGGATTAACTTCTCTGATTCTCAACTTCTGAGCTGTCCTGTCTTCAGCTGGACTTAACTCTTCAATGGCAATTGTAGTTTCCATCACTTCCAAATTCAGGCTTAAATAATGCCCTCAGAAGAATGAATGTTATACTCTTTTAGGAAAAGGCAACAACCTTTATCTTAAAACTGGGGGCAAACCTATACAACTCTGCTCCTTTGCAGGCTTCTTTCATCACCACCACCTCTCCACAATAACAGATGCCAGTATAAGTCAGAGTTCTCTCTCTCTTCCTCTCTGCTCTTCGTTTCCTGCAAGAGAGCAGAACATATTCTTTCTTTCCTTCTTCCTTTCAGCATCAGTAGTGGTAGAGAACACTCCTGGATCTCACTGGACAGCCAATCTACCCAGCAACAAATGATAGAATAGTGTTAGAGTCTCTCTTTAACTCATTTCTTGAATCTGTCCTTTCATCTGTCATCTCTGTGCATGTGTATGTGTGTGTGTGTATTTATCTCCCTGTCTCTGTCTCTTTCTACCTCCCCTCCCCAGTACATTCTGTAAACAATATCCCTTTAGCTTATTTTATAACTATCTTATCTCTGTGATCAGGTAAATTACTTTTGTCCCATAATCATAAATGGTTCTGGTGTCCTTATTTTCCCAGTTGTTAACCCATACGTTCCGTATTTCTTTAGTTAGTCATATACAAATCACTGAAGCATACCATGCCCTCCATTTGTTCTCTTATTTTACAGCTTATCCAATTCAAATGAACAGCTGATTTCTTAGAACTCTGAGTCAAACTTAACTTCCATAACTACTTTTCTTAGAACTCTGAGCAGACCTATGCCATGAAATAGATGAATTGTCAAAGCAGACCTAGCTAAGCAATTGCTTTTCTCAGAAGCAGATATCTGCCAGAGAAGTGAACTGATTCCCTTAAACTAATAATATTGTTTTGGAGAGCCAAAATAACATAGTGTTGATAGGATCATAGATCAGAAACCTGGAAAGGGACCTCAGGGACCATTTAGTTCAACCCCTTCATTTTACACATGAGAAGAGTATCATACAGGTGTTATTTGAAGTCAGGAAGATCTTTATTCAAGCTCAGTTTCTGACACCAAAATGCCAGCTGTCTGAATATGAATAAGGCATTTAATCTCTTACTCCAGTGCCCCTAGGCAACTCCCTAAGAGTATAAAATATAGATGAGCTGCTGATTTGCATTGGTGGTAGAATTTCTCATATCAGGCATATTCATACTGATCAAATCACAGGTCCAGACTAGAAAAACCAGAAGGTTCCATGTATATGGAGCTGAAGCTTTGTTCTACTATCAGTACGGCATATGCTTTGAATTGTTTTTCCAACCTATAGGCTTTCCCACTTCTCTTTGAAGTTCTTTTCCAGAGCTAAAACATGCCTTAGAATAACTGGTTTGTATTTATGAGAACTCTAATTGTAATGGAATCAAATAATCCTGAAGCATTCTATAGGGGAGACTTTAAAGTAATATGAATTTTTAAAATTGACATGACAACTTTTAAGCATCTAATTGTTGTTCCCTTAAAAAACCATCCCGATGGGAGGCTATATACAAATGTTTTAGTGACACTGCTATTACTCAGAACATTTTTAGACAACTTGTCCTTTTAGGATAACCTTCAGAGCCTAATACTCATTCTTCCAAGGATCCAGGTAAAAGCATTAACTACAGAGGGTGGGTTTTGTTTGCGAAAACAACTAAATGTCATTTGTAATCGCATCTGGTGAATTAAATGGCTGATAAAATATTTTTATAGAAGGAGTGAATTTGATGATTTAAACTAACTTTGAAGAAGAATAGCCAATAACTATCTTAGTGTTTTGAGCCACTGGAACCAGCCTGGGCAGAAAACATTATATATATATTCTTGAACAAACTAACTTTGTTTTCACAAGACTGATGTAGACATCAAAGCTTTTTTGTTTCTTCACTTTTTTTTTGCTTTTTGCAGGAGGGAGGACAGGGCAATTGGGGTTAAGTGACTTATCCAAGGTCACACTGCTAGTGTTAAGTGTTTGAGGTTGGATTTGAACTCAGGTCCTCTTGACTCCAGGGCCAGTGCTCTATTCACTGCACCACCTAGCCACCCCTGTTTCTTTTCTTAATGAAATCTTACTGCAGCCACAATTTTACATGTCCTGAGAAAGTATGGGAAACTGAAATCTACGTTCTGTGTCACACTAACCTCATTTTTACTTATTCATGTGTTGAATAAGTATCCTAATAAGCATCCCTAAGCAGTGGAATAAATAAGAGAAGCTGGGTGTAAATCATAACTGGAAAGATTGAAGTTGAAGTTAGGAAGAACTTTGTCATTAGGAGTAGATGAATAGTATAGTCGGTTACCATGGAATAATGATGACAGTAACTAGAGTTTATATAATGCACACACATACATACATACATATATATGTGTATATATACATATATATATATATACACACACACACACATAAATTATATATACACATACACATACATATATATGTCATTTCATTTGTTATTTAATATGTTATTTTGTATGTTACATATGTTATTTCATTTGATCCACACAATAATCTTGTGAGGTTAGGTGCTATTATTATTCCCATCTTGTGGACAAGGAAAATGAGACTGAGAAAGATGTTAAGTGATTTATCTAGGGTCAAACAACTAAGTGTCTGAGGTGGGATTTGAACTTAGATCTCCATATCTGAAGAACCTTAAGTACAGGATCTTCAGCTTACTATAAAGATAATTTTCCAAAGCTGTATGAAGTGAAGTGGGCTAACCTGGCATTTAAGCAAAGGCTTGAGGATTACTTGCATGGAATATTTTAGATCTGGCTCATGTTTGGTGTACTTGATCAGGTGACCTCTAAAGTCACTTTCAGCTCAGTGATTCTGTAATTGTAATTATCCTTTCTGGTTTCTAATGAGGATACAATAATTTGTATAGTATATTTCAGGTAGTTTAAATGCCCAGAACTAGAATACTATATGTGGTCCCTTGGAACTACATGATAATTCATCCCATGTTTGTATTCATTAAGGTAGTTTTTAGAAAGTCTCATTCTCTTCTTTTTTTTTTTTAAATTTTCCTATCTTGTATCTAGCTAGAAGACGAAATCACAACTTTACGACAAGTGTTAACAGCCAAAGAAAAGCATCTGGTGGAAATAAAACAAAAGCTCGGCATGAATCTGATGAATGAGTTGAAACAGAATTTTAGCAAAGGCTGGCATGAAATGCAGACCACAACTGCGTAAGTACAGAATTCACACCACTTCCAACCCATTCATTCTTCCTATTCCCTCTAATGTATTTTTTTTCTTCTCAGCTTCTCATTAGTACTTTTCAGCTGCATAAAAAAAGGGTTGTTTCCTGGGAGGAAATGGAGAGTATCACTTTGTCAGCTATGTAGTACACCAGGCAGATTCTAAAGCTACTTGGGGCAATCCTGCAATTTGAGATCAGGGGTCTTCCAAGTGGAGGATGAGGCGTGAACACAAGGGGTGCACAAGATGCATCACATCCCTCCCTCCTTGCAGAAGTCTGTCACAGGCTTATCTCCAACATAGCTAAACTGTTCTTTTCATCCATTCTTGTTCAACACTCCACACAGTGCCCAGGACCCAACTGCTGACCTTCTACAGCTGCTCAGGGCTTTTATAGCCCAACTGCTATAACCCAGGCAATTCAGCAGCTGTGAAGGCAAAATTCTCTACCCAGCATTCTCACACCCCATTTGTCAGATCACTTCTTGGCTTGCAGCAGATGCTTCTCAATGAGTAAGCCTTGCACTCTGGAGTAGGGAATGGCAAAATTCTCCTTCCTCCCAGCATTTTCTGGGGAACAGAGTGAGTCATACAAGATGTGCAGGTGGCTGGGGGGGGGGCTGGGAGGGTTGTGAACAACATTACCAATCTCCTTATATTATCTTTCCCCCCAAATACACCCTTCTTCCAATCTTCCCTATTGCTGTTGAGGTTGCCACCATTCTTTCAGTTACTCAGGCTTGCATTCTTGATGTCATCTTCACCTCTTCTTTCTTCCTTAGCCCAAAGTGCAGATGAGCTGCAGAGGCAGCTGTAAATCCATCAGATTTACAGCTGTAAATGCATCCTTTCCACTCAGAGCCCCTAGTTCAGGGCCTTATGTACATCTCACCTGGACTATTGCAATAGCTTTAGTCTTCCTGACTCAATCCACACTTCAATCCATTCTCCACACAGCAACTAATCTTATTTTATAGGTCTCATGTCACTAACCTGCTCAGTCAATCAGTGGCTCCCAGTTGACTGTAGGATCAATTATTATCTCATCTTTATCTCATCTTATTCTCTAAGTTTATAATGTAGATAGTGATTAATATATTCGCACATGTATATAACTCAAACAAGTAGATAATATACATATTGAGGAGGGTGTATGTTAAAAAATTTTTGCTGATAAGAAATGCATGATCAGAAATGTTTGGAGACTACTGCTCTACTTGCTCAAAATTCTTCTACTTTTTCCTTCCTCATATCCTCTGCCTTTTGAGAAAGATTTGCAGTTTTCAGCTATTTCTTTAAAAACTTGGTTACTGGTAGTGGTATTAAATATTTTTTTCTTAATTAGGTTTTTTTGTTTTCCTAATTAAAATTTTAGAAGGAACTTGTTCCTTTGCCCAGAATACTTTTTTGTGCGTACTGAATTGCTGCCTGCCTTGGTCATTGTCAGTCAACATTTGGAGTGTGAGCAGATGCGTGCACTACTTAAAATTCCCTAGTAATTTCAGTAGTCATGTAGGCAATTTAAAAACACTTAGCTTATTCCAACTTGCTTCAACACCTTGAAGGTGAATAGCTGGAATGGCATTTAGGACAATCTTAGTAACTCCTTCCTACTTTACTACTACTCCTGCAAGTCACTTAACCTGTCTGCATAGTCAACACATACTTTTAACTGCATAGTTTGTTTTTGGTCTTGGATCGCTGCTTTAGCTACTGTTGAGGGCACTCCCTCTAAATTCCATCAGTAGTCTTCAGTTCAGTGTAATCTGTGACCTACAGAGAGTCAGTTACCAATATTTATAATGTCCCCTTTACTTCAAGTATTCTTGTACTTAAGGTTCACCCTTAGAAGCCTCTGTTCTTAGATTCCATCACGTATTCTGAAAACCCAAGAAGAAAAAAGAAGACAGTAGAAAGTGCATTGAATTTGGAGCTAGGAGCCCTGGGGTCTAGTACTCACTGTGCCATTTAACATGTGGCCCTCAGACCCAGTCCCATCTGACAGTGAGAGCGTGGGGAGGACTTTGCACTAAAAACACATGTTTTGTGCCTCGCTTGATGTTCAGTGATCACAGACTCATTGCATAAAGCTGTCTCTGTAGTTGCCTCTGTCATAAAACCGGACATGAGCTTAAGACAGGTATAAGAGACTCCTTGTTGGAGGCAAGCGTTTTAGGACTGGATTTTATTCATCCAAGGTGAATGCTTTTTTATCATCCAAAGACATAGCAGGATTTGGGATTCTGTATAACTTTCATTTAGTTGTGAACACAAGATCTGCTATAAATTTTTAAAACCCAGCTTGTTTTCCTTATGTGTTTCTTGAGAGACACCACAATCCGTGCATAAGCCATTCCCATAATAATTGTGTAGAAATGAAAAAGTAGTGATATGTTATTATAAGTGTTGATATCATCTTAATCACTCTTTTTGTATTGCCATTTTTGCATTAATACCATTAATACAAAACCAATAATTTTATATTAATAACCAATACCATAAATACCATTATTTCTTTCCATTCTTTTCCTTATTCAAATATCATAAACACTGATATCTCAGTTCTAGTCCCCTGAAATGAAGACAGACCTCAGTGATGGTTAACTGAAATTATATTTATAATAATTGAAATCCGTCCTAAAATTGGGCTTAGATGTGTGACTCAGACATTTCTATTATGATAGCATCTCCAGCTGTATCCTGATAGAACCAAGATTTCCATATGATGAAATCAGTTTGTAGAAGGGGCTCTTTGTTGACCATCATCCTTTGGTCCAACCAGGAGCAAAGCTTGTATTATGCATAGAGTGGCTAGTTGTTAAGTATACTATTTTAGGGGTGCTGAAAGGTCTGAAAAATAGCTCTATAATTGGCCTATTACCTAATGCCTAGGATTCTAATTATTAAAGTCGCTACTGTCAGCCCCGTTCCAAAATGCAGTGGGTAGATTAGGGCCCTAAAATGCTGTAGCAAGAATTAATTTATCAGATACACTAGCAAAGAACTAGTTGTTTTATGTGTTTGAGGATGCTGTGCTTCCTGGAGAGAATTGAGCCGTGCAGAAAGAATGTGGCAAGAGTCCTAGAAGCATTGACTTTCCTTCCACCTAGGCACTCTGTACTCTGGGAAAGAAGTGATAAAATGAGAGAGATTGGTTCCTAGAAAGAAACTAAACAGTGTAACTTATGGCAAGACTCTGGTTCTGATTACAGCTTTTAGGGGGGGGACAGGAGTACTTTTCAGGGTAGATAGGCTGGCTAAACCTGTCAATAAACAGGTAAGCAAAATATCAAGATTTTTTTCCCCGCTAAAAGTTTAAATTGCTTGTGCCCTCCTCTTTTTTTTTTTACAACCCATATATTGTTTATACAACCCATAAGAGAAAATCGGGCTCATATTTATCATATTATTAATTTAGTGAATGTGCTTACACTCATTAAAGAAGCATGCTTATAGAAGTAGAGAAAAATCCATTCCCTCAGAAAGGAAAAAAAGCCACAAACCTATATGTTATAACCACAATGCTAATAATTTTGTTTCTCAAAATTGTTTACTTTCAAACTATCTATTCCATAGTTGTTGCCAGGGTCCATTTTACATCTTAGTGATAGTATTAATGGGAAAAACTCAGGTCTATAAAGATAATAGAATCCTGTTAGACTTCCTGCTTTCTTTTTATGTTGTCTTCTCAGGCTAACTCTTGGCATTAATGGGGCTAGATATCAGGTCTAACACCTTTTTCCTGTGACTGGGGAGCTTCAGGAGTGGGCAGATGAAGTGAGTGAATAGGAAAGTACTTTCAACTGGCTTGACAGGTGACTACAGATGTAGCCTTATTTTATTAGTTAGGCTGTTCTCCCTTTGCTAAGTTAGAGAGGGTCCCTCACTTTACCTAATGCTTGAGGCCTATTATGGTTTCTAACATATACCTGCCCAGAAAAGAGTGATTTCAAAGTGTATTTAAGCCAGCATATTTAATGAGTTCAAGCTGTACAGAAGTCAGGATAGCCCACACATTAAATATTTGCAAAAGACTGTATTTGAACTCTGACATAAGTGTACAGCCCATATCCTTGTTGGTTGAACTTTTCAACTACATATTATGATCCATAATGGAGTATATTATTGTTATCATTCTTTTAGTGTTGTGTTTCAGCAGAATTGAGCTCAGAACTGCCTGTGAAGATAAAAGACTTAATATACAGGCACACATTTCTTATCTTTGTTTTTAATTCTTAATACCTTTTTAATCAAATCAGGAAAGGTTTTTGTTTGGGAGGGTGAGGAGAGTGGGGCACAGACCCATGATTACACTTGTCTAGGGAATGCCAGACGAGAAAACAACTTTGGCTCATGTAGCCCTGCACCTTCTCTGCAACTGTAGTCTTAGAGCTTTCCCTCTCCCAGCTACATACAGTCAGAGCCAAGCCTTGAAACCCAGACCTTTCTGCCCCCATACCCCTATGGAGAGCTTGCTCTCCATCTTACCATTGCCTCTCAAGGTTTTTTTCTAATCTTAGAATCAATTTGGTAAATTGAGATTAAGATCTTGAGTTTGACAGACTATAAAAAACATGGTTTGGTTTGGTTTTGTCGTCCATATTTATGATTTCATTGTTGTAGGGAACACTTGTTTTGGAAATTCCTTCTACCAGTGTAGACCTGCACTGTGTCTGTAAATGAAAGATTATGAGAGGTTGTCTGGTACACTGAGAGATCATGTGGCCCATCTGTGATCACTCAGCCTCCATGGGTCAGAGGCAAAACCTCAGACCTAACTTGTCCCAACTTCTAAGGGGATGTTCTGTCTGTTATGCCATTTGGGGGTAGAGAAGTGAGGGAAAGAAAGAGAATAAAGATTTTTGTAGTACCTAGTATGTGCCAAGTGCTTTACAAATATTATGTCATGACCTTTACAACAACCCTGTAAGTTAAGTGCTGTTATTTTACATTTGAGGAAACTAAGGCAAACTGAAGTTACATGAGTTGCCCGGGGTCACAAAGATGGTGTCTGAAGCCAGATTTAAATGCAGGTGTTCCTGATTCCAGGCTCAGTACTCTAACCACTGTGCCACCTAGCTACCTCTAAATAATAAAATTCACATTGAAAATGATTTATTATATTTAATAACATTGAGTATGAGGTAATCATGAACATTATGTGGCATTAAAAAATAATTTTCCAAATAGGAAATGCCTTTACTCATAAACTATTTTGATAAACAACAGAGGATTTGTTTCAGACCAGTGTAATCTCCCTTAAAAATTTTATTTAACATTTTCCACTTCAGAATGATAACATTGAGTCTAAATTATTTCAAATCAAGAACATTACTAATAAAGAATTAACAAGAAAACAGATGTGGTAAAAATAGTAGTTTATAAGATATGATATAATATGAATTAATACATTTTTCTGAAATAAGCAATAAATCCATGAAAATAATTTTATTGAGGAAATAGTTTGCTTTACATTGCTGAACATCTCAAAGTTAATTGTGACGGCAACAAATCTCAACAATCTAGTGAGTAACTTAAAAATCTATTTTCATTTTAGACACCTACCATAGTTGAAGGGTGAATTTCTGTAAAATTAAGAGTTTTTCCATTGGTTTCCTTTGTTAAAAAAAAAAAAAGGAATGAATTTCTATCTCTATATCTCCAATAAACTATATTTTAAAATTCTCTAAGTAGTGACCAGTTTTATGGAATGTTGGGAATTGCCTTATTACAGAAAAGAGAGTTTTGCTCTGATATTATCCTGCCTTAGGGACTCCTATCCAATGTTACTGTCTCACCTGAGGCATCTCCATCCTTAAAGTCTCAAGTCTTCTTCCCCTTAGACATTAATGTCTGAGCATCTTTTGTCTGTCCACCTGTAAATGAACTGAGCCCTGTTTCCTTCCCCTTTTCCTGGTTATTTAACAATATCTAATTGAACTTTTCTATATTATAGCATTTCTCTTCTATATGAGGTCATGTTGAGCTAGAATGTCAGTTTCTTGAACTTCAGGGCTTCAGTTTATCACCATGAAAATGTTGGAATATCTGTTCCATTTCACTTGAACCTTGTTCCTTCTAGTTTCATTTATTAATGGTTATGTGCCTCAAAATTCTATTCTTTTGCTCTTTTTTCTCCTCATTGTTTTTTTGTTCTTCTGCAAGATACTGCTCATAATAAATAGTCTTCTATCATGTGTCTTATACGTGTTTTACAAATGAGCTTTTCCTCTAAATTGGTATGCCTTTGACATCCATGTCACTTTGAAAGGGAAAATAAATATAAATGGAGCCATCAGATTTAGACTGAGACCCAGAGAGAGTACTGAAACATTCACAGAACTGCTTCTCATTCCAACATGAATTTGCAAAATCCAAATTGAGTCTCAGACACACTAAGATACAATTCAGGAAACATATAAAGAAATCAACTGTGAGTTTTCAAAGTAGTTCACTTGCTCTTTTTAGTAAAGGTTTTAAAGAGAGAAGATTAATTACTGCCCATTTTATCAACATTTATCCCGGTCAGTGATTACAAAGGTAGACTTAACCTTTGGATTACTAGAATGAAATAAACCAACAGCAACAAAGGCTATATTGTATTAATTTCCATTTCCCAAACTGAAAGAATCACTTATTTGTAGATCTAAGTAACCCTAAATATGGGGGAAATATAATGTTAATAAATCTTTAAAAGCACAGAAGGTATGTATACGTATACATACACATACCACCCACAGTCATCACAACCCAAAAGCCTGGAGTGATGTGGGGGGAGGTGGATAAATGTAAATAATAAAGCCGAGAACCCCCTGCTTCAGCCCAGTAGAGAAGTAGCTAATTTCTTGTCTGAAGTCTCGATTCATCTTTTTCAGTTTTGGTCAAAAAGCCATTGTTGTTGATTAAATTTAAAAACTGACTTTTATATATGTATGTATCTTTGTAAAAAAACAAGTTTGAAATCCAATTAAAACTGAAAATCCGTTCATAAACATTGAAATGTTTATGAAAACATTTCTAGTTAGGTCCATTTTTACTCTCTCAAATTAAATAATCCATGGATATCATTTGGTATGGATATTTTCTTCCAGAGATAACTTTTTTTGGCCATCATAACTTTTTTTTAAAACAATAACTAAAGACTTTTTATTCTTCCACTACCAGAAGAAAAATTGCCAATTTGCCATAAAAGAGGCATTGTGGAGCCAAATCCAGAGTACTAGACTTAGCATCAGAAGATTCTAGTCTAGAATCTGACATTTATTTTTTTTAATTTAGTATTTTATTTTCCCCAATCACATGTAAAAACTATTTTCAACATTCATTTTTTTAATTGAGTTCCAAATTCTCTCCCTCCCTTCCCCACCCCTCATTGAATCAGTTTGATATAGGTTATACATGGGTAGTCATGCAAAACATATTTCCATTTTAGTCACGTTGTGAAAGAAAACATAGACCAAAATTTAAAACAACACCAACAAGAAAAAAAAAAGAAAGTTAAAAAAAAGTATTGCTTCTATATATATTCAAGCTCGAACACTTCTTTTTCAGGAGATAGATAGCATTTTTCCATCAAAAATTCTTCAGAATTGTCTTGGATCATTATTGCTGAGAGGAGCTAAGCCATTCACAAATGAGCATCTTACAGTATTGCTGTTACTATGTACAATGTTCTCTTGGTTCTACTCATTTCACTTTGCATCAGTTCATGTAAGACTTTCCTAGAATCTGACACTCATTAACTGTGTAAAAGAAAAAGAAGATATATTAGGAAGAGAAACCTAAACAGAACCAAAAGACAGTCCTAGTTTTATACTTTGCCAAGACATTTGACTATGGACAAGTCACTTCACTTTGCTAGATGTTAGCTTCCTCATTTGTAAAATGAAGGAATTAAACTAGATATTCTTGACTGACCCTTTGAACCCTTCACATTCTGTGAAGTCACTTAAATTTCTCCAGCTTTATCTGTCAGATGAGAATAATAATCTTTATGCCATACACCTCACAGGTTTGTCCTCCAGATCAATTAGATTATGCTTATAAAAGCTCCACTCTCATAAAGCAATGGAGCTGGTTTCCCTAGACAAATATCACATCTCAGGCTGGAATTAAATGTTACTAAATATATCTAAATTTTTGTCCACATCTAGAGGAAAGTGATCAGCAGTCCTGGATTAATCTAGTATTTAAATTAGCAATTTCTGCTACATCAGGGATTTAAATTTGTAATCTCTGCTATATTGTAATTAGTACATAGTGATTTAAAAAACCCAAAACTTTGTACAGTACTTGTATTATTAATTTTTGTGTGTGTGTTAAAGAACAAGGAATCAAAATTACATTTTGGAAAAATGAACACTTGGGAGAAATTACGGTGATAAGGAAATTTTGACCTGGAGTTTTATTTAATCTCATTTCAGAAATAATTATGCACAATGAAGTTAAGCATTATACATATATACAATAATCCTTGCAGTTACTCCTTGACCTTAGTTCCAAGTCATTGGTCATTCAGGTACTCTCTGGAAATTCTATGAGTCCCATCGTTACTGTACAGAATCCAGGAGGAATGCTTGAAATTGCAGGAGGGACACTGGCATTGAATCCTCACTAGTTAGTGCCTCTGCTCTGTATGCCTTTCTTCTATAAAACTGTTTGATGCCTAATTACAGCAGTCTAACCAGCTTTTCAAAGCCCAGCTTTCATTCAAAATCCCCAAATACTGCACCAACCCACACCCCTCACTTCCTCATGAAATACTGTGCCTACAGCGATTAGCCATGTTTGATTGTGACTCCTTCAGGTTTTCTACGTCTAACATTGTATTGTCTTTTCCTTTGATTTTTTTAAAATAGAAAGTTGGCATAAGAAAGGTTTCAAGTAAGGAGTACAGTAAGAAATCTGACCATTTAAGGCAGCCTTAACCTTAAACAGAGTAGGCAGATACCTACCTGGTGTGTGGATTTTTTTTAATAGCACCAAACATCCCTTTTAAACAAAATTCCCTAGAAAAAGTTCCTTTGCTTCTCTCAAAAATAAAAATGAGTCAGAGCTGATGAAAGAATGTTCACTGGCCTCTGAAAAATTTTTATCTTCTGGTGTGGTCATGTTGCTGAGGGAAAGGGACCTTGAAGAAAAAAAAAATAAAAGAATTAGAGAATGTTAGGGGTAGATAGGATCTCAGAGATCATCTATATAATTCTTCTCTCTTCTTTTTACCTATAAGGAAACTGAGTCCAAAAGAAGTGAAATGATTTTTTGCTATAGTCACACAACCAGTTCATGATAAAGCTAGACCTTCTATCTAGGGTTTTTTCTGCCTCCTATCTATAGATGGGAGCATGATCTAGGCAGTGCAGTCATTAGAGCTCTAGACCTAGAGTCAGGATGACATGAGTTCAAATTTGGCCTCAGAAACTAGCCAACTGTAAGACTGGGCAAGTTACTTTGCCTCTCTGCCTCAGTTTTCTCATCTGCAAAATGGGAATAATAACTGCTATCTCCTATGGTTGTTGTAAGGATAAAATGTGATATTTGTGAAGCTCTTTGCAAACCCTAAAGCTCTATATAAATTCAAGCTGGTTCAGAACTTTTACTGCAATGGCCAGTCAGACCTTAAAGCTTTGTATAATCTCAAGCTAACCAGGAACTTTTTTACTGCAGTGGTCATTCAGGAAAGCATTGGGTACTGAAATGTTTCTGCGATGGTATGGCCATTGTATACTCATGTCTGTCTCCTTCAATTTATTCCAAAGTTCAGATTTTAAGGGATATGATTAATTCAGGAAGGCAGCTTGGTCTAGTGAATAGAGCACTTAACTTGGAGTCAGGAAGACCAGAGTTCAAATGCTGCCTCAGATACTCTATGACCTTGGTCAGATCACTTACCCTGTCTCAGCTTCAGTTTCCTTATCTGTGAAATCAGGATAATAGTACCACCTAAATTAAAAGGTTATTGTGATGATCAAATGACCTAATAAACGTAAAATTTTTTATTTTTTATGGAGTTTACAAACTGCGTCAGCACCTCAGCTTTCATTCATAGCAGGCCTCATTTTTAAGGGGACAGACACACGGAATTTCAGGTCCTTTTAGAAAGAACCTTAGCATAACCCCCTCAATTTCTACGAGGAAATAGAGTTCCAGAGAAATAAAAGGACTTAACTACATGGAGTGCAGTTCATGAGACGGTGAAAAAGGAGTTTGAGGTTACATTTTAAAATGCATAGAGTTTAAAAACAAAATATACCAAGTAATCTTTCATTTTATTTTTAATGGCAGAGTAGGGATTAGAACCCCTCTCCTAATTCTGTGTTATTTCAGCTACACCACACTGCCTCATTGGTAAAGGTTCTAAAAACAGCACCTCTAAGTTATTTTGTTTCTGCTGGCACCGAGTTCTAAGACTGGGTGGAAAACCCTTAATATTCAATCCCTGTATGTAACACCATTCAGTATTTGATCAGTAGCTTGCATTAATAAAATTCTTTCAAACATCAGGTATATTCTTGAACTCTGTGGTTGGTATTATGGCTGAGAAAGGAGTGTTTCTTTTTTCAGGCGACTTGATAGAACACAAAATGCCAGGGACCAAGAACTTGTTCTTATTCTCCTTGCATGTCACTGTTATTGGTAGGCACATGGAGTTGAAATAGAAATGCACTCAATAGGGCTTCCCAGAGTTTGGGCCTTTTAAAATAGCAGGGGGCACATGCATTAATACTAACTCTTCTTTTTTTTCTTTAATACTCAATAATTGCATTTTTAATGAGATATTAGAAATAGGTTAATGCTTGCTGGTATTTTAAAGTTAATAATTTGGCATGTAAAAATTGCAGTGTTTCTCTTACTTTAAAATGTACAATGACAGTTACTTTGAACAACTTTTCCTAATATAGATTAAGATAATTTTCACCCCTAAGAAGAAATTCCCAAGGAGGGTTTGTGTGGAGGAGATGAACATCATTAGTCACATCCAGAGAAGGAAAGGCAGCCCTATCTGCAGAAGACAAAAATCACCATTCGTCAATGTGGTCAATTCTGTGGAAAAGAATTTTTTAAATTGATAATTTCTATTAACTTTTGAGAAATTTTAAAATGCCATTTCCTTATACTTGGAGATTTCTGTTCTCAGTGCCAAAACCCTAAAATTAGTTGAATTGGTAAATTTACAAAAGAATTAGAAGTGGAGTGGGAGGTTGGGGTTGAGTAACCCTTGAATACTTTTCTTAAGCCTCTAGTTCTTGGCCTTTGGGGACTTTTATTTATTTATTTTTTTCAGAAAAACTGACTTGGATCAGGAACCTCATTTGGGAAAGCTGAATCAGTTACTTTTTTTTTTTGGAGGGGGGAGGCAAAGCAGTTGGGATTAAATGACTTGCCCAAGGTCACACAGCTATTTAAGTATCAAGTGTCTGAAGCTGGATTTGAACTCAGGTCCTCCTGACTCCAGGGCTGATCCTCTATTCACTGGGCCACCTAACTACCCCTGAATCAGGTACTTAATAATTCTTATTACATACTTATTATATGCCAGATAACTATGATGGGGATTGGGAATACAAATCTGAAACTGTTTCTCCCTTCCAGGAGCTTACAGTAAAATGGAGAATACAGTAAAACCATGAGAATAATGTCCAGGTCTAGTTTTGCTCTTGGAGCAGCTAGGTAATACAGTAGATAAGTATCAGTTCTGAAGTCAGGAAGACTGAATTCATCAGACATTAGCTGTATGACCCTGAGCAAGTCACATAACCTCCCAAAACTGTAATCTTTCTGTAGAGATTGCTGCATACAGCTTTTCTGCATATGGTTCTTTATTACAAAACATTAATTTGTATAATATATACTTTTCTTAACATAGTAACCATGAAATAACTCATAAAATGCAGCATACAAAATAAAATTGGTAACATGCAAAAACATTTTTTCTTTCTAGTAATTCCCTAAAATTTGGTGACCTTTTGTGCTAACATCTCAGAAAAAAATTTATTTTAGACATTCATTTTAGACAATTCATTTTCCTAACACGTGAAATTTACAGTACCATAAATACTACCAAGTAAATAAAATTATTAAAACTAATAACTTTTTTTAAGTTCAGTCTTGCCTTCCATTGTGTCAGATGGCAATGTGAGGGTGTTGTATTGTATACTATACTACTGCTATAAACTGTTTTACCTTGTCTACACACTGAAAACCAAGGGAGAGTTGGCTGGGACTTTGTTCTCTTGTGTCAGAAGACACTGCGACGGGCAATTATCACTTCTGACACTTAGTCTTTTTTTTTTTAATTTTTGCTTTTTGGAGGGTAGTTGGGGTTAAGCAACTTGCCCAAGGTCACATGGCTAGTAAGTGTTAAGTGTCTGAAGCCCCATTTGAACTCCAGTCCTCCTGACTCCAGGGCCAGTGCACCACCTAGCCACCCCTGACACTTAGTCCTTTAGAGCTAGGGGATGGTGTTGGATATCATGAAGGACACACCAGCTTGAAATACAGTGATGTCTGCTTTGTGCATCATTTGAGATCCTTAAGGGATTCAGAATTTGGGAACATAGGAAAGGCGAGTTGACATTTAACTTTTATGCCAAACCACCCTTATAGGATATCAGCTGCTCCACAAACTTGAATGCATTGTGCCTCTCATTTTTTTGTCCAGTGCACAGCTGAAAATATTCATATTTGCCAATCAAAAGTAAAAATGAGGTTACTAATAAAATCATGCAAATGCTGGAAACTGCAGAAGCTAAACATGTGAATGTTGAAGGTTAACTGTAATTTCTTTTTCTGAAAGCAACATGTGACTTATTAGGAGCCACCTGCCCAGGACTTGGACATAACTTTGTCTTGTAGAATTGATGGCATTTTTCACTTTCCTAGGAATATCATGTACGTTTCAGACACACTCAAAGATCAGGCCGTAGTTAAGTCCTATTAACTCATTAAGTATGGGAAGAATTATGGGTTTTAAGTAAATCATTCATTACTAACATCAGAACTGATTTTCTGATTTCTTTTTTCAACTTAAGTAATTAGGTCATGTTACCTTCTTAATATATTTTACCAATCATAAGGCTATAAGGTATCTTGAAATCATTATGGGTATGTGGGTGAGGGAGACCCAAAAGTACTTTTTAAAATTTTTTATTTAATCAGTTTTACAAGGAAAAGAAATTCAAATGAGCTCCATTGGTAATTTTTAATTAATTATAAAATTCACATTTCTATAAGCACAGTAAGATTCATGACAAGTTTTCTTTACAGCAACACTGTGAGGTGTAGATAATGAAGGTTTTATCTGCCTCATTTTATAGTAGAGGAAACCAAGGCTCAGAAAGTAAGGGAGATTGTCAGTGTTCACACAGCTAGGTCATAGCATAGCCCAGGGCCTCTGCCTCCAAGGCCAGTGTGGAACAGGGTCTCTGCCTCCAAGACCAATGTTCTTTCTGCAGTACTATACTGTCTTATTCTTTCAAGTAAAATCTGGTAATAATTATAATTAAAAATACTTTCAAATTCATAGATTATAATTTTACAGCTGGAAAGGAACTTAGAAGCCATCTAGCCCAACCCTTTGTAGTAGCAATTACTCTGGCACACCCAGGATGACTGCTATCACAGGTTCTTAGATCTGCTTTACTAGGAAAGATAGGTGTTTAAGGGGTCAGCAGTCTTTTTAATTACATTCACTAGTTCAGGGGAAAAGTCAGCACCCTGAACTACAGAGAAAATACAAGCAGAGAAATAACAACCAACAGATGGGGGCTCTGACTGCCTGAATCTGCTATACACTTTACATATATCTCTGGATCTAGAG
>CM053584.1:284371420-284390389 GCA_028627135.1 Pseudochirops cupreus
AGGGAAGGGAGAAAATTTGAAACTCAAGAGATTATGGAACTGAATCTTGTAAACTAAAAGTAAATAAACAAATAAATAAAAAGAAGTCCTCTGAAAACTAACATTTGTAAAGCCCTCAGCACAGTGCCTGCTGCACAGTAGGCATATCACTGTATAAGTGCTTATTCCCTTCCCTCCCCCTTCCTCCCTTTTCCCTCCTCCCTCCTCCTTTTCTGTGTGATTCACAAAAAGTAAATGTTGTTTATCTGGTTTGACAAATCTTGAGAAGTTCTCCTTTATGTCAGATATTTACCTTAGGGAGAGACACCATCCCTCCATAGATTGGAACTAATTTTTCTTGATTATCAGCTCATTGCTCTGTTATGCCATGCATATGTAATACTATATGATTGTTGCAATACCTACTTAATTATACATGTCTTTTTATGCTAAAGAATCACTGTTTCAATTATATAACAACAATATTATATTAGTTATAATGATGACACAGCCTTAGCCTTCCATTATCTCATTGTTTAGAATTTCCTCATCCACTCTGGTAATCTTGGAGACATCTCAATAACAATAACCTCTCCTATATAAGCAGCCATCTGAGGTAGACAGCACAAGTACTATTATTCACATTTTGCTGATGAAGAAGTAAGGTTCAGAGAAATTGTTACATGTCCAGGTTACTCGTATGGCAAGAGGCAGAGCCAAGATTCAGTCCTGGAACTTCTAACACTGTCTTATTTTCTTTCCTCTAGACCATGTTGTCTTTATACTGAATTTCCATTTTAAGTAAGGATTGAGGCACTAAGAAACAAGTGATTTCAATAGTATGATACATTTCTGTACCGTTAGTCAAAAGATCTCATGATATATGAAAAAACAGATTCCATCAAAGCTGTACAACTGAAGCTTTTCTTTCCTAATCTCCATTCTTTATTGGTCCTATGCATTTATCTTCCTAACCTCAGTTCCTATAAACCCTTCTATATTCTCTTTGTAGTTTTTACCCTAATCTATGCCTGTTCCTACATGTTGGCGTAGCTCCATTCATGGTCATCCATATTTTATAATGTGTTTCCCTCTCTCCTTGTTGTTTCTGTTCCTCAGAAATAGTATGGGACGTGGCTATTGTAGTGTTCTTTAAAAATACAAAGGAGTCAGGATTTTTGAATTTCAGTCTGTTTCTGGTTCAGAAATGACATGAGTTGATGTGTCACACTCAGATGTCTTCTTTGTAAATCAGGGTGGTTGCCTAAGCAGACAGCTGGGATTTGACCATAAATGTGCTTCATGTTCTCTTGAGAAGAAAAAATAGTGTTTTTAGGAGGAATGGACCTTATCTCTTTATTAGCACCAGATGTACTTTTGTTGGCTAGTGATTTCAGCGTGTGCATTTCATAAATCATAGTTTACAGCAGTCTTGCAATGTGTTGCTTTGGCATTCTCCTTTACTGCTTTATCTGTCCAAGCTAAACTGTTGGAAATGTAGAAGCTGAATTGTACTAACTTTCTAGAACTTTTCTGCAAAAAAAAAAATTTCATTGATGCTTTTTAAAAATATCACTGTGACTTTTTGAGGAATCCCACACATTAGCCATGTCTGACAATGTCTTCCCCATTGCATCTCTATAGACTGCCAATGCTGGACCCAGAGCTATGTTTCTATGCTCAGGCATCTGGTATGGGGAGCTTTTCTAAAGCTGAATAATAGAAGGGCTTTTCAGAGTTGCACGTTCCCTTCAGCAGAATGCCCACATATTCGTTATAGGATGGGTATGTCTGTAGTTGTGAATAGGCTTGAGCAAAGCAACAATTGAATTGTTTAAGACCTTCGCATTTAAAAGAAAAATGAAATCACTGGTTAGTAATCAAGAATTTTTACACACACACACACACACACACACACAGACTCGCTTAAAATTCTCTGAGGCAACATAAAATGAGAATGCATTGACTTTAGATTCAGAGTATCTAGTTTAAAATCTTGACTGAGACTTAATGCCTTTGTGACCTTGCCCATGTCACAACCTCCTTGGGTCTCAGTTTCTTCATCTCTAAAATGAAGATGTTGGACTAGATGGCCTCTGAGGTTCTTTTCTAATTTAAATCATGTAATCCTAGGAACTGATTCAAAGAGTTTCCTTTTTCAGACAAGTTTGGTGATATAGTCACATCCATTGCTTACAGGGAAGTGGACATGTAACTGGCTGCAAAGTTAAGCACATATCTTGACTTTTTTGTGTGTCGTGCTAGATTTAGTCAGGAAGGGCATGGTTGTTTTCAGCACTTGTTCAGAAGGGATGAATGAGACACGTTTAGTATCTTTCATGGGTTGTATGACTTTTGAAAGACCACATTAGAGTGAAAGGGGTTTGTCTGACCCCTGCTGGTCATGATTTGTTACTAGGCAGCCGGAAGAATGACTGTCATTCAGAGGTCAGATAAAGTAGTTACTTGAAACATGATCCTCGTTCAAAACAACTTCCTCTGGGTTGATTGATGACAAAGTATGTTAACCCAACAACTTATTGATCATCTTCAAGCATATACTAGGGAAGAGATGTGTGTCAGTATGTGAATATACCTCTGTTGGTACATGTGCCTATGTTTCTATGCTTCCTTCAATGGATTTGTAGTCAGAGGACCTGGATTTTTGCCCCTTAATATCTGTGTGACCTTGTTATTTCAAGTCCTTGGATCTCTTTATTTCCTCATCTGTAAAATGAAAAGGTTAGAGTAAGTAACATCCAAGATTTCTTCCAACTCTAAATCTGTGATACTATGATCCTATTATCTCTTTGTTTTTTTTTTGCTTTGTGGAGGGGGAGAGGCAGGGAAGTTGGGGTTAAGTGACTTTCCCAAGGTCATCCGGCTGGTAAGTGTTAAGTGTCTGAAGTCAGAGTTGAACTCAGGTCCTCCTGACTTGACAGGGCTGGTACTTTATTCACAGTACCACCTAGCTACCCCGTGATCCTATTATCTTGCCAATATTTTTCCTCCACTGATGTAATCTATTCACATCATATTATCCTTTGTAATTTTTTTCTATATCTTTTCATAAACCCTCCATAGAAGATCTAGTTAATAT
This sequence comes from Pseudochirops cupreus, assembly GCA_028627135.1. Taxonomy (NCBI): domain Eukaryota; kingdom Metazoa; phylum Chordata; class Mammalia; order Diprotodontia; family Pseudocheiridae; genus Pseudochirops; species Pseudochirops cupreus. Next base: position 284,374,500 of record CM053584.1, read on the forward strand.
GTTGCAAGGTATTTTCTGGTTATTTTAATATTTCTGGGTGACCCTTTTATCACAGGCAACATAGTATGAAAGACTCAGTTACACTTCCAGTGATTTCTAACTTCTCTAGCTAGTATCTCTCGCCTCCCCCTCCCAGTCCGGGTTATAAGGGCAGCCCTTCGGTTATTCATCTGTTCTTTGCTTTCTCACATGTGCATTCATTTAGAGCTGGAAGGGACTTTAAGGATCCTCCAAGTTACCTCCTCTCATTTTACAGATGAGGAAACAGAAGCCCAGGGAAATGAAGTGATTTTTCCAAGTCACACAGGTACACATGACAGCGCTAAAATTTTAATCCAGACCCTAGGACTCCAGAGAGTGCCTGCTTGTTTTGTTAACTGTGCTGCACTACCCCCTCCTCATAAGACTAACCCACCAGTCATATTTCTTATGTACAATACAGTGTTGGTAATATCTTGTAGCCTGTAGCCAGTCTTTTAGGCTTGTACAAATTTGATTATTCTGTGATCATGATATTCCATCATGTACAACCACAGAACATGACTGTAAGAATATTGAGATTAAACAAAGTCAGCTAATTGTACAAACACTTGTTAATTGTTTACTGAGTACAATATTATTTATTTGCTATAGCCTTTCCAGTTGATGCTGCTTATAAATTTCTAACCAAATTGAGCTGTTGGGGGAAAAAATATCTCTTGTTGAGGAAAAAAATATTTCTTGTAATGCAAGAATAATTAAATCCCTTAAATCTCTTAAGGTTGTTGCCTTTCCACTCAGAAAGCCAATAATAAAAGCAAATGGAACATAAAAATCTGGTGAGAGGACAATAGAAATATTGGAATGAAAGGATCAAATGAGTTAATATATATGTAAGCACTTTGCAAACCTTAAAACTATACACACACTAGCTAGTAGTAGTAGTAGTAGTAGTTGTGATAATAATAATGTAGACCCCCCCCTGCTTTCTTGGATGTCTTCTAATGTGTTGTCCTATAGCCTTCTGACACCATTTACATTTAGTCATTACCAACATAAACTTGACTTGACACCACAGTTGTAAAAAAGTACTACTTTAATAAATATTGAATATAACATTTCAAACCCTTAGAGGTTAGGACATGTATCATTAAAGTATCCTAGAGACCCAAATTCTACTCCCTTCATGCATTCATTATGTTAGGTCTATGTTGTCATTCAGTCATATGTTAAACTCAGATAACAAGACTTACTTTGGGCAAATACCAGAAATTCATGTTTATTGCTCTTTCTAGTTACACTGTGATTTTTTTATGTAGACAGAGTCTAAATGTAGCAGGTGAAAGAGATATTCTGTGACTGATCTTATGTTTGCATTTTTAATATGTGGCAAAAGAAGAGAAACAAGAAGATGCAAAATGTTACTTGTTTTATTTCTTCTTCCTTACACTTTCTCTTCCCAATATACATCAACACCTGTTGAGTGTAATAATTAATAATGCTCAGAGTCCTTGGTCACTGTTCCCAATTTGGATTTATTAAGAACTTTGTGTCATAACCTAGAGAATGAAGGGCTTTGATGTATTTGGAACATATATCGTCAATCTAAGAACACTTTGTATGGAGATGAGGACGGATTAGCCTGTGATTCATGAAGCTTCCTCTTAGGAGAATGTAAGCAAACAGGGCAACTGAAAACACGCTCTATAAATCAGTTTTCAGTTAGCTTGGAAGGTCATGGGTGAGGACACATGCCTTAAGATCCATGGTTGATGGAAGCAAGCTTGCTAAACAAACGAGAACTTGCCAAACACATGAGAATGTGCACCTGTGAGTTGGGCGTCATCAGTGACGCAAGGCCTTTTTATGGCTCTCGTGACAATGAGCATGCTTTCCCGTGCATGGACAGCCAAGTGTGATCACTAGCAGAGATGGTATGGTATAAGGAAAGGAGGTATTGTCTGCGAATTAAGAGCCTTTATAGCTCTAGTTCTGGCTCTGACACTAGCAAGCTAGAGTCCCCTAGACAATCCACTTACCCTGCTTGGGTGGGCCGCAGTTTTGTCATCTTTAAAATGAGGGGACTAGATTAGCAGTTCTCAGACTTTTTGGTCTCTGAATCCTACTATTAAAATTATTGAGGACTTCAGAGAACTTTTGTTTTTATGGATTATATCTATCATTTTTTACTATCTCAGGCAGATAGATGTTGTAGTGGATAGAGTGCTGGATCTGGATCTCTTCAGACATTAGCTGTATGACCCAGAGCAAGCCACTCACTTAACCTCTGTTTGCCTCAGTTTCCTCATCTGTAAAATAGAGATAATAAATGCACCCACCTCCAGGCTTGTTGTGAGGATAGAATGAGATATTTACAAAGTACTTTGCAAACTACAAAGCACTATGTAAATGCTAGCTATTATTATATTAACAAAACTGATCATTTGAAAATATTAATTTATTTAAAGTAATGATGACAAATCTATCACATGTTTATAAATAACATTTATAAAAAATAACCATTTTCTAAAAAAAATTAGTAAGCACTTTTATAAATTTCTTTAATGTCTGGCTTAATACAAGACAACTGGATTCTTATTTCTGCTTTTGCATTCAATCTCTTGAGATCATATATGTTGTTTTAGGCATATGATGAAAAACCAAACACATAAAGATATGGTTGGAAAAGGGAGAAACATTTAATAGGCAAATTACTTCTTAGTATTATTACAAAAATAATTTTGACCTCACAGAACCCTTCCTTCCCCAACCCTGTAAGTATCTCAGGATCCCCCTAGGGGGCCTCAAACCATACTCTTGAGAACCACCAGACTTAAATGATTTTGAAGTTCTCTTCCAGGATACACCTTGTATGTGATTCTGTGACCTTTGCTATTCATAAAGAACTTTTCATATAATATGAAAAGATTTTCTAAAACCAGGTACAGCAGTCTGATGAATCTGTTTCTATTGTACATTTTTACTCATGGAAACTTCTTCATTTGCAAAGTATCTATATATCAAGGTATCTCCAGGTTTGTATCTTCCCTCTGACCCTTTGTGTCAGTGCTATCTTAACATTTCTGAGCTTCAGTTTTTTCATTTGTAAAATGGAAAAATTGTATCTGCACTACCATGTTGTTAGGAGGAAAGAGCTTTTTTTTTAAACAAACAAGTGAATTAAATGTAAATTATTGGTATTATTGCTAAATAACTTTGAGGAAATCATTGTTTTTCTTTGTATGTTTGCTCTGTTGCTTATTGGAGGTGACAGGGTGTTTATCTGACTCTTGGTGCCTCAATCGGTCAATACACTTTTATTAAGCACCTACTACTTGGAAGGCAATATGGGGATACAAAGATGATAAAGAAAAGTATCTGCCCTTCCAAAGTTTACATTCTAGGAAATGTGCATATTTACCAACAAGGAAGGTCTTTCTGGCTAGTGAGTATCTGACACCAGATTTGAACTCAGGTCCTTTACTATCACCGAGCTGCTGAGAAGCTTTACACCTTCATCAATCCCTCTGCTTCCCTCATCTCCAATTTCTCCTTATCCATTGGTTCTTTCTCCACCTCCTAAAACATGTCCAGGTCAGTGAAGATCCCAAATAACTGTCACCCTCAAGCCATCATCCTGCACCTCTTCTCCATTTCACAGCCAAACTAGGAAGGAATATACTCACACTTCCAAATTCGGTTTGCTTATCATCCCTTCTATGTTCAGGCTCTTGTAATCTTGCTTCTGACTCCACTACTCAATACAATGATTGATTTCTCAACTGTTAAATCTGTCTTTTTTTCAATTCTCATCCTTCTTGACTTCTCTGCAGCTTTTGACTTAGTTGACCATTTCCTCTTCCAGGACATCAAAGCCTCCATGACACTATTCTCTCCTGGTTCTTCTACCTTTTCTTTATTATATCCCTTTTTGTACTTTCTCACATCAAGGGGCCCAGATGTAGTTTGTTAATATGGCCTAAAGGTCTCTCACATCCTTCTCCTCTCCTATAACTGTACCCTAGTTCACTGGCTATCACCTCTGTGTTGAAGGTTATGTTGATTCTGTTACTCCTTGTTCACAGCCCTGTTTATCAGAGTGTTAGGGGAGACTTCAGTGGGGAAGGAGATACCATCTGCAGTTTTTGTATCACCTATTCCTTGTCATGTACCCTGCCTGTAGATTGTCACGTTCTTGCTACCTTGGGGAGGAACTGAGATTCAATTCCACCTCTTTTGCTGAGATGAATCTATCTGGATTACCTTAAAGTTACCTATAAAAACTGTCCCCACCTTGAAGCTATTGCCAATCTTCTGTGATTAGCCCTTGAGTGTTACCTTGATGTATTTATAATAAAAGCCTTTTAATTCTCTTTGCCCCGAGTTTTGCCTTGTTAATCAGGGTGAAAGCCCAAATGAAGAATTTTCCTTTGAACACATACCTGGAGAATTGCAATAGCATCTTAATTGGTCTCTGCTTTAATTGGTCTCTTTCTTCTCTAATTCATCCTGTATACAATTGCCACACTGATATACTTAAAACACAGATTTTCCTATATTACTACTCTGCAGAAAACTCTTCAGTGGCTCCATATTGCCTCTAGGATAAAATAATAAATCCTTAGCCTGGCTTTTAAACCGTCCACAACCTAGCTCCCATTGCCTTTTCAGTCTTTTTTTCATGTTACTTGCCTTTATGCACTCTGCATTCCAATCAAGCTGGCCTGCTAGATGTTCCCATCTTTGTCCTTTGTGCTTTTGCATAGATGGTCTAGATGCATTAAAACAAAACTAAACTACATTAAAAAGCCTTTCTTATACTCCACTATATTCTCAAGGTCTTGTTAATCTATTTCTTATTCCCTTTAACTACCAAATGTCTTAAGGTAGCAAGCCTACCTGTTGCCTCTATTTCTTCAATATTCCGCTTATATCTTGCATTCTGGTTATTCCCCCCATCATACCATTGACATTCTCTCTTCAAAACCACCAATGACTTTCTTCAATTTATGAACATTTCTGAGTGCCTACTATAATAATGGCCATTTATATGGTCCTTTATCATTTATACAGTACTTTATTTAAGGTAATCCTCATTTCAGATGGCAAAAATGATGCTCAAAGAGATTTTCTGTCAAACCCCTATATTCACACAGTAGCCATAGGTCTCAAAAGTTTATCTTCTCACTCTGATTCTAACACATCACACTGCCTACTATGTGAAAAGCATCATTCTAAACACCCTCGTGCAAATGTGTTCAACTCAAGGCCTACAAAACTCCCTAGTATGTCTGAATTTGATTAAAATATAATTAGGAAATGTTTTACAAAATAAAAATACAACATAGACAATGTTAATTTGTAATCGATATGTAGCTCTTGTGTTTTGTCATCTTTGTAACCAAGCACCCTATTTCATTACATTGCATACTTTATGCTTCTCTGAAAAATATTCAGTAAGTGAATATTTTATGAAATTGAGTGACTGGTGTATACCTTTAAACTTTCTGGAAACTGACACTGGATAAACATCAGGTGGTCGTGGTCAAATCATATGCACACCATTCCACTCTGAAGAGTGCTGATGTAGGGTGATTCTGATGAGTTCCTGATGGATCTGGAAGTGGGAGGTTGTTTGTTGTTGTTGTTTTAATGGAATCTATAGGTTTAGAGTTGGAAGGACATCTAGGCCCTTGTTTTGCAGATGATGAAACCAAGAGATAGAGAAGTTAAATAGTTTGTCCTGCTATTAAGAGTATGATATAGGATTTGAACCCAGACCTTCTTGACTGCAAATTCAGTGCCCTGTAGCATATTTACTTTTTGTTTCTAGCATTTCAAGAAATAGTCTGATACTTTAGGACTAGAAGGCAAAAACATTTATTTGAACAGAAGAGGAAACATTTAATCAGGGTCTTATGATGAAAAAGGAGGCAGATGTGGTACTTAATACCTCTTAGAGAACTAGATGTGTCCATTTCCACAAAAGACTATCTTTTACAAAATTTTCTTAAAGGTACAATATGGATATGGGAGAGTGATAGGAAAGATAAACAGCTGTGGACTAGCCCCTTATGAAAGAGGAAATTGCCTGGTGAGTCCTACCTAAAAAAGTAGAAATTCTATTCTTAGACTAAGAGGCCTATTAGGATTCTTCCTTTTGACATGCAAATAGCTGACTGATCCTAGCCTTCTACTTAGAACTGGTTGACTATTTCCCAGATTCTAGGAACTATGTGAGTTGTATAGTACTTTAAAATTGAAATTAAAAAAATCATTTTAGGAATATTTTATTGAAGTGACACTAAAATAGCTATTCATTTTATTTTATTATCTCCTCAAATTGTTATGTTTAAAAATAATATTAAAAGAGTCTGGGGAGAGGATTCTGGGAAGATGGCAGAATAGGTCAGAAAACTTTGCACTCTCCAAATGTCCTCCACAGAAAAAGACAGAGTGTTGCCTCAGAGGGAATGGAGAGCAGCAAAATAATCTAAAGTGTTGGTAAAGTAGTTGTTCTCCTAAGACAACCAAAGAAGACACCAGGAAAGACTTGCCCTCTAGGAAAGAGGTTTGACCTGAGTACAGACACCAGCTCTGGGGAAATCAACAGACAACCAACCCTGGGAATGCAGCTGTGTTGAGAGGCAGCCTCAGCTTTAGAAACTCTCATCTCCTAGATGGTATTGATGTCTGATGGCTGAGTAGGAGAAGATCAGAGGACCTTCCACAGGGATGCCAGGCACTGCTGTTGCTGACTCATCCAGGGCTGGCCTGCCATTATGGGGGAGAAAGAGTTAGCAAACACTTAGTGAGTGCAGTAGCAGAGGGGTAGGAAGCCTGCTGATTGGGCACTTTTAGGAGAGCAGAGTCCCTGGTTTCAATTCCAGGAGCTGTAGTTTGCAGGGGACCACAAGGAGTAAGATCATTTGCAGGACAGCCGGCCTAGGATCTCTAGCAATGACTTAGGAGTGGAGAGGAGAGACCAAGGTTGAGCCCTGTGGGACACACCTCAGAAAATAAAAGTAAGAAGGCCCTGAGGCTTGGGACATTTACTCCCCATACCTCAGGACTAGAGCTTGATTACACTAATGGCTGCTAAAAAATGAAATAAAATATTTAAATAAATAAATGAGTAAGTAAAGGAGAAAAAATTCAACCATAGAGAGCTACAGTGGGGATAGAGAAGATCTGGGTTCATATTAAGAGGAAGATAATGGAGCACAGAGTTTAAAAAGCCACTCCTTTTTCAGTGAGAAATGTCACAAGCACAAAAAGTTTTTGAAAAAATTTAAAAATCAAATAGGAGAGATCAAGGAAAAATTAGAAAAAGATAAGAGCAATCCAAGAAAATTATGAAAAGAAAGTCAATCAACTTGACATAGAGAATCAAAAACTTAAAGAAGAAAATAATTCCCTGAAAACTAGAATTGGGCACAGGGAAGCTAATGACATTCTAAGACACCAAGAAATAATATTTTAAAAAAGAATGAAAAAATAGAAGAGAATGTGAAACACTTCATCAGAAGAACAACTGATCTGGAAAACAGATCAAGGAGAAATAATACAAGAATAGTCAGACTACCTGAAAATTACAATAAAAAAAGGAATCTTGATACAATATTACAATAAATTATCAAGGAAAAAATGCTGTGAAGTTCTAGAACAAGAAAGCAAAGCAGAAATTAAAAAAAAAAATCCACTGATCACCACTTGAAAGAGATCCCAGGAGAAAATCTTACAGGAATATCATAGCCAACTTTCAGAGCTCTCAGATTAAGGAGAAAATATTGGAAGCACCAAGAAAAAAACAATTTAAATATTGTGGAACTATAAGAAAGATAACTACTACATTCAAGGACCATGGATCTTGAAATACTATATTTCATAGAGCAAAAGAGCTAGTTACAACCAAGAGTAACTTACCTAGCAAAGTTAAGTATAATTCTGCATGAAAAAAAATGGATATTTAATAAACTGAAAGACTTTCAGGTATCTGTTACAAAAACAGCAGGACTTAAGGAAAAATTCAACATACACTATCCAGGAGAAATATAAAGTGAATATTAAGAACTGATTATAAGGGACTCAATAAGTTCAAATTTTTTATTATATATAAAAATATTATCAGTTCTTTCATGACTGTCATTTTTATTTGGGTAGTTTGAATGAAGGGCTTGGGCTGAGCTGAGTATGATGGGGTGATTCTGAAAAAAATAAAACTGTGTAAGGAAAGACAAAAGGAACAATCATCTCATACAAATGCAGGCTAAAAGGAAAAACTAAGAGAAGAAGCTAGTAGGAAGGCAGGTGAGCTGAAACCTTACTCATGGGAATGGGTTAAAGAGGGAACAACATGTCTCTAGAACAGTGGTTCTTAACCTTCCTAATGCCGTGATCCTTTCATACTCATATGTGGGTGTATCTGCATGTGGGCGGACCTGCCTGGAGATGGATAGAGGAGCGGTGTCTTGGTTCCTAAGACCATCGGAAATATGTGTTTTCCAATGGTCTTAGGCGACCCCTGTGAAAGGGTCATTTGACCCCCAAAGGGGTCACGACCCACAGGTTGAGAACCGCTGATATAGAAGGATATAAGAGTCTTCTAAATTCAGAAAGAAATAAGAGGGCAAGGGGATAGTGTGGGGCAGAAGATAAGGAGGTACTCTTGGTGGGGGCAGGTTAAGGAATAGGAGGACAAGGTAGCAGACAGAAGTACAGCAGAAGAGTGAGGAGGGAAGGAACAGGGTAAGAAAGGATAGTGAGGAAAACTAGGAAGGAGGAAAACATACAACACATAATTACAGCTTAGAACAGCGGTTCTCAACCTGTGGGTCATGACCCCTTTGGGGGGTCGAAGGACCCTTTCACAGGGGTCACCTAAGACCATCAGAAAACACATATTTCCAATGGTCTTAGGAACTGAGACACCTCTCCTCTATCTGTCTCCAGGCGGGTCCGCCCACATGCAGATATGCGCACATAGGAGTATTAAAGGGTTGAGGCATTAGGCGGGTTGAGAACCACTAGTGTAGAATACAAATGGGACGAATTTACCCATAAAATGGAAACTGATAGCAGATTAAAAATTTGAATAAAACAGTATGTTGTTTTCAGGAAATGTTATAAAAATGAGATATGCAGAAACATAAAATAAAGGTTAGAAGTAGAATTTATGTAAAAAAAAAAAAGGAGGGGTAGTACTCATGATCTCAAACAAAGTTAAAGCTAAAATAGATTTTCTCAAAGGCAAAAAATAGGGAAATTACACTGGTCAGCCATGTTATCAGGTTTTTTTTAGGTTATTTAAAATAACTAGGTGTAATATAAAATACCTGAGAGTATACCTGTCAAAACAGACACAGGAACTATATGAACATAAAACATTTTTTATATAAATAAAAAGATCTAAATAATTGAAGTAATGTTTATTGTTCATGAGTAGGTAAAGCCTATATAATTTTTAAAATGACACTTTTCCTAACTAATCTATTTATTCAATACCATCCCAATTAAATTACTGAAAAATTATCTTACTGAGTTAGAAAAAAAAACAAAAACAACAAAGTTCATTTGGAATAACAAAAGTTTCAAAGATATGGGGTCAGGGGAAGGAGGGAGATATAAAGGAAGCAGATTCAGTAGTATCAGACTTTAAACTGTATTATAAGGTGATAGCATTGTTGAAGTATAAAGTGGATAATTTTTATTATTTTAAATTAAAATTTTCCTGTATAAATAAAACCTATGTAGCCAAGAATAGAAGGAATGCAGAAAATTGGGGGAAAACTTTTGTAGACGACAATCTCTCAGAATGTTATTGGATTGGAATATTGCTGTGGTATAGGAAATGATGAGCTGGTTAATTTAGAAAAACATAGAAAGATTTGAATTTATAAAGGAAGATGCTATCCACCTTCAGAGAAACAGATGACAAGTGGAAATAAACATAGTACGGTCTTATATATGTGTGTGTATATGAGTATGCATGTGTGTTTATATAGATATCTATGTTATATGTATATGTATATCTGTGTGTATGTGTGCACACGCGGGAGCTTTTCTGGGGAGGGGTGGGGGGAAATAAAGTAAAAAGTACACAGCAGAGAACAAAAGAAAATCTACAAGAAAGCAAAGAAAAGCTGGACAGCTTTGAAAACAATGTGTTTTTTATAGATTTATGATATAGGTCTTCCAGAAATGGAAATTTATTGTTTTATATTGAATCCTCTCTTATGTTCTGTGTACTTGGCAATGTTTGTTTGTTTTTTCTTTTCTTATTTTGTAATTTAAGTTTAAAATGAATTTTAAAACTTATGCCCCCCCAAAAAAAGAAAAAAAAAGACCCTGGGAATTACTTGTTAACCCCATCAATATTTAGGAGGTATAGTTCAGTTCCATAAAAAGAACATTGGATTGGGATTCAGAAGACCTGAGTATGACTCTTGGCTAAGTCACTTTCTACCTGTGTAACTATGAACTGTTAGACTCTGTGCCGTAATTTCCTCATCTTTAAAATGAAGGGATTGGATTAGGTGATTTCTAAGGTCTCTTTGAGCCTCTAAAATCTGTGACACCATGGTCTTAAATTAGGGAGATAGGGAATTAAAATAGCTTGAAGGTGGTTAGTGTATCAAACTCAGGTAGAAATGGGGGCCGCTAACCCATACATAAGGATCTCTGAGAACCTGTACCAATTTAGAAAACTGTGTCAACCCTATCTGTGGTGGGGAGGGGTTGTATTTTTATTTATTTTGTTAAATGTTCCCCATTTACATTTTAATCAGGTTCAAACTGCTCAGGAGGCATATCTGCAAACTGTATATTTGACACCTCTGATGTAGGTGATTCTTCAGGGTCCAGCTTAAACTTACTTGCAAGTAGGGTATGGATGCTCTAACAACATTTTAAAACAACAAACATTTTTAAAGTAGTGGTTAATATCTTGATTATCCTTTTCAGAGGTGGAGACTTCAAGGAATTATTTAGTTCATCCCCACCCCCTGCATCCAGCCATGCAAGGCAAATGGTTTGCCCTAGTTTATAGCTGCTGAGTATCTTTGAGCAATCTGTTCTTGTTAATCAGACATCTTAGCACTGATAATGTAGGTTAGATAACTAAACTCATGTTAACTTTCCAAGTTACCTTTTCACAAATTAAAAGCCTAAGAAAAACTTAAATTTCCCATTAGGTACCTACTTTTTCTGGTCCCTGGGGATAGCTTACTTAGACTTGTACTTGGTTTAGAAAGTCCATTAAGGCTGTCACGGTGATACTTTAAGAGTGGTTCTTAAACCTTCTTGCATGCAGAAGAGATGGCTTTGAAAAGACATATGTTCTCATTTTTGTGGGTCCATGTTTGCTGCTGTGGTATTCAAAGGCCAGGTTTTCACCTTAAGTGAACTACAGTTAACCAACCATCACAGGATGATGAATGGGAATATTTACTTCTATGGATTATCTGCCTACTGAATCTGTAATATACTAGAGACAACTTTCCGAATGAGAATCTGGGAGTCAGATAAAGGTTATACTATTTGTTATCTGAACTAAGTTATTTATTATTGCTCTCTTGTATTTCTAGCTACAAGAAAACACATGAAACTCTGAGCCATGCAGGGCAGAAGGCAACTGCAGCTTTCAGCAACGTGGGCACAGCCATCAGCAAGAAGTTTGGAGACATGAGGTATTTCTAGATTGAATGAACTTTGAACTTGGCTTTGAAAAAGGAGGGGGTTATTCACTTCATTGTCGGCTGATCTCCCTTCCCTTGCTATGTAATGTCTGTTAGTAGCCACTGCTAGTAAGAAGCGGTTGTTCCCTGAGGTAGGCTGCCTTAGGAAAAGTGTAGTGAGCCCTTGGCAAAGGAGTTCCTTCCCATACTGCAAGTCCTAGTGGAAACTTAGAGACATTTTAGACATTTGTAATCATTACTATTGAGAGGAAAATAAGAGGAATTTCCTGTTCAGATACCATAAGCTAGGAGAGGCTTAATTACTATCATCTTAACATTGAAAATAAAATGTGAAATGGAATCTACCTGGAAAGCTGCAGCCTGGGTAGCAGCCTAACCTTTAACTGATAAATCCTACCACATCTGGGAAGGGCTGCTCATTCATGTTGAAAATATCTGTTGATTCTTAGTAGTGAAAGTGAGTCAGAACTAGTCCCAGCAAGGCAAGACCCTTCATTTTTTAATTCTTCAGTGAATGTGTTTCCTTTGTTGTACAAGTACTGTTGAAAAGTTCTTCAGTGAAAGAATTATTTTTATGTGTGTGTGTATACACACGTGTGTGTGTATCTGTATATATGCATGTATAAGTGTGTATATATCTATCTATTTGAACATTAGTATTGCACTATTTAGGAGTTGTTTTTTTTATCATATTCTAATTCTAAATAGGGAGGCAGCATGACATAATGGATAGACTTCTGGAAAACTTGTATTCAAATCTTGCCTCAGATACTTCCAGCTGAGTGACCATAGACCAGTCAATTACCTTCTGAACCTCAGGCTCTTTCCTAAGAATATAAATTATAGAAGAGTTGTGAACTACCGCGGTGGAGGCATTCTGCCCACCAAGAGTTCCCGTACTGATGAAATCACAAACTGATCTTTGTATTATAGATTTAGAGCTAGAAGGGGCCTTGGGCCACCTACACCTACACCCACCCTCCCCAGTCACACAGACAAGAAAACAATCAGGCAATCGGTAAGCACTTATGAAACACCTTGTTTGTGCCAGACACTGTGCTTGGTACTAAGGAGATCAAGACGTGATGAAACAGACCCTGCTCTCAAGAGCTTCCTTTCCATTTGATGAGTGAGAGAGAGAGAGAGAGAGTGACTGTGTGTATGTGTATGTGTATGTGTGTGTGTGTGTGTGTGTGTGTGTGTGTTTCCCTTGTGTGTATCTGTTTCTCTCTCACAAACATGCATGTGTATATAAACGTGTGTATGCATATAGATATAATGTGTACATATAGATATATACAGCATGCATGTTATCTCCCTGTGCATGTGTATATAAATATGTACACATATACATACAGACATATGCACATATATATTTGTATGCACGTATGTGGGAAATACAAGATAGTGGGGAGAGCACTATCAATTTAGAGAGAATAGGCCCTGCAAAAGTGCTGAGTACATACTAGGTGCTTAATGAATGCTTGCTGATTGGCTTAAGTGGCTCATGAAGATAAAGATAAAGCTGGGGTTCACAGCCATAGCCCAGCACTCCACATTCCACTGTCCTTCCCAATTTCTTTTCCATATTCCTTTCATCTGTCAGTTTATCTAACAGTCTACAGATACAGTTGCTTTTTTCTCCTTGATGGTAAATTAGATAGAGGAAAGGAATGAAGGAAAAGCAAGAAAAGAGACAGAAATGGTATAAAAGATGAATTCTTCCCTCTTTTGTATGTATTTCAAACTTTACTCCTCTCACTCTCCCCATCCTCCTTTTGTTGTTGGTGGTTGTGGTATTCACTTGTTTTCAGGCCTGTCTAACTCTTCATGACCCCATTTGGGGTTTTCTTGGCAAAGACACTGGAGTGATTTGTCATTCATATTTATACACATACATATGCATGCATTTGTATATACATATACACACATGCAGAAAGGGGGAGAGAGAGAGAAAGAGAAAAAATTTCTCCAGAAAAGAATATTAAGGGCTATGGAGCATCTCCCCTCAGTCATAAAAATTGGCAGTGAAAATACACTATACATGGTATATGGTGCCATAAAACAGACTGGCTGTTTAAAGAAAGTTATGCAGTAGAGCAGTAATGACGAAGGGAAAACAGTGAAAAAGTAGGTATTGTGTCTGATAGCTGTAAATTCTTAGAGAAATCTGCAAGCAATTCAATTTGGGATTTTCTGACAACAGAAAAGTTCATCATTGAAATCCTTTGATTGACAGCTCCATTAGCCACTAAAGGTAGATTTTAAAAATTATAATAAAGTGATAACTATACATCTGTAAGACAGACACCTGTTGAACAAATTTAGCTCTGCCTTGAATATATCTATTTTTGCTGTTTGGTCTTGCAAAAATTAGAGTATCTTATAGGAAGTTAATTACACTTGAGATTTCTGGAGTTCCTTCTATGCCTATTAGTTCAGTAGGGGCTCTAGTCAAACCTTCTTATTTTAGAGATGAAGAAAAATAAACCCAGAGAGGCTGTGACTTGCGCAGTTAGAGTCTATACTTTAGTTAGTGACAGTTTCAAGACTTGAACCCAGGTTTTTACATCCCAATCCAGTGGTTTTTTTAGTCAACCATTAAGTATTGCATGCCTCAGGAGAATAAATGTTATTTTTAAATTCATTTCCTTTAAAATAATAACTTTTTTTGATGGATACCTGTACAGATAACCAATAAAACCATTCTTGTAGCTTTGTTACATGAAGTGGAAATATTTGTGTCTTAGAGTCCAAACTTTTTCAACAAAAACTAGGTTGACTGCCACTCTCTCAGGCACCTACGTTAAACAAGTCCATGGGCAAGCATCCAAGTACAGGATTTTATTTTCATCTTTCATTAGTAAGGTGACACCAATAAAATAGATGGAGTTCTTCAGTGAGAGTGATACAAATGTAAAATTTTGGATTATATATTTTCTCAGACAATATTATAAACCTAGAAATAAATGCAAGGTAACTATGTAAATTGTTAATAAACATTTATTAAGCACCTACTCTGTGCCAGGTGCAGTGCTTAGTCCTGGGGGTGGGGAAAAAAGGCAGAAGGCAGTCTCTGCCCCCAAAGAGATCACATTCGAATGGGAGAGACAAAGGGGCAAACAAATAAGTGAAAACAAGCTATAAACGGGATAAATAAGAAATAATTATGAGAGAGAAGGAACTCAAATTAAGAGAGGGAAGAGAAACCCTCCCTTTCTCTGACCACACACCTTCTACCTCCTGCTCCCTGTGTCCCTGGAGGTATAATTCATTATTAGCTGAATTGTCAATAGAGTTTTAATTGGTTTCATAAAATGAGAAAAGTCATGTTTCATGTTGTGACTAATGTGATCACTTTAAAATTTTGTTCCAAGAATAGCTTTTCATAGTATTCTAGAAGCTCAGAATCATAGTACCCACTAATTCCTTCTAATTTAATTATTTCTTTGTAAGGTAGATCTATCTTGGAATCCGTCTAAAAAATCTAGTTACTGAAGCCTTAAAAAGGACTTTGTTAATATGAATACATCATTTATACAGGGTGTTCTAAAAGTCTTTAAGCTATTAAATGTTTAAAACGGCTCAAAGCCTTTTGGGGCACCCTGTACAATGGTGAAACATGTATATTCCAGGGAGAACACTCCAGCAAGGAGTCATTCATACTATTTCACAGAGACATAGGTCATTTGTGGAAGTAAAATATTAACAGTGTATCTATAAATGTATGTGAAAGCATATATGTATGTTTATGCGTATATAATATATAGGGATTGGTTTCTATTGTGTTTCCACCATTTTTATTTGTGGAGGATTTAAAGTGTATTTCTCAGGAGTTCTCAATATTTAAATTATTACCTACGATAAAGGACTCAAGCTCTCTGTCATGATAAACAAAGAAGAAAACGATAGTTCAAATAAATGAATAAAGCATGCTATGATACTTTAGGGTCCCACTGTAATACGTAACATCTAGGTGTGATTTTTAAAATTCAGTGACATTTTTCTAAAGTAATAGAATCTGACAATCCATTTAAATGAGGATAATTTCTATGTGAAAGCTTGGTTGTTGTTTTCAGGGGATGTTTAGATTCAGAGGGGAAGATCTACCAAAGATGCTTAGATAATATAAAACAAAGTCATTTAGTTTAATAAGCCTCCCTAGATGAGAGAAAAAAATAAAGGAACTTGTGAACCTTTTGGGTTCCTTAAAAA
>CM053584.1:284390889-284410419 GCA_028627135.1 Pseudochirops cupreus
CTGGATTCAGAGGCAGACAGCTCCCAGGTTCTCATCTAGTCCTCTGGGCAGTTCTTGGTACACACTGAAGTTCATAGGGTCCAGCACTTCTCAAGCCCTTCACCACTTCTGTTGCTGGGAACTCAGGGATCAACCAAGCCACAAACAAAGGCTTATCCTGGTCATGCTTCTTCAGTCTTCCAGCAGTTTGGCTGGCCCTAGGACCCAGAAGGAATCTCAGCCTTCCAAGGGGCAGCTACTTCAGCCTTCACCAGATTCTGGTCTCAAGAAAACTACAACTCAGTTTTCAGTCAGCTTCTAGATGCTGGGAGAGACTCTCTCTTTCTTTCTTTTACTCTCTTTCTCTCTCTCAGCTGACTTCAGTCTCCACAATTCTCCCCCCCCCCCCAAAGGCTTCCTGTCTCAGCCAACCCCCTCCTGCCATGCCAGTCACAGGAGACAGAGTTTCACCCTTAGTTACTAAGGACTAAGTACCTGCTAAATTAATTACCATTACAACAACAAATCAAAAGTATTACTTGAAACAGATGTTTCTCTTTGTCCTTGAAATTCAGATATTGGTTTCTATTTAAAGATGGCCGATTGGCCAAGGTAAGAAAATGATACAGAACTTCCAAAGTGACAGTGTCCATGCATGCATAGGCTGCTATGAAAAAGATATCTTCTTTTTGGTATTGTATAGTTCCTCTACAATGATCAGAATCAAGTTGATTATTATTGAAGATACTTTTTTTTTGCTGATTATCAAGTTTATTGTTTTTTTATTAATTTTTTTAACTTTTATTTTAGTTTACATCATTCATTTCCACGAGATTTTGAGTTATAAATTTTCTCCCCATCTTTCCTCTACCCACCACCCCAAAACAGGCATCCCATTGTATGATCCCTCCCCCACTCTATTCTCTCCTATGTCCTCCCCCATCATCCCTCTGACTTTCCTGTAGGGCATATATATATATATATATAAAATAACATTTCTTTCCTTCTGCTGAGGTCTTGTGAAATTGTGTATAGTGTTATGGGTTAACATGGTACATTCTAATGGAAGGTGACACAGTGGATAGAACACTAGACATGGAGTCAGGAAGACTAGAGTTCAAATCCTGCCACTAGCTGTGTGACCATGGGTAAGCCTTTTAACCTCTGTGCTGCAGTTTACTCATCTGTAAAGTGAAAGGGTTGGACTCAGTAGATTCTAAGGGCCCTTCCACCTCTAAAGCTTTAGTCCTGTGAAGTTCCAGGTATTTGTATTTTTCCCCACCTCTTGATAATTTTTCGGTATTCTTGGTTAAGGTCACTTAATTTGATTCCTTAAAGCTTGCCCCTAAACCTTTTTCATTGAGATTGTTATTAGGATAGCCATTTAAAATATCTGATAAAATAATGAAGCTTAACAGCAATAGATAAAATTTCTTGGCTAAAAGGAAATAATAATGGCTAATTTTTTTGAAGCTTATAAAGCATTGTACCTATGCATTTTATCCCCACCACAACCCTATAATATAGAATTATAGAATATTGGTGCAGAAAAGGACCTTGGAGATCACCTGATTCAACCCCTAACTCTTTAGAAAAGGAATCTTAAGTCAGAAAAAGGAAATTCCTGTCCAAGTTCACATAGAGCCAGGATAAACCTTAGAACAGACTCAGACTAATGTGCTATCAACTCCACCATGTTTACTGTACCATGCTGTCTCCCCCAAGAACAAAATGTTGCCTATTTTCTCGAAAAAGACCTTTTTTAAAATAAAAAGTTGTATAAGTAGCTTTCTTATTGATATTCCCCATATGTCCATATTCCATAGGCTACTATTTATGTCTCTGGAAATGTTACATAATTTTTAAAGCCTGTGCCATTGAAAATCTTCATGCTGGTATACAACCTCCATATCTTGTCCACCTAACAGGCTGGTAATGAAAACACATGGTAAAATGAGTTGCAGAACTAGGAAATGGACCTGCGATTTTATTGTTTTGGGAAATTCCCTTTTACTGGTGAAGCTTGAATACCACTTTCCACACAAAGTCTTTCCCTATCCTGTCCCCAACCCCAGTTGCTAGTCTCTTCCCTTCCTACCAATTATTCTGCATATGTGTGCATATAAATATATGCGTGCATGCCTTCTTCTCAAATAGAATGTAAGCTCCATGAGAATATGGGTTCCTATATTTTTTGTCTTTGAATTTTCAGTAGTTAGCACAGTTCCTGGCACATGGTGGACTGTTAACAAATGCTAGTTGGTTGATTTGGCTTTTTCTAACCTTGTTTTCCTAATCTGTAACTTGATGATAATATCTGCACCAAGAAGAACTACTTTCAAATACCAGTTCTGCCACTTACAGCCCTATGGACCATTTGGGGCAGATCACTTGCTCTTTCTGGGCCTGTTTCTTTATATATAACATGACATGGTAAAAATAACCTTAGGTCTCTTCTAGCCCTAAATCTGTGGTCAGTTGAATAGCTAATGTTGTACTGAAGAAAAGTCCTGTTAATTGTAAAATACTATATAAATGTGAATTCTTATGACATTCACACAGGATTATAAATTTAAAACTGGGACCAGCCTCCTCTAAAAACATCTAGTCTAACCATCTTAATTTTTAGTTGAGGAAGCTGAGGACCAGAGAGATTAAGCAACCTAGGTTATAAAGACAGTCAGTAGCAGAACTGGGATTTGAACCCAGACCCTCTGACTCCAAATCAAATGCTCTTTGTTTTATATCACCCATATACGTTTCATTGTAGGTCACATTCAAAGGGGCTGTTGACACTGTTTAAAGCCATCAATTTTTATCATGCTAAGTTGTGCATGTATCACTTGAGTTTCACATTTTACAATTCTTGAGACTTATTTTGTTCATTTGCAAAATGGGGATATATATGTACCACCTTCCAAGAATACTTGCATAAGTATTCTCTAAAGGTATTGCCTCAGGGTTGTTGTGAGGAAAGTGTTTCATAAACCTTAAAAATACTGTGTGAACATGAATTATGAATGGGTAGTACAATGATTTTGCTTGAGATCAGTAGGAAATCTGACAGCAAAGAATTTTACCATTTATAAGTCTTAGGTAATTAAGTTAAAAACAAAAAGACCAGTCACTGAAAATTTTGATTGACATTTTAATTAGAGTTTAGAAATTTTACTTGAACACTTAGTTTGGCAGAAATGATTTTACATAAAGCTCTAATCATATGACCTCCACCACCACTTTCCTCTCACCATTATCATCCTCAGATTCCAGTTCCCAAATGGATGAAGGTACTTATGTGACTTACAGTCTGCCATGTTTATTCACCCTTAGTACAACTGAACTTGAAAACTTTGTCGACAGAAAATTTTGAAACTATAAAGAGTAAAGAAAAAAAAGCATCTTAGGCCACAAACATTCTTGATGTTAACTCTTGTGAACAGTGCAGTATTTCAGAATGCTTCTAATAAAGTGTGCAGATCATTACGCTTCATAGGATTCTGGACCAAATTTATAGGGAGAAAACAATTCAGTTTGGATGCCAATTGCTTTGCTGGAATGAACTAGCAAAATTCATAATTTTGATGGCATTATGTACCCTACTCAGGTCAACCTCCTTGAGAAAGAGCTTGAATTGGGCAGGAGATGGAGAAGTGGAAAAGATTGAAGGGAGCCAGTTTTCCCTATAAGATGTCCAATAATTATGTCAATGTTCCATTCCACTCTTCTGCTTCTCTGATGAAAGTTAATGTAAAATCAAAAGCTCTGAATCAGGAAAAGAGAAAGTGAAAAGAATTCATAGATGTATTAAAAATTTTTTATATTGCCTGCCTGGCTCTGAATTCAATATAAATAATAGAAAAGCAACCTTTTATTGGCTCTACAACTCTGTTGCCATTGGCACAAATCAGAGCCCAGATCATAATTCAAAATTTGATTTAAGATAACAGGTGTTTCAATAAAAAGGAAGTGGTTCATCTGGATGTTTCTTCTGGCAGTGTCCTAGAGTACACAACACACTCCAGCCTGGGTTAGGACTGTGGCCCTAAATCCTTACAGCAGTGTACCAGTCACAGAGATGTAGATGCTCCAAACAGCCTGATTTTTATTACATTGTAAATAATCATTGATTTTGTTTTGTAGAATATTATATATCTATCTCTAATTAGCAATGAATGCAAAAAAATTTCACCAATTAGTAAACTTTTAATACTTTTTATATAGTTTTCCTAAACTGGAAAATTTTAAATACGCTGCAGTCTTAAATTAAGGTGGTAATATTTTGGCGAAAAGCATATAACTTCCATTAGAGGGGGGAAAAAAGGAAAGTGTCTAGTGACAGCAGTTAGAAGGCATTTAATTTACTCCAGGAAATCTGAAGTTGATACTATCACATTAATTTCATACTATTGGGATCAAGGGGTCATAGAACTGTACTTCCTCTATTTCCCCAATGGAAAACAGCCAATTTTTGAAGTGAAACAGCTGCCCTTTGACCCAAATAAGTGGATTGTAGAAGATTTCAGAACTGCAGATTCTATGAAAGCAGCTCAGGGTAGCTGAAGTCATAGTACATAATGATGTATATTTTTTATCATGCCCAAAAGTGGAAGTGGAAATATAAAAATTTGGAAATAAAATTTCTAAGATCACTGTATACTAGAAAAAAAAGTTTAAAAATAAAAAAAAAATCTTATACTTTCCAAATCATTTTGCTAATCCCTTAAACAATCATATAGTTTACATATGTGCCAGGACTGGGAGAACACAAGTAAGCTGGGGGACATCTGGTATACTTCATATGGCTGAAAATGGGTATGTAAGCAGCAATTCCACTGTTTACTGGACTGTGCCTGAAAAAAAGAGTTGTGCAATGGGGTTTTAAAGACACACACAGCGATGGACACACAGGCACATGCTGAGATAGCCAAACATAAAGGAAAGTAAAGAAACATAAAGGAAAGCAAAGAAAACCAACAGCACAAAAGTACTTGGGATGGCAGGAAGAGAGGTGTTACCTACTGCCAGTTGCATGTTTGCTAATGAGAAAAATGTAGAACATTCTGAGCATCACATTCAGCGCATGTTTCCTACATCCACAATGACTAAAAGGTTCATTTTTAAATACAAATATGGGTGGATTTTTTTTTCAGAAGTACAACATTGTAAAGAGACTTTTGGCCTTCACATCTGGCTATGAGAAAATGACAGAATCCGTAGAATGGGCTGAGCGGCAGCTTCAGGCTGTAGCATGGTCCTCTTGAGCCTCTTAGCACTGAAGCTCCCCTTCTTTCTCAGGTACCCAAGGGGCTGCTGCAGCACTCTGAGCACTCGCATGGGCTGTGGAACTGAGCACTTCTTCAAAATTCCCTCCACTGGGGGCGCCTCCTACTTTCGTCTGAAAAAGAAAAGGAGAGGATGGGGAAATCGAGGTAGGCAGCAGTTCCTATTTCATTTTTTCAATATGCTTCCTTCCTTAGACAGGACCTAGCAACAAGTTCCCTTTAACAGAATATGTGTATTTTAGGGGGTGTATTTCCCAGTTTCATTTTACTATAAATATTTAATCTCAGACTTTAATAGTATAAAGGGAGCAGGGTGAGCTAAGGGACCAAGATGGGGGAGGAGTGGTAGCAGAAAGGACCTTCTCTCTCTCCTATCATCTTAGGTTCTACTTCCCAGGCTCTTCTCCAGAAACATCAGATTTACAACCTTTTCAATTCCCAATTTAAGTGAACTTCATATTTTCTCCCTCTCTCACTGTTGTGCAATTTTGTAAATTGAAATGACAAGAGTTCAAATCTTGTATTCAGGTGCTAACTCAAAATCTCAGGCTTCTTAGCATGGAAAAGTCAACCGCAGGCTGTGGATCTGCATCTCTCTGAAAAAGGCACTTCAGGTTTCTTCTTTGTGGGCCGGAGTTACTGAACACTTAAAATATCAGGTTTTCCTACACACAGGCCTTCTGGGTGTCTTTCCAAACCGATCTATTTGTTTTGTCTATTTGCTTATTTATGTGGGCCACATAAATCTACCCTACCCCCAACCCAAGGCAGAAAGCTAGAGAGAGGCCTTTGACTTTTTGGGGGGTTATCAGTCAAGAGCAGTGGGGTTTTGGAGGCTTGGAAAATAAAGATATATTAAAATGCAGTAAAAGAGTTGAGTATTGTATTAAGTTTCTTGACTTGAGATTCTCTATGAATCTTAAATTTCCTTGGATCCTTCTTGTCAAATATAGTATAATATTAAAAATACTTCTGGTTAAAGGGGATTAAAAAGGATGTGTTTTTTATGATTTGATGATCAACTTTTAAATTTATAAATGGGCCAGATCCTGCCCTTGCCAGTTGAAAACTAAATTTTTAAGTGCATCATCTTATAAGCCAATACGATGCCATTTAGAACAGTACAGAATTAATATGTAATGGGTACCCTAATGCCCCTAAAGACTTAATCGGTGTCTCAATGGAGTTGACACATTCACAAGATGTACTGAGACTTCTGCAGCCATTAGAAAATGTGGGAAAATACTTCTTGGCAAAAAGCTGTGCTTAGTGATTCTGACTGTTACCAAATTTCCTTCTAGCCCCTTTTATAACTTTAGATGTATCCATGCTTATTCGAAAGGCAAGATCTGGTACATTCTGTCAAAAAAAAAAAAGAACCATTCTTATCTCTTAGCTCTGTATTTATTAGATTTAATTATCCTGCCATGTTATATTAGGGGTAGGAGTAGGGTAGGGTGGGGGTAGGAAGACCTAGTCTTCCTCTCTGCTGCAGTCTTCTTACGGAGGCCTGAGATTACCTTCCCCTGGGTGTTTTTCACTGTTCCTTCCTTCTCTCCTGAGATAAGATAAGTTAGTAGCCTTATTGCCCACAAGTGACTCTTCTCTTCTTATTAGCTGCCACTCTCGGGTTTCAATTTAATTCTCTTGCACAGGATGAATCAACAAATCATATTAAGACCAGATATATACTGATTTTTTTTGCTGTTACTTAATTCTGTATCTTTTTTCTCCCACTGCTCCCTTAGTTTTGTTCCTTCAAGCCAAGAGAACAGAAAGAAAGGACAAGAGTTTATCATGTAAAGCCAGTCAGTCCTGATGACCCTAAGGAAAGGAAATTTTGCAAAGCTCATTTTTTCACTTTACTTACTTATAAGATGGCTCATACTGGGGCTGTAATGTGCTTGAGTAATTTAGGCACAGCCCCACATGAGTGCAGGGATGTGAACTAGATGACAGGAACAAGAGTATGAAACTTTCTGCAATTGGGAATATTCTGTCACCTTGCCCTGATGCTTACAAATGCCATTTGCATAAGATATCATTTGTATTAGCATGAAAGACAAAAAGGGCTGATAGATCATGGGACTGTAATATGTTTACGTTGGCTTGTTTTAATAAGGGCTTCAATTCTGCCTCTTTGAAATACTTTATTACTTCTGTCCAAATGACATGTTCATCAGTAAAATGAGGAAATATCATCTTTAGGTGGGTGTAGAACGACTACAAAAGCCATAGTTATCAATAGATGATTCACTGTCAACCTAGGACAACATAACAAAGATAGTTTCACAGGAGTTGCTCTGTGCCTTAACATTTTCCCAGTGACCTGAAAGACGAAACAGAAAGCAGTCTCATTAAGTTTACAGATGACATCTGGCTGGAGAGGATAAAATGGTGCCCTGCAAGGACAGGAACTGAATTTAAAATGATCTTGATGAATTAGAGAGTTGTTTGGAAGCAAATGGAATCAACCTGAAGAGAGGAAAGGTGACTGTGCAAATGCCACATGACAAATGACACAGTCTAAGAAAGTATAGCAGAGGTAGGCCTTATATTTATAGCACAACGTAAGCCAAATGTCTGTAGTGTGGTGGGTGTTTTTAAAGAGAATATCATATGAGGATGTGTGAATAAGAATACAGCATAGCCTCGGTGTATTGACTCACAGGTCTGTCCCTTCACAGACTGCAGTCTTGGGTTCCACAAACTTCTAAGAGGGATGTGGCATTCTTGGAGGAGGTTTGGAGAAAGAAAGATGATTAAAAATGGAAAATAGTCCAAGAATAAAGGTTAGAACTATGATTATTTGGGAGGGAAGGAAGGAAAGAGGATGAGTTTGTAATCATATATGAAATTATTATTGGAGAATGATTATCAGCTATTTTCCTGTGATTGTATCAATAGAAGAAAAAGGAACAAGGAGACAATGTTAGATATGAGGCTTGTTAAATACTGAGAAGATAGGGCAGTTATAGAACTGACTTCCACAAAGCTTTCTTCTAAGACAGATCTAGGCAGAATGAGTTAGTTACAGGTCTACCTGAAAGCAGAAGATGGACTAGACAATCCTTCAAGGTTACCTCTGTAAATGGCAGTGAGAACACTATTAATTTATCTCTGTTTAGGAGCACAGGAAAGTAAGAGATGCTATAAATGGGGCTCAAACACTTAAGAGTATATGGGCTTACTAGCATTTCCAAATAGCAAATGAAAACAAGACTATTCTTTATTCTTCTTTTGTTTTTTCATATCCCCTTCTCTTTCCAATGGAAACCTAAAAAGCACAACTTCTCCTGTATCAGAACTTCACCACCAGTATGTGAAACCCATTTGCTTAGAACTATCTAAAGATACTGACCAAATGTCTGAGAAATTGATTTTCTGGATTCTCTCAGCCTTCAGCAAAGTGAGGAGATGAAATTACTGCTACAGTAACAGAAGACTATGAAATGAAACCAAAACTGAAAGAAAAGCTGTCTCTCTTAATCTGTGTAAGGTCTCTCCAAAGAAGGCCCAGGCAATGTACTGGATCCTAAGGTACCAAGCTAGGTGGTTCATTATGATGATGATAAGAATAACAAACTTAGCACAGTGCCAATGATTTTGCTGGTAAAAGGATTGATAATGTTGATTTCATTATTGGATGCTATATACTTATGTAGTAAAAAAGGTTGCTAAATGGACCAATGGAAAAAGGGCTATAATAACATTATTCTTGTAATAGCTAATAAACAATAGCTCCTCTATGAAGGAAAATTATCAGTAAAATTAAAATCCTATGTTAGCAATCTCTCAAATGAATGAAATTTCATAAGTACAAAGTGGACAAATGATCAGAATTAGAAATTGTTTTTCTTTAACAGTATGATGCACTACAGTAATAACTGGAATATATCCAATAAACAGCCTTGTTGGTAAGGAAGGGAGTACATGTGACTGGACTTGCAGTTCATCAGGGAAGTCCTGGTGTGGAAATCACTTCTACTGGTACAAATTCACAACTCTTCTGTCGCTTTCAGTCTTGGAAAAATGTCTGATGCAACTAAGGGACTCGCCCATAGTAACATGACTAGCTTGTCAGACTCAAAAGCTTACCCTCTTTCTTCACTGTAGTTGGTTGCTTTTCTCTAGCACTCTTTTTACAAAACACTAATAATTACATGCCACATTGTGGCAGAGTGGAAAAAAACACTGGATTTGGAGTTGGGAGATCTTGATTTGAGTGCTAGCTCTGACTTTTCACTGTGGGTAAGTCACTTAACTTGTTAGCTTCATTTATAAAATGGGGATAAAACTATCTATAGGATTGTTATGAGGAAAGCATTTTATAAAGCAGGATTATTCAGCCTGGGCTTTATGTAAGCCGGGATCATATGAGAAGCTTCTCATGGGATATAAGGAATAATTAGTAAATAACTATATCACCTCTTGAAATCACCTTTTTCTCTCTTGTGTGCATAGAATTTATTTCCTTATCTAAGAGAAAATACGTGGGAAGATTTACTGAAAGCTGAGGAGTAATAAAGCCAAAAAAGATAATATAATAAGATATGTAAGATACATACACACAATTGTTTACATATTGGATTTGGTTCATCTTAAAAAGAGCTCACGTGCATATTCTTCTAAGGGGCTTTCTTTTTTTGTTCTGCAACATGGGGTAACACAGCTACACTCACACATTCCAGACATTCCACTTCAATCCCCAGGCTGAATTTAATCGACATTACAGGAGAACACACTCTGATCTAGTTACATTTTTCTACCATCTTGTCTATAACTTGATCAGCATAGGGAGAAGGTGACTTGGGGCACCTGATGGAATGGGGACAGAGCAGCAAAAAGCTAGCTCATTTCCATTTGTCACTACACTAGACAAGGAGCTTTTGAAGTGTCACTTCTATTGCAGATTTCCAAAATCTAGATTTCTATACCCTTTGTCCTAGACCTGTATTCAAGCATCCTCTCTGTGTATGGGGCATCCTGGGGACTGTAACCTCAAGAAAGAGGGAAAGTCAAGAGGGAAAACAATAACTCCACTTAAAAGAACAGTTTGGTACTCAGTGCCTTGTCCAGACCTTCAAGAACTGATTGGTGGTGGTCCATATTAACATTACCTGTATATTCAAGAAACAAAGTCTGGCTTGCAGCAGCTCTGGCCTCATGCTGCATGGCCTCCGGGCTGCTATAGTACAGGGTGCCTGCCTGCTTTGGCATGAGTGGCACCAATGACTGAGCTGTCCCCACCTAACAGACTTATTCACATGATAATCTGTACCTTAAGGCTTGTGACAGTTGTCTCAACCCTCTCCTCAAATGATTTGAAAGTAGGAGAATTCCTAAAACATAATAAAAAAAAAGAGAGAGAAAAGTGAGCTCCACAGATCTAGTTGTCCTAGCAACAGTGCTGTGTGAATTGTTGCTTTTATTAGTAAACAGTGGAGGTGTGTAGGAGAAACCACTTGTCAATTTGCCATCTATCACCAGCTCTTCTTTAAAGATACCTTGTGCCACTGCAACTCCCAAGCACACTAAAGAGATCCACAGACTAAGAGCTGATGAGCATTTTAAAAAACTAATCAAGCCAGTTGGGCACTAAACTGAAGAATAATTAAAATTGCATTTGCAATAATATGATGGTAACTATTCTGGGCAGCAACTTAAATGGCTTCCTAGGAACAAAGAACCAACAGCCTCAAATATACATTTCCTAATTCAAACTTTCAGTCACAATAGAGATTTTTAATACCACCATCCTTTTAGCCAGGCTGCAGAAAAAAGAATAAATTGAGAATAATTTGAATTTTCTCAATTGAAAAAAAAGAGATATTTATTCCTTTAATGAAAAGGAAAGAATGTTAGAATAATTCAGGAAAAAAAGAGAATCACAAAAGGTTCATTTTTCTAATGCTTAAAGCAGTTGGGCAACCTTTTCTGAGAGATCTGTTTCTGCTGTTACTAGAAAGTAGTGCTCTAATTCTTTAAAATTAAACATACTGATTATCCAATGATGGTTTGTTTATTAATGGTCTTGCCCAGGCTTATGATTCCATCAGTACAGGGAGCCCCCAGTGTAGAAACTCCCTCTAACCACTTGGCTAAGAGTATTAGAAAACTGTCTGGGGCAGTGAAAGGTTAAGTGACCTGCCCAAGGTCTGAGTGTCTGAGGCAGGATTTGAGCCTAGGTCTTCCAGACACCCAGACTGGCCCTTAGTCTACAATGCTAACACTATCATCCCCTTTTAGCTATCCTTGTTTCAGATTCCAAGAGGTCTATTTCTTCTTTCACTAAACAGAACTCATGCAGCTCATACGAATTGCACTGAGGTAGTTCAGCATGAGGGATCCTTGGCCTTGGAGTCAGGAAGGCCCGAGTTTGAATCCCTCCTAGTTCTGTAATGCCAGGCATGTATCACTTAGCCTCTCTCAGATTCACTTTGGTAAAAACCTCTCTCACAGAGCTGTTTTGAGGATCAAATGAGGTAACACGTGTGAGATGTTTTGCAAACTTTCAAGAATTACATAAGTGCCATCTATTATTGTTTTTTCCACATGCACACACACACCACATCCTTTTAACTGTCAAGTGATTCCTAAGAGGTTTTGCCACTTGGTCATAGGAAATGTGGTTATAGGACACAGCGGTAAAGAGATACGGCAAAGAGATCAAAACGATTTATTTTCAAACTGGACATTCTTGCCTTTTTCTTTTTAATTGCTAAAATAAAATTTCAAAAACTGCATAACGAATATTATAAACAATTGGGATTCTGTTTTACGTTCCCTCTCCTACAACTTGAAATGCTAAGGTGGTAGGAACAACCCACAAAACTGACGGTTGGGAGGGAGAACTTCAGTATGTAAATGGACAGGTTTTCCTCATGTAATTGGGTATTAAAAAACAAAACAAAACAAAAAAGGGGCACCTATACCAGGTAACTAAAGGGGAAATTAAGAAGAAAATGTTTTTCTAAAAATTATTTTAATATTGCAGAGATCTCTGTTAAGAGTAACAAATGTTTCTTTTCAGTAAGCTTCTGTACCCAAATAGCAAGAAAAGGAGCTTGAGCCCCAGTTATGACAGAGGGTAGGGAGCTCAGTCGGAATGTGCTATCATTCTGGGAAAGGCTAGTTGTTCATATCCTAGGTGAAGATGGCAGACTGGATGATAAACTTGAATCTTTGCTTTGTACTTCACCAAATTAACACACCAAATTATCCTCCTGTATCCCCCAAACAACCAATTAAACTCTATAGCTTCAAGTAATGTGAGCCAGCATCAGAAATTACAAGAGAGAAAAATCCCTTCAGAAATCACGTGAGAAAATCCCCTAATTAAGTTACCTTTCTGTACAAGCTGAAGAACATGAGGGAAATTGTTTAATCAGATACTTCTGTTTCATTTGCTTTCACCACATTGAATCGCAGGTCATGCAAACATGGAGGCCAACTTCCAAAACTGGAAATAGCCTTTTCACAACTTTGTAAATCACTTTCACCTGTATTTTCTGACCCATTTCTGTTTTGATGTGGATACGTCAATGAATACTGTTATGTGAACTTGACATTTTAAACCCTTGATAATACCCAGTTTTGGGAACCTTCTTTGGGAAAAGGCCTTCTCTCTACTCTGGGTTAAGCTTTCCCCCCTACTGGCACATAACACTCATTCCTACCTTACCTCGGCCTTCTTCCTCCTGTATTCTGATGGTGGTTCCAAAGCTACCTCTTCTATAAGGCCTTCCCTGTTTTCCTGAGCTAAAAAGCTTTTCTTTTAGATTTCTTCTTTGCCCCTACCATGCCTGCCTTTGCAATATATTTATCTGCTACATGTCTGTAGAACCTAAGTTCCTTGAAGGCAAAAACTATGCCATTCTTATTTCTATATTACTAACACAAAAAATTCCTGTTGACTGGCTGATACTTTTCAACCCACTTTCCCTTGGCTACTTAAGAATATTGGAAACAAGATTAGAAAATCAGGTTATTATTATTATTTTGCTTTCACATAAACAGGAAACAAACATTGACAAAAAAATAGCTCTATACACATTTACCGTGATATATTAAAATATATTAAAGTATCTTAAGCACATTACCTCATAGCAGGCATACTTATGGAATGGCGGATAGAATAACTTCATTGAGAAAGCAGATGAGGAGAAAAAAAGAAAACATCACAGTAAGTACAGAATACTGTCTACCAATTCAGTTTGCATTTTCAGATACATGCAATGTACCATGCCAACCCACCATCAGGACACTGTTTTTATTGAGCCCTGTGGGTGTCTGGATCCATTTGTGAAGATAACAAAAGTGAACAGACAGCAATGAATGGTTGCACGCTCTTCTGAATAGACTAGTTAAGGTATCCAGACTAGTGTGGACCACTGCACACCTCAGCTCCTTCCAGGCAGATCTACTTGGCAAATCCAACCTCTCTAGTCCAACCATGTGTTTTTCCTGGAAGGTAGAGATTTTAGGAAAGAAAGGGATGGAAAAGCAGGCCAGTTCCCTCACTTCTTCTGTCTTACTGGCTTCAAAGCCAAGACAATGTGCTTCTTAGCCAGGAGAAAGAAAAGAAGGCAAAGCCGTCTTCACATCTTTCACAATTCACAGGGTCTCTACAAAGCTATCCCCACCTAGTTATCTACAGGTTGTCCTTCTCAGTGGAAGGTGAGATCCTTGAGGGCAGAGACCATGCATTTACCTTTCTTTGTATCCCTAGTGCTTTGCAAAGTGCCTGGCACATAATAAGGGCTTCATAAATGCTTGTTGATTGACTTGTTCACTGACAAATGGCCTGCTCTTTCTCTATGAATGTCCAACCTTGTGTTAGCACAATCCTGATAGCATCTGACAAAACATCAAAGGGTATTTACTAATATGCATGGGCTAGAGACACTCTTATTTGCCTTTTAACAGGATAATACTGAAGAGAGATTACAGTAGTAGCAAATTATGATCCTTGGAAGGCCCTCTGACTACCTCCTTCTCCAAAGGACTAGTTTAAAGCACCTGGTTCTCTGAAAGTTACCAGAAGTATTTTGTGAAGGACAAGGAAGTAAGTAGGAGCATGGTATAGGTTTCTATCTGTTTTTCTTTTTCATTTTCCTCTTGGATGTGACTCACTTATCACTACCACCCTTAAAGACATCAGTTCCTTCCTGAGAACGCATGCTAAGGCATTCAGGCTCCAGAGTTGGGAAGCTGCCCAATCTCCCCATATTTCAGGGATATTGGGGCAACAGAAGGGGAAATTCTTCAACCCAGAACCCAGATTAGCTACTTCAGCTTCCACTAACCCTATGGGCCCTTTGAGCACATACCCACTGAGCCCAGAAGATAACCCAACAATGGAACATTTATTCCAGTGGCACAGCAGAATGCTGGATTTGCAGTCTGGAAGACCTAAGTATAAATCCTGTTTCTGACATTTATTAGCTATGTTACCCTATTTCTCTTAACTTCCATTTCCTCATCTGTAAAATGGAGATAATAACAGCTATCTATCTCAGAAGGATAGTTGTGAGGATCTAATGATAACATACGTAAAATACTTAGCAAATCTTAAAGTGCTTTATAAATGTTAGCTGTTATTAGAATTAGAATTATTATTATGTTTCCATGAAGAGAAACTGAAGATTACTCTGTTGGTCACTAAGCTTTCTTTTCGTTATATTAGGCTTTTACTAACTATGAGAGAGATTCCAAAAATCAAAGAGGCACGTGCAATATCACCACACACATAATCCTATTGGAGAAGAAGGCTCTGTTTCTGTTGAGGTATATTTTCTTTTGGGAGCTGGAAACTTTGGAAGTTAAAAACTTCCTTTTGCTGGTGTTCGTGGTGGCCTGTTCATTTTAGAACGGAACCACAATGCTGAAAGGAAGTGAGTAGAGCTAAAACTGTGGGGGTAAGTGACAAAATGCTGTACTGAATGGGGTGCTTTAAAAGACAGACTAGGCCATGTAGATGGGGGCTGCCAGAGATGTGGGCACAGAGAGCCATGTAGAAACATTGAGAGACAGCCTGGCCTGATTTACCCAGCACACATGTATGTCACCTTTCCTGGTATCAGATCCCTTCTTCCCTTCTTGGTATGCCTCAGGTTGAGACCATCCCTTATCCCCTATCTATGACTGACACTGGGTCAAATGATGAACAACATTTTTCCTCTGTAAACAGGCTAAAGCAATGGTTCTTTTGGGAGGAATTCAAGCCTCTGAGCTTCCTCAGTAAACATGTAAACATACATTTAAATACAGCCAACTCATTTACCTAAGCAGTGGGCTGGCATTTGTGAGTCTCAATACTATATTCTATTATCATTCTACTTCTTGTAAATATGTGCCTAAATTATAATGTCAGTATACTTTCCTTTTGGGTAATAAATGCAAAGGTGGAATGAAGAAAAAAATCTTAATGGGGAAATAAAAAGGAACTAAATTTAGAGACTTCCCCAGATTTAGAGTAAGGATGAACCATAAACTGACTTTGTGGCAGATTAAATGTCATATGCAAATTATTCTTCTATATTATAAAACCTTAGTCAGGGGAACTTGGATCAAGATAAGGGTCAATTGTTTTCTGCTCTTAAAACAACTTTCTAAGTATCCTACTAAGTGGGTGAAGCAAATTCTAGACTTCCTCTACTTACATTTAGCAATGAGATTAAATCTCTAATCTCATGAAGGTCTATCCTCATCTCTATATGAGGAACAAGCATCATTCATCTTTCTCTTCACATACTTGGTT
Source organism: Pseudochirops cupreus (assembly GCA_028627135.1). NCBI lineage: Eukaryota > Metazoa > Chordata > Mammalia > Diprotodontia > Pseudocheiridae > Pseudochirops > Pseudochirops cupreus. The sequence continues at coordinate 284,406,913 of CM053584.1, forward strand.
CAGACTTTCCTGGTAATTTTTTAAAAGGAATTTTGTCCCATCTTGTTGAGATAAACTCAAGCCAAAAATGTGTTTTTTGAAAGCAGCCTATTATTTATCCAGATTACCTTTTATTTCCTATGAGAACCCAGGGAAACAACATAGTTATCTAGATGAACATTTTCTTTATAACACTTTTCACTGTAGTGAAGACTCTTGTGCAACTTGTTAACCTTTCCCTAAAAGGGAATCAATAACTTTACTAGAAGACATAAGGAAAAGCCTTAATTAATTAAGACTAGGGATACTTACGATTTACCTTAGAAATATATTTTTACAAACTGTAGGCAAAAAACACGTTCTCATAAATTACATGAAAATGCAATTAGAGAAGATGCTTCACACTAGATGCTAGGACTATCAATCTACTGATTTCCACAAATTCAGGAAAGTTTGTTTCCAAAAGAAAATAGACATAGGATAAGAAAACCCATGTAATAGTTAACCTTCAAATGACAAGTAAGCCATATCATTAAAGGAGGAAAAAAAGAGTTGAGATAGAAAATGTTTACAAAGAAGCAGCAAGAGCCAGGCAAGAAGCATGCATCAGTTTAGGAAAAGGAAGAAAAGTAACACATCTTAAATTTTAACTTTTATATTAGCAGGATAGCCAGCTGTAAATTACATCCAATTAATTTTGAAACTTTCATTGATGTTTTTTCTATTTTAAGTATATAAAACCAGGTCTTTTATGTGTGTGGGAAGAATCTGTGAAGAAAACAGATATATTCCTAGGAGAATTACTTCCCAGACTGTAGAATGAAGGAATGTTAATCTGAATTATTCAGAAAAAAAGACAAATGTTTTGCTCAATAAACACCCTTCAGTTTTCTTCCTGTTCATTTGGTGAAATGAAAATCCTAACACTTTTTAACAAATAAAACTTTTATGTTGGCCTTTGTGTAAAAGGAAAAGAGAATGTATCATTCACTTCTGAAGAATAAGGCAAATCCCAGCATAACAACAGTAATGAATAAGGATAAAGCTTACCCAATGGAATGGGATCTGTAGCAGGAGAAGCAAAATGAGAACAATAGCAGTAAGAGCATATTTAGATACAGTATGGAGAGAAACCATTGCATGCAACATTGGTTTGTTCTCTTAATGAAGGAGCCAGTGAACAAGAACTTGGTTCCATTTGTTCTTTATGCTTCCAAGCATCAAAGTAAATGGGCTGTGTTTTTCTTAAATATTCTTCACTTATCGTGATACTTGGAGTTTTGAGTTTTCATGTTACAGAATTAATATTGATTACCAACAGGGTATAGTATACAGAATTCTTGCTGCTTCTTCCTTGACTCAAGTTTTTGTCCACTTTGTACTTGTTCTTGTCTTTATCCATGGCTGTACAGAGTCAAAGAGAAGAAATTTGACTCAGATCTCTTAATTTCACTATTTTGGTTTGTTTTGGGGAGTTTTGCTAATAAATGTGGTGAGTGAGCAAAGTTATTCCAATAAACTTTTGTTATAACCTGGATTTCAGTTAATAATAATATATTTCTTTGTTGCCATTGATATAGAATTAGTTTGAGTATACAGCAAAAAGTATGACAAAATTAAACATTTTATCTCATCCAGTTATATTCTGAATAAATCTAAGAACTAAGCTCCAGAGGGAGTTTAGTTTTTAATGTTATTAATGAAAATATTTCTAATTCTTTCCATTTGTACAACACATTTAAAAATACTTCACTTAATGCATTCTTGATTTAGCTTTAAAACAACCATATCAAGGAGGCAGGACAGATATTATTCCCATCTTACAGATGAAGAAAGGAATTAGCTGAGCAATGAAGCTTTTCAGGTCTCACAGGTAATAAATGATAGAACTGGAAGTAGAACTCAAATTCTAACACTAAAATGATAACCCTCGACTGTGGGATTCTGAATCTCAAAGAGAAGAGAGAATGTAAACTTGATTAATAAGTCCAGGAAATAATCCACAGGCCAGATTTTTACTAAACAAGTAGAAAAAATCAAATGCATCCAAAAAACTCAAAATATAAACACCATTTCTATTTGTATAGCAATCATGACCTAATTAATATTAAGGGTTGAACCAGAGGGATTGTTGATTGATATTAAAGGTGAGCATGACATAGCAGAAAGAACAATGTGACTAAGTCAGTTAGATAGGTTCAAGAATTATATTTGTTACTATGTAGCAACTAGACACGCTATCTGAGCCTGTTTCTCCTCTGTAAAAAGGGAATGATAAGATTTGCAATGCCCGAGATCTTGCAGAATATTAGTGAGGAACACACTTTATAAACCATATATAGCACTATGAAAAAGTGAGTCATTACCATGTTCAACCCCAAAACTCCATGGAAGGAGAATCTAACCCATGCCTATAAACCCATCGTACTACTGAAAGATTCACATAAGGAAAATCATGGAGGAAACAGAATTCTCTAAAGACAATCCAATCTGAGTTTCTGAAATGCACAGTAAAAAATCCTTGGTATAAAATGCTTAGGGGGATAAATATGTGTCTGTCTAGTATAGCTAGCTAGATATCTATTGATATCAAAATCTAGATATCAATGGATATGTTACATATCTATAGCTATATATTTACATAAAGATATATAGAAAAAAAGTTTACATTTCTCTCTCTATGCTACAGTAGATCCTAGGGCATCTCTGGTTGAATGGGAATTTTATATATGAAATAATGGTGGATATGAGCCTGGATTCACTTTTATACAAAATTAACCTGTCAGTTTGAAAGGATCATAGAATCAGTATATTGTAGCAGACTGGCTACTGGACTTGAAGCAATAAGAGCTGAGTTCGAATCCTGTCTGTGTGACAGCAGGCAAGTCATTTAAATGCTATGACCTCTGAGGGTTCCTTCTAGCTCAAAGGTACCTTCAAATGCCACCAAGTCTAACCCCTTCATTTCACAAATAAGGGAATCAAGGCCCAGTAATCATTGCCAAGGTCAGTTCCTTTGGATCTGACTTTGCTATGCAATCTCATATACCAAGCATTTATCTATGATTAACACCAAAATGTATATATAATTAAAATTATTTGCTTGACTTTTCTGGGTTGGAACACACAAGTGTGCATATACACACATGCATAGATGCACATATACACAGATGTGTGTGCAAACACATATATACACACATATATACATACACACGCATAATACACGTTTAACATATATAAATACAATTCTGTTCAAAAGGTTTTTTAAAGTAAACATATCTGGAACAAAATTCAATAGTTATGTTCATTTTCATTTCGCAAATTCACACTTTTTAAGGAACCCAAAAGGTTCACAAGTTCCTTTATTTTTTTCTCTCATCTAGGGAGGCTTATTAAACTAAATGACTTTGTTTTATATTATCTAAGCATCTTTGGTAGATCTTCCCCTCTGAATCTAAACATCCCCTGAAAACAACAACCAAGCTTTCACATAGAAATTATCCTCATTTAAATGGATTGTCAGATTCT
>CM053584.1:284410919-284441802 GCA_028627135.1 Pseudochirops cupreus
TAGAGGGGGAGAACAGGAAGGCAAAAGGGAAAGAGTCAACCTTACTCTCACAGAATTTGGCTTAGGGAAGGAATGACATAAACTCTAAACTGGGCATCTTGCCACATAGAAGAGTAGGGGGAAGGGGGATGAGAGGTAGGATGATGGAGGGGAGTGCAGGGTGGGGGGGGAGGGCTGATGAATGTTCACATTTCTGTAGAGGGACAGGGACAGGGTGGAGAGTGGTCAGGGGGGGCAGGCTAGGAAGAAGGGACATGTTATCAGATTCTCACAGTGTGCTCACTATGGAGAGGTTCTGCGTAATTTCACATGTTCAGCCTGTATTTGATTGCTTGTCCTTCCAGTAGGGGTGGGTGACGAGGGAGGAAGAGAAAGAATCTAGAATCTAAAGTTCCATAATCAAATGTTATAAATATATATCTATATATATAGATAGATAGATAGATGCAATTATTATTATTAACTATATCCAACTGGAACTTGAGATACACAAGCACTGTGGTTGGGAGATCCATACTGCCCTACCAAAAAGTCAGAGGGGTCAGGGGGGAAGACACAGGAGAGAATAGGCTGGGGGAGGGAGGATAAACTGGGATGGCTGTTTTGGGGTGGTGGGTAGGGGAAAGCTGGGGAGAATATATGTAACTCAAAATCTTGTGGAAATGAATGATGCAAACTAAAATAAAATTAAAAAAAAAAAAAAACAAACGTTCCAGAAAGCTACTCACCCACTGAGCTTAGTGCTGGCTTTGAGCAAAAGACTTCTGGAGCCTTATTCTCTCCAGTTTAGGCGCTTCTGAATTTCATCTGCCAAATCTATGATCTACGTCCAAGAATTCATACCAAGTGCTTCCCACTTTCTCCCAAACCTCCAACCTCCCATTCCTGATATGCTGCCTGCCTCCCTCTGCCCTTAGGGCCATGGCTTCCTTGCTACGGTTACTACTTCTCTATAAACCTAGCCATCTGCCTGAAAGCTTTTGAGGCAACTGCACATCCTCACCAGTTAAAGCCTGGGGTGAGTGTGGTGACCATACTACTGGCCTTAATCTTCTCTTGCTTTGCTGCCTCTTAAGCTTGGTGTCTTTTTTTTCCTCCTCCCTTTAACAGTTCCTTTGCATACCCTAAGTCACATAACAAAACATGTTTCCAGATCCTCCAAGTGCTCTCTCAGTACTTTACGTTAATGTCTTACATTGAACTTTGATATATCATGGAAAGGAAAGGAAAAAAGCACTGTGGTGGAGAAGACCATGTCCAGGACTAAGATTTCCAACGCTAATTCTTCCATATGCCCCTACTAACAAACGTAGCAATAAGTAATTACAAACATTCCTATTTGGCTCAGAAACTCTGTAAAATGAGTATCTACCAAAAGGAAGTCCTATGACATGATGCAGTGATTGTTTTTCTTAGATCCAAATTTCATAATGGAATCATTGCCTCTACTGATCACACTTCAGCCATGGGAAGCATAATGAGCTATAGCTTTAGACTGCAGTAGGGTCCCCTTTCTATTCCATAAACCCATTCCTAACCGTGGCTGTGCTGCCACTGTGGAGGAGTACAGGTAGTTCTCATTGTTGGAAGGGCAATTCCCGGCAATGAACCACTGCCAAAAGAAATTAGGTTTGCATGTGAAACGCTGTATACACAGTGTTACAAGAAAACAGCCTGTCTCTGTGGGCTATGATAACACTGAATCTCTCCCCTCCCACCTTCACCCTACCCACTCATATTTTGTTTTGTTGATTGCCTAAGTGAGCTTGAGTGAGAAAGGAAGGGAAGGAAGAGCCTCAGGACAGGAAAGGACACCAACAAAGCAATGGAAAGCAACATTCTCTCCAATAGAAATGAATAACTTTAAGCAACTGTCTTCTGTTTTCTCTACTACTGAGGATACTGGTATCAGTGAGGCAATTTGTGTTTCTTGACAGTTTTTCAGATACAGTTCTTTTAACAGGATCCAAAGTCATCCTAGACCTTGGGCTAGTCCCTTAACCCTCCTTGGTTTACTCTTTAAAAAACAAGGGGGTTGGACTAAATGGTGTCCAAGTTCTCTTTCTGCTTTAGTCTGATGATCTTCTATGACCCCATAGATCATCCCAGATACTCGACAGGGAAGTAATTAAAGGGATAATAGACTGTGACTTTAAGTAGGGTATCATAAGAAGGGATGAACAGATCTTTCATCCTTTGACAATCCTTTTTTCCCCATTTAATGCAATTAATTTTAAAATGTACTTCAACTTTTAAGAAATTTCTTCCACTCACTCTTAACTGATTTAAGAAGTTTTAGTAGATCTTTTATATGAGCAAAGAAATTTTTATTGATAAAAACCACAGAGTATTAGAGTTGAAAGAGACCTTAGCGGTCATGTAGTCTAATTCCCATCATTTTTCCTATTTTTTACTTTTTTTTTGTAAATGTTTTTATTCATTTTAAACTTAAATATAAAACAAGAAAAGAAAGAAAGAACATTTCCATGTACACAGAACATAAGAGAGGATTCAATATAGAACAATAAATTTCCACTTCAAGAAAACCTATATAATACTACACATTGTTTTCAAAGCTACCCAGCTTTTCTTTGCTTCCTTATAGGTTTTCCTTTGTTCTCCAATGTGAACTTTTTACTTTATTTTTCCCCTCCCTCCTACCCATCCCCACCCCCACTCTAAAGATGGTTACAATTAAATACATATATACATACTTAGATATCTATAAACATACACATATATACTCATACATAGATGTGTAAGACTATACTATGCATATTTCCACTTGTCATCTCTTTCTCTGGAGATGCATAGCATCTTCCTTCATATGTCCAAGTCTTTCCATGTTTTTCTAAATCAATCAACTCATTGTTTCCTATGTTATAGGAGAATTTCAACACAATCACAGCCTATCTGAGAGATTGTCCATGAAAGGATTTCTCCAACTTTCTGCATTTCTTCTATTTTTGGCTACACTGATTTTATTCATACAAGAAATTTTCATTTAAAATAATTGAAAATTAGCCATTTTACACTTCAATAATGCTCTTGCTTCATAATATAGTTTAAGGTCTGATACTGCTGAACCTTATTCCTTTACATCTTTATCCCCTCATTTTACAATGAAAGAACTGAATCCTAGAGAATGAAAGAGATCTATCCAAGGTCACAAGGAGTTAGAAGCTGACTACAACTGGAACCTGGGTCTTTTGGTTCCTAGACCATAGCTTTCCAGGGTATCTAGAGTATTTGTCAAATCCCCAAATAGCAAAACCAAATGTAGACATTAGAAAAGCTCATTAAGAGGAAGGGGGAGGGATTCAAACTGGAAAAATCATTATCCTTTTGCCACAGAACTAGATTTTGAACCTACTTTTCTCATGTGAGGTCATATGTCATAGGCAGAAGGAAGCCTAAGTTGGTTAGGAGCCAGGGGGTTAAGTTCTAGTCTTAGCTCTGTTACTAGGCAGCTCTTTGACCTTGGGTATATCACTTGTATGGTTTGGTTTCTACATCTGTAAAATGAAGATAAAAATACTTTACCTCACTGGAAAGTTATGGTGGTTACAATTTTAGAGCTTAAAGGGACCTTAGAAACTGTCCTGTCCAATTCCCTAATTTATGGTTAAAGAGGAGAATGTAGAAAAATGCTATAAAAGGTACTATTATTACCCACCAAATCCTAGTATAGTCCCAAGGACTATGCATATTCATTTGCTGTATGGGAATTATGCTGTGTCAAATATTGCTTGAACAAGCAGTCAATTATATCTTCCTCACTCAGAAATCCCTTTGTTACAGAACATATGCCATTACATCAAAAATCTCTAGAAGAAAATTTTACCTATTCAGGCTGTCCCAAAAATCCTAGTGCACGTGTTTTTTTAAATGCACTAAGATTTTTGGGACGCCCTGTGTTATTCCAGGAAGTGAATGTGGACATCTAGTTCTTCTTGCCCTTCAAAGGAAATTCTAATTTGCAGTTTTTCACAGACTGCTTGTTTCTCAAATCAACTTGCTAACTTTCTGATGCACAGCCTCTAGGACTTGAGGGAAATCAGCAAAGGCACTACAATGTCACCATATACATAATTATTCTTGTCCTTGGAAGTCTGGTCTCCTCTTCCCCTAACCAGCTGTATGACATTGTAAAAGTTATATCCTCTCTCAACTTCAGTTTTTTCACATGCAAAATGAAGGGTTTGGACTAGGTGATTCCTAATGATTTTTTTTATATTGTGCTAGATTCCAATAGAACGTAAGTACTTTGAGAACAGAAACAGGATTCATTTTTGTCTTTGAATTCCTGGCATTTAAAACAATGCCTACCATATAGTAGGTACTGTATAAATACTTAGTGAACACAAGTATTTATGAACAATGATTTTATGTCCATTTAATTTCTTTATGGTTTAAATCTGTCTTATGGAGAAAATAACTAGAGATTAGAAAGTGTGATTCAAGTCTATAACAACAACCATATAGTGATCACGTTCCATGCAGAGAACACTTTGATAGGCTCTGGGTGAAACACAAAGTTTAAATAAAATATACCCACTCCCCCTGGAGAGCTTACCCACCTGCACATACATAAATAACTTAATTAACAAATGAATCTGCAACTGACCAATGTGTGGATCTAGTTTTGCTTCACTAGACTTATTTGTTACGATGGAATACATTCATTTTTAAAGAGAGAGGTGTTATTGGGGGACTAAACTCCATATCAGGGAGGTTTCTAAGTTGTCATATATTTTCCATAAAAAGGTCAGTTCCTAACAGTAATGATGTTTTCTATAACACAGAAATTTCTAAGTTAGAGAAATAATAGACCAGTTATGCAATATGAGGGTGGGGATGTACAGGTGGGGGAGAATAGTAATAATGATGCTGGAAGAAAGAATGAAAGAGAAAGGGAGAAAGGAAGGAAAGAAGGAAGGAAGGAAGGAAGGAAGGAAGGAAGGAAGGAAGGAAGGAAGGAAGGAAAGAAGGAAGGAAGGAAAGAAGGAGAAAGCATCAATGAAACAATTTTAAAATACACCAAAGGAAATTTAGGAAAAAGGCACAAACTGAAAGTACTATAATTATCATGTTAAAGTTATTATGTATTTTCTAAAAAACAAACTATACATAAGATTCACAGTTTTGTATAAAACTCTTTTTAACTTCTTTGTATATGGAAATGACTGTATGTTGATGATTTTCTAGTTCATAAAAAATGTGACAGGGGACTGGCCAATGGAGGCCAAGTCCCAGGCCACATGCATTTAGTGTGCCTGTTTCTAAGAAGTACTTGAGGGCATGGAATGGAGGGGCAGGTCCTTGCTCTCCACTTTAGAATGTATGTGTATGTATTCTATGACTTTCTTGTCTGATTTACAGATGACTGAGCCCAGATAGAAGCAAAGCCCTGAGCAACTTGCTTGACCCAGTGTAGCAGGGGATTGAAGGCACCCAAGAGGGAAGGGCTCTACTTATCAAGTATGCTGCATTTGAAAAAAATGGACTTTTGACTAGTTGCTGAGCCAGAAGTGGCTGTGTGTTCAGAAGGTACTAACTAACCAAAGCTTCTCTCTCTGCCTCTCTCTCTCTCTCTCTTTGTCTCTGCCTCTGCGTGTGTGTGACACACACATACACACACACTCCTACTCCTGCCTGGTCATGTTCAAGAGAGGAGAGAAGGATTCCTATAAATCTCAGGTGTGTAGAGAAAGCTAGCACCAAATGAAACCAGGAGTCATGACCTACTGTTGCTTCTGTCCCTGTTGTCTCTATTCTTTCTTGCCTAAGATAAAGGAGTATTGGAGATGGACTATACTGTGATCTTATGAGCTTCAAAAAGTCAGAAGAGAGAAATCATCAGAATTCAGAACTCCACTGATAGGAGTTGATGATAGAATTTTCGATGGCTTATCCCAGTTAGGCTTGCCCCAAGCAACCTGACTGACCAAGGCAGCCAAGAGGAGTGGCATTTACAAGTGAATCTGGTAATGTGAATGCTTTGAAGCAAACACTTGAAGTTTAAGTTCACTCTGTCCAGGAACCATGGTGGTTTAGAAGAGACCATGGCATTAATGATTCAGGAGGATGTTTTTCCTATATCTTCTATATCTGTTCCTCCTATATTTTCTTATTAAATATCTCTTTGTAAAAACTAATTGGTGCTAATTGGTTGAATAATAGGAGCTGGTGATAGATATTGGGGATAACACATAGGGCTGGGTGTTAGAATGGACTCCATTAATACACCTCCTCAAACCACTTAGGGTTATCCCTAGAAACCCAAGGGGAAGATGTAGTCTTGTTTTGGGAACATTACCTGCCAGAGAGTGGGAGTTAGGATAAGAAATCCACCCATACAGACAATGGATCTGTGATCTCATGAGTATACTCCTGGCACTGGTATAAATCACAGTCCTTTACAACCTTCTCATCCTGTGTAATTACTGTCCTTGTCTTTCTATAAGTGGTGCCTTAGAAAATCTACCCAATGTACTGAAGGTCATTTTCTCATTCTTTGAAAATCCTGGGTGTCCCATGAAACACAAATAACTATAGTATGTGATAAGTGAAAAGTACCATGCCAGGTCTGAAGGGAGAAAGACCATTATTATTACTAATAATAATATCTTTAAAGTTTGTTTGGCAAATTGTAAAGCACTTCATAGTGTGTGTGTGTGTGTGTGTGTGTGAACAGTCTCACAATAACCTTTACTAACTTAAGGAATTAAGGAAATATGCCCCCAAAAAAGTGTTATTTGAATTTGTCCTTACAGCCCAGGTAGAAACTCAACACAGAGGCAGGGAAGCTATCCCAGGCATAGGGAATAGCACAAACAAAGGCCTGAGAGCGAGGAAATGTGGGTAGAGAGGAATGGGGGACGGGAGTTATAAACAGGGGTGATAAGTCATACAGTTTGGCTTGGGTAGAGATGACATGGAAGTCTGAAATAAGCCTGGGAAGGAAAAGTATATCAGATTGTGGAGTGCATTCAATGCCACACAAAAGGGTTTGAACTTTGGGTTCAAATGGCTAACAGGAAGCCATTAAAGGAAACAAGAGATAAAGTTCCAGTGACACAACCAAATACTTCAGTAAATGCACTTATGGCACACCTCGTGACAACTCTGCAGCTCTTCCTCCTTCCATCACCCTCTTTTTGTGTCTGACGTTTTCTTATCACATCTTTTCTGATGGCTCCCAATCAATGTTTTTAACAATTACAGTTTTACAGTATCCTTGGCTACTTCTAATTATCCAATTATTGGTGGCCTTTCAGAAATAACACAAATTCTTGTTAGTAAATAATACACATATGATAAGGCTTCTTCACAAAATTGATTTGGGAATACTTAATGTATATAAAGTCATAGAATGCTCAAAATAATAGCTGAGGCAGGCTGATACTGTGGAAAGATTTAGGATCAGAGCACCTGGGTGCAAATCCCTATTCTTCTACTTACTGCATAAGTAACTTTGGACAAGTCATTTGATCTCTTTCTGCTTCAGCTACTTTATTTGTAAAATTAAGGGGTTGGACCAGATGACATCTGAGGTCCCTCCTAGCTCTAAATTTATAACCCTATTATTGATACAGGAGTATTATTGATACAGGTGTCCCCCATCACAAAGAATAGATGAATTCTAACATATATGATATTAATACTCAAAATATATTTCAAACTTCTAGTTGTGAGTTAGCATTTGGTGTCAGTACAATCTTCTGCTTTTATTTTAGTTAAACTGGATTACAGGGATAAGTGTTGTTTAATGCTTTGATACTATAAACTACCCAGATACCAAGTAAACTTTTTTACAACATTCTCAGCTAACAATGAACCTCTGAGCAAAAATGTCAAGTGGCTCTAGGAACATCTAATCTTTAATTAAATTATCAGATGCCCACAATGTGCTGGCATTGTGTAGCAGATGTAAGCACAGGAGAGGCATGATCTTCCTCCTAAGGAACTAATAAGAAAACTATGCTCGTTGAGAGACCCTGAAGTATCTCATTATCAGACCAATGGTGCTAAGAAAGTATGGTACGTAGTCTTAGTGTCACTGGTCCAGGTCACAGAGGACTAAGAACAATGGGCAAGGCAATAGGGTAGCCACACTGACTGGGTCAGCCATCAAAAATCTAGGTTGAGGCGCAAAGGATTAGAGACATAGTCCACACTTGGTCTTAGGGCCTGAGATAGTATCTGAGAAATCTGCAACACAGCTGTCAAGACTGAAGTCAACACATGTATAATCTATATCAAATTGCTTGCCTTCTTGTTGAGAGGGGAGGAAGGGAGGGAGAGAATTTGGAATTCAATTTTTAAAAAAGGAATGTTGAAAATTGTTGAAAATGAAATACTAAATAAGAAAAATTTTAAAAGACTCAAGTCAAAGACTATAGCAGAACTCTCTGGAGCCACCAGGAGATCTATAAGGTAGCTGATCTAATAGCGACCAGAGGAATTACGTTGCTTTTTTAAGTTGTAGCAGCCAAGGCCTATTTGTTCAATCACTTCCTGCCTTCTCTATGCCATGGTGCCACTACCCCACTACCTCTATTCCACCAGAAGCCTCATGTCTGTCTCCCTAATAGGTGTGAGCTTCTTGTCTTATCTTGCAGAGAATCAGGCCCCCATGCTGATTCTTACTGTCTCTTCATTATGGTCTCTTTCTCCAACCACGGTTACCCTACCAGAAAACATGGGCTCCACCCTTGTTCTATCAGTTCTTAGAGGTGAGCCTTTTGCCTTATCTTGCTGGGGCCTTGACCTCCTTGTCATACCTTACCTCATCCTTTCCAGCTGCCCTGTGTATGCGGTCTTCCTCTGCTGAAATGTATGTTCCTTGAGGACAAGAAATGACTTGTTTTCTTATATTTGTATCCCCAGCACTTAGCACATAACCTCTTAACACTGCTCTCTATCTATCCACCTACTTTGCCTTCACTAATGAGGTTTTCAGAATTTAAAGGACTAACACTTTCTTTCTGATAAATCTTCAAAGTGGCCATTTACCAAAGACTTAAACTGGGACATGTTATATGAGAGCAATAAGCTAAGGATTATTCAGTCCTCTATGTTTTCTAAACTCTATCTCTGTATTAAGTTAGATTATGGGGAGGCAACATTCTTTTTTCTTCTTCAACTCTGCCACTGACTTAAGAATTAATGTTTAAGAATTAATGACTTAAGAATTAATGCCCTTAGTTTCCAGAAGGCCAACTTATGAAATAACCATTTGAACAATGTTTCTGCATCTTCTGCAAATAAGTATTGAACATTCTGTCCGTTATATTACTCGATGTGTCTTATATAAAGACCCGCATGATATATTCTTCCTTTAATTCAGTGCCAGAAAAAAGTTTGTCTCTCAGATGAACTTGTATACTTTCTCTTATTGGGAAATTAGAACTTTGTAACATGTTGCATTTCCCTTCATGCCCTGACAAAAAATTGAGAACTAACTTCCATGCTCAGTTGTAACAAGAAATCATAGTTGTAGAGTACTCTACAGTATGCAAAGCTCTTGCCTCATGCTAATCCTATGAGTTAGATAGTACAAGTATTATTATCTCCATTTTAGAGATGAGAATCTTGAGGCCCAGGGAAGTTGTGACTTACTCAAGGTGACTCAGGCAGATATCAAAGCCAGGAATTGAGCCAAGGCCTTCTGACTCAGTGCAGGGCTTTTCCCTCTGTATAATGCTTCCTCTAATAATGGTCTGTATCAGAGGTGTCAAAAAACATGGCAATACTCCCAAGCATGGCTCAAATCAGATCAAAATGTAATCGGGAAATATTTAAGATAATAAATAAAGTATAATAAAATACAGATGATGTTAACATGGGGTCTTCTAACTTAATATGGGTCTTCAGGAATCCTTTTATACAGTTTAGTGGACCATGTTTGGATTTGAGTCTGACTCCACTGGCCTACAACATCCCTGGAAGCTACAATATAGCTGAAAGGTAATCTGGTGCAGCCTCTAGTTTTTTACAAATGAAGACACTGAGGCCCAATAGTTGCCCAGTGTCATACAATTAGTAAATAGCAGAGGCAGGATTAGAACTTTGAAATGAGATAGTATAGGGTCAGCTAGGTGGTGCAGTTGATAGAGCACTGGGCCTGGAGGCAGGAAGACCTGAGTTCAAATCTAGCCTCAGACACTTGACACTTACTAGCTGTGTGACCCTGAGCAAGTCATTTAACCCCAACTGCCTTGCCCACACACACCCACACAAAGAAAGAAAAAAGGGAAAAAATGAGATACTCTGACTCCAAATCCATTTCTCTTTCAATAGTACCAACACTACCTCTCTCCCCCGGTGCTCACTAGAAAGGTAATTAGATGGCTCAGTGGATAGAGAACTGGGCCTGGAGGCAGGAAGACCTGAATCCAAATTTGATCTTAGGCACATGCTAACTGTGTGATCCTGGGCAAGTCACTTAGCCTCTCTTTGCCTCTGTTTCCTCATCTGTAATATGGGGCTAATAATAGCACCTACCTTCCAGAGTTGCAGATAGATAAAAGAAGGAAGAAATAAGGAATGAAGGACAGTACCTGCTCTCAAGGAGTTTATACTTTATCAGGGGAGACAATATGTCCATAGATAGGTATAAACAAAGCAAAAACAAGATAGTTGAGGAAGGAAGAGAGCTAGCATTTGTAAAGAGTCAGGAATGGTTTCATGTAGAAGGTAATGTTTTTGTTAAATCTTGAAGCAAGTAAGGCATTCTATGAGAACAAGGTGAGGAGAGAGAATATTACAGGCATAGGAGACAACCAGAGTAAAGGCCCAGAGATGGGAGGAGCATCAAATGTGAGAAACATCCTTGGAGAAGGCCAGCTTGGCTGCACTGTAGCTTTATTAAATTCCCACTAGATCATCTTTTAAACACACAAAGAAGAGGCAACATTAAGCCCTGAGTTTTCACATAGACCCATAATGCAGGAGCCACAGATTCTGGCTCCTCTCTGGAATTGCTGTGGTTGGGTAGCTTATTTGGCGCTAATGAGGCCCAAAGCCATAGATAGGTTTGATCTCCATATGGGGCAGTTGGCTTTGCTCTGTTCTCTGACTACAGGCTGAAGTCCTGAGCCCTGCCAGCTGTCTCACAAATGCCTGCCATGGGCTCACAAATGGAAACAGAGTGAGAGCATGGAGACAGAGCATTACCAGGGGGAAAAAGAAAGAGAGAGACGGGAGCTCTCATGGGTGGTCAGAGCCATCTTCATGTCCAAAGGAAAGAGAGCACATCATTTGTTGCCTGATATTGAGGGAAACTTGATTTCTCTGGGTTTCATATGGCCAGAGAAAAAAGAAAGAAAAGCTACCTCTTAGACACACAGTACTTCAGGCTCAGAAAATTTTAAACTATGTCTGAGTCTTTCATTTCCTTAACTGTTTTCCTCCCAGTTTGTGAGAATGTTTCTCTTCTCTCCTCACCTCTCTCCCTGTGACTGATGTATCCAGCCCACTCCTTAGATTGGGTTAATTGTTCTACGGAAGACTTTGGGCCTCCACATTTCACTTGCTTACCCTTTTGCAATCTGTCTGTTTCCATGTTGAGCTAGAAAACTGATGCTATACAGAGACCTCCCCTGCCCCCTCCTCCCACCACAACTTCACTTGCAGGAAACATGTCATGTCTTAGCACAGCAGGGGATCGCCAGTGACCTGCTGGTGAGCGTGAGCCCGAGCCCGAGCCGGAGTCATTCCTATAACAGCATGTGCCATTTTGCCTTAATAAAAATCACCAAAATGAAACCAGATGACAGCCATGGTTGCTGTGATACTGCGAGAAGTAAACAGTCCCCTGCCTTTGTGCAGTTGTTTTTGGTTGTTGGTTTTTTTTTCTTTGTCAGTTCACTTTTGCTGTTACTGTTCTCTTATGTGAGTGACTGTAGGTGAGTGTGTTCATGCATGCACGAGTGCATGTGTTTTAATGAGGATCGTATGAGGCTGCGAGTGCCTCTCTGCAACCTCCAGAAAAAGCTCCCTGGGACACTGACCAGGCTTGATTAAGTGGTGGGGGTGGTCTGTTCTGGAAGAATCCACTTCACAGAGGGGGCCCCCTTTGAAGATTTCTACTGTTGTCATCAGACAGAAACATGAAAACCCATTCTATTTCCCTGAGCTATGCTGTACTGTAGTGATCTCCCATGTGAAGAATCCCTCTACCACCCCACCCCCACCCCACCCCCCCACACACACTCTTTCTTCTCCTGTTCACCTTCTCAGTCAAGGGTATTTATAAAGAGCCTTCTGTGGTCAGAGCAGAATCCTAGATGTTAGAAACTACAAAAGGCATATTCTTAAGGATCTTATGTCCAGGGATTCTGGGGAGGCAGAATCTGGGGGAAACACTGGGAACAAGGGAAAACCAAAGAACCCTCTCCAGAGGAAGAGATCAAGAGAACAAAAACTGTGCTAGGTTGCGGGGTGCATCATGAGACACAGTCACTACCAGCTGTTGGTTAGCTATTTTTTTAATAACTGAGGGTTCAGTAGCAGAGGAGGGAGTATTATCAACCAATCAACCAGTCAGCATTTATTTATTATTTATTAAGCATCAACTGTTTGCCAGGTACTGGGCTAGGTGGTGGAGATCCAAAACCAAAAATGAAACCACCCCTGTCCTTAAGGAGCTTGTATTCTATTGGGAGAGCCAGCGTGAACACACGTAAGAAAACATATACAAAGAAAATAGAATGCAATGGAGTGAAGCTGGGAGGGGATCAAGAAAGGACTCGTTTAAGGAAGTGGGGCTTGAAATGAGTTTAGGAGGAATTTCAAGATTCTAAGAGATGGAAGTGAGGGGAAGCATATCCAGAAATGACTGAGACAAAAAAAAAAGGCATTCACAAAAAATTTAAATTATGTTAATAAGGAATAAGAAAAAAAAACTAGAACAAAGCAAGGCCTCCTAGAAAAGGTGAATTTTGAACCAGGTTCAGAAGTTATCTGACTACTCTCTCTCTTCCATCAAACAACATGTATTTAGTACTTAGTATGCTCCAGGCCCTATATCCAATGAGTAACAAAATTCTGCTGCCTCTCCCTTCAAAATGTCTCTCTTGTATTCCTTTCCCATTCTCACCACAGGACCCCTTGATCTGGGCCCTCATAACTTGACTACAGTAGGACTTCTGCAATTGACTCTGTAAACTGGTTTTCGGGATTCCTGGTCTCTAATTCTGATCAATCCTCTATCCTGCTGCCAGAGTAATTATTCTAAAATGCAGTAACCATTATGTGGATTAACTACTCAAGAACCTACCCCAGGCTTTTTATTGCTTATTAGTAGAGCCCGCCCTAGAGTACAATGAAGCAGGAGGACTGCCCTAGGCCTATGCCTCCCAAGGAACCTCTTCCTTTAACACTAACAGGAAAAGAGGAAGAGGTCATTTCAGAAGGACTAAGAAGTGCCTGGGGCTCACAGCCTCTCAGTCCATAATCACTGAAGACTCTTCCTTCCCGACTGATCTCAGTGGACATCTAAAGGATGCCTTTCCTGACCCCTTCAGTTGCTAGCAACCCTCCCCCAAATCACTTTTTATTTACTTCTGCTTACTGTTTACTTTTACACCTATCTGTGTTCTGTTGTTTCAGTTCCTGGCACACAGAAAACACCAAATAAATGCTAATAAATGCCAGATAAAATCCAAAGTCTTTGAGGGCAGACTGCTTAGTTTTCCTGTTTGTATCTCCAATACTAAGAATAGAGCCTGGCACATAATATTAGGTGTGTAATAAACATTTGAATAAGTGAATGATTGAATAAATGAGTGAACTCCATCTTTCCATTTTTACACATATCCCTCCAGTTGCCTTTGTTCATTTTATCTCTTTTTAAGACATTTCCCTATTTGCCCCCCAAAATGGGAATTCTTAAGTTGTAGTCTGTGAACTTTATAAAAAAAATTGATAATTGCATTTTAATATAATTGGCTTCCTTTATCATCTTATATATTTTATTTTAAGCATTTAAGAACTTTATTCTGAGAAGGGGTCCATAACACACAAAAATTAAAAACTTCTATCTTAAAGCCTGTTTGGATATTCATTTTAACATAATTTTACCTGATTAAAAAGATTGGGGGAGAGAAGAAAGGAGTGTTATCTGTATTTTCCTAGGTATAACCTTAACTATCCAAGCTTTTCAGGCCTCATAATCTTGTTTCACCTTACATCTCCCAATATTGTCTCCCACTGTTTACCATCCCTAC
The DNA here is from genome assembly GCA_028627135.1 of Pseudochirops cupreus. NCBI lineage: Eukaryota > Metazoa > Chordata > Mammalia > Diprotodontia > Pseudocheiridae > Pseudochirops > Pseudochirops cupreus. Next base: position 284,425,154 of record CM053584.1, read on the forward strand.
TTAGATTACTCTCTAAGTACTGATACCATCCTTACTTAGGCCAAGCCCTTCATTTACCCACTACCTTTTTTCTGTTCAATGGAAAGCATCCATTTCCTCTATGAATATCTGAATCTTACTCCTTCTTCAAAGCCCAATTTAAAACCCACAATATCTGCCTCTAAAGGGAAAGGAAGAAGGTGAATTCTCATCTCTTTTGGGAGCCACACTTGCTCATTATAAATTACCCAGAATTCAGTTTCAATTTGCTATTGCTCTTTTACTTATATTGAAGTCATTGCATCTATTATTTTCCTCGTTCTGATTATTTCATCTTGCATGAATTTGTATGTCTCCCTATGTCTCCTTGTATTCAACATCTCTTATAATGAAGTAAAATTTCATCACATTTGTAGAACACAACGTGTTTAATCATTCACAAAATGATGAACATCTAATTTGTTTCCAGGTCTGTGCTGCTATATAAAAGGATTGCTAAATATGTTGGTACATAACTCTATTAGTAAATATTAGACCTTTCTTTCTAACTTTGACCACCTTAGGGTTAGGGTATCTGCCTTATTGCAGTTCTCTGGGTCAAGGATTTTCATTACTTTCTTATAATATAGTTTATCTTAATCATTTTCTTAGCATAATGACAAATTTCTTTCCAGAATGGACCAGTTGGACCAATTCACATTCCCACCAATAGTATATTAATGTACTTGCAAAACCTTTCCATCATTGACTAATTCCATCTTTGGTCATCCATGCAATTTGCTGGGTATGATGTGAAACCTCAAGGATGTTTTGATTTGCTTTTCTCTTTTTAGCTATTTGGAGTCACTTTCATATGGCTGTTAAAAGTATGCAATTCTTCTTCTGAAAATTGTTTGTTCATATCCTTTGACCACTTAACCACTGGAAAACAATGTGAATGTGATTTGGTTAAATCACAGCACTGATCATGTCACTCCCCTACTCAATAAATTCCAATGGTTTTCTAGACTCTCTAGATCAAGTACAAATCCCTCTGTTTGGCATTTAAAGTCCTTCAAAATCTGGCTCCCACCTACTTTTGCATCCTCCTTATATATGAATTCTTTAGCTTAGCCAAAGTGACCTTACTGTTCCTCACATAAAACACTTCATCTCCTATGTCCAAGGCTTTGAGCTGACTAATCCCCCATGCCTGTAGTGCACTTCCTCCTCACTTCCACTCCTTAAAATTCCCTCATTTCCTTCAAGACTTGGCTGAAGAAAGGCCTTATATGGGAGACTTTTTCAGGTCCCCTCAGCTACCAGCACTCATAACCTTGTAATTTACATACTACGTAAAATATATTATTTATGTATATGTGTACATATTGTCTTATATATTTAGAATTTAGAGTCTTTGAGGACAGGGAGTGTTTCATCTCTTTGTATCACACCCCAAACAGCAATATGGTGGGTGTTTAATAAACACTGTCAGTTATCTCAAAAGGATTGTGATCAAGCCAAAGGGTCAAATTAGAATATGCAATTATTAAGATGCTTTTGAGGTACAGTCATTTAAAGTCTGTAATTACAATATAGAAGTCAGTTACTGTTATTATTGTCATACCTTGCTCAGCTATGGACAATAGTTTTGTCTGATTTTTAAGGAAATAATAAATTAGAAACTCATCTAAGAACTATCATCTCTAGCTGTCTTCAACTAGAAATTAAGAGGATTGATTCTTTATCAGGAAAAAGTTAGCTCCTCTTCCCATTCCACTTCTAGGGATATTTTGCAATTGATTTCCTTCAATGCAATTTGCAATTGATATCCTTCATTTTTTCCTTCTTGTCCTGTAGCTAGCTAGCTACCCTCCCTTCCTTGCTACAATCCCTTTGACTGTTTGATGTATCAGATCCCTATAAAACTAGTCTTCTAGCAACTCAGACTAATTTATTATAATCTCAGGTTTTCAGATGAATTTTAAGATTTTATAATCTCAATTTTGGTTACTCATGAATGCAACAACTTTTTCCAATAGTGTTACAGTAGGATGTACTGTTCCTGACAATGCTGTTTCACCTTTTAAAGTATGTTTTCATGGAAAAAATGAACAGTGTTAAATGAGGTATGGTTGTAGTGTAGAATGTATATTTATCATATATGTGATATGGTATATATCATATCATCATATATTTTTCTCTAATGTGCTTTATTTGTGAATCTCTTACATTTTAAGAACACAGGCTCTAGAGCCAAAAGTTACCTAAGAAGTCTTCTAGTCCCTTACCCTCATTTGTATAGATTAGAAAAATGAAGCCTAGAGAGATAAGATGACTTGCCCAAAGTGTACTTCGGACTAAGATCCTCTGACTCCCATATCCAAAGTGTATTCCACTATACTATATGGCATCTTCCAAATGAGGATACAAATTTCTTGAAGACAGGGATCATGAATTGTACTTTATTCTGTATCGCCTATAGTATAATACTAGGAACATAATAGTTATCAAGTAAGTATTTACTAAATTGAATTGGAGGTAAGAGAAATATATTGGTAAAATTAAGAGAGAAGATGATTTTCATTACTTTCTTATAATATAGTTATCTTAATCATTTTCTTAGCATAATGACAAATTTCTTTCCAGAATGGACCAGTTGGACCAATTCACAGGCATAGTGTATTGCACCTAAAAAAGAATGAGTTTTTGGGGAGATTAGTCAGGTAGCATAGGAATAATAATAATAGCAATATATGAATAATATCTGACATTTATATTATGCTTTGAGGTTTTCAAAGAACTTTATATGCACTACTTCTTATTGAAGATAAAGTAGGGAGATCATTTTGGAAAATAGTAAGAGATGTTTGAAAAGTTGGCCAACTGATGGAGGATCTTGGATGACAGAGAAAGATTTTATGCCCTAAGTAATCAGTCACCACAGATTCTTGGGCAAAGGAGTACAAATGATGAAGAATGATATTTGAAAACTATTTTTCTCTCAGTGATATACAGAATGGATTAGAACAAGTGGAGACTCAAAGCAACTGACCAAGAAACTGGTACTATTGGGCAAGTCACTTAACCCCAATTGCCCTGATTTCCCTCCTCCAAAAAGAAAAAGAAAAAAAGAAGCTGATACTATATTCCAGTTCACAGAATCACAAAATTTTGGAGCTGAAAGAGACCTCAGCAGACATTTAGACTAACCCATACCCAGAAGGTAGCCCTACTATTAACATATCCAATAAGTGGTCATCCATCCTTTGCCTGAATATCTCCACTGTGGGGCATTGTAATGGCAAGAAGAGAAGTAGTTCACACCTTGTTTCAGCTATTGAATTAACATCTTGTTTCAGTTCAAGGTTCTTTTGAGCCTTGTATCAAGTCTGTTAAGAAACAGAACGTGTGAGCCCCACAACTTATGAACCCTAAAACTCATGAACTCCTGCAACAGGAAGGGGAGGAGCTAATGACCATGTATAAGGAGAGGCCCTAGAAACAGCAGAATTGAGAAGAGGACTCTTGTGGTGACAGAGTCAAGAAGGAGAAAACTTGTGGTATACCAACACTCGGTTTATCTACTCTGTCTGTGTTGATGTTTGTTTGTGATACTTTGTACAAAAGCCCTGGGACCTTACTGGAAGCCCTGAAAGTGAATTTTTCTGGTTGTATGTTAACAGAAGTCCTGGAGGAGGGTTTTGGAGGTCCTGGGACTTTACTGATGATTTGTGCTGACCTCTTGGACCTTGTTTGTAGGTCTGTGTTGATTTCTGTGTAGATGATTTGTGTTGAGTTCTCAGACCTTATTGGTGGGTCTGAGTTGATTTCACAGGCAGATAGTGAATTGATGATGGTGCCAGCAATGTGTATGAATATTACTGTGGCTCTCTGTTAAGCCTTGACTTCCCAGGAATAGAAACTGTGAAGGACTTGAGGTGGACTGGGCACTGTGAACTTCAATATGGAATGGGAACTGGATGAAGAACTGGACAAGGAACTGGGAGCTGCCTGCCTTTGAACCCAGGTGACAGTTGGAGCTGGGACCATGGAAGAGGAACCACAGAAGCTGAAGGCCAGCCTCAAGTCAAGCTGAATGAAGACTTTACTTGGATACTGTGTACTGACTGAGAAGATTATGATTTACTGTGACCTAGAAGTGGAGAACTTTGACTTTTATACTTTGTGATTGAATTAAGGATTTTGTGATTGACTAAATTAATGTACATTGTTTAAAATTATGTGACCACTTTGGTGAAAACTGTGGCCATTTTAGTGATAAGTTGTTGAGTTGTGACATGGCGAATGCTGTATTTTGATTTTCTGTGATAAGTTGTAACATTGTGATTGCTGTACCTTGATTTTCTGTGAATGTTATGCTCTGATATGTTATTAAATAAATAGAAAGTTTGCTGTATACTATGTAATCAGAACCTTGAAAGCTTTCTTTTGGAAAGCTGCTCATGCGTGGCTTTACAGGCAGTCTACCACCTCTTGAGACAGTACATTCTATTTTTTGTTTTTGTTTAGTTGTTTCCAGGTATGTCCAACTCTTCATGACTCCTTTTGGGGTTTTCTTGACAAAGATACTGGAGTGGTTTGCCATTTCCTCTTCTAGCTCATTTTACAGATGAGGAATCTGAGGCAGACAGGGTTAAATACCTTGCTCAGGGTCATACAGCTAGTAAGTATCTGAGGCTGGATTTGAACTCAGGTCTTCCTGACTCCAGGGCTGGTACTCTATCCACTGTGTCACCTAGCTGCCCCATTCCACTTTGAGACACCTCTAATTATCTGGAAGTTTTTCCTGACATCAAATTTAATTTGCCCCTTTGTAACTTCTATCTGTTAATCTTGGATCTGCTATCTGGGACCAAACAGAACAAATTTAACACTTCCTCCATATATCAGCTCTTAAAACACTTGAAGATAATCATCATGTCTCCCCAAGTCTTTTCTTCTTCTGGTCAAAACATCACTAGTTCATGATTCTCACATGACAAGTTATGAGTGATCTTATCTAAGACAAATGAGAGAGTAAATTTTCAAATGTATTATGGATTGAGATTATAAAATACATTGACCTATCAGCTACACCTGATAAAACATTTGAATTGCTGAAATTCAAAGGTGATACCAAGAACATACTTGTGCTTGAACATTCAAAAAGCCTATGATAGGACTCCTTCCAGGCTATTATTCTAACCTTCATTCAGATTGTCTCCCCAGAGGGCAGCTGTTACCTCAAGTTCTTGGGGGTAATCCTGTAACTCTGCTTTTCTAACAATCTACCTCATGAGCCCCTACTAGTGTGCTTCCCATTAATAATCACCCATTAGATACCATTAACTCTTAGCAAAGACTTTTACTAAGATGGCATAGTAAGGCTAGTAGCTACAAAATAAACTCTTACAAACCTAGAGCACACTTTCTTACTAATACACATAGTTTCAGCATCTATGACTTGGCATAGACTTAGAATATAGCATGTACAAATAAGACACATATATAGAGAACATATATGGCCAAAGGAATTCATAATTCCGATATTACAAGACCTCAAAGTCCTGTTTCTCCTTGGAAAGTTGTCTCTGCAATTCAATTATCAAATGGCAATGTTAGCTCTCTCTTGAGTCACACTCAGTTTTCTTCTCTGATGCCAAGGGTCCAATTCCTAAAAGCTACTTCCTCCCTTGAGAGATTGACTCTTTACTGCTGTGCTTGCCTAGATTATAATTCTCTGCTTCCTGCCACATGTACTGTCTCCTACTGTTCAATTAACTCATTTTCAAAGCCATATGTCTGATGAGAAGAGAGAGAAATTCCTTCTTCTCCAGTAAGAGCAATGATGAATTTCCTCTTAGAAGCTAGATTCATTCTCTACTTCCAGTTCCTGAATTATACTCTTTTAAACTTCTAAAAATCATCTACAGTCTAGGTCTTTAAAGGACTACAAAACTTTGCTTTTCCAAGTGAGGTTTCTCCTTTCATTCTATCAGAGAAAGGTAACATTAACATCAAATTTCCTCTGTTATCTATTCAAGGACAAATAACACCACCACCAACACTTTGAGACTACATCCACAATAGGGTGGGGTGGAGAATTAAATCCCTTCTACTTAGCCTTGGAACTGTGTATTTGTCAGCTTTGCATAGAGACTGGGTTAGATATTTATTGGCATTTTTATTCCATATATGAGAGTTTTAGCCTGAAAGGTATTCTAATGTCAAGATTGTGTCCCTAGTTTAGTAAATATAGAATAGGTAATATATAACATATTTTATTACATATTAATATGTCATAATATATTTAATTTTTTTAAAAGTTGACACTATTTAGAAAAAGATTTAAAGAAATGCAAATACCTAGGCACAATTAGGAACCTTTTGTCATTCCTCTTTAACTGTTCTTAACTGCTGTTTAGTCTAGTCTTTTTTTTTTTCAGACTTGAATAGATTTAGCTCATTCTAAATTTTGCTTGGCACAACCTGCATTTGTTCAAGTCTATCCATTAAGATTTCTAGTCTGAGGTTAAAACTCCTACAAGGGGTGTGTGTGTGTGTGTGTGTGTGTGTGTGTGTGTGTGTGTGCGCGCGCGCGTGTGTGTGCGTGTGTGTGTGTGTGCGCGCGTGTGTGTGTGCGTGTGTGTGTGTGTGTGTGTGTGTGCGTGTGTGTGCGTGTGTGTGTGTGTGTGCGTGTGTGTGTGTGTATTTAATCACCAGCGGCTCCAATTGCCCAAGTTAAAAGAATCTTTTCTGTGACTTTCTGCTAATTCCATGGAAAACTTTCATCTTTTTCTCAATCCCCCAGTAACCATATGAACAATCAGATTTCCTGTATTTCCTGTCCATAAGTAGACAGCATAAAGTATTGGTTTGAGAATACTGGCATTAAAGAGATGAAATTTTGAAGCAGTGAGCAGCTTGAGGTAACTGAGAGTGTTATACAATTTCTCATATGTGATAAAGGCTAATCTTTTTAATTCTGAACCCAAGTCCATTGTTCATCTGAAGAACTCCTTGGACAATTCATCCAATTGCAATCTAGATAATATACTCTTTGCATGCACTTTATTTTGAAATGTGTGTTGTCAAGCTGATTGCTTTCAAGTGACTATGCCTTGCACTGAAAAGGCTTTGCCCTATTCTGAGGCTCAAAATAATTGCTGGCAAAAAGAAAACAATACTATAATGACATCTATGGATAGGAACATTTCGAGGACTCTACAAAACATCCTCCATCATCAGAAGCATGAAGGTGCTTGAAGGATACCTGGTGTCCAACCCATGTTTATACTTTTATCAATCTCAATGAAAGCAAAGAAATACAGAATTTACAACTAGAAAGGAACCTAGGGAAAAATCTAGATTTAAAAAAAAAAAAGCTCAGAGAAGTTGTGGCTTGCTCAAGGTCCCAAAGCTATGAAGCTGTAGAGCTGGGATTTGAACCCAAGACCTCTGACTCTGAATCCTTCCTACTTTACTTACTCTGGCTCCTAAACCTTCTGAATCTAATTTAAATTAAATATTTTATTTTAAACTAAATTAATTCACTCATTAAGCACTTCCCTTAATAGTCTTTCACTTTATACTCTTGCCTCTGATCTGGACCTATCTGATAAAAGTACCTGAAATTACTAAAACTCCACATGAAATTTGAATATCAGAATTTAAGGACTTATTTTTTAAATTTAATAGGATATAAAAAGATTTTAAAATAGAAATATAAAATTATTTCTTCACTAATTCACACACATACATGTAGGTATGTGTGTACATGTTTCACTCCTAGAATAGGAAATTCCCTGTACAAATGCATATTGACACCTTCTCTGAAGGTTTCCTTCCTCTTGGTGCTTTTTGACTGATAGAGGATGTTCTGTACAGACTCCTCCAAATATTCCTATTCACAGATAACACTGCAGTAATTACTTTGAGCCCCAGAATAGCACAAAGTTTTGGGAGAGACAGAAATACATGTGTACATATGCACATCTGTGTCTGACTCTGGGCAAATGACTTAACCTCTGTCTGCCTCAGTTGCCTTATCTATAAAAGTAATGATAACAGCTACCTTCCAGGGATTTTGTGAGGATAAAATATGATAATATATGTAAAGAGGTTTGCAAACCTTAAAATGAAATGTAAATTCTAGCTAGCTAAAGACCAAAGAAGAGAATATAATTTTAAAATAACATTTCAAATTACCTTAGGAGTTTAGTTATGCAAGAAAAATCAAGCTTTAAAAAAAAAATCACAGTGGTTAATTCTTACTCAACGTCTTGCTTTGTCAGTGCATAAAAGTAACCCAAAGGTCTTGAAGGCTATGTTAGAGGAATGCAGACGCTCCCAGGTCCTACCAGGCTAGTTGTCAAATTTGGTCCCAGTTCTGCTTGTCATTTGAGATCTGAGAACCACTCTGGGTAACTTCAGAAAGAATCATCACCACAGGGTTCACTACCATGTGATGAATGTCTCTCATCACAACAACTGTTGGAAAGGGGTGTAGGAGAGTGTGTGTATGTGTGTGTGTGCATGCACACATATACGTGTGTGTGTGAGACAGAGAGGGGGGGAGGGAGGGAGGGAGAGAAGGAGAGAGAAAGAGAGAGAGAGAGAGAGAGAGAATTTTCTTAAGGAATTTTGATCTGCAGAGATAGAGTACTCGATGAAATCAAGGGTCTTTAAAGTAAGAAAGTATAAGAGTAATAATTACATAATTTTAGGTAAAACCTGAAACCAAATTAACTTTCAAAACCAGTACAGAGCACATCATGAAATTTAAACGGACAGATGATTTGCATCTACTCACTGTTAAGTTAAAGGTTGGGGGAGAGACTTTGTAACAAGGTCAAGAGTAGGTGTGTGCATATCTATGTTTGTGGAGACATGCATTCTGCCTCACTTCATTGCTTGGCTTTCTCCTCAAGGTTGAAATGAATACACGATGCACTGGCAGATGTTTGCCTGTTGATAAATTTACCAGTATGCTTCAGTTATTTGCTGGTATGTATGCTGGTTTCTATCAGCTAGAAAAAAGCATATGAAATAAGCCAAACGTTCAAGACATGTCTCTACAAATATACCTAGTCACAAGAAGTAGATCTATTAAGTTCTGGGAAATATTTTGTTTCCATACAGCATTTCTGTGTTTCCACGTATTTGGGGATACTATTATTTTATCAAAAATGTATCATTTCCCTTTGAAAAGGCTTTTAAACTATTGTTGTGTGGGTGTAGGTGTGGGTGTGGGTGTGTGTTTAGAGCACATCTTAGGGCAAAATTTCTTTTCCATGGCAATTTATCTCCTTTTTATAATTGAAACTAAGTGGGAAAATAGGACTCATTTATAAAGGATCACTTCACTTTTCAAGAAGCAAAAATAAAGTGAAGCATAAAGCATTGTTAGTTTGAACAACTTTCATATCTGCAGGAATGGTAGGTTAGATGACTGTTCACAGAATTAGACTCATTCATTATTAATAAGAATCTAAATCCACATCATACCATTCATTCATACAACTAACCACAACCATTTATTAAGTATCTTCTTTGCAAAGTATTGAACTAGGCCCTGGAGGGTACACTAAAGTGATATGCCTTGAATTCTTTTTATGAAACTGAAGAATTGAGTAATATTGCAGAAAAATCTTTTTATTTTGGATTTTAGCTTTTCTGCTCTCCTAATCCCTCTAGTTCTTAATGCATTACTCCCACCCCCAAATTATATTGTAGTTACTTATTTGGATATATAGTGTTTCCACCCTGTAAAAGGTAAGCTTCTTGAAGGCAAAATCTGTTGTTGGTTTTTGTCTTTTTAATTCCCAACTCCTAGCACATAGAATTTGCCTAATAAATGTTTGTTGAATTGACCTCAGCAATGAACTGGAAACTGCACAGTAGGTGAAATACTAAAAAAATTTTGGTACATTAACTTACCTCAATACTTTGGCAGATGTGTGATTTCATCAACGTACTCCTTCCAATGGAACAGATAAAAGTACACTGGCACCTTCTCATCTTGATCATATTTTCTTAGAAATTCTCAGCATGGGGGCCATCAGTCATGCTAAGAGCCCTCCTTTGGATCTCATGACACTCATACAGACAGCACTGGAGCATCTGGGCTATTTGTTGGTTATCATTTGCTATTGTTACATGACTTCCCCCTTTCCTTTTCTGGTCATACATCTTTCTGATGACATTCTTTCTGTAATTTTTCCTGCATAAGTCATTGTTAGTAATTTGCTACTACATATCTCTCCATTGCCTTTTGCGTGACCCTCAACTTTAATTCTCAGAGACTATGATGTTCCACAAACGATAGCCATACAGCATTACTGGAAAGACACCGAAGTATACAAGACAGAGTTTTATTTCAGGGAGAATTTTGGGCATCTTTAAAAAACACTTTCAAAATTTCCCCAAGGCATTACAGCCAACTCTCCCCTGTTTTCCAGCACCTTGTCCATTTGTGTGCTTATCCAAGACATATGTATTGATGGAGCAGTTCTAAAGGTTGTATATTCAACTGTATATTATATTCTAGTCAACAGAAACTCTTCATTCACTTGGGTTTTTTTTCTATTTGGATAGGTAAGCTAAACTTTTTTTGAATGATTACGGATCTTATTTAGGATTTTCTGAAACGTTCTAGCATTTGATACAAAGAGCACAATGTCATTCACATACTGAAGAATCTAGGGGAACTTTACCATCTATAGAGGAAATCCTTCTTCTACTTGTATTCTAAATTCTATATTCTCTCTCTCTCTCTTTTTTTTTTGCTTTTTTGGAGGGAGGAGGGCAGGGCAATTGGGGTTAAGTGACTTGCCCAAGGTCACTCAGCTAGTAAGTGTTAAGTATCTGAGGCCAGATTTAAATTCAGGTCCTCCTGACTCCAGGGCCGGTACTCTATTCACTCTGCCACCTAGCTACCCCCTAAATTCTATATCCTCAAGGGCACTGGCAACTACATTTAGCAACCTTCCATCTTCTTATTATACGCCTTACTTGATATAGAGCATTATTAACATTATTTCTGTAGATATCTCTTGCAAGGAATTTAGTTTGATTTTGACATTTGCATGGGAAAAACCTTGTTAGAGGGGAGTCTTTGAGATGGCATTTTGTTCTACTGAATCAAATACTTTTTTACAATTGACAATGATAAATGGGACCTTTGGTCTCTGGTTTCTTACATGTAAACTATGTTTTCCAACACATTTTTCACCATCTACCTTACTCCCATTTTTATTGGGAAGTCACTGAGTATACTGATTTATTTCAGAAATTACTAAATTATTTCTAGCACTTCTGTACCTCTTCATCTTCTGCAGCACCTGTTGGCATATGACCTAAAATTCCTTAATTTTTACAAATGCTTATCATGAACACTGTAACACTAGCTAGCCAAATGACTCAAGAAAAGAAGTTTGATGTTGCCTTTGGGTAAACAATAAAGTCATTTCCACCAACTCATTTATCTGTATTTCCAAGGATAACCTATGACCCATCCATTCATTTAGCTGAAACTTTCGAGTGGCCGAAGCCAAAATGTACATCACTAAGTAGCCAGCCTACCACTGCTAAATCTCTCTCATTAGGATGGGAACTCCCTGAGAGCAGGGAGACTAGGTTTTTTGTTGTTGTCATTGTTCTTGTGATAGGGGTTTGGGGTTTTTTTTTTTGCCTTTTTTTGTATCCTCAGCACTTAGCACAGTGCCTGGAACATAATAGGAATTCATGAAATATTTGTTGATTGGTTAAATGACTGACTAATTAGCCAGGCGGGACCTTGGCAAACAAACATAGTTATTGATGGGACAGAACTTCAAGCTTTTCCACCATGATAGAACCTACCAAAGCTTGAGTTATGCTGACCTGGCCTTCATGAACCTAGATTTACCTCCATGCTATGATGAGAAACTGAAGGCCATAAATCAACTCATACATGAAACATACCAAAAGGGGTGGCTACTTAGAGTAACTCTCATGTGAATCTATTTGTAAGGCAAAGATTTTCTTTTTTTTAAAGCAAATAATCATTCCTGGATATAGACCTGCTTTCTAGCACAGTACACAGCACATAGTAGGTGCTTAACAAATTTATTGGCTGATTGGCTGGCTGGCTGGCTATAAAGAATGAATTTTCATGTATCCTATTTTCTTAGAGTAGAGCATACCTGCATTGGGAAAAGCAGTAACAAAGCAGACAAAAGAAGTTTATTGCCCCTGACATCTAACACAAAGAAGTAACAAAAAAGAAAATATGTACGTTTCCACAATTTTTTTTTGTTGGATTTTTTCCTAGGTTCTCAAGTTCTCAGGATGTAATTTTCCTAATTACTGTAATCCCCAGTGAGAGCTTCTGGCTCTTTTCTTACTTTCTGAACTGGATTTTTTCATGCCTTTCCATTCTTGAGTGTCGTGATGACATGTACTTCATTTTCTCTGAGTTAGCACCTCTCTGTACTATACATCTATAATTCATTAAATAACTTGAGATAGGTGTTCTAAAACCACCAAAACTTTGCAATTTGGAAAATAAAGCTGCTTTCACATAAAATGTCTTGTGGTTTAAATGTCATAAGAGTCTAAAAATACTAGTCTAACTCAGTGTAGTTGTTCTAATTTTCAGGAGGAGAGATTTGAATAGTGGTTAGGTGACTGGATTTCAATAGAATCTGTAGTTTGTAATAATGATGATGAAAACTAGCCATGACATAGTAAGTAGAGGAATATTGGGTCTTGGAGTTGGCAAATCTTGGATTCCGGTCTTGTCTCTAACATATAATGAATGTGTGACCATGGACAAGTCACTTCGCCTGAGGTACTGAGATGTCTCGTGCCACTTTTCAAGACTATAAGGGACCAGCATGGTGATGAGACCTGCACCCACCTACCCCTCTGCCAAGGACATGACAATAATAAGAACAATGTCCCTTATATTGCTTAGATCTTTCCTTTTCTTTTCACATAACTCCATCTTACTTGATCCTAAGTATACTTGTGAGACATGACTATTAATATTATCTTTATTTAATAGATAGCAATTTAAAATTAAATAAAGGGATCATAGAATTTCAAGTCAAAGAATTTTCAAGTTAGAAGGAACATGACATAAACCAACCTCCTTGAATTTACAGATGAGTAAACTGAGGTCTAGTGAAAGCAAATGATTCACCTAAGGTAACATAGTAGTCTAGGCAGTAACATGGATAGAACACTGGGCCTGGAACCAGAAAGACCTGAGTTCATATCCAACCTAAAACATTTACTATTTGTGTGACACCATGTAAGTCATAATCTCTATCTGCTTCAGTTTCCTTATTTGTAAAATTGGGATAATAATACTTACCTCCAAGAATTATTATGAGAATAAAATGGGATAATATTAACAAAGAGTTTTACAAAACTTAAAGCACTGCATAAATACCAGCTATTAATATTATTAAGTTGGAGTCAGAACTGAATGAAGACATCACCATGCTCTTGTCCTGTCTTGTTTCATGTCTGTATATCTGATATCCTCCACTAGACTACTGTCTATACAATCTCCCAAAGGCAAAACATAGCCCTGATCCTTTTCTTGTTCCTCCTCAGTACCTAATATGCTAAGTGCATTTTAAAAAAATATCGGTTAATATACTGAGGTCTCACCTGAAGACTGATAGAATCAACATTGGGATCATTAAGTACAACCCTTTCAATTTACAATGAGGAAACCAAGACCCAAAGAGGTTGAAGTGATTTGTCCAATGATAGAACCAGGATATAAACCAAAGTCTTTTTTTTGCCTCATATTTCTACTTGTGGCCACATAGCTTTTGGATTTAGTTTCTCTAATCAATGTGCATGAATATCATAGAATCACATTCTTGAAACAGAATCTGCAGATGTCACCTTGTTCATCTTCAGGCCAACAGGCAAAACTGATGTAAGTAATAAAAAACCCATGGATGCCAACATGTAATCAGCTTTATTCTGGCCAAGGAAGTTGCCTCTCCTAAATCATGTTCAACAGAGGATAGATTTGGATGAATTCCTAATCTATGAAGCAATATAAAAGCATGTAACTTATTTACCTAACTGAAAGTAGCTTTAGTTTTTTGTTTTGTTTTTTGAGTAACATTAGTCATTTTAGTCAGTTTGTGTTGGTACCAGAATGTCAAGCTGGTCTGGGAGGGAGAAGATCACATGGTCCTTGCTTATATCTAAGCTGCAGTTTAAAGCCTCAAATGATACTTGCTTTCTGGGATATATTGAAATGATTAAGAAAAGTTGTTGTTTAGCCTTCATTTTTGAAGAGGACCAATGACACCACAATTTGGGGGTAAAATAGCAGATAATGGGTAATGTCTTTCGTGTGAATCAAAGTTGTACAAACTCTTCAGCTTCACTCTGTCTTCCAGAATCACTGAAGTCCAGTGGCACAACCAAAGTCAAGACAACCGACAATTGCCTAGGATGTCTTCAATGTCTGTCCAAGCTCTAAGATTCCACAGTACCACCTTCAGCCACCTTCACAGCAAATGGAACAAATTTTTGTAGTCCATTCATTCTGCCAGGGGAAGTCTTCATATGCTTGGGGTAGACACCTCAACTTGCCAACAGGTTTGCAGCATGTTGGTTTTCCCTTAACTTGGTTTAGCCATTTGACCAAGATGGTTTTGCCAAGGTGTGGCCACTGTGCATGCTACAGCTTCTTGGAGCCATGTGTGAGAGTTGGGTCACAGATGGACACCAAAGGTGGATAAGCAGCCCCCAGAAGAGCTCAGCAAGCCCTCCCACCAGAAGTGCTAGTCCTCCCTGAACATTCCATATACCCCTTGAGAAGAGGAATGCTGTAGTGGAGAGAGGGTCAATTTAGATTAGATTGTGAACTCCTTGAGGGCAGGGATTGTACTTATTTTTGTATCTCCAATGCTTAGCACAGTGGCTGGCATATAGCATGCAATCAATAAATGTTTATTGACTAACATCACAGACAAGGAGACTTGGGTTCAATTCCTGCCTCTGACACAGTCTAGTAACCTCTCAGTGCCTCAGGCAACTCTCTTAGATTGTAAAGTGCAGGACGCTGGGTAGAGAGGGATCTTTTTCACTAGGAGCTTTCTTTCTTTTCTTTTTTTTTTTTGGAGGGGGCAATTGGGGTTAAGTGACTTGCCCAAGGTCACATGGCAATTTTTTTGTGTGTTAAGTGTGTGAGGCCGGATTTGAACTTAGGTCCTCCGGACTCCAGGGCTGGTGCTCTATTCACTGCGTCACCTAGCCACCCTGACTAGGAGCTTTCTTACAAACCAGTGAAAATACAGGTTTAGACTTATAAAAGTAAGAATATAGCCACCAGTAACTACTAGTGAAATTACTATTGAACAACTTTGTGTATTTTAATGTCAGGAGGCTGATATTTCATTTCAAACTTTTTTCTATGCTTCATTATATTTTTACATGTGTAGTGGTATGGAATTTAAAATTAACAATATTAATAAAATACCAAATATCAAAACTTATTAGAATTCATAGATTTTTTTCCTCTGCCAATGAACAGAGGAATAAGATCCTGAACAGTGAGATTATCGAAAAGGAAAAAAAATTAGTCTGAAATACTTTTCCTTTAAAAAAAAATAGCAATAGAAACAGGTTAGTTTCAAAACCTATAGTTTCTTTTTAAAAGTAAAATATTTGCTGATTTCATTTGCTTTCTTAAAGCTTGCTAACTGAAAAGAGATATTTGTTTCACAATGACATTTTGCAGTTGATTAGTCCATGATGTGGGTTAATTATTTTCTTAAAGATCATGTCTTACAGGCTATAGTTTAAAAAGCATGGAGAAATTGGTGTATGTGGACTAACTAATTGGTGTATGTGGCTGATCACTCCTGGTAACTCCAAGAATGCTGGACATTACTTTAACTAACTGAATATACCTTTCCCTTCCAGCTAATTATCATTGAACAGACTGTATAACATGGAGGAAGAAGAGGAGGTGTTCAATTAAAATTGAACTAAATTGTAAAATCGTTCAATGTCTGTTGATATCATAATACCCTTAATTTCCTTTTTGAAAATAAAACCAAATAGATAACGTAAAATCAAAAGAGAAAGTTCATGAAACCTTAGCAGAGATGACAAAAAAAGGGATGAGTAGCAACATAAGTTGGGGAATTGTTGTAAGGTAAACTAATTTACCTATGTCTAGCAATGTTCTCATTCTCCCATTCTGGCAATCTTTCCAGAGTCAAGAATTGTCCCACAATCATGTCTTGGAAAATGAAGTCAGTCTTCTCCCCTCATGCAAACGCCTGGGTTAAGCAGGTGTAATGGGAATGGGAATCTGAAAATCTTCCCTGCCCCCTAATAGGCCAAATGTAATCACATGGAACCTGTGGCAGGAGGAATTTGCTGAAGGGTGGAACAAGGCCCATAGGAAGCTGGAAATCAGAGCAGTTAGAGCTAGAGGGAAAAGAAGACACACCCAAGGAGACAGCTAGGCTTGTGAGTGTTTATGAGAAGGCTAAAGGATAGTGTGGCTTCTTGCTGTGCTATGGTGTATTAACTTCTTTGTTGCTATGATGGATTCAGCTTTCTGGTTTGGGGATTTGGTTTTCTGATGTCAGAATAAATGTTTTGCTTCTGTCTTCTATATAAAGAGTCTGTTATATTTTGTGATTGAGAACTGTGCC
>CM053584.1:284442302-284487867 GCA_028627135.1 Pseudochirops cupreus
ACGGTTCTATGTTGTTTGGATTTACTCACATTTTATTGTTCAGTGGGGAGTGGTTTACGGGGAAATAACTATAGTAAAAAAAAAAGATAAAGTTATTTTAAAAGGAAATTGCTTCAAAACCTTTTACAAAATCAAATTATTTCTTTCTCAACTACTCATCAAAATTTATAGATTATATTTGCAGATATGAAATGGAAATGGAAAATGTAGGTGCTGACAGAAAATTATAGATTTTTGTCTTTCCTCATTTGATTAGGAATTAACATGGCACAGCCCAAATACATGATATTCTTTTTAAAAATAATTATATTAATTTAAAATTTTAAAACTTTTCACTTTCAGTTGCAAATTGTCTCCCTCCTTTCCATCTCCCCTCACTCATTGAAAAGGCAAATAGAATATCCATTATATATGTGAAGTTGCGCAAAACATATTGCCATTATTACATGATAGTCTTTAGAGTTATCAATGAAGGAAGATCTCATTTACACTGTCTAGAACAAGCTTCCCCCATCCCAAAGTTCAACACAATTCTGTGATTCATGTCAAGTCAATGAGCATTTGGAGAGGAATATGGTTTAAGACAGTACTAGATTCAAAGTATATATTAATTCCTTTCATATCTTTAAATGTATAGGAAACATAATTTCATACTTTTATATAAATGCAGGTTTTAGGCACTAGGGGATCACAGAGTCCTGCTCTAAAAATAATTATTAATCATTCATTAAGTTGAAATCATTGAATTTGAAGAACTGTTGGTAAAATACATTATCCATCTTGACAAAGAAGTAGAAGATGAAATATGCTCTCAAACACTTCCAAAGAAGTGGCTTGTTTTGCTTAATTCTATTTCTTTGTTACGATAGCAGGGTTCTATGGGTGACTAGTATCATTGGGAATTGATAATGTAAAGGAAAAATAAAAGTTTAAATGCCAAAAAAATTCATCATATATTTGAAATTCTATTCATTTATGTTCTGCAGGTATCTCTTTTGTACCTGGAACCAAAACTTTTTTTTTTCAGTGATTTGGGTAATAAGAAGAAAGTAAGTTAATTTAACTTCAGATATCTTCCTCACTGTGAAAGTTGTAGCCAATTGAGTACTCAAAGTGGACATGGAAACCTCTCTACCTCTGTGTGTGTTTGCCTTATTCTCCTCTAGCCTTAGCTATCTCTGTCTCTTTAATGTCTGTGTGGGTACAAGCAGCTACACATCTTCAAGCAATTCAATGAAAAAGGCAAGATGAGGAGCTGAAGAGTCATTAGGAAGAGAGAGAAACCACAAACTAATTTGAATAGGTTACCAGGAAAATTAATAAACACTGGGTAGTAAATCTTCAGCATGTTCTACAAGTATGCACCTGACACTTCAGAGTATACATACATACACACGCACACACACACGTGCACACACATTTGTACACACATATATAATATATTGTATTACAATATATAAACATAGGCATATATATGTATATATATATATATATATATATATATATATATACATATACACACACATGTACGTGTGTGTGTATATAGATAGTTATTGGCTCTCAAGCTCCCAGCTCTTCTGTCCAAGTGTCAGATGCTGCTACATTCCTAGATGCAGAAAAGCCAAGATTCTACAGCCCCTGAAACATCAGTGGAAAGAACTCTTCTGTATATGTCCTGTCTGCTCCAATTAGACTATCAGTTCCTTAAGGATTTGGACTATCTCATTTTTCTATTTGTATGCCTAGGGCTTAGCACAATGCTTGGCACATAGTGCCTAAGAAATCCTTTTTCATTCGTTCACTTATTCATTCAAGGAAGTGTCAATCTAAGCAGAGTAATTGAATTACACCAGCTGCAAACAAAACAACTTCAACTCAAACGTCTCAGGTGTGTTCCTAGGTGAAGAATTTCACGTATTAAAAACAGGACCCAAAAGGAAAGGGGATATGAAATTATGGAGAAAAGAAGAGTGGTGATTAAATAACACACTCCTAGTGCACACATGACAGACTGTTCTAAAGCAGAGACTGATTCTCTAAATCCCCTGATTATAGAGCAAGAAGAAATAGTTTAATAGAAGGTGTTCTAAAAATTAGACAAAAGAAAAGGTTCTCTGACAGTGGAAGTGGTTATGGAGAAGAGTAGCAGAGTCCTCAAAATGTTAACAGAATTTCAAAATTGTAAAGGATTTCAGGGTCACTTCCCACCTGGACAAGAGGCCCCTCAACAATAGTTTCAACAAGTGGTCATCAGATCCCTCTTAAAGATTTCCAGTGGCGGGAAACCAATACACCTCCCAGGAAGCCCATTCTACTTTTACAGTACCATCACTGCCAGGGACTTTTTCCTTCTATTTAGCTAAAATTTGCTTCTGTGCTACTTTCACCTGCTGTTCCTGATTTTACCTTCCAGGGCCAAAGAGACTAAGTTGAATCTCTCATTTAAGGAACCAGTTTTTAAATATTTTAAAATTATTATGCTTCCTCAACACCCCATTCTCTTTTCCAAGCTAAATGTCTCCAGCTCTTTCAACCAACACTCATATGGCACAGTATTCAGTCCTCTAAACATTCAGCATGCGCTCCATTTTACCCATGCTAGTCCTCCACAAACATCTTATCCACCCCATATACCACATGCCACCCATATGCTCAGAAGGTAGAAATAGACGATTTGATTATTGTTTTTAGTTCTGAGCACCTAATTTTGGAAAGAACATGGGTAAAATGGAGTGCATGCTGAATGTTTAGAGTCTGATGACTCTGTGAAACTCTGCCTCACTTTAATCTAATTCACATGCAGGTCAAGACGTCAAGCCATGATGTCACTGGTCCCCTTTGAAAATGAAGGACAAACAATAATAGGAAAAGAAGAAGAGGTAGCCATATGGCAAAAGTGAGAAATGACAACTGAACAGCCAGAGTGCTCCCCTAGTGCCCTCTGAGTATCAGAAGAAAGCAAAGAAGGCCTCCAGCAAGCTGTTTCGTCCCCTTGAATCCTTTGTGGCAAACTTATGGAAGGACACGGGCAGGAACGGATTACTTGTGATGTCCATCACTGGAGAAAATATCCAAAAGAATGAGGCCATAGATTTGGGGTTTCTGAGTTAAGATTTCTATTGACCATGTTGTGCTATACTGTAAGGACTTGTCTATAGTCACGTGAAGCATAAGTTTTACTTATTATAACTCTTCTAGGATATTATCTCCAGTTGATTATTACCTTTTCTCCACAGATATTTTTCTCCCTATGTTATATCTATTGCTCTCTGTAGCAGCAGATGTACATGGGCAATTTACTCTTCCCTTCCATTATCAAGTTAAAATTCCCTCAATCAGATTCACAAATTTCCAGGCCATTATATTTTAACTGACTCTCCTTAGATGCACTTCATCCCTATAAAGGGTCCCTCTTTCCAAAATTCATGCTGCAGAAATGCAAATGCCATTCCTGTTTGCTTTCTTATTACCCAGATGTCTGTTTCCCAAATTCTGCTGCTGCTGCTGCCCCTACCTCATGTCAGTAGCAGTGATTTAAAAAAAAATATATATATATATATATATGTATATGTATATATATGTATACACATACACACATGCATATAGATATAGATATAGATATAGATATAGATATATATTCACTACCTATGCTACCCACATCTTTATTTCCTTGCCTAGAATTTCATGATCTCTAGTAATGATTTCTAGGATCATTTCGAGGGAATTATTTGTCCTCATGTTAATTGCCTGTAACAAAAAGTAGTCATCAGGTTAGACAAATCTCATGAAGCCTTCTGTTTTAGACCCAATATATACTCCAGGAGGATAACAGAGCTTTCTATGGTCATTGTCAAGTAGTAAGTTGGCAACAATGGTACTGCTGAGCAGGAAGTGAACCATCTTCACAATTTATTTCTTCTACCTCTGATCAGTACCAGATAGCCTCTTTGCTGGTAACACCTGTGAATCCTTATCATTCCTTTGATGATGAGATTGGTCCAAGGATGACTCCTCAAAAGGTCTAGCTCTCCATTCCATGTGTATTGCAACACTCCCAAAATTCAGTGGTCTCTTCTTCTTGCCTTCCTTCTCTGAGTGACACTCTTTCCCTTTGCAGTTCCCTGACTCTGATTTGGATCCTCTGTTTGCCACTTCAGGTTCCTTCCCTACTCTGCATTCCCTTTGGAATATTCCATTCTCTCAAGCAACACCCCATTTTCCATAATAACATAGGAGGGAGGAGAAGTGCACTACTATTCAGTCTTTTCTTCTTCTTTCATATGGAGATCAACCTTACATTTCATGCATGGCAACTGTGAGTTGGCTTAAAAGAAACACAGAAACAGTAAGCAATAGCTCTCATCACATCATAAGAAAATCCATCTCGCCCTCCACACTTGCTAGAAAGGAGTTCCTTAGTTCTCTATTAGCTTTCATAGTTGAGACAGCAAACTGATCTGTAAAAGTTTCTGTCTATAGCAGACTTTCCCATCTCTTCTCATAATGCATTTGATCCACAGTGAGCAGTTTTTTGGAAAAAGACCTGAAGCAAACCAAAATTGTTCCCAGAGACCCAAGATAAAATCTTAGGTAGAACTCTAGCTTCGAATCATTTCTCAGTTCTTCCTCTCTCCTCTCTCCTTTCCTCTCACCAATGATAAAACTACAGATACCTACCCATCCTGCCTCATATTAGTGAAGACAAGATATCTACCTCCTCTCTAGATTTAGGGCTGGAAAGAACTTCAGAAATCAATTAGTCCAATGCTTTCGTGATAAAAGCCCACAGGCATGAAGTGACATCCAAGGATAACCAGAGTTGAGACTCTAATCCAGGTTCTTTCACTACAAACCTAGCATTCTTCTCACTGTACCATACTACCTCTCCAAATGATAAACATTCACCTCTTTCTGGGACTATCTTGCTTGGTAAAAGGGGAGGAGGTAGGAATATAGGACTTGTTCATAGCCCTTGCAATTTCCTCACATTAGAATTGTCTGGGAAACTTTGAAACCTCATAGTAATGTGGATTATCACCACTGCCACTGAAAATAAAGGCAAGCTAAGACTTAGAAGAGGGGCTCATTGGATAGAGTGCCAAACCGGGAAGAGAGATTCATTTTCCTGAGTTCAAATCTGACCTCAGACATTTACTAGCTATATGACCCTGGGCAAGTCACTTAACTCTGTTTGGCTCATTTTAAACATCTGTAAAATAAACTGGAGAAGGAAATGACAAACCACTCTAATACCTTTGCCAAGAAAACCCAAATGGGCTCATGAAGAGTTGGACAACTGCACAACAACAAAGACTCAGAAGCAAGAAACATTCCCTTTGTTATATGTGTTTTACTAGGTTAGTAGCAAACGTGGAATTTAGACAATCATCTCTGCCTCCCACTCCCATCCTATAATATTTTGGGAGGCTATGTGGCCCAGAAGAGCATGCACTGGATCTTGAGTCTGAAGACTTGTGTCCAAAATCCCCAGATCTAAGACTAAGCTACCAATGTGGCCTTGGGTCAGTCAGCTAACTCTCTGAGCCTCTGTTTTATCATCTATAAAATGATGTTGGCCTAATTGACCATATAAAGTCCCTTATAACTCTAACTCTATGATCCTATGACCCCCATTAAGATTATATAGTACTTCATTGTATGTTTACCAACTGCTGCCAGATCCCAGAACCTTGTGTGATCATCAGAAATCCTCCAGATGAACTTGTGTGTCTCCAGTGATAAGGAGATGACCTTGAATGCTTCTGTCCCATGAAATTCTAATCTGGGTTTTATAATCCAAGACAAACCACCCCTTCACCCTAATCACCAACAGATGACTCAAGAAATTAACATTTTTTTGAGGAAGTAGTTGAAAAATCGTTATAAAAACATGCAAAATGTGGTCAACAGCAGGGACGCAGCATGAGGCTTGAGCCAAACAGTGAAGCCTTTAGAAGACCATTTTAAACTCTTAAGATCAGGGTAGTGGACCCAAGGCATATTGTAGCACTTAGCCTCAGTGGGAGCTTGAAGTATTCATCCAGCTATCTTGGTGATGGCAAGGGAGTATAATGCCAAAAATAATAATAATAAAAAATTTTTAAGGAAAAGGAAAATTGTTTATATTAAGGCATCCTAAATGTTTATATTTGAGGGCATATCAATTAAGGAAGTCCAGGTATTAAAAAGGAGCCATTTTGCAAAATGAAGATGGCTATTATGTCTTATCCCCAGATAATGAGAAAAAGGCCATCAGTACCATAATTCAATTCATTAAAAACTTACTAAGCACTTACCCCATGCACAGCACTATGTTCTGTTGTGAGAGAAACAGATATGTGTCAGAGAGTTTACATGTGAGTGGTGTGTGTGTATTTGGGGGGGGGGAGGGAGAACATGTCAAATTCATAAGTAGCTATAATACCAAGCAGAATTTAATAAGTATAAAAGGCACATAAAAATTACTGTGCAAAGTTGAAGGAAGGAAAAAAGCTTGTCCAACCAAGGGGATAAAGGAAGACTTCATGAAGAAAGCAGTGGCTAGGATTTCAGCAAGCAGAGATGGTACTCCAAGTATAGGGAATAGGGTAAGCAAAAGTAGAGAGATGGAAAAGTAGAATCTGTAGAATAGTAACACAGGTAATGAGCATAGTTTGGTTGTAAAGTGGAGTGTAGAGTTGGGCAAATACAGAATTTGAACAAGATGCAACATATTCTCTGGATCAGTCTACCTATCATCTACCTGGAAATTGTTAGGAGTTGCTTTATTATCACTTAAAATTGTTCAGACACCAGGTGGTGTTGGTTTGGGTCTTTTTTTTTCCTCTTTTTTCTCTTTGGCAGAATGCAAAGTCAAACAAGACAAAGCCTGAAAAAACACTAGAAGCCATTCGACAACTTTTACTCACGAGAGGTAATCTGGCATCTGGTTTCACTTATAAAACCATCAGTATCTGTCAATTCTTTCACTTAAAAAGCATCTTTCACAATATGACACTGAACACAAAGCAGGGGAGTGGGGGGAGGAAAAGGGGGCAGGGAAGGAATCCCTTTATCAGGGGTAGAAATCCCTTATTCTATGAACTGCAGATATCTTCCAATACAGGCAGAAGGCATGGATCTAGAACTGGAAGGTGTCTTATAGATGATCTATTTCCAACTCCTCATTTTTCAGATGGAGAAATTAAGCTGCAGGGAAGTTAAATGACATGCCTGAGGTCATACAAATACTGAGTGTCAAAAGTAGAGTATCCCTTCTTTTTTATCAAACAGAAACAATGCATTTGCTTCTCAATCTATGCTTTCATGGAAAGAGTACAGTGACTAAGGAAAGAGGAAGGCAGTGTGCCATGAATTGATAGAGGGCCAGTCTTAAAGTCAGGAAGACCTGGATTCAAGTTTTACTCTTGCCAGATGCCAGCTGTGTGACTGGATAAGTCATTTAAACCTCTGGAAGCTCCAGGTTAAGTAGCTAAGGCACTAAGATTGCAAGCTGCAGATTTGTATTGGTAGGAATTTCAACCCCAGAACTTTCCTCTACACTGATAAAATCACTAGTCTAAGCAAAGAAAAAGAAAAATGAAGGATAGAAGGAAAGAAGGAAGGAAGGAAAAAAGGAAGGAAGGAAGGAAGGGAGGGAGGGAAAGAAATAAAAAAGGAGAGAGAAAGAAAAAGAGAGAGAAAGAAGCAAGTTGGAGTCCCAAGCTAGCAAGACTTCAAGCTAGGCCACTCCTAGTTCTGTTCCTGGCTTTGACCCACCCTCCTCCTCAGTTTCTCCATTGCAAATGAAATGTATAATTCTTCCTCCTTAGCAACTTGCTAATAGCAATATTTTATTTAAAGATAACATCTTTAAAGTAGTGGACATTCTGGAAAATGTTCTAAGAAAACACAAGGCTGATGATGTTATTTGCTGCAGTGTACTACAACAAAGCCAAGATCTTCTCTACCCACCGATTCCCCTCACCCTTAAGATTCCATTCTCCCCCCCCACCTCACAAAACAGACCCAGTTTCCTAGTACTTTCCACATCAGACCTCTCAGGATGATTTTGAACCAAACAGGTCTATCTGAACCCAACCAAACTGTGAACCTAGGACCTGCAGCTGGGCATGTAGCATCCCAGGGGAGCCCAATGGGTTGTCTCTGGCACACACATATTGGCTTGTGTTCCCACAAGCAAGTCACTAAACTTCTCAGTACACCAGAAAAAATTCTAAGACAGGTACAGAAGGAACCCCAATTTGCATTAGAGGAGAGAGTTTACAAAATTATAAACATCTTGGCATTGACTAGAATGAAGAATGTTAGTGCATTTATTAAAAGGTTCCTGAATTCATTAAAAGGACTCATTCGTAGAAATCTACTCCAGGGGCACTAGGTAGTGCAGTCAATAGAGCACCAGCCCTGGAGTCAGGAGGACCTGAGTTCAAATCCAGCCTCAGACACTTAACACTTACTAGCTGTGTGACCTTGGGCAAGTCGCTTAACCCCAATTGCCCTCCAAAAAAAAAAAGAAAGAAATCTACTCTGAGGTATCATTCCACAATCTTATTTTTCATAGAGACTTATAGAAGTCCAATTTTGTGACAACAGGAAATGCAGAGGACTTCCTTTACCCAAGCAGTCTTTCTCCACATCTTCTGATGACTTCATTTATTAACATTTGGTTTCTCACTAAGGGATCCTATTTATCTTTGTTATTAAGCCCACTAGGGAATCCTAACAAGCCTTAATACTGATTTTTTAAAGCACATGAGAATTCTGCAAACTGAGCAATATAACAATATTATAAAACTGTATGAAATATTTAAATCCATTCAGCACAACATTTATCAGGCATCTCCTTGGTTCAAGGAATTGTGTATTAGGTGTCAAGTATACAAAGTCAAAAGACAACTTGGCCCCTGTCTTCAAGGAACTTCTTGTCTACTGAGGGAATTCAGCATGTATGTACTTGTACAAGTACCATATTTCACCCTATAAACGTCGCAGATTTTATACCAATTTTTTTTTGCAAAGAAGTGGGGTGAGAACATTATGTGAAGCTTTTTTAAAAAAATTTGCCAGTATTACTGAAAAATCATTTATTACTAACCTGTCTGGCGCAAGATTAGGATGCATGGGATACTGGTGAATATATAGTAAAATTGGGAAGATGTAAGTCTTAACCATATTACGTGACTTACTGGTGTCCGCTGCCTGCCCGTGCCCTCCCCTTTCGCCTCCGGCTCTTCAGTGGGTTGAGTGACAATACCATTAGCACTGGAGCACTCTAAGCAAACCACACAATTCGGCTTTTGGAAATACTGACAATGTACGTGGGCTGAGAATTCTAGGCTCGTGGTTGGAAATGCACGAGAGATAAATTCGTATCCATAAGCCACCGGTGAATGCCTTGCAGCTCTAGTTACCTTTTAAGCCACGTGATGGAGGAAGGGGCAGGGCAGGGGAGGCTGCTTAGAAAAGGTCACGCGTAGAAGAGGGTGCTTGAGCTGTGCTTTGTGGGAAAATAGGGATGCTAGGCAAAGCTGAGGAGAGAGCGGATTCCAGACAGGTAAGAGACTGCTTGTGCAAACTGGCCTAGAAATGCAAAGTATTGTAAGATATTTAAGATGTTCTAAGTATAAAGAGCAGTTAGTCCAATTGTATCCAACCCTTTGTTCTAAGTCTAAGACTACTGCTAGATGAGTTGTCGGCATCCTTCAAGTTTGCTCTTAGGCAGTGGTTCTCAACCTTCCTAATGTCCCGACCCTTTAATACGGTTCCTCATGTTGTGGTGACCCCCACGTTATTTTCGTTGCTACTACATTTTGCTACTGTTATGAATCGTAATATAAATATCTGATATGCAGGATGTATTTTCATTGTTACAAATTGGACATAACCCACAGGTTGAGAACCACTGCTCTAAGGATACACAAACTGTGCTTTATTGAGGTCCCAGATTTTGATCATTATTCCTGGGGTTTCCATTAGGTGGTTTGGGGGTCCATGACAGCAGAGAGATGTAAATTATATATTAAGCCCAAAGGGACCCACCGTGGAATTTCTGGAGCCAAGGACAGACTGTGTATGGGAGGAGGGTAAATGGTGGGGGGTAAGAGAGGCTGTGAAAGGAGTTAAAAAATATGTGAGTAAGAAAGGAGTGAAAAAACCCTCAGGTATCAAGGGGGAGAAGAACCTTGTAACTCAGGACAAAAGCTCTAACCAAAAGTAATGGGATACAATTGAAGGAGGGAAAACTCAAGATGGCTATCGGGGAAGACTTCCTGACGATGAGAACTAGTGAATTAGGGGATAAGCTCCCAAGGGGTATGGTGGAAGCTTCCCTCACTCAGGACACCAAAAACTAGACAGAGGGAAATACTAGAAGATCCATTGAAAGTAGAAATCCTGCGCTAACGAGGTGAACCGGATAACCTGGCTGGTCTTTGCTATCTAGACTTGCTTTCAATCCAGTAATATAATCCTTTGGGGGGCTTAGAGGAAAAGTCGTGGGGAGTGAGTTTCTTTAAATTTTTTAGTGAACTTAATTCTGATAGAAAGTGCTGGACCGACATCATATGAGACAAAAGCCCTCTTTTCACCCATACAACGGATACAACTAAGGATGTTTCCCTACCAAGCTCACTCTACAGAACGTATTTCAAGTCCTAGTATGAAAACAGGGGGAAGAGTTCTGTGTGTCCCTTGAAATCTTGCTTCTCTACTACCAACAACAAAGAAGCTACTCAGTACATCAGCTTTGGTTATACACAGCAGCAGGAAATAGGCTCTTCTTTGGAGGAATGGGGGGAGCTTGAATGTACCGTTTTGAAACAACCAAGTTAGGAAAGAAGAGCTTTAAAAAAAAAAAAGGAATTGGGTATTATTTAAAGCAGCGTAACCTCCTTTAAAAGTGAGTAGTGGATAAACCTTGGTTTTCTTATTCGTTCTCAAGAGGATCCCTAAATTTGGATCTGAACTCTAGACACACTTGAATTCAGGTATCCATACAGTTGAAAGGGCACTGAATTAGGATACAGGAATCTTAAGTTCAATTCCCTGTTCAGCTCATGACTAATGAACCCACTTTTGGGGCCTCAGTTCTCTTCATCTCTAAAACAAAGAGATTGTACTAGAAGATATTTAATCTGAGGTCTCAGCTTTAATAATCTATTAAATCCTTAGTGTGAATTCATTTTCCCCTTCCCTATCTCCTACCCCATCTCCAACCTCTTTCATCTCCCCCTCTCAGGAAATCTACCTTTTCTCTTTTTTGGAATGGGTTTGGGGTAAGAGATATTTGGTTATAATTGACCCAGAATATAGTTCCTCACCCCCCATGGCACTGTTCCAGATATATCCACTTCCTCCAACTCCCCAGTGCTCATTTCCTGTATTGCTTGTTTCTGCCCTTTCTTTTCTTTTTTTTTTCTTTTACTCTTTCTTTTTAAGGGATCTGTGCACTTAACCTCAAAGTGCTAGCAGAGCTCTCCACATAATCCTGACAGCTGAATTCATCCCAGATCCAGGCCTTTGATTTTTCCTGGGGAATGTGCACAAATCTGGCAGTGGGTTGGGTTTTTGTTTGCCAGATCCATCTTCTGCCAAACAAAATCAATATGTAAACCTGTCTTATTTGGTTGTCCATCTCCCTCATACACTGAAGGAATGTGATAAGAAATCCATCACATTTCTATACCCACATGACATAACTAATTCCTTAGTTCCACTATGCCCTTGTCATCCCAAACCATACAGAAAAACTATCCAGTCATAGGTTGAGAACTAGAATGTACCACAGGGGCAGTGTAACCCAAACCCTTGTATCACAGAGGAAGAAACTAGGGTCCAGCAAGGTTACATGGCTTGCCTGAGGTCACACAGGTAGTAAATGTAAAAACAGGGATTTGAAGCCAAGTCAACTCCAAATCCAGGGCTCTTTCCACTGAGTAGCACTGCCTACTAATTGCCACCATTTTGTGCAGGGCTGGCCTACAATGCCAGGTTAATTCTTCCGTTTGCCATCTTCATTCACATTCAGTGTATCAGTCTCAGAACAGTTAAGTCACTTAGTTAAGAGAATGGGATATAAAGAATGGTGAACTAAGTGTGCCAAGCCCCAAGCTTCTGGCTCTGACCATGTATGAGTGGAAAATTCAACTTTGACTCCATCTCAGGTTCAACCCGCAAATTGGATACAAGATTCCCAGCAAGTATTGGCTGTGAAGGATTACAGATTCAATTACTAATCTCCTGTTGACCCTATTTTTTGCACTGGAATAGGCCATAATGGGAAACAGGGTTTCTCTAAGAAGTCCCACAAGGTTTGGAAGGTATTATAGCTGATGCATGTCTACAAAGGTCAGAACTTGCTTCTCCCCTCCCACCCCCAAACTGGAAGTAAGCAGGTTTAACTATCCAGCGAGAGGGATGAATTTCTCAGGGAGTTAGAAAAGGTCGTTTGCCTTTGTTTCCCCGCTTCATAACCCCAGACAAAGGCTGCTATATAGTTACCGCCAATTACGGGGTAGTGTACCTGCCAGACTATAATGCAAATGAGCAATTAGTTCTATGTGAATCTCAGTGACCTGTCACAAGACCAGATTTACTAGGGGTCAGACAATATGGAGCCTCAAAAACATTGTTTTTAACCTATGGAAAAGCAACTTAAAAAAAAAGACTCAAAATAAAATAAACAGATCACCTGAAAGTCCATGATGCTTCTCATTGTTCACTGGAGGGGAAACCAAGGGAAGGAATGAAGTACAGTGATTTCAAGCATACAAATGCTTAAACAGATGACAAAAATTGCTATAAGAAATAAGCCATAGTCCTTGCTTCCTTACCAGTATCCTCTTTCTCCTCAAAGGCATTCTGTTTTAAAACTCATGAATCTCCATGTCTAAAGTAGCTAGCCAGAGAGAGCTTCCTTGACAAAGTGCCTGATGTAAACTTGTAATATAGTACAGGAGTGATAACCCCCTGGCGACCTCAGGAATAAATGTATCTTGCTATCTACAGGAGCGTCTGTTTCAACTCAGCACCAGTCCATTGACTCCTTGTACTTCCAGCGTGGAAGCAGAGTTATCGCTCTGTTAGCCCTCCCAGCCTTAAATGGAAGCCACACTGGAAGAGAGGGCTCCAGCATGGGTAGCCCCCCGTAGGAACTCTGGATCTATAGGTATTTGCCTGCTTCAAGTAAGTTTCTGTATTCGTAGATGTACATCCAACCTCCTGTGAAAATAACAGAGTTTTATATACTGTGGAGAGGGGACTGCAGCTAGTGGTACAGTGGATAGAGCGCTGGTCCTGGAGTCAGGAAGACTCCTCTTCCTGAGTTCAAATCTGGCCTCAGATACTTACTAGCTGTGTGACCCTGGGCAAGTCACTTAAGCCTGTTTGGTTCAGTTTCCTTATCTGTAAAATGAGCTCCAGTATCTCTGCCAAGAAAAACCACTCAGACACAACTGAGAACTGCTGAATGACAGTAACATGGGGAAGGGAATATGTGCCCAGAGAGCCTAGATCTTTGTGTTTGAGTCCACTGGCAATGATATGAGTTACCCTCTTGTCCTTTTTTCCTGTGAAAATATGTCTGCCCTGAAGGAGTTAATATTTTTCTTTATACTCAGGTGTCTGAGCATGGGTATGAATTATTTTTTAAGTCTACTTCAGAGAACTTTAGCTTTAGTAGAACTTTAGAACTTTAGTAATAGAGGTCTTAATTTTGAAAAATTGAGATGAATGATAAGGCTAATCTGATCAAATTATACCAACCTCTCCCTTCCTTTCCTTTTTCTTTTCTTTCTTTATTTTTTTTGCCGTTACTAAATTAAAATACGTTTCATCTCTCACAACTTCTGCTGTCAACTCTATAAGCCAAGAGTCCCTTGAGGGATGTAGGACTATTTGTTGTTGTTCAGTCGTGTCAGTCATTTCTGACTTTTTATGACCCTATTGGAGTTTTCTTGGAAGAGATACCGGAGTGATTTGTAATTTTCTTCTCCACTTCGTTTTACAGATGAGGAAACTGAGGCAAACATGTTAAATGACTAGCCCAGGGTCACACAGCTGGTAAATATCTGAGACCAGATTTGAATCAGGTCTTCCTGACTATAGGCTCAGATTTCTATCCACTGTGCCACCTAATTGCCCCAAGGTTACATCCAAGGCCAATCCAACATGTAAGTGAATTAGAAAGAACAGGACCATAGGTATAGAACTCTAAGGGATTTCAAAGACCAACTAGTCAAATCCCTTCACTTTATAGATGAGGAATCTGAAAACCAGAGAAGTTTAGTGACCTGTTAAAGGTCAAAGGTAGTAAGTGCCAGAGATAAGATTTGAACTCAGGTCTTATGAATCTTTCCACTATACACACTACCTCCTATGCTTAAGACCTTTGTGCTTTAAAATATGTACCTAGTATAGTGTCTGCCATATAATAAGTGCTCAGTCAAGATTTATTGCCTATATGAATGCCCAGATGTGGTCTTGTTCCTCTACTGGCCTTCCCCAGCACAGTTTCCACCATTAGAGTCATTTACAAGGTTGGACAACAGGGACAGAGTAACTGTCTGTGGATGGCAATGGTTAAAATGAACATGTATAACCTGGGAACAGTCCTTCAGCCCTCCGTCAGCTCAAGTTCTTTTAGAGTTACAGATTTTTAAGAAGAAACCTTAAAGGTCACTTGGTCTGGTCTCCTGCTTGATACATGAATCTCTCATAAAATCTCAATCAAACAAAAAGCCTTTATGCACTGGAGATAGAAAGACAAAAGCAAGATAGTTCTTGCCCTTGAAAAGCTTACATTTTACTAGCAGATACAGTCATCCAGCCTTTATCTAAAGACATTTCCAAGGACAGGAAACTACCTCACAAGGCAACCTATTGCATTTCAGACAGTTCTGATTGTTAGGAAGTTCTTTCTTGGGTTGTACCAAAATTAGCCTCTTTGTAACTTCTACCCATTAGTGCCTTCTAGAGTCACACCAAATAAATCCAATCCCTCCTCCTCAGCTCTTCCAAATACTTGAAGATAGCTATCATATATCTCAGAATTATTATCTTTCTGCAGGCTAAATACCTCTGATTCCTTCAACTGTTCTTTACCCCTCTACAACTTCTGTTCAGTTCCACCAGATATGCTAGTAAATGTTTAATAAGTGGCTCTCCAAATACATAAATATAAGTAATGTAGATTAAATTTTTAAATGTGCCCAGCATACACACACATATATTATACATTACGTGTTATATATCATAGTCATATATTTCTATTATACAGTCAAATACATAACATTGATATATATGTATGATATAATATAATATTAATTCTGTAGAATATAATGGTATATTATATTATAATTGTAATGAGTATATTATTAATATAATATATTATTGAATATACTATAATATTATATATGCTAGACACACTTTTAAATGCACATCTTACTAACATTTTGTCCATCACCTTCTTAAGTCTAGACAATCAACAAAATGATAAATCAAGCCCTATTTTGTAGTATTTGCTGATTTCCAAGGTGTGTATGCTCACTCTGAAAACGGAACAAGCAGCTCTCAAGTCAGTTTGAGGTGGCTCCAGCACAGCCCTGCCTGCCACTGGTTGTCTAATCAGTGACCTGTTCTCTGAGGAGTAACATACCGAATAGGTATCTCAGGGTGAGGCAGAACAACAGTACCAAGTTCTCACTGGCTAGAAAGGGCAGCATGAGAAGGGAGTAGGCAGGGAGTGGGCTGCCCCTTCTAGCCAGTGAGCACTTGGTGCTGTCATTTGGTACTGTCATGGGTTAGGGATATCCAAAAGGGAGCACATTCTAAGCAAGTGAGGAGAGCTAATGCTAAACTACTGGCTTCACAATTTTGCCGACGGCCAGTCATAATTTTGTCACACCCAAATGCTGTGTTGGGTAACTTAGTATTGTGGAAAGATTCAAGGGGTGCTATTTTGATTTAAAAGAGAAAAAAGTAAGAGCCTGCCTTAGACAGTATTTAGTTATCCTTCTGGCCTGCTCTAACCCCTTCTTAATCCCCAACATCCTGTTCTCTCAGTAAGAAAATGCAGAATTCCATTTCACCCTGCTCCTCGCATCTCCCAATAGGACGTCATTGCTGTGTATCAGTTACTAGGTGTGGGTTTCCTTTTGCACCAACTTGTCAGCCTTTAGAGTGATGAAATGAGGATTTCTCCAAGGAGGGAACCCAACATCTTTGACTTTTGACTGGTCAGCTTCCACTGAGAACCCACAGCAGCCTTTGCTTGCAGCAACAACAAGCTGCGTATCCATAACAAAGGCAGCAGGGAGGCTGTGATCTGGCAGTCTTCTGCTTTGAGATTTGAGCCAAGATGGTTTCCAGAGCCTTACCCCAAAGCCCTCAGCATCTGGTATAGAGCCTGGTGGCCATGCTGACTAGCTTATGCTTAGGTACCAGAAAGTGAGGTGAACCTGGCTTGTCTTCTTCCTAATTCAGCTCAGCTCAGGGAGCTTGTCTTTCTAGAAGAAAAAATGCTGTCTCCAGAAAGTCAGCTAATAGAAATCTATTGCCAAGAGACAAGGAAAGTTGGACTGCAAACACATCAATCACATTTTGGGCAGAATTTTTAAATCTTGGGCAGGATTGTGGCATTTTCCATACCAGCCTGGAAAAAGAAGGCATGACAGTTTTTCTTTCAAAAATGGAACAGAAGCATTCGAATTCTAAAATGAAATTTTAAAACTTGAGGTTTGGGATAGGACAGTATAGACACATAAGCTTTGAAGAATTTGTTTTCTCCTAGGAGATATGCTCAATGGAATCTTATATATATGTACATATGTAATATTATATGTTATATATTTGTCATTATAGTTATCTATAAATATATAATATATAAATATAGTCTATTTAATATATAGGTATGTTATGTATTATGTTATATTTGTTATATTATATTATTATAAAGAGCACCATAGGAGTGATGTCAGCTGAAATCTAGTAAAGTAGACGTCACATATGTATTCTTCCTGTCTGATTGCTGTCCTGCAGGATAAGAAGAACAAAAAAGATGACAATGCTAAACAGTTAACAGACACTTCATATATTATCTCATTTGATCTTCACAATAACCCTCTGAGGTAGGTAATGCAGTGGTTGGTATCCCCAATTTACAAATGAGGAAACTGAAACTTGGAGAAGTTAAGGGACTTGTCCAAGGCAATTGGGAAATATCAGAGTAGGAATTCTAATCTAATTCAGAGGATCACAGATTTAGAGGGAGAAGGGACCTTAGTCATCATGTCCAGATCCCTTACATTACAAATGAGGAAACGAGACCCAGAGAGACTGTGTGGTTTGCCCAAGGTTACACAGGTAACAAGTGACAGGGTTGAGATTCAAACTCATGTCTTTGGGCACCAAATCCAGGGTTCTTCCCTCTTTCTTTGAGGTAAATAGGTGGTATAGCAGATAGAGCATTGGACCTGGAGTCACGAAGACCTGCGTTTAAATCCAGCTTCAGATACTAAGGTAGATGAGTGACCCTGACCAAGTCATTTAACATTTAACATCTGTCTCCTCCTCCCCTCTTCTACTGTGCAATGAAGTCTTCTGAAGCAGAAGCCAGTATTCTCTCCACTGCAACACCCTGCCCCCTCAGTAGTATAGCCAGATCAGAATTCAATAATTTCTCTTTAAAGCATCAGTTGCAAATGAAGCCTTTAAGCTAACCATGAAAATCCTTTGGCCCACTCAGATCCAAAGCCTGAAAGAATGAGCAATTTGTTAGGTGGTTTAAGAATTTTGTTCAGCATTACAGAAATTGTCAAGTGGAAAGACTAAAATTCCATACACTGGTATCACATTTCCCTTCTACTTCCTGCCATTGATGCCCCATAGCTATGGCAATGCCCAGAGAACATTTTGGCACAAGAGTGTATACTTTCAACCTCTCTGCAAATTTGTTCTAAGTGTGGCGTCACCATCATTCACCATGGACTTTAAAATTACAGGAGTTTTAAATTACATTAGTTCACTCTACTTTCTAGATAAGGCCCACAGCCATCATTGATAACAACAAACATTTATTCCGTATTTCCTGCATACATGCCACAACCCTGGTGCTGTCTCCCATGCACTATGTTCACACCCATGGTTTGTCCTGAAGGAGACAACCTCTCAGGAAGAACAAACTCAAAGCAGCAGTTCCTAGCTGTCTGCTTTGGCTACTTGGCAAGTCATGTGTGCCTATTTAAGATCCTCAGATGCAAATGAGTGTACGAGCACAGACACACACACACACACACACACACACACACACGTATACACCCACACCCACACATTTTCTCTCTAAATTGAGCCTAGTGAGAGTATTTTCCAAAACTCAGAAAAGACCTTTCAAGTTAACAGATAAAGAGAAAGAAATTCAGGTTTGAAGAAAACTGACAAAGCCCCATTACAGTTTGTGGTACCAGAGACATCATTGCTGACCCAAGGACTCAGAGAAACACTATTTTAAATGGATCCATCTCAAATGGATAGAAATAAGAAACCAAGCATGAAAGGGAAAAACTGCCTAAAGAGACTGACATGGATGCATAGGAGACTAGTAAGTTAGATTTTCAAAACATCCAGAAGTGAGGACAAGCAGCACCTGAGGATGAATAGAAAAGAGCAGCCTTTTTCCCAAGGAATAATATTAGCAAGACTATGATCTAGAACAGACCTGCACAGCTTGGCAGTAGGTAAGGGCCAAAATTAATATAGACTAAACTTCTTCGGGCCACAAATATGTTAGACTAGAGACAGACTGACAGTGGTTGGTTGCCTTGGATCATGTGGCAAACAGGAGAGTACAGTGGCAACCCCTCATTTTTTTGCAGGTGCCCAAAATCCTTAGGCGGGCTGCAACATAGGTTGTATAGACCTAATCTAGAATGACCTGAGGCTTACAGGTCCTTCTAATGACAATAAATGGGGCTCCCCCCATTCTTTTTTGCTATGTTGGGGTAAGAGGAAGATCAGAGAAGGGATGAGATAGCTGCTTGGAGGGAGTAGGGAATGGAATAACGATTCCAGATTTTGGAGAAAACTCTCTATTTTCATTGTCTTCTTTACCAGTAGGAGGCAGTATGAGGAGCTAGGTGGCACAGTGGGTAGAGTGCCAACCCTGGAATCTGGAAAATTCATCTTCCTGAATTCAAATCCGACCTCAGATAATTACTAGCTGTGTGACCCTGGACAAGTCACTTAATTCTGTTTACCTCAGTTCCTCCTCTGTAAGAGAGCTAGAGAAGAAAATGGTAAACCACTCCAGTATCTGCCAAGAAAACCCCTAAATGGGGTCGTGAAGAGTTGGACAGGACTGAAATAGCTGAACAACAACAAAGGCGATAAATATGGGGTAGCAGAAAAGTGGGCCTTGGAGTCAGGAAGTCATAGGTTTAGGTCCTGCTGCTGCCATGTATTTACTGCCAGCATGGCTCCAAGCAAGTCAACTTCTCTTTAACTTCTCAGTGTTCTGTACAACTCTTTAAAATTAAAAGTTGATGGGGAAGGGCTGAACAAGTTGTGGTATGTGATTATGATGGAATACTATCGCACTATAAGAAATGATGGGCAGGATGCTCTCAAAAAAACCTGGGAAGACTTCCGTGGGCTGATGCAAAGTGAAACGGACTGTGTACAAAGGCATGGCAAGGTTGTAACATGATCGACTGTGAGTGACTTAGCTCT
This sequence comes from Pseudochirops cupreus, assembly GCA_028627135.1. Classification (NCBI taxonomy): domain Eukaryota; kingdom Metazoa; phylum Chordata; class Mammalia; order Diprotodontia; family Pseudocheiridae; genus Pseudochirops; species Pseudochirops cupreus. The sequence continues at coordinate 284,462,025 of CM053584.1, forward strand.
TCTGAGCAATACAGCAATCCAAGACAGCTCTGAAGGACTTATGATGAGAAATGCTGTCCCTCCCCAGAGAAAGAACTGACGGGGTCTGAATACAGACTGAAGCACGCTTTTTTTTAACTTTCTTCATTTTTCTTGAATTTTTATTTCTTGGCTATGTTTTTTTTCACAACATGACTATTATGAATATGTTTTGCATGACTACACATGTATAACCTATATTGAATTGCTTGCCTTCTCACTGGTGGAGGGATGGGGTGGGGAGAGAAGAAAGGAGAGGATTTGGAACTCAGAGTTTTAAAAATGAATGTTAAAAATTGTTTTTACATGTAACTGGGGGAAAAATACTAAATAAAAGCTCAAAAATTAAATTAAAATTAAAAATTGAAGAGAAGGTACCTATCTGCATTATTACAGGGAGTTTCCTAACTTGGGAATTCCCTATATCAAAGAAATCACAGGTCCTGTCCATATTCCTATCTCTACCAAAAACACTCTTCAGCTTTAGAAAGATAGAACTAAGTGGCTAACAGGAAACTGAAATGCAAGGCAAGTGAGATGGTAAGAGATCACATAATGGTCTCAGTGAGTTCAAGCTTCCAGGCTCAAGTGCCAGATGAACTGAATCCCAGAATCCTGAAAGAATATACAGTTGTTTCCTGGATGACTAGCTGAATAAGTGATCACTGAGAAAGTGTTTAGAAGGAGAGAGGCAGTGCAAGAGTGAAAATGGTCAAAGGTGGTACTAGCATTCAAAGAGGGGAAGAAAATGGATTTTGAAGCTTTGATTCCTTAGAAAATTCTAGAGTACCTGTAATAAATGTATGGTACGTGAGAACTTAGAAATAGAGACAGTGATCACTGGAAGACAGACTGTCTTCACTTTCTTTTTTTGACATAGTAGTAGAGTTGGTAGCTCAGAAGAATTCCATAGCCACACACTATATTCAGAATTCAGTCAAATTTCTTCAAATATCTTTGTGGATAATGTAAGCTCCTTGAGAGTAGGATTTTTTTTTTATTTACCTTACATCGGTGCTTAATAAATGTTGAGTGAATGAATTACATTCATTTCCTAAAATATATCATTTAGTCTAATCAAACTAGATTGCAGTCAGAATAGTCAAAAGTATACTATACAAAAATAAATGGAAAGAAATGAAGATTTTAGTCTGGAAAAAAAAAGATAATTTAACAGGACATATAATTGTCTCCAATTAATTGAACAATTAGTCATATGGAAAAGAGATTAAACTTCTTTTTATTGGCTCCAGAAAGAATTAGAAACAATGAGAGGAAGATATATCTTTAAGCCGATGAAAGGATAAATTTCCTAACAATAAGAATTATTCAAAAGGGGAATAGGTCATCTCAATTGGTATTGAGTTCCTCATTACTGGAAGTTTTTAAATGGAAGCCAGATAACCATTTGGTGGAAATGTGAAAGAAGGATTCCTAGGATGGGTTGACTTGTTGACCTCAGTGATAACACATCTAAAATTCTGTGATTCCATTAAAATTTAACTGGAATCATGGAGATAAGATAAAGCCATGCTTGTTTTCTGTTTTTTAATTTGCCAAATCATTTTTTTTAATAGATGCTAAGATAGTACCTAAACATAGACCTCAATGAATGATAACAGGAAGTTCATCCAAGAAAAGCCAGTAACGAAGACCAATATTTCAATTCTATCCTACCACTATTCTCACTGCTCCAGTTATGAAATACTCATGCATCAGCCATCAAATTAGCCTGCTAGACCAAGAAACAATTGTGTACACATAAGTTTGCTTTTCAATGATTCATTCTTGTGGAACAATATATTTTTCTTGGTGTGGTGGGAATTTTAAGAAATACATGAATTCTTTTAAATGATTTGTCAATTTAATGAATTTTAAAATCTTATCCATATAGATGTGGTGGGGAAAAGGGTTTAAATTTCTTCATTTAATACATTCTTTTCTCTCCAGTATCCCAACTTAATATATTTCTAAGAAAATCTAACACACTTAGAATATAGCATACTCATCTAGCAGAACCTGACTGTTTCTATCTATTCTAAAAATCAAATGAGTAAACATTTTAGATGACCTATTTCTTCTCCCATTTATACAATGGGCATAGGTACTATAGTCTTATTACATGAAAATAGGTGGTCAAGAAAGAAATAATTCTTGAAAATCATGTTTATCTCTAACTTGTTCAGCAATAATACCTACCAAATATAACTTGACCCTATCTGGGTGAAACAATCATTAAAGGAAAGAGGACCAGATTATCTGCACTGCTAACAATGGGATACTACCCCCTCTCCCACCCAAGTCCTATACAGGTAGATGGACCATAACAAAGATGACTTAGATACTCAAGTATCAGTAACAACATTTAGCCAACACCCTACAGCTGTGGACAGCCCTGTTGGAGCTAAAGAACTTAGCCTACTTGGGGAAAGAAATAGCAAGAATACCTTTATCATGGACAAATTAATTTACACAGTTATAGAATTTCAGAGGTGAAATTACTTCCTATCTACTCTGTATACATCTTACGTGCATGTAGTTATCTGTATACTGTCTCCCTCACTAGAATATAAACTTTTTGAAGACAAGTATTATTTTTACTTTTTTTTGGATCCCCAGCATTTAGCACAATGCCTGACACATAGTAAGAGCTTTTTACTTTTTAAGTTATTGTTTAAGCTGGAAGGACTCTCAGCAACCATCTAGTCCATCCCATGATGGAAGAAAAATCCTCTCTATGAGATACTAACAAGTGGTAATCTATACTTTTCTCGAAGACCTCTACTTTCAAGGAACACATCACCTTTAAACAACCCATTTCACGTATCCATAGATCTGTTAGGAAATTTCTTCTTTACATCATTGCTTCTTTACAATTTTGACTTATTGCTCTTAGTTCTACCCGAGGGACGAAGCCAAAGAAAGTCCAATCCTTCTTTCCCTGGCTACATTTCAAATACCTGAAGCCAGCTATCATATCCCATGTCCCCTACCTCCCTACCCCCATCCTAAAACAAAAACAAAACAAAACAAAACTTTTTTCCAGGTTAACATCTACACTTCTACCCACCAGTTCTCATTTAGCATGAATTCAAAGATGCTTCACCATCATGGCTGCCTCTCTCTGGGTGCCAAACAACACTTTCCCAATCATTGTATGGCTCTGTTTTTCTTCAACTTTGCAAAGCACAAAGAAGCCTAACACGAAACAATAAAATTCCCAATAAAGCAATAAAAGCTTCTAGAAAACTAGAATAGCCAAATATGGTGACTTCCATTAACCCAAAAGGCAGAAATAATTTTTTTTCCTTTTTGGTCTTTTTTGTGATTTTATTGACATAGGAGAATCCAGTTGTGTAGACCAACAATTCAGTGACATACACAGGGTCACACACAGACAGTATGTTGTCAGGAAACTAGACTTAAAACCAAATCTTCCTGACTCAAGACCACCTCTCTATCCACCATACCATACACTCTACAAATGGGAATATATCCAGAAAATACGTGCTGAATATTTGCAGCCAAAGTGTACTTGTACGTTATATGTAAATATGCTGTGTAAGTACAGCTGGTCAAGCAGCTTTGCAGTGACATAACATGTCTCAAAAATGTCTTAAGATGTGCCTCCTCAGATTAGCTTAAGATAAAGAATATATTGGGGAAATTTAAAAAGAATAAAGATGAAGCATAATAATGGAAATTTGTATTCTTTTACACTGAATCAGAGTCATATAAGACATAAAATTCCTTTTGGAGTGTTTATGTTAACCTATGCATTAAACATCTATGGGTGAATCCACTTGGGAATAATCTTGCAAAGGTTAAATTTGTAGTGCTGAATAACTGTTGTCTGGCAGCCAAAGTAGGGATCTAAGGTATTTTAGGGAAAAATGCACATCAGTCCACTTTTCCATAAATGTAAATGGTGGATACCCTTTTGAAAATCTTTTCTCAAGGGCCATGACTCTTCATGTAGGTTTCCTATATACTGCCTTTTTCATTATATATTTTTTTCAAACTTTGAAAGTTCTTGTTTTATGCAGATCCTTGAACTATTGGTTCATGTCCATCAGCTCTTTCTACTTATATCCCTATTTCATCTCCAGAGTCACCACCTTCACCATTTAGTTCCATTAGTTTTCCCATTTCAAATCTACGCTTCTTAAGCATCCTAACATTTTGAACAAATCTACCATGGAGAAAGTAAGTGGAATGGTAAGTCTTTTCTATGTTGTTTCCAACACTGCCTAGAATCAGTTTGTTAACAACTTCTTTCAAATAATTTGTCTATAACCTGAGTGATGATTTCTATCATTTTCTTGCAAATTTGACAAACCTGTTGGTGCTGAGCAAAAAAAAATCTTACAGATCTGACTGTTGTGAATCTTGATAAAACCAACACAAGAAAGAGAGAAAGTAGTTTGGACACTGTATAGGATGAGTGAAAACTTCCCAATTTGGGGTGGTTAACTTTTCAAATTGCTTCTGTCAATCACTTTTATGTTCCTTTGTCTGTTTTCCCGCCTTGGTGGGACCCTCCCCTTATCTTTCCTTGCTGTCCCAGTTGGGGAAGTATTTGGTGAAGTATGTCTCTCCACCAATGAGAGGGGAAACAGTCGGGGAGGGGTCTTGACTAAGATAGGTTATAAATTCCAGCACTATCTTTTGTAACTTGCCTCTTCTCCATGATGAGTCATAGGGAAGACCGCCCTCTTTTCCTGGAGAAGAGAATAAAGTCCTGTTCTTATCCTAAGAGATCTCTGTGTTTATTTCTTTTCACTAAATTAAGGATGAAGGATATTTTTCATCCCAAACAACACCAACATGGGCTTTAATCATTGTCTGCCATTTTTTGGCCATGGACCACAAGAGCAACCCCATTCTTCTTCATGTCAGCAAGACATATTTCAAAAACATGATTCTTAAGACCATCAGAGATAATTTTAATTCTTTAGTCTTTGTGACAAATGTCTTGCCAATTTCATAGATACATACATACATACATACATATACATATATATATACACATACACATGTGTTTATATATATGTGTGGAGAGAGAATAGCTAGTGCCTTGATATCTCTTTCTTTGAAAATGGGTCAACCCACTTTCCTTTTTGCTCTTTTTTTAACCACCTTTTATGAAGCATTTTTTGTTGCCAACTGTCACAGTCACACTCAGGAAGCCAAAAGGTTACATTGCTTTTCTTGATTATCTCAATTATTAATACTTTGTGTGTGTGCATATGCATATATGTGTGTATAAATATATGTATATGTATAAAATATGTATGTATAAATGTGTAATATGTATGGGGTGAGGCACAATGTTGTATAACGGATAGAGTTGGCCTCAAAGCCAGGAAAACCTGAGTTCATGTTCAGGCTTTGACGCATACTAACTATATGTGACCATGGGCATTTCACTTCACCAAAGCTATAAGGCTCAGAGATTGCTTCCTGTGATTTGTCCTTCATTCTCAAAGAGGACCATGATATTAGGGAGGTGATGCCATGACATGCAAGTGAACTGGATTTGAGGGAGGGAGGGCTGTGCCAGGTCACCAGACTCACTTTCTCCTCTGGAGCCATATGGGCAGTGATAAGATACGTTTCAGGACAGCTGGAGATGGCCCAGGATGCAGGAGGGGACCTTGGCTTTTCCAGAGGAGAAAGTGAGGCTGGTGACTTTGCACAGCCTTCCTCACTTAAATACAATTCACTTGTGTGTTATGGCATCACCTCCCTGATGTGTTGGTCTCCTTGGAGAACAAAGGACAAACAGCAATTCTGTGAGTAGAAAAGAAGCTTCCTGCTTGGGCAACACAGCTTGCTTTCTTCCTTTCTTTTTCTTTCTTTCTTTCTGTTTCTTCTGTCTCCACACAGGGTGTCACACCCTTACCTGCCATGCTCTGCCCAAAGGGAATGTAAATTTTAATCTCTGAAATTTTTTTTTGGTCTTGTTTTGTTTTATTTTTTCTCTTAACCACAGCCTTAACCACAAATCTCTGTGGTCCGAGACCAAGCCCTACTTGGTCACTGTTTGGGCCCTGATTGGCTCAGAATGAATGTAAATAACAGTTGTTCCTGTTTTGACCAGAAACCCTGAGGGTCTTCCCCTCCCAGATCTATTTTTTTTTAAAGAGACCATTCTTTGCTTCAGTTTGGTTTGTTTTTTTTTAAGCCTTAATCACTGAATGGGCGATGCCTCACTCAAATTGAGACCTGTTGAAGTCTCTGAGAGGTGCAAACCTGGATTGGTAGAAGGTATCTTCTCACCCAAGGGTCCCCTATAACGGTGAGATACAGGTCCAATTCCTACCCCTATAGTTTATTTATCAATATATGTGGTTTTCTTCACATCTTCTCCATCCCCACCCCATAAAATGTAAGCCCCTCAAGAGCAGGGACTGTTTCATTTTCGCCTTTGTAATCCCAGTCCTTAAAACTGAGCCTGACACATAGTAGGCACTTAGAAAATGCTTATTGGATTGGAATGAATGTTGGTTGTTTTTTTTTTAACTCTAGGATTTTTCCAATTATCTTTTTATGACACTTTTCTCTTGAAAAATGCAAACATTTTCCTTTGGGACAATCTGTTGTTTCAGATAACCTGACTCCCATAAGATAGGGTGATCTTATATTTGTCAGGGCTGTTCACACCTTCACTCAACAAGTTCAATGGTAGGATTATCGTATCAGTTGTACATGAGTAGAAACTAAATACCTAAACTGTAGCATAGGAGCTGGCATCACAGATGGAATGAACAGAGCCTGGCTTCCTGTTTTGGCATTTCATCTCAAAAAAAGAAAGAACTTTAGGAGGTTTTTATTTAAGGAAATAGTGTGTGTTATCTCCCCTGTGCCAGGGACTCTCTCCCTCCTCATCTCTACTGCCTAGCTTCCCTGACTTACTTCAAGTCGCCTCTAAATCTTGCCTTCTACAGGAAGCCTTTCCAGATCCCCTATAATACTAATGCCTTCCCTCTGTAATTAACTCCAGTTTGTTTGGACGTTTCCCTCCATTAGGCTGTGAGTTGCTTTAGAACAGGGAATGGTCTTTTGCCTTCCTTTGTATCCCCAGGCCTTAGCACAGAGCCCTAACCAAACAAACGTAGAAGACACTTAATAAATGTAAGTTGACTGACAACATAGTGTTCCTACAAGTTAATCTAAGAAAGGAATGGGGGAGAACTTCTATGTTAAGAACATTAAGAAGGACATGGAATTACCATAATGATAATAACTACTAGGTACCAGAAACCCATATTTTCTTAAATACCATAGTAGCCTCATGTCAAATTGTTTTCTTCAGGGATCAGCCCATAGGAGAGCGGCATTGCAGGCAGAAAACAGGAGTTAACCTAGAATTAAAAAAAAAAATTTAGTCCTAAGGTTCTGCCTAAAGTGCTCAGGTATAATGGACCCACAGCTGACCCTGTGTAGAGAAAAGCTAAGTACCTATTCTTTCTCCACAGTCTCTTGTCACACAGCCACCATCCCAGTTCAGGCCTTAATCTCTAATCTGGACTATTACAATAGCCTTCTTCTTGGTCTCCCCGTTTCATCTCTTTAATTCTTACCCCAGACAACTGCCAAATCGATATTTCTAAAACACAAGGGAAGGCAGCATCACTGCAAAGACGGCCTGGAAGCGTTTGCTTTGGATTGGTACTCCTAATACAAAAGAAATTTCCATCTCCTATGGTACTTACTACTTGTATGATCTTGGGCAAGTTACCTCACAACTCTAAAATCTGGTCTTTGTTGAACTCTTAGGTGTGTTTTAAACTCTACTGAGTCCAGGAAACAGTCACAAAGACAAGTTTAAATCCAGAGAAGTCTGAACTATGTCAATTAAAGTTTGAATGAGAGGGGGGGAAAGAGGTTACCAAAAGCATTTTTTAAAAAACAATCATAATGTGACACATCAGTTAAAACTGTTCCCGTGTTCCCACTCCACACTATATCAATTGTATTCATTTCCATTATATTTAGCACATTGTTTGGATGATAAAGTGCCCCAAATACAATTTCACTTCAGTATACTTTAGCATCATAAATGGAGAGCTGGACAGAGCCTCAGAGGTCATCTAGTTCAATCCCCTTAATTTACAGATAAAGAAACTAAGGCCGAAGAAGGTAAAGTGAGTGCCCTAGTAACAGGCATCTATGATAAAATATCAGCCCAATCAGTCGATCCTGGACTATTAGCAACCCAGGAGACAATTCCAATAGATTTTTGAGCCCCTCTAACAAAAGATAGGATATCACTAAGTATGAGACCTAGGAGGGTATTTGGCAGGATCAGACTAGCCAATAACCTGATACGATTTATCTGCTAGGAGAAATTTCTGAAAGAAAATATTAAGAGTTTGTGTTTTTATTAGCTATGTACTCTCACTCAGTGTCAGGTTCCTCATCTGTGAAATGGGGATAATAAAAAGTCAACTTACTTTATGGAGTTATTGTGAAGAGCAAATCAGACAAAATATATAAAGCAATTTGCAAACCTTAAAGTGCTACGTAAATGCTAGCTAATGTGTTGTTGTTGCTGCTGCTACTACTGGTGATGATGATGATGCTGTTGTTCTCCTTTCTTGGCACTCGCAGCAGAAAGAAAATTTTGAGAAACTCCTAGCAAATATCATTTGGTTCCTGAGAAATGCAGGTTTTGCCAAAATATAGATTTTGTGCTTTTAAAAATGTATGGAAAATGCAAGCTTTTAAAATACTCAGTTCTCTGGGTCACTCTCCACTTTTAATGGGTTTCACAAGCATCAATTTTTAAAGACCATTTCATTTTTTTCTTTTGCTCTTACCATACCAAAAGGTAATCATTATGGTGAATTCATTTCATGATTGTGTCAGGTCCATCCAAAGGACATTTACCGAAAGAAGTTTTGATGGTTCTATGAATGCCTTATTGTGCCTTTTCCCTTGTAACTTTAAACAAAGAAATTCCAATGTCTTTTAGCTTGGGTTTTTTTTTTCCCTGATTCAAATTAGTGCTGCTCTCCCTATGTGAATTTCTAAGGAGTTCAAGATTATTTTATTATTTCCAGGCTGTGAGAAGAGAAATTTGAGTGTCCTCTAGTGAATAAAATATTGATTGTATGTTGTATACAGGTCATGGAATCCCTTCAATAAAAATTAATATCTTCTGCCTCTTTAGGCAGTTTCTTGTCTTAATTTGCTGGTTAAGTGCTAGTAAACAAAACAGTTAGGAAAAGTTGGTCACTTTACTACCAAAAGGGCCACACAGCCATTTACTGGGTCTTAAGAGTTATAATTATCCAGAATCAAGATTGAAATATCATAATGGGCTTGGGACTAAATGAGACAGGGTAAGTTGGTTTTCATCAGTTTAAGTAACATATGATTGACCTAACTTGAGGGTGAACTCAATTAAAATAGGGTTTCTTGAATGTTTCATCTACATTTTGCTTAGGCCAAATAATAGTAAGTCTAGGAAAGCATTTTGGACTTGATTATTTTCCTCTTCACAGAAATTTCTCTACTTTTATCCATTCAATATTTGATTGATTGATTTTTGCTAAATTGTTTTTCTCTTCCTTTTTTCTTTCTTAAAAATTATTTGTGGGAGGGGAGAGAGGAAGGATAAAAAGGAAAATTTAAGTTATGTTAAAACAAGATATCAAAAAAATTTTTAAGTGTATTATACATCAAGCACCATGTTTTTTTTTTCCTTTTAAAAATATTTATTTATTTTTATAGTTCCATTCAGTTCCACAAGCTTTTGAGTTCCAAATTTTCTCCCCTTCCCCTCCACTCCTTCTCCAAGGTGACATGGGATTTGATATAAACTCTACATATACATTCACATTGAATATATTTTCACAGTAGTCATATTGCAAGTAATAATTATAACCAATGGAATAAACCAGAAGAAACAAAACAAAACAAAGATCAGTAAATAGTATGCTTAGATCTACATTCAGACTCTATAATTCTTTCTCTGGATGTGGATAGTATTTTCCATCATGAGCCTTTTGGAGTTATCTTAGAACCTTGCACTGCTGAGAAGAGCCAAGTCTATCCAAGTTAGTCTATAACTGTGGCTGTAACTGTGCACAATAACCTCCTGGTTCTGCTCCCCTCGCTCAGCATCAGTTCATATAAGCCTTTCCAGGTTTTTCTGAAGTCTGTCAGGTACTATGTTAAATGTCGGTTGTTGTTATTTGTCATTTTTCCTTTGTTTTCAAAGAAGACCAATGATATCACTGGATGATGTCTTGACTCATGAGTGAATTGGATTTAAGTGAGGCAGAGTTTGCAAAAAGTCATCAGCCTCACTTACTCTTCCAGAGTCATCAAAGTCCAGTAGCAAGACAAAAGTCAAGATAACTGACAATGGGTTGCAGTGGATGACCTTGTTATCTTCAATGTCTGATCAGACTTTTAAGTACCCCACAGCACCTGCTTCAGCAACCTTCATGGCCATTGAAACAAATTGTTCTTGTCTACTCATTCTCCCGGAAAAGTCTTCACATGGTTAGACAACCCCCTCAAACTTACCAAGAAGCTTAAGGCCCATCAGTTACCCTCATACCTGGTTTAGCCTATCTGCCAAGAGAGTTTAACACAGCGGTTCTCAACCTGTGGGTCGCGACCCCTTTAGGGGTCAAACAACCCTTTCACAGGGGTCACCTAAGACCATCAGAAAACACATATTTCCAATGGTCTTAGGAACCAAGACACCACTCCTCTGTCCATCTCAAGGCAGGTCCACTTTGGGACAGCTTTAATTGTTAAAAAGTTTTTCCCTACTTCAAGTTTCAGTTTCCCTCTTTATGGCTTCTACTCATTGCTCCCAGTTCTGCCTTCAGGAACCAATGAGAACAAGTCCAATCCTTCCTTCATCTGCTGTATCTCCCTTACATCATCGATTCTCCAGGCTCAATCCTTTTGTAGTAACTCCAGGTCCTTCACCATCCTGGGAATAGAACAGAGGTTTGTACCACAACCTCTGTGTTGTTGTAACACACCATTTGTAGATCTGACCAAGGCCTTTGATACTGTTAGTCATGAGGGCTTATGGACAATTATGTCAAAATTTGGTTGCCTGGAGAAGTTCATCAGTATTGTACATCAATTTCATAATGGCATGCTTGCCCAGGTTCTAGATAATGGACAATGCTCTTGTGCCTTCCCATTCCAGTAGAGTGAAACAAGACTATGTGCTTGCTGCCATGCTTTCTAGCATGATGTTTTCAGCCATGTTGTCAAATGCTTTGAATGAGGATGAACAGGGCATCAAGGTCAGCTATCACACTGATGATAAATTCTTCAATTTGAAAAGGCTACAAGCCAAGACCAAAGTAGAGGGAATGTTGGTGAGTAGTTTTCTGTTTACAGATGATTGTGCACTCAATGCAGCCTCTGAAACGGAGATACAACAAAGTATGGATCAATTCTCTGCTGCTTGTGCTAATTTTGGCCCAACAGTTAACACCAGAAAAACACAGGTGCTCCATCAGCTACCACCATACCATCCATGCGGGGAACCATCGCTTACATCAAATGGAGAAGTTTTGAATGCTGTGTAAATTCACTTAACCTTGGTAGTGTACTTTCCAGGGACGTTGGATATCATTGATAATGAGGCTGACACACTCATTACCAGTGTTTAGGAGGCTCTGAAGGAAAGTATGGGAGAGAAGAGGTATTAGACTGACTATCAAATTGTTGTATGCTTGTAAAACCTGGACAGTCTAACCCAGCTCCATGCCAGGAAACTGAATCACTTCCATTTGAATTGTCTTAGGAAGATTTTGAAGATCACTTTGCAGAATAGGTACCAGACACTCAATCCTTACTCGAACTAAACTGCCAAGCATTCAAATTCTGCTTGAGAGAGTGCAACTCTACTGGGCTGGTCACATTGTTTGAATGCAAAACATATACTTGCCAAAAAGATTATTTTATGGAGAACTCATACGGGGCAGATGTTCACACGATGATCAGAAAAACTGAAACAAGAATGCTCTTAAGGTCTCTCTCAAGAACTTTGGGATTGATTGTGCTACGTGGGAGACACTGGCACAGGATGCCTCAGCATGGCGTGCCCACATCAGAAAAGGTGCTGTGCTCTATGAGCAAAGCAGAATTGAAACAGCTCAAAGGAAACACAGGATTCACAAATTTGGAGAATCTACCCCAAATGTTCAGTTGGACTATTTGTGCCCAACCTGTGGTAAAGCATCCAGAGCCCATATTGGTCTGATCAGTCACAGTTGGGACATATTGAAACTTGACTTTAGTACAGTGATGTCGTTTTGGTCCTATTTGAGAACGAAGGACAAGAACCATACACTCTTCTGGACACTCCAATTATAGTGATCAATCTTGGTCCCAAAGAACAAATCTTGATACCTATTTCCCTACACTCAGTAGTGAAGTGGGGATCTAGATGTTGCCTTACATATACTATTAAGTAGTTATTTTGTCAATAAGATTTGGCTTTACTGTTTGTTACAAAGAAGGGTTCCATCTTAAGATCACAATAGCAATAGATTTAGAGCTGAAAGGGACCCTAGAGATCTAACTCCTTTACAGATGAGGAAACTAAGACCCAGAAAAGTTAAATCTCTTGCCCAAGGCCACATAGGCAATAAATAGCAGAGCAGGGATTTGAACTCAGGTCTTCTGATTCTGTTATACCATGGTTTGGGAGGAGGGAAGGATGGAAAGCAGGATTTAAAAATAGCTATAAGTTGGGGTGGCAAGGTGGCTTAGTGAATAGAGCATCAGCCCTGGAGTCAGGAGGACCTGAGTTCAAATTTGACTTCAGATACTTAACACTTACTAGCTATGTGACCTTGGACAAGTCACTTAACCCCAATTCCCTTGCCTTCTCCCCTGCAAAAAACAAACAAATAAAAACAAAATAGCTGCAAGAAACAAAAAAAGGACATATGAGACTTTTTAAAATTTTCATAAAATTGAACATGCTCTTATAAATTGACAAGTTTTTTTAAATGCTTCGTGGATGACATTTTAGGACCCCCATTATTTCCTTTAATAACTGTACCTAGTTACTCCCTCACTCCTATTTGTGTAAGGTGTTTTTTTTTCAGTGTTAATACACTAAGGATTCTTATTCACATAGAAATTTTTCTTCTTTCTGATTGACCATTCAGAAACAAGTAGCTATGGAGCTCTCACAGGACCCAGAATTATATATTCAACATCCTCTCAGAATCATGACTCCTGATCCCCCACAAATGTGTATCCTTTAAAACAAAAGGAGTTTAATCAAATAGCATAGTAAATAAAGTAACAAGAAAAGATCCTCCCGTGTCCAAGTATTACATACCCTTCCATAGATTACTGTGCCACCGTTTAGATAATAAACACATAAAACAAGCATGACATAGGACATATATGAAGGACACACATAAGGGAAATATATATGGCAAGGAAATATGTGTAACATCTATTAGTGAGCCAGAACATATGCACAGACAGGATTATTCACACCTATGACACTGAGAAGCTGCTAATGTCCACTGGTTATATTGTTTTACTACCTGAGTTCAAATCCATCCTCAGACGCATTAGCTCTGTGACCCTGAATAAGTCACTTAACTCTATCTATTTTAGTTTCCTCCGCCATAAAATGGGAAAATACTACCTCCCAGAGTTACTAGAAAAGCAATTGATATAATATTTTTAAAGCACTTAGCACAGTGCCTGGTACAGATACTTAATAAATGGTTCTTTCCTTCCTTCCTTCCTTCCTTTCTACCTATATATTATCTGCTAATGGTCACTTCTTTACTTTCTTCTGGAGATGTCATCTCTGGCAAGTACATTGTCTATGCTACACATTCTCTCTGTTCTGAATGTAATGTTTCCTTCTCCATAGGGCTTCATTTACTTCTTCCAGGCATCTCTCCTGTCCTCTTAGCTGCCAGCCTTTTCTCTGCTACAGTTTTCAAGGTTTCCATTCTTTAGGACTGCCTGATAGACTTTTCACTATTTTCTAAGGTACAATGACTTAAAAAAAAAAATCTCCCCATCAAGAGCAGATTAAAAGCGCTTTTGGTTACTGGAGTTTTGAGTCACCACAAGCCATAGGTATAGGTAAGCCAACAAAATCCAACCAGGAGCCCTCAGGTAAAGTTAACTCTACTTTTTTGATTTGCTGTGTCTGTTTCTGATGTAAAGTCCGTAGTAGTTACAAAGAACTATCTGACTTAAGAGTTGGAGAATTCATTGTATCTTCCCTTCAACTCTTGATGGAGATTTTGTCCATTTCAAGGACTAAAACACAGACACAGACACAGACACAGACACAGACACAGACACAGACACACACACACACACACACACACACACACACACGGCTAAACCATTTAACCTCTCCCTCACTTGGTAAGTACCATGCCTGGCACATGGTAAGTGATTGAAACAATGCTTGTTGACTTGACTCTCAGAACCTGTTTCTCATGACTTCCAACTCTAAATCTATGATTCTATAATCTATAAAACAGACTAAGTGTAAGAGGGGAAGGGAAGGGAACAAGCATTTATTAAGGCCCTACTATTTTCCAAGTATGTGTAAAGCCCTAAACCCGTTTCAGTCGATGATCAGTGGTTCTCAACCTTCCTAATGCCATAACCCTTTAATACAGTTCCTCATGTTGTGGTGACCCCCAACCATAAAATTATTTTCATTGCTACTTCATAACTGTAATTTTGCTACTGTTATGAATCGTAATGTAAATATCTGATATGCAGGATATATTTTCATTGTTACAAATTGAACATAACCCACAGGTTGAAAACCGCTGGATTAGTACTTTACCCTCTATGTGCCTGCCTCTCCCTGTCTGTGAATTAAAACTAATTAAAAGACTACCTACAGTTATACCATGAGGAATAATGTCTGCATTCCCTAAGCTCCTTGAAAGAAAATTACTCTAAACCAAAAATCCTGTTAAAGTAGCTTCAGAAGAAAAGTAAATTTTCTCATCCTGACTTTCTCAGGGAAATTTTTGAGCAAAACCTTCAAGAGCGACAGCGATGGCTACAAGGGATGAGATGATCAAGTCATCAAATTTAAGTTTGTAGGGTGTTGTTTTTTTACCATTCAAACCTGATTTCATTGATACTGGGAACTATTGGCATAGAAATTCCTTCCACCACCACATATTAGCAACTGGTCTGTAATTTATAGCCTTAGAGAGCTCTGTAAGGCACTGAGAGCTTAAGTAATTTACTCAGTCATTCAGCCAATGTGTCAGAAATAGGACTTGAAGACCTGCTCCTTATCTACCGTACCACACTACCTTTAACATTGTACTTATTTCCATATTAATTCTTCAAATGCTTCTCCATCTAACAGTAATCTGATCTTTGAAGACTTCCAGTGAAGGAAAACCCAATCTTTTACAGGCAGCCCATAACACTCTGGAATCATTCAGTTTTTCCTGACATCCAACTGAAATTTGTCCCTTTGCAACTTCCACCCCAGAAATAAACAAGTGACACGTGTATATATATATGAAGGTGCTGAAATACTCTGTATGCTTTTCATAGATTAGAAAATTGAAGGGCCTATACTCAACTCTTTCTGCTTAAAGTCTTTGACACAAAGGACTTCAACCGAAAAATGCTCCTACAGAACCTAAATCAGAGCAGATTTGTCTCCCAGCTCTCTTCATCCCCACAATATGTTTCTACCAAATTCCTTTTATGCCATCTCTCTCCAGCACAAAGTGGGGAAACTGATCAGACACATTCCCTGCATGCCACCCATCCCACAGCCTCCAGGTCCCAGCTGTATCGTTAACCTCACACATTCACAGTCAAATTAGCTCCAGTTTGCAAATCCAACAGCTTTCTTGATGGAAAGGGGTTCCTCTTTCCTCCTCCACCTCCCCCCTTTTCTTGACTTGACAAACTGGCAGCTCCAGACATGTCATCCCCTGAAACCTTATGCCAACTTGTCAGGCACTATTGGGGAAAACGAACTTCCTCCTCCACAGTCCCACCCTTCCTCTCCCTTCCCCATCACCACCACCCTCCCTTAATAGGGCATTGCAACAAATGCCTTCCCTTCACTGATTTCCCTGTCAAGGTTCTGGCAGGGATGAGAAGGTGGGACAGAGCCAAGTTTTCAGTTGGGGGGAAAAAAACTGGACTTGTGTAGTCTGTATGCAGAAAACCTTGGCAGATGAGAATTTGGAAATGCAGCCAATGAGGCAAGGGTTTAATCTGGGAGAAAGCCCCTCACAAGCAGGCAGTTGGCACAGAGGAAAGGAAACCACAAAAACAACAAGGCACTAACATTAAAAGCTGGGTTTACACACACCAAAAGAAAAGGAAATTCAGAGCTAACTTCTTTATCCCTTCTTATAACTCATCACAACAGGATGAATTTTGCAGATGGAGTTTCCTCTTTGGGACTGGGAAAGGCTGAGAGATGCAAACACAGTAAGTTTACCTTGCTCACCATCGTAATTGCAGCAGAATGTCTCATTCATTTCTGTGCTCTCAAAGATACCTTCTTCTTAAGGATTTTTAAATGCCCTATCAGCAGTTCCCATTTTACAGCTGGAAAAGCCAAGCTCCAAGCAAATGAAACAATTTATCCAAAATCACCCAGAAAATGGGGAGACATAGGGGATGGAATAGAGCAAAAATAGTCTTCTGTATCAGTGACTAGATCATATTTCCTCTTCTAATATAAAACTTTTTTTCTGAAAATCATTTAATTACTCCTCCAAAAATCTCAATTACCTCGAAGGTATCTTAGATTTTAGTGGAACAGCCTGGTATTTGGTTTTAAACCAAATTTGGTGCCATTGTCTGGGGCTGAGTTCCCCACACAATTGCGGGATTAACCAATGGAACTTCTTTTCCCCTATCAGTACTGCCAATGCAGTACTAAAATGTAACAGCATTTCTATCTCTGATGCTTCTGGGAACTGTTCAATGTTATTGTAAACTTGTTTTGGTCAAATATAAAATTTATAAAAGTTTCCTTCTACAATTTTAAATACAGACAGCTGGGTAGACAGGAACAATTTGGTGGTGGGCTTTTGTTTGTGATTCTCTGCCTACCTCTTACTTCTTTCAGGGGTTAAAATTATACCTTTGTAAACAAGTATTAGTGCTAAGACAAGGAGAGTTGTATAGTGGATAAAGAGCCAGTCTTGGTATCAGGCAGACCTAGAGTTTAAATGTTACCTTCCATCTATATTAGCTGTATAACAACCATGGACAAATCACTTAACCTCTCACTACTCTAGGTCATTCTTGAAGACTGAATTACAGGTGAGTTGTCAATCTAAATCTGTGGAAATATCCTTTCACTGACAAAAATCACATGGCCGGATTTTTAAAAATTATCATGTTTCTCTGTTTAATATGTAGTAATTATTCTTATTACCTATATAGACTTTATCTTCTTATAAAGGTAACAACTTCAAAATGAAAATGATTGGCATATTAAGAAAGTAATGATTTTCATTCTTGTGAGGATTTTAGTTGGAGTCACAAAATAACTTTAAGAATAGATTCAACAATAAATTCTCACTGCATTAGTGTTTTATAAACCTATCACTACAGAATTTGGAATTTAGTTGGAATACCAGAAAGGGCATGAAAAATAATTCATGCAAGTTTGAAATTTAGATGAAATTCCATAATAGATTGATTACTGCTGTGGTTATATGACTATTTGGAAACTTCTGTTTGTCTCACCTATCTGGCAATACCAGATCATATTTAATCCACTTGATATGACAATATGGCTTTGAGAGTTTGCAAGGTGTTGATATATAATTTCTCCTGAGACCATATAACGTGACAACTTGCCACATTAAATCTGAAAAGGTGATATGTTCTGTGAACAGTCCTCCATCATGCCAATACCACTCTTATCCACTAATAGCTTTTTAAAACATTCTTATTCACAGCATCCCATTTAAAACTGTTTGTCCACTAGAGAATATTCTAAGAAGGATTCCCTGAGTCTTTAATTTTCCTAGAGCAAAAATTCCTAGTAAGAACCAAAGCTCTGGCTGCCATCTTTCCATCTAAAAAGGCACCAAAATACTACTATCATTATTCACTCCTAAATAAAGTAATTCTATTTGGCCTCACTACTCACACACATATAATACTAATGGCACTCCTTCCATATAGTTCCCATGTGGTCATTAGAGCAGGAAACCTAGAGTAGGTATACCAGTTGCCATTATCTCCAGAAAAGCAATGCATTGTTTACCTCCATATCACAAAGACCTTGTCCCACTGAAACTGAGCTTACTGTTTCATTGTCAACAACTTCCCCTTTCATCCTTGAGTTTTTTTTAACCAACATTCCTTTTACGTCCATATTTAAAGGGAAAATTTACTTCTGAGGACATCAGATTCATTGCAATACTCTCTACTAGTGTCCACTTATTTTTCTATTATGCTCCAATTTAGAAGACTAGAAAGAAGGAGGTGGGAATACTTCTTGTTCTTTACTAACACTTTCAGACCATTTTTCAATGACCATGCCTCAAAGAACTTTTTTTTTTCCAGGCAAAGTAAAACAAAGTTTATTAAAGATTCACCATAATGGGTAGACTCTTAAGGAGCCTAAGTATTTGTGACACTTGTATTGACAAACATGCCAGAACAATCTGACACAGACTAAGGCTGCCCTAGATTGAGTCTCAGTGTCTTCATGGAAGCAAGATGGATCTTATATACAGAAAGACTGTGGGAGGGATCTAGTGGGAGAGATCTAGGAGTGGTCTAAAGGAGGGGTTTGGGGAAGGTCTTGAGGGGGAGTCTAAGGAGGATTTTGAAGAACTGAGGTCTGACTCCAGGAATGGGATTAAGGGTGGGAAATAGCTGAAGGCTACCTGGAGATGACAGACAATGGAGGGCTAGGCTAGTTTAAGGGTAACAGATTTGGGTATAGATATTTTGATAGGCTCAAGGGTAGGAAATATCTGGACAATGGAAGGCTAAATTAGGTTAGGAGTAACCAAGATTTGGGCCTAGTGATAATGAAAGGCTTATGGCCTCAGGGAAATGCCTCATCAAGTCGGAAGATTCAAAGAGAGTTCAAGGGGCTTCCCAGAGCCTGTACCCCATCAACCCTGATATAACAGCTTCCCCTTCCTTGGCCATTCTTATATTCTCTATCTTACTTTGGGGTAAATGAGTTTCTCTTTCAAATTCCAACTCTTTTATTCATTACTCTTCAAGGACTTTTTTCCATTGAAATGTTTTTTAATAACTGCTAGCAGTCATGTGAAATAGGTCAGGCAATTATTATTATCCTTATTTTACACATGGGGAAACTGAAGTCCTGAAGTTGAGGTTTAGGGGTGCTGGAACCCTAAAATAGCTACATGCAGGTCTTGCCCAAATGAATTCAACCCAAGCCTTCTTTCAGCCAAAGAAAAACAGGATTTATTAAAAATCTGCCTTATTGGCCAGGAATTGGCTTAAGGAATATAAGCATTTGTATCTCTAATGCACAAATTGAATCTAAGCACTTTCATGGAAGCATGGTGGATCTTACAATACATAAAGACTGTGGGAGGGATCTAGGGTTGGCCATGTAGTTGGAGGTAACTGAAGAATGGGTCTAAGGAGGACTTTGATGGGAGTGGCCTGGGGTGAGGGGTCTAAGAAGGATCTGATGGGAATGGGGTCTAGATAGGATCAAGGGTAGCTTTACAAAGCCAGTGGTAACAGAAAAAGAAGGGAAATTGGGCATAGGCTATAATGAAAGGTCAGTTGATAGCCTCATGCAGACTTACAATGAAAGGCCAGCTAAAAGGATTAAGATTTAAGAAGAGTTCAAGGGGGTTTCCAGAGCCCGTACCAGGGGCTACCCAGAAGTTAAATGACCTTCACCAGGATCACACACAACAAGAACAAGTCTCAAGGTGGATCTGAATCCAGGTTCCCTGACTCCACATTTAGTGCTTTATCCATTATGCTATTTTAACTTTCTTATTTCTAAAAAATAAAATGGGTTGGGAACAGGCTATATTTTAGTTCAACATTTATTAATGTCCTCACAGTATGAAGTGGCTGCCTCACCTTCTTCCCAAGAACATTCAGTGAACCTGAGGCTCTCACCCTCTCCACTTGCAGCTATGGAGAGGATACTGTGAAGTTGATTTGTCATTCAGATTGTGCCTGCTGAAACTGCACATGTGAGGTAGTACCAAAATGCCACTATTTCCACGATAATTCAGGTGAGGCAATAACTTTGCTGCTGGGTTTGAGGTATAGTTTCATCTTGTTTCCTGCCTAGTAGCACTGGACCAATTCCATTTTCTAGGACTCTTTTTAGTTGGATTTTCGTAGCTTTTAATGCAAGAACATAATGACAATGTCAGCTGAAATGAAAATAATCTAGGCCTTCCTGCAGATTCAGTGACTCCAAGTTTTCTTCAAATGTCCCACCTGTAAGATCCAGCTTTACACAAATCACAAAAGGAGGGTCAGCATCCTTGAAATGCCATATTGGAATCTTTGGTTTGGGTCTTTCCTTAGAGTCTTCATAAGAGTAGAAACCCTTCTTGATCTTGTTTTTATCAACATCACAGAATGCAACAAACTTTTTTCTGAATTACTGGGGATAAGCTTCTATAGAGTTTTCTTCCCTGTTTGCCAGCATTCCAGATAGCAAATGATGTCCGATGCTGAAGAGCCCTTTCTTCCAGGAACTGGACTTGGTGTTGCCAGATGGTGCTTTCTAGGACTGAGTGTGTTGCTGCATATGGATGGTATCAATAGAGGAAAAGGCACTGTTCAACCAGAGAGACTCCACGACTCTTTTGGAGATGATGATAAAAGAATAATAAGTCCTCAGGCACACCCTTACCACTCTCATCAAATTTTCCAACTTGGGAAAACCATTTATGGGAGCAGAACCAGGTAGGTATGATCACTGTTGGGCCATAAGAAGTAAACACCTGAGTGATACGTTGCTTAGATGTTAGATTATTGAGCCACGTAATAAAGTTGCTTAGATATTAGATTATTGATCTGCTTATAGCGCTCAGTAGAGTTTGGGGGTTCTCTCTTCACTTGGTACCCTATGATACTGTTTGGATGTTGAATTGCAGCATTGTATTGCAATCTCACCCTCTGAGGCATCATCACATTATCCGAATCCTAAAAACAAAGGTAAGACCCAGAACTCTGTGCTTTTGCCTGATTTTTAGAAAATCCAACTTCTCGGGGAGGAGAATCATGACTTCCAGTGATTACTCCGATGCCTAAAGTTTCTAACCTAATCTTCCCTTTGCTAATTATGTGCATTGACTTGTCCTTTCTGGCATCATTAAAGATGGAAACCTCCAAGGTGCCTTCAAAGTCTTGCTCCAAAACAGACTGCAAACAGTCATCCAACTAGCACTCAGCACTGTGAACACGAAGAATGATGGACACTTGGATCTTAAGAGTCACTCTCCCGTCTTTGGACGGCTAGCTGTGCCACGGTCTGGGCAGAGGTACAGGATGAGGAGGAAGGAAGAAGCTGGTCGGTGTCAGCAAGGACTCTATCTGCGCTGGACACCTCATGTGTGTCCCGAGCAGCTATTGCCCTGTCACTGTTCCACACTGTGGGAAAAGGAAGGAGGGCAACTTCTCCCAAAGAGAACCTACACGAGGTGGGAGGTCAAACCTGGCTAGGTGCCGTGAGAAGGGAAATAAGGAAGACGTGAAACGCTTTCTACAAGCGCTGCCCTCAGGGCCTCCATCCGCGACTGATAAGCGCCCATCAATGGAGATGTTAAGTCCTTGGGTGCATCAAAACCGCTCTTCCTCGCCACTTGTGGGCAGTCAGTCCCCTGCTCCTCTGCTTCTTCTGCCTAGTTTCCCCTAGCTCTAGCTGCCAATTAGCTCTAAGTTCTTTTTTAATCCACCTGCACCACAGCTGAGGAACAACTCTCACTGCTCTCCGTCACACAGCAGGGGAGCTCTGTGGCACCTACCACCCCCCACTTCTTCCACCACAACTGTCCAGCTCGCCACTCCCAAGGCTCCTCCACCAAGAACCCACGTGACTCGGGGACGCAGGGGTGAAATCTCGACCTCCAACCAGTCCTAGGATTGGTGAACAGAGAGATCTGACTCAGGAGGCAGCTTTGAGACAGAAGAGAACAGATCTGGGGAGGAGTAGACGAGCCGGAAGTAGAGCCATGGTTCCCTCTCAAAGAACTTTCCAGTAAAGTTAAGGTCCGTGCAGTCTGATTGAACTATCGTCCTCCCATATTTGTTGCTCCATGCTACTGACCTGCAGATCATTCTTTCTAACTTTTTCAATAATTTTAGTGCAACAGTAACAGCAATATTGTTTTAAGAACAACTTTGAACCACTAAGTCATTTTGGCTGTTATAAATACCCAAATTAACTACAAAGGAACTATGAAGGAAGATGTTATCTGTATCCAGAGAAAGAAATTATAAATAGATGTATAGATTGATTTTATATATATACGTATACACATATATATGTATACATGTATATGTCTGTGTGTATGTATATGTATACATATACATTATGTGTGTGTGTGTGTGTGTTTGTGTTTAAATGGTAGCCATCTCTAGGACAGAGGAGGAGGGAAGAAAAAAGGGAAAAAAGAAAGTTACGTGACAACTATTATATATTTAAAAAGAACAGCAAGTCATACGCAATGGATTTGCCATTTCGTGTTTAATCATCTTTATTTTCTACTCTACTATGTCATGGAAATGCATGTGTTATTTCTTAAGTTCAGAATAAAATAAATAAAACTTTTTTAAAATGATAATTTTAGTGCTTAGTAATCCTCTCATCCCCATGCCATGCCATCATCTTCAGGGAATTCAATATTTATGTTGAAAACCCCTCTGACAACTTCATCACACAATTCTTCAACATCATCAACATCCTCCACTTTACTTTAGTCACCTATCACCAGAATCAGACCTTAGACTACATCTTGGAAGTAGTCTGAAACCCAAAACTTTAATATTTTATTCTTTGACCACAACCACATATTATTACTTCTCCCACATTTTATTGACCCATCCTTATTATCCCTATTCATCTCTCCCATTCTTTGCTTGTCTCTGTACTCAGCCTCAGCAACATGGTTTCTACTATAACATTTCCCTGTTTATTAGCCTAGAAGCCCAGACTTTCCCCATCCCTCCAACCTTCTACCTTTCCTAGTCTTTGAATCTTCTAACCTGGATAATTCCTGTGATCTGTTTGATTTACTTCTGTTTTAGAGTTATCAGTTGAGTATCACTCTGTTGAGTATTAGTCATGAAACAGACTGAGGAGAAATCCACAAAAATTAAGTGATTTCACTCACTACAAATTTATCTAATCCAACCCTCATTGTTTCTTTACAGACTCTATCTCATTTCCCAAGGTGATTATTTCAAACATTTTCTTCTCTGCTCTTGTCACCAATGATTCACCTACTTCACTGGTAACTCTGACAGAGGACTGTTTTGGAAATTCTGGACATGGTCTATTCTGGGAATTCTGAAGGCACTGTAATTCTTTATGTGGTCAGCTCTCAGAATAAGGCTGGCAACAGAGATCAGGACAGGAACTTCTCAGATAAACTCCTTAAAGAAAACCTACCAAACCCTCATAATGCAACTGAAACTATCCCTCTCCAAAGGTGCCAATGATTTCCAAACTGCCAAATCTAATGACTTCTTCTCAGCCTTCATCCCTCTTAACTTCTCTGCATCCTTTGACATTGTTGATCACATCTCCTCTTGGCTTCTCTCTCCTCTCTAAGTTCTCATTATTTTCTCCTGGTTCTCTTCTTCCCTATACCTACATAGTAACCACTAGTGCCTACTTTTTTCCAACTTCTAACTTGTCATAAGGTCTATACTGGGTATAAGGATTGCAGAGGCTACTGAGAATGCTGTTATCAAGCCAACAGGCAAACCAAGCAAGTGAAAGAGAATTTAAGACAATTTCTAAGCTGACATGAGTTTACCATAGATAAGAGTCTGTCTGGCTCAAGAATAATACCATGCATTTTTAGAAGCTCTCCATAGAGTACATGGCTTCACATAACACTTAAGGGTAAACATTTCAAAGTCTGAGCAAATGCTAGCCCTTGTGGAAAAAGCTTCTGAAGACAGGTTTCTGAAAAGTACAGTGGGTGCTAGAGCATGTGTGATACCACCCGTGTTAACAGGTACCAACAGACATACCAACAGTGTATTGCAGAAACTAGATAAGCTGGCATGATTTGGTCATGGCCTTTGTCTTTATGGCAGTTGACTGAGGCATTGGACATCTATAGCTGGGAACCATCCCTTTTCAAAGCATCCCAATCTGGTCATACATACTTTCCAAGGACCTAAAGAATCTATTCCCTGTTTCATGATTCCATATTTAAGATGAAAGGGCTATATAAAAATCCCCCATGACCACATTTCCCTAAAACTAATTTATTTAGGAGATATTATGCAAAGGTAGTAATAATGACAATAATATAATAACTTGTATTTATATAGCATCTTGAGGTTAACAAAACATTTTAGGCATGGTACTGTGGAAAGCATGCTAAATTTGGAGTCAAAAGACTTAAGATTCAAATTTTGGGTCTTCTGTGTATTCTATGCATGACCTTGTACAAATCACTTAATCTCTGTGGGCCTCAGTTCCTCATCTATAAAATGAAGAAATTGGACTAGTTAACTTCCAAACTTCTTTCCTGTCCTAATACAGATTAAACTTAAAAGCTTATTATGTATACATTTTTCAAAGAGCTGGTTGTTAAACATTTATCAGAACATTGATGCTTAGGAGGTAGTCTTGTATTAACAACAAATGGCAAGTTAGCAATCTATAATGAAGTTTGACTCCATAGACTCTTCACTGGGACTGAAAAATCTAAAGCATCACCTTTATGCAGGAAGAGATGGAACTAGAATGGAGGAAGTAGGTAACCACAACAGGAAGCTGTTGGGTCCTGTGTTCCAAAGACTGAATAGATTTCCTACTACTAACTTCTTACTTGCCCAGACTTTAACCAGAAACATCTTCTCTCAATCAGTTTACTTTTCTGATTTTCAATCACAGAATCTCCAAGTTGGAAGAGACCTCAGTTGGTCTTCTAGTCCAAAAAGTAGCTGAATCAATCACTCTGTAAAAATTTTTAAGTACCCACTATGTGCCAGGAAGTGTAGTAGACACTTGCATTACAAAAATAAAAATGAAACAGTCCCTGAAAGAATATATAAAAAGGAA
This sequence comes from Pseudochirops cupreus, assembly GCA_028627135.1. Taxonomy (NCBI): domain Eukaryota; kingdom Metazoa; phylum Chordata; class Mammalia; order Diprotodontia; family Pseudocheiridae; genus Pseudochirops; species Pseudochirops cupreus. The sequence goes on from CM053584.1 coordinate 284,487,313, forward strand.
AGACAAGGACCAAGGATAGGGCTTTGTGCTACTCCCAACATTGGGGGCAGGATATGGATGATGGTGGTGGTGGTGGTGGTGGTGATGGTGGTATGGTGGTCCCACATAAGAGACTGAGAACGAGCTTGCAGACAGACAGGCCAAGAACCAAGAGAAAGTAGCAGTGTCACCAAAGAGAGAGAGAATATATAGGAAATGAAGTTGGTTAAGGGGGCCAAATGCTGCAGAGAGGCAGTAACTGAAGTGGTAATTCCTTCTAAAATAGCCCTCCCAAATGGTCATCTCACTGTGAGATCTCTGTTGATAGCCCATTAATTTCCAAGGCAGCAAATTCCATTTATGGAGAACTCCAGTTTTTAGAAATGGTTTCTTAAATCAGCTAAAATCCTCCTCTCTCTGATTTCTGCCCACTGCTCTGTATCAGCAAGCACCCCAGCACACCCAGGGCGGCTACTAGCACAGGTTCTTAGATCTGCTTTTCTAAAGGAAAGCAACTCAAAATGGGTTAACAATCTCACTTTAATCAAACATATCATTTACCTAGTTCAGGGGGAA
>CM053584.1:284488367-284518649 GCA_028627135.1 Pseudochirops cupreus
TCTAGACCCACTGCCCAATCACAAAGCTACAAGGCACGGGCATTCCTGGAAAACAAGCCTGGCGCCACAGGCTCCACATGACCACATTCAGCCTATTAGGGAACAGAGTATACTTTCAAATATCCAAGGGTCCTCAGTCACGTAGACACTTTAGCAAAGGGCCTAGGGGCAGGGAAGATCTTCAGATTCCCATAACATGCTCCTACTTCTCATCTCTAGAACCAGACAAAACATGGTCCATCCCTCTTCCACTTGAGAGTCTTTAGAGAATAGGAGAAACTCAACTTTCCTATTTGTGTATTCTTCCAGTTCTACAGTATATAGCACATTAATGTTTGAACTCACTGATTGCCAATACACCCTCCCTTGCTCTATCTTTCTGATATGCTGGAGGTCTCTCCTAGATTTAGAGTTAGAAGGAAAAGAGAAATCTATAAAGAATTTTCTCTCTCCTGCTTACCACTCCTATAGGCATTACCCAGGAAAATTGAGGCAAAACTCTCCTCTTTCAATGAGGTGGATTACCTTCCTAAACTCTGGGGAAACTCTGGCAGCCCTTCCCAATGTCTGTATTAGCCTTTGCCAATGCCAAGCACACATCATGAGTAGCCATGCATGTTGGTACAGCAAAAAAACCCTGATTTTGGAATTAGTTTTGCCACTTCCTAGCTCTTTTATTTTAGACAAGTCACTTGCCTTCTCTGATTTTCTGTTTCAGTCCCTATAAAATGGAGATAATAAAATTCATAGTATTTCGATCTTCACAAGATTTTTGTATCAAGTAAGTCAATGTACCTAAAGTTCTTTGCCATTCTTAAGTATAATACAAATATTGCTGAATGTGCCTTGCTCTGCTCATTGCATATTTCTGTTAGTGGCATCCCCATTCATTAAGTTATCACTGCTCCAAGTCTTGATATCATCTTTGCCTTTGCCTTTTCACTTACCTAAGTAGTTAATTTCTGTGAATTCTACTTCCTGAATCCATCTCTTCCTCTCTATTCTGATGATGGGTGCCCTAGTACAAGCTTTCATTTCCACCAGCTTGCACTGAAATAGTCTCTCTACCTTTATTCTCTTCCCTATTATTTAGTCCACTATTCTTACTGTTGTTGCTTGCTTATGTACAAAGCTGATTATGCCATTCCTCTTCTCAAAATTCTGTACTGGCTTCCTATTTTCCATTGAATAAGATTCATATTTCTTAGTTTAGCATTCAAGGCCCTCCCTAAACTAGGACAACTCTAACATTTACAGCCTTATCTCATATCCTCTCCCTCCATCTGTACTATGGTCCAGTCAAACTTGAATATTCATCATTCCCTGTAGACCTCTCTTCATGCACCAACCCTGTACTTCATGCTGTTCTTCCACCTGGAACGATCTCCCCATCTCTGCCTTTGAAGTTTTACCCACCTTCTAAAGACTAGGTCAAATGCCATCTCATCTATGAAACACTCCCAGAACCCCTTTTCCTTTCCCACTCTCAGTCCAGCATCTTTGTGTACTTCATTTTCATAAATATGATATTCCTATCATGTGCCATTTTTTATCTTGTTTGTAGCATAATAAATTATGAGCTCCATTATGGCAGAGCTTCAATTCAACAAGCAGTTATTTATTTATTTATTTGTTTGCTTTTTGGAGGGCAATTGGGTTAAGTGACTTGCCCAAAGTCATATGGCTAGTAAGTGTGTCAAGTATTTGAGGCCACATTTGAACTCGGGTCCTCCTGACTCCAAGGCCAGTGCTCTATTTACTGCGCAACCTAGCCACCCCTCAACAAGTATTTATTAAGAGTCTCTGATGTGCCAGGCGCCGTGCTGGGCACTAGAAGTACAAGGACAACATTAAAAAACAGCCCCTGCTCTTGAGGAGCTTACATTCTACTGCGCTGAACCAACACGTACACAAACTACTAAGCGTAGACTAAGGGGAGAGAGAATACAAAGCATCAACAGCTGGGAGAATAAGGAAAGGCTTTATTTAGGGGTAATCCACCTCATTGAAAGAGGAGAGTTTTGCCTCAATTTTCCTGGGTAATGCCTATAGGAGTGGTAAGCAGGAGAGAGAAGTAATTTGCTCAAGGTCACACAGCTAGTAAGTAGTTGAGGCTGGATTTGAACTCGGGGCCTGTGCTGTGTCCAAAGGAAAGGCTTTATGAAGGAGGCAGCATTTAAAGATGATGCTTAGACAGTATTAGGAACTGAAAGAGACAGAGGTGAAAAGAGAAAGCATTCCAGCCATGGGAAACCTCCCCAAAGGCATGATGATGGGAGATGAAATATCATATGTGGGGAAAGACTAGTAGACCAGGTTAGCTAGAATATAGTGTTCACAAGTGATAGAAATGGGAAATAATTCTAGAAAGATAAGTTGGTCTCAGCTTGAAGCCACAGTATGTTTTATTTAACTTTTATATCTCTCCCAGTCCCCAGCAAACAGCAAGTGCTTAATAAATGTTTGTGGAAATAAATAATATCTGTATAATAAAAACCTAGGGGGACCTGAATCACTGGCACTCAAACTGGGCCAACCCCTCTGCAGTCCTCCTCATCTGGATCAAACCTCCACCAGTGGATCAGCTCTGGGAATCCCCTGCTCAAACTAGGCTGTATTAAGCACTCCGCTTTGGTGAAAGTGATGGTAGGCCTCTGCCCTAGGGTTTTCCCAGAGACTAATAACAGTGATCTCCTCAGGTCCCAAATAACCTCCATCCAAAGCAGCTGCATTGGCAGCCCTCAGGCTTCCAGTGCATGCCTGACTTTGATTTAAATCCATGCTTTCAAAGGCAAAAGCCCACACAGTTCATAGAAATAAGGAAGGTCTAATCCTACTCCCAGTCATACGCAGAACATACCTACATTCCAGTGATTTTGAATAGACACAGAAGTTCTGTATTTGAGGACCCGGTCAGTCTGAATGTGCAAAACACTTAAATAGAAGCCTTGTTTGGGGGAGAACAATAAACACAATTTTGGGTAGGGGAAAAAATACACACCTTCTTTTACATGACTATAGCCCTAAGAAGCCAAGCAGCTCAAAGGCAGGACTCATGTTCCTCCTCCTTCGATTTTGCTGCCATATCAGTTTTTTTTTTGACCAGAGTTTTCCTCTTTTTACTCAGTAGCAAAAGTTTATACCTAATCTTTTTTTATTTTGTTAGCTTTTCTTAGCTCCTATCCCAGCAACTTCATTTTTCAAGTCCAGTAAAAATCAGACCTTTGGCTCAGGAAATGGAGTGATTTGAAACAAAAACTTTTATTAGATCAAGTAATTCAGCAGCATAATAAAATTGAACGGCATTAGTTGGTTAATGCTTCCCTTCCTTTCTGTTAGATGCCATCATTTACATTGGTATGGGATGAGGAAATACTGACTAACAATTATAGTGGTCCAAAAGTGGAATGGGTTGCCTCAAGAGATTATGGGGTCTCCCATGCCTCCATGTGGGGATGGTCATATACAAGGTCTTGCCATTACTCACAACTGCTGTACTTGCCCAATTAGAAACTCTAACATTCCCCTATCTGTCCACAAACTATGAGCACACCTCTCCCCATACTCCATCCTTGGCACCTGTTCTCTACCTTCACTGAGATGTCTACTCCCTCGACTCCTCCATATTTTCCCAGACTCTTACTTCACTTTCTTTCCTCTCCAATCTCAATCCAATAGTTAGGCATTGCAACTCTATGTCATTCTGTGCTCTTCTACCTTCTACTCCCAATCTCATTTTTCTCTGACCAAATCAAAAGTATGGATTACTCCCATCTACCTCCTTTGCTGCTATTCATGAGCTGAGGAAGAGAGATGGAGGAAATCCCATAACCATGATGAATGAGGATATTATAAATTCATTTTTCTTCAACACCAAATGGGCCCTCACTTTAGCAAGGCAGTCCTTGTAGTCTTTCGTAAATGATTATCTTTGAATTAATTTCCAGAAGAAATTATTCCAAACCATATCCTCTTCTCAGCTGAGGACCTTACCTCTTATTTTGCTTTAAAAAATAAAATAAAATAAAAATAAAATTGAGCTCTTTTGATGTAAATTCCTTATTTTCCCATACCCTTCATCTCAAAATCCCTTGATATCATCTGCCACGCTCTCCCTTTCTCTCAGTTTCTGAGGTGGTCCTTCTTCCTCCTTTCTCCTCCAAGGCCAGTCCCTCTACATATACACTTGAATCTCATCCCCTCTCATCTTCTCCAGCAGACTGCATCTTTCATCATCCCTCTCCCTCTGTGTTTCTGTCTCCCTCCCCCTCTCCGTTTTTCTGTCTCTCTCTTTCCTTGTCCCTCTGTCTCTCCCTTTCTCTCTCTTTATTTCTCCCCCTCTCATTTTCTCTATCTTTCTCTCTCCCTCTCCCTTCCCCCCTCTCATTCCCTCCCTCTCATCTTTAAACTTTTCCTATCATCTCCCTGTATTCTGTCTCTACCTCCTCTCTATATGAGCCATGTGGTATCATGGCTAAAGGGCTGGTCTTAAGACCAGGAAGCCGTAGGCTCAAGTCTCACCTCTGACACATGGCTTTGTGACTCTGGGTGAGTAAGTTAACTTCCCCTTGGTGAAGGTAAACATCAAAGGTTATAAATTGCAGGAAAGGTGCCAACTCTACTTTCCTCATCCAAAAGTTCCCTTTATGAAAGGAATCATAAGTCCAGTCCCTTTCTGGATCTTAAAACAAAATGAATGTTATGCCTTATAAAAGTCCCTTTGAACCTTGTGTTAAAACAAAAATTTTAGGATATGATGAAAATAACTTGATGTTTTTTAATGACCCAATCAATAATCAATAACCATTTCCTGAGTCACTGCTATGTGTAGTAGACACCATGATGTATCAGATATTTACGCTATGTTATACAAAGATAACTCTCATTCACATTTATCTGACCAATAACAATCATTATGTGAATATTTTATGAATTCTTTCCTAAATACTCAAAGACAGCCTGGTACAGTGGGAAAAGCATAGACTTTAAAGTAAAAAGGTGCAAAATCTGCCTCTGCAATTTAATATCTGTGTAATCTTGGGCAAGTCCCTTGTCCTCTCTGGGTCTCAGTTAATTCATCTGAAAAATGAAAGGTTTTGATGAATGGCCTGAGGTCCCTTCCAACCATTGACGTTCTGGCAAATGTTTAATAGTTGGCTCTCTAGGGGGGGAAAGGTATGCAGATAAGATACTTTTAAATTTAATTTGCCTTATTACCATTTTCTCCCATCCCTTTCATAGGTCTGAAGTAACAATCAGTAGAACAATAAATCAAAACCTGATTTGTCGTATTTGCTAATTTCCACAATGCAAATACTCACACTAAGAAATTCATAATCACCTTGTCAGCTGGAGCTAGCTCCAGCACACCCCTCTTTCCAGTTCTGTCTCTGTGGTTCTGCCTTAAAGTCAATGGCAAAATTAAATAAGATTGAATCAAGTCATTAAACTAATCAAATTGTACATACATCTGTTAAAGAAAAGCGGGCAGAATATGCCCAGCTGTGAATGAAAGCTGAATTAAAATATTATTGTTCTTGTGAACTGTTGATTTTTCATCACATAATGCCAACCTTTTACTCCTAAATCTGCTTGGAATCTGCTCAAAAGATATACTTACTTGACCACACAGAGCAGTGGTCTCCATTTTCTTTCAAGATAAAAAACTGAATGACAAATTAAACTTTCAGCAAGTCTTGATATCTTTTAGAAATGTAGCATATGTTTTCCAAATCAGTCAACTACTTATAAAGTGAATGTGAAGAAACAGACAGCTTAGACAGGCCCAAAATGCCATGCCGCTGAGTTGGAAAAAGAAAGCTTACTTTATGCAGTCAATAAGGAGGACATTTCTGAACTTTAAGTGATAACTTAGCTTGTGTTTAGAGTGTATAATATCAGCTCAAGATTCTCAATGATTTGGTTCCATAGACATGAAATACTCCAGGATTCCAAAGTCACAACTTGGGTAACTAGTAAATGAAAAAAAAAGAAATCTATAGCCAAACAGAATTAGACAGCAAGCACAGAAAAAACTCTTTGTCTTATAAAGCAGGATTAAAAACCTGCCTTATAGATAAGAGTTCTATCAGATTCCTTAAAGGATGATATTATGCTTCAGGAGCATGATTTGACCTCTAATATATCGAAATACATCAAATAAGTCATACCTTTATAAAGTGAGGGGAGTGGGAAAAGACAGACAATGCATAGAGGCATCAGGTTCATTAATCTACAGCTCAAAGGAATGCAGCCCATTATGGTTCAACTCCCTCATTTCACATATAAGAAAACTGAGGCCCACAGTTAATTGTCTTGTCCACGGTCACACAGGCAATAAACATTTGAACCCAAGGATTTGGGCAGGATTTGAACCCAAGCTTTCTCATTCTAGAGCTGATAATCATTCTAGTGTTCTACTAGAACACTGAAATGTTTTGTTTGTTTCTTTGTTTGAATGTTTGTTTGCTCTAGGCAAAATCCTTTCTTTAAATTCAGGCAATACTGTTATTTGACCATAGCAGGGAGGTAAGTGACTATTTTCAAGTCTTATGTAGCCTTTGTAGAATTTAGTGTCAACTTGAATCATTTGTGGTTTTAAGACCAAAAAATGTAAGGTATCCAAAGTTTCCAGATCACATTTTTATTTTAGGCCAACATATGTGTATGTTATGTTTAAAATGTCCCATCAGACTTATGAGTAGAAGGCTTCTATGTGGTATTTCTCCCTGGATCCTATTTAACATAGCCTACTAGGGTAGTAGCAAGTAGAGCACCACAAAAGAGAGAAAAAAGAAACATTCTTTATATGAAGAAATACTTGGTTAATTTTTAAAATATCTTTTAAGAAATATCTTATAATTTTAATTAATCACATGCATTTGCAATTGTAATGACATTTTCTCAATGTTAAGAAAGTTTTAAGTTGCACCTTTTTTCATATGTTTTGTGGAATGTGCCAGTGTTCCTTTTGTAGTTATTAATAACTCCATGGATCACAGCTTTATTTGGGAAGAAAGAAAACCCTTAAAGGTGTTTTTCATCTGACAAGTGTTAGGAAAAAACAAAATCACTCACTCACACTCACTTGTCTCTCTCTTGACAGTTTAGCAAATACTTCAAGGTCAGGTGGAAAATGTATCTTTGGCTCTGCCCACACAGCCTCAAGTGAAGCCAAGATTGGCAATGATTTCTTCAGCTTGATAAATGCAGAATGCAAGGCCGGAGACCTCTGTTCCTGAAGTGAATTTCTGTTATTTCTGGACGTTGTGTTTAAGGGATGTGCTCTATCTGTTTCTTTGGGTAAAAACAACTTGAAAATTGCTCAATCTCTGCTTCACATGGCTTCTTCTTGTGGCTGTTCAGTCTTAATGAAACTACAAGTTCTACGGGCCTCCATGAACAAAGGGAATATCTTTTTTGTCATTATTGGTTGGAATTCCATGCAATTGCTAAGATCCAGAAAGCCCTTGAAATGCTTTGGCTTACCACACCCCTGTAACCACATTCATGTGTGTGTATACAATCTTTAGCCCCTGAAGTGTGCAAAGAGAAACCAATCTAACCATGTGCATTTTCCATGATCGAACCAATGGCTTCAGTTCTGCTCAATTAAAATGGTCTGCCCAGGACTCTCAACAGCATGGTGATTGATGTCAAGAAATTACCCTTAATGAGACCTACTGGCTGCTTTATAAAGAAAACGGGAAAGGCTCACATGGATCTCCTGTCTTCAGTGGTGTTTGGACTAGGGAAATGGAGTGCCATAAAGACAACCAACAGAGCATTCCAAAAAAGCAAAAGTCAGTATTGTTTAATAAAGATCAGCTGCTCAGGAGACACCTATCCAAGGCCCGTCTGTCCCAAGGGCACCGTCTGCTGGTTGTAACCCTCACAGGCAACAAAAACACAAGTGAACTTGCACAAATGAAAAACACAACAGAAAATGTCCAGCCAAGATGTTCAAGGAGCCTTTTACCTTTGGAAGGGAATGTATGAAAATGTCAATGCCATGGATTCCACCCTTGCTGTATTATGTGTGATGCCAGACTTTTAGGAACACAGGAGGTGATACTAGAGACCAGCCAAGAGATACAGAGACTTGCCATTTAAATGAGGCTGTAAGAAGGGGCCAAGCAGCTAGATTCTTCATTGTTTAATGTTCTTCAGGTTTGATGGAGACTAAGCAGGCTCCCATGTGTCTCTGTTGCCAATCATTTCTGCACAGTCTACCCACAGTGACTTCTTAATATCTCATGTTGGATGACAACAACTTTGGTGGCTCCTCCTTAAGATGGAGCTTTGCAGTCAAGCAGCAGGTTCAGTCTCCTCCACAAAGGCATTTCCATGTACCCTCATGACCCTGGCCTTGACCCCTCTCTTCTACCACTGCCACCCTTCTTCAGATGCTATGTTAAATATATAACATGGCTTTGTGCAAACAGAAGACATCTCTCGTTCTTTATTATTTTGCTCAGGCTAGAGGTCACAGCCAGGACTGAGACGGTTCTCTTCTCAAGGGCTGAAATCCTGTATCTGATTGGGTATCTAGCTAACACTGCCAATGACCCCATCATTCAGAGCACTTTGTAAAGTGGCATTTCCAATCAGTGTCCTGACTTTGAGGCCTTATTTCTTTCTTCAGAGACATCCCTATTTTTTTTAATCCCTATTTCTAATAACCCATGTCCAGCAAATTTACTTTGTCAGAATATACCAAAAAAAGTAAATTATGCCAAACAGCCCTGCAGATTTAATGCCATTGAGGATCACCACACATTAATATGACCTATATTAGAAGAGTATATCTAGGATGCAAAAAAAAAAAGCACTCCAGTGAAGAGTTCTGTCAAAATACACAGAGGATTATAAAAAATAAGACAGCATTTTTTTCTGGTGGATGAGTAGCCATCCATAGTACTCTAAATACATACGTGGCATAACTGAACTCTCACTTTTAGGTTCTTGGCTTCCTCTCACATATGGAATAGAGCCCACAACTCAGAAAACAATGCTGAAGTGCCGAATGATCTCAGAAAATTGGGCCTCCAATTTGGGGGGCTGCATCCAAAGATATCTGCTTGGTAAAGAGCTGAGGACTCCATGTGGTTGTGATATTTCCAGAAGAATGAAGGACTCAGTCAACCATGATGAAAATTTGAAGGATTCCACAGAGTCTAAGCGTTTCAAAGCTGACACTTCAACTGCTAAACCATTCCCTCTGGTTTAAAGGAGTGATTATTTGGTTGGGGGGAAAGAGGAGATGAGGGAGGGGTAGGGAAGGAGATCCTTCTCTAGTAATGCATATGGGAACATCCCTGTATGATTGCATATGAAAGAGGATGGAATCTGAGGAAAACCTACTGATTCATTCAGACACACAAATCATCCAAAGGGGGGAGAAAATCCCATTTTCTCTTGAACTCTAGTAGGAAATTTCCCATGCCATAATTGTATTTGTTATACTGCAATGATCAAAGGCAATAAATTCCTCCATCTATCCCCATTCAGGGAAAACATATGGCATTACTAGGAGAATCACATGTAATGCTGATTTTGTAGGCTACATGATTAAATACCCATGTGGAAAAGGGTACATTGGGGAGAGAGCAAAAGCACTTAAAAGAAAAGGATAAAAGCATGAGTGCTATGATGTGAAATCTACTTCTATGAAATCTAATTTGATTGGTTGGTATGGAAACTACACTGACTGTGGAGTCTGCAGGGAAGAGAGCACAATAATAGCTCACATTTTATAAAGTTGTCTATACTTTACAAAGCACCTTCCTCACCATACCTCATGAGGTAGATAGTGCAAGTGTTCCTCTTCCCATTTAAAAGATGAAACTGAGCCTCAGAGTGGTTTGTACGAGTCATATGACCAGAAAGTGATGGAGTCGAAATCTGAAGTCTAGGCTTTTGACACCGTATTTCACAGCCATAGAAAGGCAGTGTGCTTAGCATGGTACCTGGCACATAATAGGTGTTTAATAGGTACTTGCTCATTGATTGATTACACCATGTTGCCTTCCCAAGATACAAATAAAACATAGATAAGCATACAATAAAGGTAACACTTGAATTTTTAGAAGGATCCCAGAATTTCAGAATCCAGGCTGCCCACTGATTTTTCCAAAGGGATCAAATCTGAAAAAAAAAAGTTATAAAAGGAAAAGAAAGGACAAGCAGAAAGGTGGAAAGAATCTGTATTTGATTTGACTTTCAATTCCCAAATGGACAGATGAGTCTTGTGGAGTTAATCTATTCACCTTTGGTTCAGAAGGCAGAAGTAGTATCTGGGAAACTAGAGTCTGGCTAAAGGTGACTCTTCTCTCCCTACACTTCTCACGGTACTATGTCTAGGTCTCTTTTTGGATTTATCACTTTCTGCATGAATATTTGTGTCTGATTTCTCTTTTCAATTGTAAGATACTTAAGGGCAGGATTTGTATCTTGTTTCATTTTTGTACCCCTAGAGCCTTGCACATTGTAAGTATTTCATAATATTTTTGGATTAAATTCATAGGATACATTTAATGTGTAGACTTTATCTTTGTCCCATCTTGATACTTCATCATAAGACTCTCCCCACCCCTTTCTTACTTGCTTCTCCTGAGTATTTTCAGCAACTTAGAAGACTTGGATTATGAACTATGAAGGTCTAGAAAAATGGGTTAAGATTCTCTTTCTACCTATGGTGTTCCCAGAACATCAGGAATCCAACCCTCTTGGACTGCCAAGTCTTCTGGTAGCCTTTATGCCATCACTCCCAGTGATCTAGATGTACTTGCTTTTTTGACCCTCTTGTTTTGATGGACAATGTGGAAACAGTCATAGTTGCCTCTGGCCAGCATTCATCATCTTTAAATTGCCTGTTTCAGGTGCAAAATTATGAAGCAGATGAAGTTTGATTTCAGTGCTTCTAGCCTCCCTCTTTCTTTGATTGCTATGGTGACTCCACACTTCCAGTTGCCTAAGGCTTTCATGACCTCACTACCCATCCCCTATTAAAGTCTGCTCCCACAAAGGAGTTTATAAAACTCATTTATACTGTCTAATAAGGCTTATAGATTTGTTTAATGAAGTCATATAAAATGTCTAATAAGGTTTATAGAATTATACTCCTCTCCCTACCCTAGGGTATTTTAAATGGGTTAAATTCTTAAGCCATAAGGCATAAAGATCGAAGGGAAATTTCATAAATTATCAGGCAGAGGAAGATATTTAAGACAGGTTTTGAAGTTATTCCATGTAGATTGCTTCCAAGTCTACCTACTTTTAAAGACTGAAAGCCAATTTAACTGGATTACAGAGTTTTTTGTTTTGTGTTTGTCAGGATATCCTAACCCAATGACAGGGGCAGCCGGTTACTTACCCTAATCGAGAAGGCGCCAGCGCATTCTCAAGAACAGAAGACTAGAGGCTCGTACGTGCAAGCAGAGACAATTTATTCAAGTCTCTCCATGGGGAAGCCTTACAGCAAGATCTCAGTACAGACTTCCAAACTACCCCCAAAGCTTAAGCCTTATATATATATCCCAGATGCACATACCTCACGTGACAAAACAGAGCCCAGCTGAACAAAATTGTGAGAGGGGGGCATAAAGGCCCCAGGATGTGGAGACACTAATCTGGAACACCTGGTAACCACATGTGAGAGAACCTTGAGCAATGCTCTGAACTCTACGTGACCCAGCTTGTTCCAGGGCTTCAACACTTCCTATGCCTCAACATAACCGCCTGCACGCTGCACGTATTTCCTAACCCTCACAGTATTATTTGTTTGTTTTATAGGAAGAGGAAGGAGACCAGTGTCACTGGAGTACATGGAAGTAAGTAAAGTATAAGAATACTGGAAAGATAGGAAGGTACCAAGTTATAAAGGACTATAAAACTCATATAACATTATATCTGACCTTGGAGGTAATAGGGAGCCACAGGAGTTTATTGAATAGGGGAAGGAGGAATAACAATATGGTCAGAACTATACTTTGAGAAGATAACTTTGATAGCTGAGTGGAGGATGGCTTAGAGTTGAGAGAGAATTGTAGCAGCGAGAAGAATAAGAAGTCTATTGCTATAGTCCAGGTGTAAGATGATGAAGGCCTGGACCACAGTAATGTCAATGTTCACTGAAAGAAGAAGATGTGTTCCAGAGATGTTGCAAAGGTAAATTGTCCAGGTGCTGGCTATAAATTGCATATGGGAGGGTAAGGGAGTAAGGGGACAAGGATAACACCAAGGTTGCAAATATGGGTTACTGGGGTGATGGGTGAAAATGACCTTTCTCCCTCATGCTTCTCACTGTACTTTATCTAGGTCTCTTTTTGTCTTAGAAGTATAACACTAAGTCTAGGATTTGGGGAGAAAGTTTTGGACGTGGTTTAAGATGTCTACTGAACAAGATGTTCAAGATGTTAAATAGGCAGTTGGAGATGTAAGTAAGACTGCAGGTCAGGAGAGAGGTTAGGGATGTATAAATACATCTGAGAAGCATCTGTACAGAGTCAAAAACTGAATCCATGGGAGCTGATGAAATCACCAAGCTAAAGACTGTAGAGGGAGAAGGAAGAGGAAACAGAATAGAGTCCTGGGGGACAGAACCAGTAGTTAGGGAGAGGATGAATTTTAAAAAGATTGGATGACTGAGGATGCAGTCTGCTGGAGAAGGTGAAAGGAGATGGGATCAAGTGCACATACAGAAGGACTGACCTTGACAGTCAGTCAAGACAAAAAATGGTTGCCTCCTTGTCTGAGACTAGATAAAAGGACTAGAGAATAGAAGATTATGTCAAAGGGTTTTGAGATGAAGGGAATGGGAGAAAAGGGAGATCATGTCTAATGGTCAAAATTTTATTTTATCATTAAATTAAGAGGCAAGATCCTCAGTTAAGGGGTAGGGAGAACTGGAAAGTTTGAGGATAGCTTCTGTGGGAATTGAGATAGGAATTCAATTAGGGAGGAATACAAGGACCCTACTGCTGCTTTGCTGAATTTGAATAACATAAACTTGTAAGGTACCCATTCAAAATACTTATGAGACTTCCTCCAGATGCTTTCAGTCCCTTGTGAATAGGAGTAGAAGAGAGAGGATAATGGGAGCTAAAGTTTGGACAGAGAAGAATAAGACAAGGGAGGAAGAGCTTTAAAAGTAGAGGATAGTACAGGGTTGAAGTAGCTAAAAATTGGATTGAGAATGGAGGGAGAAAAAAAAGTGAAGTCAATGTAGGGGTAGCCTGGTAAAGTACTGAGAAGTGGAGGGAACAGAGGTCTCAGTGACAATAAAAAAACAGTTGTAGGAGGCATGAAGCATTAGAAGAGACAGGAAGATAGGTTGTGGTCAGATAAAGGAATATCAGAGTTTCTATTAGGCAAGTGGAACACTTATGAGTAATGGTGAGACCCAAAGTGTGACCACCCCTATGGGTGCCCATGGAAAGTCACTAAATACAAGGTAGTTTGAGAGGGAGGGTACAGGAGTTAAAGGCTTCATTCAAAAAGCATGCTTTGAGGACTATAGGAAAGGGGAGCATATCCTAAGCATTGGAAATGGAACATTCTGTGTAAGTAACAGAGAACCATAGTTTGTCTGAATTTTAGAGTGCAAAAAAGGGAGTCATACACAATGATAATGGAAAGACTGGTTGGGGCAAGGTTGTGAAAGTCTTTAAAAGCTAAATAGAGGAATTTATATTTGACCATAGAGATGACAAAGAACCACTGGAGTTTACTGAATAGGGTAATCACATGGTTAGATCTGTGCTTAAGAAAAAACATTTTGGCATTAATGCATAGGTTCCCAAAATGGGCGATACCATCCCCAGGGGGGTGCTGGAATGATCCAGGAGTGTAGTAATAGCCTCAGGTGCAACTGGGGGGGAGCTGAATAAAAATAAGGGGGCAATGGAAGCATAAGAGAAGATAAGAAAATTTTGAAAAACCATTCGTACATGTTTTATCTGTTGTATAACAGGGTTAAAGTCATAGAGATTACATCATTTTCCAAATAAACACAAAAAATGCAAGTTATAACTGACCAGCGGTCAAGTTCGCCAACAGATCTTAAGAAGCAAGTGTTGGCAGGTTAAATGAGTTGCATAGTGTTGGGAAGTCCACCATGCATTGGTAGGAATATGTGCATGTAATGACTTGTTTACGATACAATACTGTACAGTTAGTTACACAATGCAATATTGCATCATCAAAATTTCAATGCAGGAAAAAACCCACAAATTTACAATAAATTATTAAATTTAAGATGTATCATTTTTTAAAAATATATATATTTTGGAATGATACAATTTTCAAAAAAATAAAGTGTTAAAGAAAGTAGATATGGGGGGACTGGGTAATTTTTTTAAAGGGGGCAATAGGTCAATTAAATTTGGGAACCTCTGATGTCGAGGACAGACTTACATGGACAGAGATTTGAGGTAGGGAGATTGATACAATAATCTAGGTGAGAGGTGATGAAGACCTGAACAAATATGGTAGTTGTATGAGTAAACAGAATAAGATTAAAGAAGTGTTGTGGAGGTACAACATCAAGACTTGGCACTTGATTGGATGTGTGGGATGAGATAGAGTGAGTAGTAGGATTACTGTCAAGATTTCTAGAGACTAGAAAGAGGCTGGCACCTTTGACTGAAATGGGGAAGTCTGGAAGAGGGGTAGGTTAGGAGAGGGAAAGATATTTGGACAATTTAAGTTTGAAATGCCAAGATATCCACTTTGATATGCAAGATATGCAGTGTGAAATGACCATTTGGAAACATGATGAGGGATGAAAGTTCAGGGGAGAGCCTGGGTCTAGAGATATAGATGCAGTACTTAGCACAATGCCTGACACAGAGTAGGGGCTTAATAAATTTGTGTTGACCTGACTTGAGTTGGGAGTCATGGGCATAGAGGTGATAATTAAACCTATACTAGGTGGCCTCTAAGGTTCCTTTCTAGTCCTAGAGCTTCGATCCTAGCACAAAATCCAAAGAAAGCCTATGTAATGAGCAGTTTTATTCATTTCCACTGGCCCCAGAGTTTATGATACAGACTGTGTAATCTGAGGTAGGCTACCAAGAAATTGAAAGTTTTTTTTTTCCCCCAGGGGTAAGGGAGACAGGGATGATATCTTCAAAGCTATATCCAGGAACCCTCCAAAGGCCAATCCCTTTTTCCTGCCCCTAATCATGAGCAAACTTCTTTCTGTGATACTCTGACCTTCTCTCTACTCTCCCACACACATTAAGGAGTATGCTGGCTCTCTGTCCTAAGCTCAAAGTTTGATTCTGGTGCTTCCAACTAACTAGTGTCTCTCTTACCAATACTTTGCCTGTTTAGATCTCTAGGACCTGTTGAACTCTTCTTTATTTAGTCACCTTCCCTGGACTTTACTCATAGCCTGCCTGGACCTGCCCAAATGTGCCCTCCTGAACCCTCCAGATGTGTTTGCCCCCTCTAGATTCTCTTCAGAACATGCCTGGGTCCTGGCACCTGGCCTATCTGCCTGCTAACCTACTAAGATCCAGACTTTTCAGAACAATTTGACAAAGAATGGTACCTCCCTAACCTGGTTTAAACTGATTTTTTCCCCCAATTTTAATGAACTCTCCAGTCCCACTTCATAAATCCAAATTGTCCAGACATTTGTCAGGTCAAACTCTGGTCCAGTAAAGTGTGCTAGTAACTCTGGAATGCTTGGAACCAAGTGACACAATCTTTCCTTGCTTCACACTCACAATCTAAAAACAGAGTTTTTGACCACTTGGGGCTTTTTGCAGATGACAATGGAATGAAATATTTTTAAAGAGACTCTTTCTTTTGACCTCTGAACTAAAATTTACAAAGGTGGTCAGGGGAACACAGAGGTATAGAAATCATTTTAAGGTTAACATCTGACACAGTATAACAATAATGATTAATAGTAATGATAATTCATATTGATAGTGCTTTTATAAAGTGTGTTATATGGATTATTACATTTGGTATCCACAGTGATCCTGTGAAGTAGATAGTACAAGCATTATTATATCTCTTTGACAAATGAGAAACTGAGGCTCAGAAACGTTAAGCAGTTTGCCCAAGGCACAGAAAAGTAAAAAACAAAGCCAAGACATAAACCCATTTTTTTTTTACCAAGTTACCACATTTTGAATTTTACTTTTGAATTTTTTCTAAGGGGAAATGGAAATAGGATTATAATTCTATGCACCTGTCAGGCCCTCCTGGAATTATAAAACAAACTGATAATAAGTTCAGTCATTCTTTTTTTTGCTAGAGAGAATTAATCCCCCAGGTGCCAAGGATTAGAAACTCTTCTGCCTTATCTCCTCCCCATATCCTAGATACTCCTCTCAGGCTCACCGTTAGCTAATCAATATCCAGCTTTGCAGTCCCCTTTGGATTGCTTTTGTGGGTTCCCTCTTGATTGAACTGTTGCTTCATTTTCTAATTCCTATCTGGTTAGATCACTTTGATCAGCAATGCATTGAGTATTAGATCTGATTTCATACAATATTCATAACCACAAGGATAAGATGCCTCATTACAACTGAGATGCATGCAGCAATTTTGACATTTCCTGCTCTTGTTTTCCTTTTAACATGTATCCTGGCTGGTGAGAATTTATGTCCAATACAAATATATAAAGCTAGTGTAATGTTTGGTCTCATTACATTGGTAATCAACAGTCTTCCAATCCATAGAAAAGACTTGCTAAGCCATCTGCACACTTCTCTTGCCAGTGCTAAGCTGTAATTTGTTTAGTATTCACTAATGTTTTGGACATTCCAGTTTTAAATGATAGCAAGCAACAGGGCTGTTAGAACTTCTTTGCATATAGTGTTCCCGAGTTCAACAGACGCCATCAACAGTAGAGGCTTTTTGACATTCTCTTCTTGAATTTTTCATGCTTCTTCTTTACTAATAAATATTTTTAGATGTAAATATCACCAAAATCTTTGCGCATGTATCAGCAGTTCAGAGTCATTCACACAAATTCAAAATAGAATGAAAACAAAACAAAAAGAAATTGCATTCTCTTCCAGTTCACCACAATCCATTCTACAACCAGTGAGATTAAACAGCTGACCTCTGCCCCATGCCTTAAGGTTAACTAATTCAGTGTCTTTTGAGATGGAAAGCCTTAAAAGCCAAATATCCCTTTTCCTTTTTTTTTGTTGGTAGAAATGCTCTCTCTTCTCCAAAATTCAAAACTGAAGGTCATCAACTAATTTAAAATGTAGTGCACAAACTCAAAAATAGATAGTATGTGGGGGAGGGGAGGCATTTGTGTGCTTGCCTGTGTACGTGTATACATTGTATTATGTGTGGATGTAGATGTATTGTGTGTATTATGACCCTTGCTGTGATGACCAAATCTGTCAAGTACTTTCTAACTTAAAAGTGCCACAGATAGGAGATTTGTAAAAGCTAGGGTTTGGAGGCTCCTTCCACAAAGAGATTTCCGGGGATCTATGAACTTGGAAGAGGGGGGTGGAAATCACATTTATTTTCACTAACTTATCACTGAAATTTGGTATGTCCTTCAATTATGAATTTTCAAAAAATATTCTGAAGAGTTCATAAGCTTCACCAGACTGCTAAAGAAATCCTTGGCACCAAAAAAAAAAGTTTAAGGACCCTTGATTTTAGATAAATATAAGATATGACTAAAGAAAGTAAGCTAGCAAAAACCTATATGAAAACCTATGGCTTTGAAAACATACGGATGATTGACCCAGCAGATGGACTTCTAATCACATGTACAAGGGGGAAAATAGGATCTGGTCTCCATTAAAAAACAGAAAATCCAGTGCCTGATCTATCAGTAGTCTCCAGAGACTAAAGCAAATAAAAGCTCTCTCTCCCCCAACAACAGTGACATTGTAAGCATTCTGGGGAATAAACTTTACATAATCTTGAACATTATTGTTTAGAAAACAACCAAAATTACCTGTGGTTCTTCACTGTTATGTCTTTGGGTTGCAGATTCTAACTTGGAGATAACCTTCCCAAAGGCTAAGAGCCTTTCAAACTGCTTGTGGTAATTAATCAATACAGCATCTTTCAGTTTCTCCAGACCCTCTCCTCCTCTGAAAATCCCACAGAGGCTCCAGTAGAGAGAGCAAAAATGCAAAGGAGGCCTGTGGTTTGGAGCAAGCCCAAACTAAACTGAACTGCTGTTGATATGTATTCAACTGTCAGCAAAGAGCACCACGACCCAAGAGGGGAGGGAGAGGAGAAGTCCTCCTGAAGCTTGCCCTCCAGCCTTTTGAAGTGCTAGGTTTAATGGGTCATCTCAGAAAGAGGAAAGATTAGAGGAAGATGTTCTCATTGCTAGAATTGGATTACTCTGGCCCTCTTTAAAAGTTTAGCACTTTGCAGAAAGCCTGAGCTCTCTTCCTATCCCCATCTGAAAGTTATCATTTCCAGTTGAGCAACTTCTTGTCCTTGCATTGCTGGTTGACATTAGTTATATCACCAAAGTCCTTTCCCTTACAGCAGAGGTTCTTAACTCGGGACCCATGGACTCCCAAAGGGTCAGTGAATAGATTTCAAGGATTCTGGAAACTTTAATAGGAAAAAAAAATACATCTTTATTTTCATTAATCTTGAGCCAAAATTTAGCATTGCTGTCAATTATGAATATAGGCAACGAACATTATTTTGCAAAGGGGTCCATAGGTCCGTGATACACACAAAAATTAAAATTTAAATTTAATTTAAATTTAATTAAATTAAAAATTAATTTTATCCTAAAGTCAACCTAAAGCTTCATATTGAAATGTTGCTGTAAGCCTTAGGACCCATCATTTAGCTTCTCAAAGCCTCAGTTTCCTCCTCAGGAAAATAAGGATGATGATGAGTGTTCTGCCTACCTTAAAGACTTGCTATAACAATTAAATTAGAGAGAATCTGTCAAGCACTTTCTAACTTAAAAGTGCAATAGATAAGAGATTCTTAAGCTAGGGTTCACATACCCCTCCCATATACAGATTTTAGCAGATCTGTGAACTAAGGTGGGGGGAAAATTACATATTTATTTTCACTAACTTCTCACTGAAACTTGGCATGTCCTTCATTTAAATTTTTTTTTAATATTCTAAAAGTGGGTGCATAGGCTTAACCAGACTGCCAAACACTTCCAGGTCACCAAAAAAAAAAAAAGCTAACAAACCTTGCCATAGATAAATGTACTATTAAAGACTATGAGAATCAAAGTCAGCTTATTCGGGACAGTCTACTAAAAAGCCTCAGGGTACAGAGTCAAGACTTGCCTCATGGGGAGGATGAGCATCATGGGGAAACTGAAGGAAAGAGAGGAGGCAATACCATTAAGGCCTGGATTGAGAATAGATATGGAAAGAGAAAGTTCAGAGAGAAGACTTCAGGCAAAAAAATGATGCAATTGTGAGGTTAATATCAATCTGGAAGGAAAACAAAACAAAACGCTACCAAAGATAGCATGGTAGAAAAGATCACTAGATTTAAAGTCAGTGAATCTAGGTTCAAACACCACTTCTATCATTCATCTACTACCTATATGACCTTGGGCAAGTCACTTATCCTCTCTAGGACTCAGTTTTCTCATCTATAAAATGAAAGGGTAGATCTACTTGACTTCTAAGGTCACATCCAATCAATCAATAGACATTTATTAAGTACCTACTCTGTGCCAGGCATTGTGCTAAGCAGTGGGGTTACTAAAAAGAGGCAAAAAGATCATCCCTCCTCTCAAGGAGCTTACAATCTAATGAGGGAGACAACATGCAAACAAATATATACAAAGCAAGTCTATGACCCTATGATCATAAGAGAGACAAAAGTGACAATAAACTAAAGGTTTGAACCACCTGGGAGTGGAGCTAATAGCAAACATAATTTTTTAAACAACTTCCATGGATACACAGAAGAAAGAGAAGTAGTCAGAAAAGTATATTGCATTCATATGATAGCACAGGATCTCTGAATCAGAAAGTTACTGTTATTATTGTTTTTAATCGAGCTCTTTTTTTCCTAGTAAACACAAGAAAAGTAGAAAAATGCACAGAAGGGGAGGCTAGATGGTGCAGTAAATAGAGCACCGGCCCTAGAGTCAGGAGGACCCGAGTTCAAATCCAGCCTCAGATACTTGACACAAAAACTAGCTGTGTGACCAAGTCACTTAACCCCAATTGCCCTCCAAAAAAGCAAAAAAAAAAAATTTTTTTTTTAAATGCACAGAAAAGGAGAGGGGTTTGGGATTTGTTGGTATAGATCCCGTGACCTCCAGCAAACATTTCTTTAACAATTGGGCAAACATTTCTTAAACTCTTACTACTACTTAGAGGAAACTAGGGGGCTCAGTGGATAGAGCAGCTAGACCTGTAGTCAGGAAGACCTGATTTCAAACCTGGTCTCAGACATTTACTAGTTTTGTGTTCTTGAGCAAGTCACTTCACCTCTGTTTGCCTTAATCCACTAGAGAAGGAAAAGGCAAATCATTCCAGTATCTTTGCCAAGAAAATCCCATGGACAGTACGGGGTCACAAAGAGTTGGACACAACTGAACAAGCAGGCTCTGAGCTAGGTACTAAAAATACAAAAAAGGAAAATCAATGCAATTTGGACCCTGGAGTTTCTGATAATCTGATACACGTGTTACAGGGAAGAGATTAGCTATGTGCATAATGAGCATGCTACAAAGTTGGTTTTTATAACAGACCTAAATAAAGGACTATGAGAACTGTGAGGAGACAGATTGCTTTTAGTTAGGAGATCAGAGAGGGCTTCATGCAAGAAGTGGCACTAAATCTAGGCCCTGAAGAAGATCAATGGGTAGAGACAAGAAGGGAGCGCCTTCTAGCAATAATTTTTGAATAGAAGTGGAAGCAAAAGAGGATGAATTCCAAGAGGAGGCTGGACAACCACTCGTCAGGGATGAGATACAAGGTGCTTGTAGTTAGATGCAGGCTGGAGTGGAGTGCCTCTGAGGATTCTCCCAACTCTGAGATTCTGTAATTCTGTAAAGGTGAGGGTGGCCCTGGATTGGGAGTGGTAAGGGTGAAAACAGTGGGCAAAAAACAAAACAAAACAGATGCAGGATAGTTCTTTGTTGAAATGACTTAAACTGGGTCAAGAGTCTGAAAGGAGGGAAATAAATCCAAGAGAGGCGATGACCTAGTTAATAAAGAGGGATGGAGGTGGATATAATCAGAGAGTATAAATTTCAGAGAAGGAGGAGGAGTAAACTGATGGGAGCAAAACAAAAGTTTTGAACTTGTAGTGAAAAGTTATCACCAGCTGCCTAAGGTTCCCAAAAGAGAGGGGGATCATAACCATGCAGAATCTACTTAACAGGACCTTACCTCTCCTGCTCTCAGAGAACCTATGAACCCCATGGGATGGGGAAAACACAGCTTAGTGCCAAGCCAAGCTAGAGACCCCTGCACTGAGGGAGCCAACCAGAGGGGAACAACATCTATGAATCAAGAAGCATAAACTTCCAGGATGCCACGATACTCAGCAGGATTTTCAGAGGCAGTTAAGTAAGACCACTGCCATTTGCCTACTCTCCTAGAAAAATGTAGGCCCCTGCATTACACTAAAATGAAAGGAAAAAAAAGTAGAGTTCTAAGGAAAGTGAGAGAAGAGGACAAAAGCTAGCCCTATTTCAAGTGTCAGTGTCAAGGATGATCCATTCTAGTCCCATGACTATAGAACTACAGAGTCAGCATTTCACTTTCAAAGCATTTTCTATCTTTTCTCATTTAATACTCAAAACAACCTTGGGAGGCAGAGAGGCAGGGGTGATAATATAGTTGCCATTTTGCAGATGTAGAGACTGAGGCATGTGATGAGTTGCAAGAACACTGAATTATAAGTGTTGTCACTGGTTTACTATGTGACCTTGAGAAACTCAACTTCTCTAGACCACAGTTTACTCATGTATAAAGTGTGGGGAGGGGTTTGAACAAGATGATTTCAAATGACCCTTCCATTTGCTCTTCCATGCTATGATGCTATGATTCAGAAAAGCAGAAGCCAGAAATTCACATTCTGCAAGACAACTTGAAGATGACCTAATTCCCTTGGAGATTTAGAAGGAACTTTTGGGAAATGAGCAAAGATTGCAATTTCCAAAGAGATGCATTTCCTCAATTACAATTCTATTCCTCAATTCTATAACATCTCTATGTAACTCCTCCATATTTCTGGTGGAGGTGGCTTTTGGATAAGGAAGATGAACTGAAGAATAATGTATATCTACACAGAGAGAAAAGAGATAGCAAGCAAAGGAGCACTGAGCAAACAGGGTATAAATGGCCTAGGGTGGTCATGGTGGTGGTTACTCTATCCTCTGCTGCCTCAGCCATTCCGCAGTTGAACAGACTAACACAGAAAGGGGTTAGGCAAACTCTCCAAAGGGCAAGGGAATGAGGGAGGTCGTCTAAAGGTGAGCATGATTTCTTCATTTCTTCAGCCATGGTGCTGCTTACACATCAGTTTTCACCTTGAGATTTTTCTCACCCCTGCCGGGAGACAAAGATTGGGTTGTACCAGGAACCTGGGAGTTTAAACATTCCAGAGAGCCTTTCTATGTATTTTTTATTATTACTATTACTTGAGAATATCACAAGCCCATTTTGATTCACCACAGTGCAGTGCCTCTGACTCCTTCAGTATTTAGATTGATTTTCCTGTTTTACAACATCATTTGTGGGCATTTTGATAAAGATGGAGCAGTACTTTCACCATCACAATACGACGATTTATTCAATTATAAGCAACTTGTCTGAGGTCATCTGGAAATCTGAGTGAAATGGGCTGCCTTGGGAAGTAGTGAGTGCCTCCTAATCACTGGTGGTCTTCAAGGAAAAGCTTGATGGCCATTTGACAGGTATATTGTAGTGCTTAGACTAGATGGTTTTTGGGGTTCATTCCAACTCTGATACTCTGTGATTCCATTTCTCTCTTAAAACTGAACATCATTGGGTTGAAGTCTTTTTTTGTCAGTTCTTTCATTTGCCCTAATGCTTCTTACATCTCCCTAAATACCTCCCCCGAAAGACTCAGGTTTAGAGGTTGGCAGTAATTTTTAAAACTAACTTAAGGATGGGCTTGAATGACATATAACCCATACTAGAGTTTTTAAAAATCAAACCAACATTTTCCCCACTAATCTCTAGTGAACAAAGGGTTACTACCCTGGAAGTCATTTAACCTCCCTAGGTTTTGTTTTCCTTGTCTATAAAATGAGAGTTTAATAAGATGAGCTGTAAGGTCCCTTCTAGTTCTGCATCTATGATCCTATTAAGGATTCACGAAGAAATTCTTTCCTAGTTATTATTCACTGTGTGAAAATCACTGATCTAGGTTATGGCAATACAAAACAAAGCCCCGCAAAAGCAGCCCTTGCTTTCAAGAAGTTTACATTCTATTGGAGGGTGCACAACATGTACACATATATGGAAATATAAGTTAATTTGAAGGGGGCAGAAAGCACTAATAACTGGGGCTTGCAAAAGGGTTTTCTAGAGGAAGAGGCATATTAACTGAGTCTGGAAGGAAGCCAGGGATTCTGAGAGATGGAGGAGGCAAAAAGTAGTACATTCCAAGCATGGGGGATGGCCTATGCAAAGACTATGACATTTTTTTTTCTGGCTATCCCCCATGCCTAGAATGCTCTACCTTCTCATCTCTACCTCCTAGCTTCCCTAGCTTCTTTCAAGTTCTAGTTAAAATACTGCTGTTAACAGGAAGCCTTTCCCAGTCTCTCTTCTCTACACTGTCACCAATTTATCCTATTCGGGTTTGTTTGTACATAGATATTTGGATCTTATCTCCTTCATTAAACTGCAAGCCCCTAGAAAGCAGGGAGTGGCTTATTCCTTTCTTATACATTGTCCCTCAGTGCCAGGCACACAGTAGGTAATTAATAAAGTTTGTTGACTGACTGACTAGAGATAACATGCAGAGTTTGAGAAATAACTGAAAGGCTTCTGTCTAGATAAGAGTGCTTGATGGGAAGTAATATGAAATAAAAATTAAAAGGTACATTGGAACCAGATTACAGATGGTTTTGTATACCAAATAGAGGATGTTGCATTTTTTCCTCAAGGCAAAAGGGAACTACTTAAGATTTTTTGAGCAAAGGCATGAATGATGTAGTCAGATCTGTGCCTTAGGATTATTCTTTTGGCATCTGTGTGGAGAATGGATTAGTGAAGGAAGAGATTAGAAGCAAGGAGATCAATTAGGGGACATCACTGTAATTCAGGGGAGTGTTGCTGATAGTCCAAAACAGAGTTGTGGCTATGTAAATGCAGATGAAGCAGACCTAAGAGATATTGAGGAAGTAAAATCAGAAAACTTAGTTAGCAACTGATTGAAAAAGGAGAGTAAGGGAAAAAGTTAAGATTGGTCCTGAGGTTATAAACTTGGATGACTATAAGTATGGTGGTGCCCTCAACAAAAATTGGGGAAGTTTGGAGGAGGATTTGCTTTAGAGAAAAAGATAATGAGTTCCATTTTTTGATATATTGAGTTTGAGATGACTATGAGGCATTCAGCTAAAGATAGACTGAAGTTCAGGAAAGGAATGTGTAGATATAGATGTGTATATTATGAATAAATTAATATAAATAATAATATTATATATAATAATATTATAATAAATAAAATTATTTATTTATTAATATTATTTATCTATATAAATAATAGCTAGCAGTGCTCAAAGGCTTGTAAAGTACTTTATATATGTCATCTCTTTTTTATCCTTACAATGACCCTGTAAGGTAGGTGCTATTTTTATTCCCATTTTAGAGGTGAGGAAACTGAAGTTGAGAACATTTAAGTGACTTTCCCAGTTAGTAAGTGTCTGAAGTGGGATTTGAACTGGGATCTTCCTGACTCCCAAGTCTAGCACTCCATCATCTATCTACACAAAGATAACTAAATCCATGGAAGGTGATAACAGCTTAGAGATGGGATTGACAAGAGCTCAGGTAAGAGAGATCCACATTTAGGATGTGGAAGATGAATGAGGAGCCAGCAAAGGAGACAGAGAAGATACAGTGAGACATGTTGGAGAACCAGGAGGCCAAAAAAGAGAGAATCTAGTGGCAGAGGGGAGGTCCACAGTGTTGGAAGCTGTAAAAATTTCAAGTAGGAAAAGGTTCAAGAAAAGACTATTAGATTTGTATTGTATATGGCTACTTGACTGAAATGACCAACTACTTTAATTCATTTAATGCATTTCAATTCTAGAGAATTAGATTCTTGGGGGTTTTCTAAGTACATTGTAATGTACTTACATCATCACATCTGCAGATAGAGATAATTTTTTCTCTACTTTCTTAATGGACTCATAGTTAAGGGAAGGATTCTACTAACTGATCAATCAACTCCATCTCCCCCTCCCTGCTGAGTTGATGTAATCAAAGAAAGGAATGGGCAGAAAACAAAGACAACAAAACAAAGGTGTTCCTGTGTGCCCACACCTAATTATGCTTTACCTCCCAGCCCTTACTCTCAATCAAAGAGGAAGCCAGCCCTTTCTAGGATTCCTAGAATGAATGGTTTCAGGAGTGGTAAAGGTCACCAAAAGTGGTTGAGCTACAAAAGTAAAAGCATGGATGAAAGCAGCCACCAAGAGAAACAGGCATCAGGACTCAAGAGTGAGGTTGAGTAGGTTGATCGGATATAGGCATGTCAAGATAGATGCCCTGTGTCTGCAGGCCCCAAGACTTTGATTATTTCTTTTTTCCACTCAGGCTCCTTATGAAGGCCTACAGTCTTTTCCTCTGGGCAAAGGATAAGGTCAGGTTCTTAAAAGTTTGCTCACCAACTCAGGAAGACCTGGGTTCAAGCTTTGTCTGTGACCCACACTTTGATGGATGTGTCATTTAATCTCTCAGTGCTCCAAGTGTCTCCCTGACAACAAGTTGCAAGACAGCTGTTCGTTGTTGTTTGGTCATGTCCAACCCTTCATAACCCCATACGAGGTTTTCTTGGCAAAGATACTGGAGTAGTTTGCCATTTCCTTCTCCCGTGGATCATTTTTGTCAGGCAGTCAGAAGTTAAAAGACTTGTACAGGGTCACATGGCTAGGAAGTGTCTAAGGTTGGATTTGAACTCAGTTCTTCCCAACTCCAGACCCAGAGTTCTATCCACTGAGCCACCAGCTGCCTTCAGTAGCTAGACAGTTGCTAATCTGTAATAAAATAGGGAATTACTGATAGGGGGGAAAAAAAAGCTTGCTCACCTTTCTTTGTTTCAAACACTTACTTTTTGTCCTTAATTCTAGTGCCTTCTGTTCATTATTTCCACTTTATCTTGAATATGTCTCATTTGTACACAATTGTTAGATATTGTCTCCCCCATTAGACCGTAAGATGCTTGAGAGCAGGGACTGTCCTTTGCCTTTCTTTGTATCCCCAGCATTTAGTACAGTCCCTGGTTCATAGCAGGTACTTAATAAGTGTTTATTGACTGATATAAATAGATATATCTAAGATGTTACATGGAGCAGATTTATAATTCACAATAATTTCTAGACATAGCATTCTGTTATGTTGCAATTTAGAGGGCTCCTATCCCGCTGTTTGCCATCACATTGATGAAGATATTCTTTAAAGGTAACACATATTTATCATAGTTACCTGTCAGAAGCACAACTAAATGTTGCCAAGTGGTGCCGTTGTAATAATTATTGCTTGTTTTTACTTAGTGCTTGACATAAATTATCTCATGCAAACATCTGAGCCAGGTAGTTCTACATATTATGATTCAGAGGCAGGATGTGTAGTGGCAAGAATGTTGAACTTGCTCATGGACCTAGGGTTGGATCCCAGTTCCACCATCTCTGAAACTCGCTGACTAGGTCAAGTGACCACCTCTATGGGCTTTAATTTCCTCATCTGTGAAATAGGAATATCAATGCTTGTCTTACCTACCTCATAATGGGATTGTGAAGATCAAGTGAGATAACGTAAATCAAATCTATCAACTGTTTTCATTTTCATAGTTGAAGCTCAGAGGGGGAAGTAATTTGTTCAAGGTCCCTCAGGAAATTACAAACTTAGAACTCAAACCCTGGGCCTTCTAGCTCCATGCCCAATACTGTTTTTCATTCCCTCCACTGACTCTGTGGCCTAACACAACAGACCACCCGAAATAGCTCTAATCTCACACTCTTACCATAGTCACTAGGAACAAAGGTCAAATAGTCATTAATATCAACCAGCATTTATTAGGCATGTCAGCACCAGATGAGACAGCTAGGTGGTGAAAGAAATGATTATTTCTCTCTTGTATATAAAACTAGTTATTGAATTAGGACTAAGGTTTTTTCCCTTTTCTACTTCCTCATTGAGAAATCAGCCCCTGCAGATTACTCAGATGTGTTCAAAAGATAATGTTAGGCAAACTGATAGATTCCCACCCATGGTGTTTTACTCCAACGAGTCTGGAAAAATGTGGGTTCTCCCCTTTGTCAGACTGGTGATATGGATATAGAGCAGCAGTTCTCAACCTGTGGGTTATGTTCAATTTGTAACAATGAAATACATCCTGCATATCAGATATTTACATTACGATTCATAACAGTAGCAAAATTACAGTTATGAAGTAGCAACAAAAATAATTTTATGGTTGGGGGTCACCACAACATGAGGAAGTGTATTAAAGGGTCATGACATTAGGAAGGTTGAGAACCACTGATATAGAGAATTTTCTTTGACCAAAGCTGACAGATCAAAGTCACATACCCCAGACCCTCATTAGAATAGGTCTTTTACTCATTATAATATTAATATAATATTTATTATCTCATTAATTGTTAACCAATCAGAGTTGATTTCCACCCTCAGGAACACCCACTCATCCAAGGGCATATAAGCATCAGGTGGGCTCCATGATTTGTCTTTGGTCTAAGAGAGACAGTCAAATGACCATCCTTTTATTAATAATTAATTTATTATTTTTAATTTATTCTATTTTGTTATATTTTTAATGTATTTTAAATTTATTGATAATTAAATTACTAATTAATTAATGCTAGATTTATTAATAAAATGATTTAATTATCCAGAAACTATATGTCTTGAACTTTTTAAATGTCACAGTGGCTCAACAGAGTGCTGGGTTAGAGTCAGGACTGATGAGGTGCAGGCTCTGTAAGCCCCCTTGAGCTCTCCTTGAATCTTTGAGGTACAGGCTCTGGGAAACCCCTTGAAGTCTGATTGAACCTTCCCACTTGATGAGGCATATGCAGAGGCCATAAGTATTTCATTGTGGCTGGGCCCAAACCACTGTTACTAGCCTGGCCCTCCATTGTCCATCTGCTTCCCACCCTTGAGCCTATCAAAATATCAATCCACTCTTGCATTGACCTCATCTAACTCCTCATGAAGACCCTCCCCAAATTCCTCCTCTAGACTATCCCTAGATTCCTCTGTAAGAATCTCATCTCCCTTCCATGTGGTGTGAGAGCGTGACAGAATGCCCTAGCACAGACTTGCTCTGTGAGAGCGCCACAGAAGACCCTAGCACAGTCTTATTCTGTGACAGACTCACTCTGTCCTGCTTGCCCAATGCAAGCATCACAGAAACCTAGGCTCCTTAAGAGTCTACTCAATATGGTGAACTTCCAATAAACTTTACTTTTATTTGGCTGAGAAGACTTGAGTAGAATTCTTTCGGCAGGACCCAGCATGTTGGTATTTTGGGGTCTCAGGCAACCATCTTTTTGGGTAACCTCTTCAAGGACGACATGAGTTAGAATTTGGCTTTAGATATTTACTAGCCCTTGACTCCGGGAAAGTCACTTAACCTCTATTTACCTTAATCATCCCAGTATCCTTGCCCAGAAAATCCCATGCATAGTATTGGCATGCTGTGGTCCATAGGGTCAGAAAGAGTTGGATATGACTGAACAAACAGCATGTTCCAAGCACTATGCTAAACCCTGGGAATACAAAGAAAGGCAAAAATTAGTCTTTTTCCTCTCTGTCTTGGATGGCAGGGAAGCTTCTGGGTATTCCCTTCCATTCCCTCTTCAGCTTTTATAGACAGAGGGGTAATCACTGATAGTTCAATTCCAATTCCCCACTTCAAGTCTTTTAACCATATATGAGACCTAGCTGGGTCTAGCAAAGCCACTCATTAGAAATCAAATTTTAGTCTACTTGAAAGTAAACATGTGCATCTGTGGGAATTAGTCCATGGCCAGAGATCAGCTGAAATGATGCCTCAGAGTCAAAATATCATGTGTTTTATTAAAAGATATGACTTAAACAAAAAACAAGCACATGTGGTAGTTAAGTGTAGCATCCCATGTCTTCCTTACACCTATAGTAAAGATACATTCATTACTCTTGAGTCCCATTTTACCTTCTTTGACTTCTGAAAGCCAGACTTAATTATATCAGCCCCACAACTCTGGTGGCATGCTAATATGTCCATACCTACCACCCCATATCTTTAGTGTTACTGTTGAGAATTATATCCTTAGTTTATAAAAGTCACTTCTGCATTTGTACAGAGCTGGACATTCCCCCAAAAGTCCATGCACTTAAAAATCTTCAATAAATCAATCTCTCGGGGGCAGAGCCAAGATGGCGACATAGGAGCAGCAACATATCGCAGCTCTCACATAGCCACCCCAAAATACCCATAAAATATGACTCTAAACTAATCCTAGACCTCCAAAACGCACACAAATATACTTTGCACTAAAGTCAGCTCGGCTACGAGGAACCATATGAGCACTGCAAATCGAAACCAGCATGGCCTGAAGCCCTGGCTGATCCCCGAGGGCGGCTGGACAGGAGGAGCCGAGGAGCCTCTGGTGAGCAGATTAGCGGGCAGCTGTAGCAACATTCAGAACTAGGTCAGTGGGACTCACGAAATCGAAATTGGGAGAGAAAAGTGGTCTGGCCAAAAAGGCCTCCAGGGCTGGAAAGTGAAAGGCAGAGGTTTTGCACCCGCCTCTGCATTGCAGCTTCCACACCCTCGGCCTGCAGACAGCAGAGGGACTAAGCGATTGTTCAGAGGCCAAGTGCTCTCGCGTTGAGTGGCCTGGATCCAGATCGCGGTCTTGGGCCTCGGTCCTGGAGTCTTCATTATCCAGTAAGCCAGAAGTAAGCAGGAAAGGGACCCAGCACCTTCCTGAGGGCTACGGAAGCCGGGAGGACCCCAGCGATTTGGGACAGAGCTTTCCTTTTTGGAAGCAGAGCCCCACAGAGATTTAAAAAAAAAAATCATGGACTGACCAACCATGAGTAAGAATAAGCATAAGAAACA
>CM053584.1:284519149-284539049 GCA_028627135.1 Pseudochirops cupreus
CTCCCAGGAGAAACCATGAACTATCTTTCCATTTAGTGCAATTTCCTTTTATTTTTCTGGTCTAGTTTGTAATAAGAATAGCAAGTTTGATGTGATTCAGTTCCTGTAGGAGTAGGCCCACTTTTGAATCATTATTCTATGACATTGCTTCATGTATATTGCATATAAAGAAATGATCACTTGAAAATATACATATGTGTGGAACTTAGGGAATTTTTGTCTTGGAACTGCTTCTCACATATATTCATCTCTGTTTTTTCAGTTCTTTGTCTGCCTCCCTGTCTCACTCTGTTCACCTGTCTATCCACATATCCATTGTATTAAGAAGAGAAGTATATTTTTTCTGGATAGCAACAATGAAGTCCAAGGGGATGATTTTTATATGTTTGTCAGTTGATTAATTAACACGGCTTCAGGATATAGTGACTTTAGAAAATGGTGCTATGATTAGTGGTAGAGGAAATAAAGCCTAGCTACTCTCTACTCTCCCTAGTGCAGGGATTATTAATGTGAGGTCTATGAACTTGTTTTTTAAAATATTTTGATGATTATGTTTCAGTATAATTGGTTTCCTTTGTAATCTTGTGTATTTTGTGAGTTCAAAAATATTATTTTGAGAAGGGGTCCCTAGGCATCACAAAACTGCAAAAAGGGTCATTTGCAAAATAGAGGTTAAGAATTCCTGCCATATGGGGTGGCCAGGTGGCGCAGTGAATAGAGCACCACCCCTGGAGTCAGGAGGACCTGAGTTCAAATCCAGCCTCAGACACTTAACACAAAGACTAGCCATGTAACCTTGGGCAAGTCACTTAACCCCAATTGCCTTGCCTTCCTCCCCCAAGAAAAAAGAAGGCAAAAAAAAATAATAATTCCTGCCCTACAGTGGTCAGTGGCCAATAGTGTCTGGATAGGTATTTTAGCAGCAATACACAAGAGCTTTCTTTTCAATGTCTTTGGGCTCTAAGTTTCCAACCTCATCCCTTATCCCAGGATTTTATTCCTTTTTCCTCATTGGCACAGGTGTCCTCTGGGGGAATTATTTTCTATAAATGTACAAGATGTTCTTTATTATATGGGTTTTATAATTAGTGTTTTGTTAGAACAGTTTAATTGAGTGCTTTATTGGATTTCTGGTGATTTGCTTGGTCTGTAAGCAGAGTTTGTACTGATGGGGGCTCAAGCTACTTAGGTTTTATTCTTCCACATTGAATCTGATTATGGGAACATTTGGGGTAGAATGGGAGACCTCCTCTCTCCTCTCTTCTATCATATATGGACAAGGAAACCAAACAGGTTAATTTTATATTTCTTCTACAAGCCACACTGCTTTCAGTGCTTTTGAATATAGCAAAACTGTGAAGCCACCTGGAGTAGAATAACCTCATATTCTGGAAGAGATTTTTAGCCTTTTTTTTAGTCCTTAATCTGGGAAAAAGTAGTCCTCTATCACACAGTTGCTGCCAGCACTGTAATTCATTCCCACACTATCTAATGTAACCCAATCACCGTGCGACAGCCACCAAAGAAGGAGCTGATAGAGATGACCCATCAGAAAACCTTTTTTTCCTCCCTCTCAGAGCACACCCTCTTCACTTTGCTCATTCTTTAAAAATGTTTGTTTTCAATCCAGTCCAGGGAATGTTAGAGATTTGTAGTTAATCACTTATCATCCCTCAAGTGGAGACGTTTTCATTCCTCACCTTGTGCCAATGATGGCTCACAAAAACTGAAACTGGGAAAGGATGAAACTCAGCCCAGTTTTATTGACCATGTTTTCTTCCCTTGGGGGATATTGGGCTTCCCAACCCAAGTCCCCACTGAAAACTCTCTGTTCTTTACTTATTTGGCTTTGTCATTGGGGATACTTATGAAGTGATTAGTGAACAGTACTTGTTGAGGAACCACTAAGTACTAAACATTGTACTAGAAATTATGAGAAGAGTTTACGTAATTCAAAGAATAAAGAGCTAGAAAGGACCTTGGAGCCCATCCAGCTTAATACTTCCATTTTACAGATGAGGAAACTGAGGCTCAGAGAGGTGGAGTGTCTTGCTGAAGGTCATACATCACCTACTACCTCATGATTTCTGCAATACTAGAACCTAAGAGTTCTCCAAACCTTCATTTGAGGAGAGAGAACGCAGCTCAGATATCTTATTTCTTATCTGGTTACACTACCTTGAGACTTCTTTGATCATTGCACTATGACCTTGATTCAGTATCTTCTCTCTTCACCCCATCACTTTGCAGCTTCCTTTTGTATTTTGTCTTCCCCCATTATATTGTCAGCTCCTTGAGGGGACAGACTGTTTTTCTGTATTTGTATCCCTGGTATTTAGCACACGGTCTAGGATTTAGTAGGCACTTAGTAAATGTTTATTGACTATTATTGGCCCACAGCATGATGATCTATGACTGTTTCCTTACTAAAGATGGCAAGGGTTGACAGCAATATCACTTGCTTTTTCCCTTGCAGTGAATGGAATGATTGCTTTCTTCTTTTCATTAAAGATTCCCACATGGCTGCAAAGCCTTCTTAAATGTCTTATTATCACAGGCCTAGGCCAATTAAAGAGATGGTAAGTGGAGGCTTTGAATTAAGTGGGATCTTGTAGGGTCTCAAACCTTAAGATTTTTTAATGTAGTTATAGAGACTAGAAACTGAGTAACATGCAACTTTGATTGGCATGGACAATCAGGAAATCTGGTGATGATATTTTTAAAAAAATGAATATAACCCATGGCCTTACATAGATCCATTAAAAACTTTTTCAATAACTAATGTGCTCTTTCTCTCATTTTGCCAGAGCCCAGGTTTTCAGTCAGGGATATTCAAAATGTAGCTCACTTATCTGAGTCAGCTCCTCTGCTAGTAACCAAAGCAACCAATAAGTATTTTGAACATAAATATTTATTTTTTGTTGTTCAGACCTATAATTTCACCATTATAGGGAACTCCCAAGCACAAACATTTATTTCAAAATAGATAAAAACACCAATGGGAAATGGACCTAAACTCAGTAGCATGGGTCAAGCCCATAACCTCAAAAAGGAAGTGCCTACAATATAAGATGAAGTTGGAGCTTCTTTGGTGAAGACCATATTCGTTTCTCCTCTTTGCTTCAGTCCGCTTGCCTCCTCTTTCCCCTGGAGTCTTGCCCTATTTGCATCCATTGCTTCTCTTCATTTGTACTGTTCAGCTTAAGCTGCTTGTCATGACTATATACATTTCGACTTAGCTCAGAAAGCTTCAGCCACTGACCTGCCAGTCAGTTCCTCCACTGCTGGGCTGCTTACCCTCATTCTCAAATAGGACCTTCAGCTGTACATATGTAGTTTTCTTCCCTCATCCCAACACTTCCTCTTTTGCCCATAGGCCACACATGCTCAGTGCTTTTGTATAATATGCCTTTGTTCACAGAATTCCAGGAAACAAAATCTTTCCCTACCATCAGCATATCCACTATAGAACTCTTATACATGGATCAGGAATTGCTAAAATTTTTATGAATTCTCTTGGGATGAGGAGAAGCCATTTCACTAACAAAGCTCTAAGTAATTTCTATTTAGTTTTGCTGGCAGGCTGCTTCTTTTTAGTAAAGATAATAAAAGGATTTTTTAGGTGAATATGGTGTGATATATAGTAATTCCTACACATAGAAAACATAGGCCAGGTGATACTTTTTTGAACTGCTGAGAGTGGGATTACTGATTAAAGCTTGATAGAAGCCACTATTTCTTCTTTCTCTATTTTTAAATTTTCTTAAATGTCATTTAGAATCGTGTTATCTTTATATAAATAAAGGAAAAGTGTGCCTGATGCATGTATGGGTTCCCAAAGTAGGTAAAACCACCCCCTTGGGGATACTGGAACCATCCAAGGCATGGTAGTAGCCTTGGGTGCAGTTGGGGGGTATTGATACAAAAATAAGGGGGTGGTAGAAGCATACAGAAAGAAGAGAATATAAAATTTTGGAAAACTGTTCATACATTTTTCATCTGTTGTGTAACAGAGTTAAATAAAGTGGTTACATTATTTTCCAAATAAATACACAAAATGCTAGTTATAACCAATCAAGTGGTCAAGTCTAAACAGGTGTTAACAAACAAGTATTGGCAGGTGAACTGTAGCACGTTGTTGGGAAGTCCAGTATGCATCGGCAGGAATATGTGCGTGTGATGACGTTTTTACAATATAATTCTATACAGTTACATAGCATGGTATGTGTCATCAAAATTTCAATGCAGGAAAACTACAAATTTGCAATAAATTATTAAATTTAAGATATGCCATTAAAAAAATTCAATTTATTGAAATAATGCAAATTAAAAAAAAAACCCACTAAAAGGTTACACAAAGTAGATTTGCAAGGGGATACTGAGTATTTACTTTTTTTGAAAAAGGAGCAGTAGGCCAAATAAATTTGGGAACCTCTGTTCATGGACAGACACAAAATGAGACAGCCTCTGCCGTTAATGAGTTTACCTTCTTGGGGTAGGAGAGAGGAGAGAGAGGAATGTCTTGTAAATAGAATATTAAATACAAAATACTGGGCATCCTGAAGATTGGTTCAATCAGAAAGTAGGGGAAGATGGTGGAGGCTCTAGCTTTCAACATACATAAGAGAGAAGGTCTAGAAAGATGAATCTTGACTTGTTTGAGAAATTGGTGAATGAGATGACAATATTATGGACTTGGGAGGGCTACGAAGGCAGTTAAGTGGTGCAGTGGATAGATTGCTGGCCCTGGAGTCAGGAAAACCTGAATTCAAATCCAATCTCAGACACTTACTAGTTGTATGACCTTGGACAAGTTATTTAACATCTGCTTGTCTCAGTTTCCTCAAATATAACATGGAGGTAGTAACACTATCTGACTCTCAGGGTTGTTGTGACGATCAAATAAGGTAATATTCATAAAGTGCTTGTCACAGTGCCTGGCACATAATAGATGCTATATAAATGCTTTATTCTAATTATTACTCTTATTAGTGAATAGAAGTTGAAGAGAGAGAGAGAGAGAGAATGAAAGAGAAGCCACCCTTTTCCTTCCTTTCATTGGTAGGGAGCAATGGGACAAGACAAATACTGATGGGGAGAAGACCTTTGGCAGATGAACCCTTAGGCATGGAATTCTAAATGATTCTATTCATGTACCTTTGCAATTCATGGCTGTATATACAAAAATTTCTGATTTTTCCAAAGGTTTTAAAAGTAAAACCTTTGGTACTATTTTGAACTATGTGTTTTAAAGTGAATAGTCAGCCTCAGTGTATTGGGGAGGAACCATGCATACTTCATTTTCATGGATTCCTAGGTGGGAACTGTGAACCAAGAGACTGGGAAAATTCTCAGAAGTATACCTATGCCTTTCATATCATTAGGGTATTTATTTGGTATAAGAGTGGAATTTGTATCCCCCTAAGATCCAGTGTGCTGTCTTATATGTAAATCTGCATACTATCATGGCTGGTTTTCAGGTCAAGGAAAAGTATTTTTCCCCTTCTTCAACCCCTGTGAGCCCTATTTCACCTAGGAAGGTGCTTGCAATATACTGTCTTGGACACAGATATGACAAAACTCTCTTTCTCACTCTTTCTCTCCTCTCTTTTTTCTCTCTCTCTCTTTCTCTCTCTCTCTCTCTCATTTTCCATTTTAGCATCTTCTGTGGTCTATTAATAGTTTCTAGCAAATAGCCATACTGATCCCATTTCAGAAGGAGAGAAAAAGAGAGCTTGTGTAGTTACAAGTTGAAGAAGTACTATTTGCATGTGCCCACTGTAGTAGAACCAATGTTCTCAAGCCCTGCCCCACTTATGCTTAGCCAATGTTTTCTTATAAGATATTACTGTACTTGAGACTTAATGGGCTTAGGGAAATAAGTCTTGAACCATTAACATATTTTCTTATTGAGTTGCGTACAAAAGCAAACCCATCAGGAGACAGGAGCTCTTTCCTCAGGTTTTTGACTGGCAGACCAGTATAGAGATCATAGAGGTAGGCAAGCTGCACCCAGCTGAATCAATGTTGAATCCTTGCTGACTGTTCTTTTCCTGCTATGGCTAAATAAACCTTTTATTAACTTTAAGGTGGTCCTTGAGTATCTCAATTTTTGTTCCAGTTCTGAATCTAAAGCACCAGACTGGCCTGAATCAGGCTTGAACCTACAAAAACTGCTTTTAGGCTACCACCTGTCCCTGGCCTCCTGGTATTTTTAAACTATGTCATTGGAAAGGCAGCATGATAGAGTGAAACGAATTCTGGATAAAGTCTGAGGACTTGGGTTTATATCCAGCTTTGCTGCTTAAAACCCATGTGACCATGACAACTCATTTCTCTCGGACTCAGGTTCTTCCTCTGTTTTGTTTTTCTCTCCCCAGCACCTTTTACAGTGTCTGACTTACACTAGAAGTTTAATAAATGCTTGTTGAATGACTCTGTAAAATGAAGGGACTGGACTAGATCCTGAATTCTTTATCTTTTTTGTGTCATGGATCACTTTGGAAGTCTGGAGAAGCCTATGGAACAATGTTTTTAAATACATACAGTAAAATAATATGATTACATAGGAAGTCAGTTATGTTGAAATTCACTTAACCAAAATTTAAAAAAAAGTTCATAAATGTCAGGTTAAGAACTCCTGGCTTGGATGATCTCTAAGGGCCTTCCTAGTTCAAAATTCATGGTCTAGTGACTTGCATTTAAGTGCAAGTGTTCCAGGATATTGGTATTGTATGATAGCTTAGTAGAAAAAGTTATTTTCTGCTCATTCTCTAAGGTGAGTACCATGCCTTGTTCAGCCTTGTAGCCTTCATTGTACTTAGCAGATAAAGTACCTTGCACATAGTAGGTGCATATTCAATATTCATTGAATGAATGAATGAATCAAGCTACAACAAGATGCTGAACTCCATAGCTTTGTGTAAGCCCGTGTTCACTCCATCAAGAAGAAAATGAGGTTCAGTGCATTTTAATCCTCTGCATACATTCTTCTCTTAGATTGACACTTGTTGTTTAGTTACTATGCTTTGAATTAGCCAAGAAGCTGGTGGAGGGTTGGCTCAGCCCAGCCACATTTAGGTTTGTTGAATATTTCAAACTGCTTTGAGATCAGCAAAACTTGGAGCATGTTTGGCAAAGCACTTTCGCCTCAATCTTTTAAGACCATGTGTATTTAAATGGAAATTTAATCCTTATGTTCATTTACATGTAACTCATCAAAACATTTTAAACAGCCCTTTGATGTTTGGGAGCTTTTTAAAACCATTTTTAAAAAATGAAACTCCTCAGGCTTTTCCCCCCTTCTTCTTTTCATAGGAAACAGTTTGGCCAGGAAAAAAATGTACTGGAGATTTCAAATGTTCCAGGCTGATTTGGAACTCAGACCCTCATATTCATATGAGCTCAGACAATGGTAAATCAATTCTTCATTTCCAAGTTGATGTTATCCATTTGCCTTAATGGTGGTTGTACCTATGATTGAGCCTTTAAAGGAAATAAAATCTAATCAACTGATGATTATCTTTTCTTATGGGGGAAGATCACTCGTAGTGAATCCCAAATGGCAGTTAATTCAAGAATCATTTATTTTTTTTTTAAATTCCCCCCCCTCCCCAGGCCTATAATCTCATTGGTACAAGGGATTTGTATTGAAGAAATCCCCCCTCCCCAAGAAGGCAGATCAGCAAATGTTCTCTAGCTTGTTGTTGTTCGGTAGTTTTAGTGGTGTACGACTCTTTGTGACCCCATTTGAGGTTTTCTTAGCAAAAATATTGGAATGGTTACATTTCCTTTTCCATTCCATTTCCCTCACCAGCTCTTTTTAGAGATGAGAAAACCAAGGCAAACAGGTTTAAGTGACTTGTCTGGGGTCACATAGCTAGTAAGTGTCTGAGGATGGATTTAAACTCAGGTCTTCCTGACTCCTGGTCCAGGGCTTTATTCACTGTGCCATCTATAACTGCCCTATTAAAGTTGTCTAGACCACTGAGAAATTAAATCACTTGCTTGTTTCACACTAGGATGTTTTAGGTCGACTTGATCTCAGGTATTCCCTGGGTAATGTATTACTTAGCAACATAATACACATAGATATATACATACACATGCACATGTGCATACATTAATATGCCAAGGATCTCATTTCTTTAGTGTGGGATCTACCTTCACTTATGTAGTTGTCTATACCTAAGTACAGAGAGTCTTGAACTTTTTGGTCCCAGAACTCCTTTTTACTCTTAAAAATGATTGATGATCATTCCCCAAAGAAATTTTACTTAATGTGGATTGTATCTATTGATATTTGCTGTATTTGAAATTAAAATATCATAGAATTATTATGAAAACAATTTTGACTTTGTAGACCACCTGAAAGTCTCAGAGACAGAACACTTTGAGAATCACTGCTTTAGTAGAAAAAACACAAGATTAGAAATGTTAGTGTGGATACTACCTCTGCTAGTATGACAGATTGTAATACCTTATGACAGATTCTCAAACTTTTTAGTCTCAGGATCCTTTTATCTTAAAAATTATTGAGAACTCCTCAAAGAGCTTTTGTTTATGTGGACTATATCTATCAATATTTATTACATTAGAAGTGAAAATATCTTAGTGTCTTCATGAAAATAGTTTTGACCACATGGACTCCCTGAAACCACTGCGTTGGGATATACAGTTTATTTATGCTTCTGACTTGGAGGCAGCATCAAGTAATAGATAGAACACTGGACTTGGAATTAAAACCTGAGTTAAAATCCTGCCTCATAACTTTACTAGCTGTATGATATTGGGGAAGTTGCTTAATCTCTCTGAGTCTTAGGATCATCCATTGTAAAATGAGGAGGTTAAACTTGGTGAACTCTAAGATCCTTTTTGGCTCACATCTACAGTTCTTTGCACCTATGACCTACCGTTCTTTGTTCCTGTGACTTGAACTTGAGAGCAGTTAGATGCTGTCTCATTATCACCTCACTTATCTTGGGTTTTCATTCCATGCTAATTCTTTGCTCTGGTCTTCCAGCCCGAAGATCATTTTTCATGGAAGAGAAAACTGAAGAAAAAGAAGAATTTGAAACAAAGCAGAAATCAAATTTTCTTGCTGGCAATGCACACGACAGATAATTCAGATGTGGTGCAATAGACCATGAATTGGGGAGCCACTGCCATCATTCTACTTTCTCCTGCTGGTTGGCACCATGTCTCTTTTCTGCCTGTGTTTCCTTCCACAAGTTTCTTTCAGCCACCACTTTTCTTTTTCTTTTAGTTCCTCAAAATCTAGCTCCCCTACAAGGAAAAGTTATGTGTTACTTTCTCCTGTCCTTTCACCTGCTTCCCCAAAACAGTATATATCACTCCCACAGTTGTTTTAAGAGATATTTTCCTATAAGTCAATCCAGGGGAAATACAGAGAAGAGAGGTATAATAATGGGAGGAAGGAATAAAGTTTATATATTATTAAGATACTTTTAGGGCAATCCTTGTTCTATGTATCAACTACTAAGAACTAGTTCTTGTTCCCTCTTACTTTACTCATCCCTTCTTTTAGGTTGTATCCTTAATGTTATAGCATTTCTAGGTATATTGATGGTTACTATAGTTGACAAAGCTGATTGGTACCTTAATCTCCTAGAATGTGCTTCCATAGCTCTTATATTTGAAAAGGAGAACTTAGCATTTATAGTATCACACTCTTAAAATGTCCCAAGGTTGTCCTTCATCTGGGATTTCTCACTTATACAGAATGACTATGGATCTAAAGAAATCTTCCTTTACTCCCCCTCCCCTTTGTCCCATCTTGATTTCCAGATAAGGAAGACTCTTCTTTGTCTGGCTCTAATCTGTCTCCCTCTCAGAATTTATGCTCTAGTGGTTTCTATACCTTCCTAAAGATCCTGATACTCTGGCCTCTAGAAGTTCTTTTCTTCAGCATTGGCCTATTCTCACCATTATTGGTTGATCTGTCTAAATCAAGTTCCCCTGACTCTCTGTCATGGCTGGCTCTGCCCTTGGTGCTGAAAGTCTATGCCACCTACTGTGCTAGACTGGGATAGTAAGTCTAGATATGTATAATTCCTCTTTAACTCTGGGCCAACCATTCTGTTTCTAGCGTAATACTCCTGAGTGACATTTTCCTCTAGATGTAGCCTCATAAATAATGAGTTGAGCTAGTAAACACATTTTAGTTTTTGTTGAAACCAGATGCTTTTTCTTTGGTGCTTTCTTTTTTCACTCTTCTTACAAGTGCAGTAGTCATGACCTCAGATTTTCTTAATAATTGAGAAACAATCTTAGGAATATGTGGTAGATGATATAAAAATTCCCTTTCAATAATAAAGTAAATATCACCCTATTGGTTATCTAAGGGTTGACTGCATTAGATCTCTGCCCAACAGTATTATTTCTCTGTATTTGTTATAAACAAGTCATAGAGTTGAAGTCTTGATAAATTTGATCAATTTATTAATAAATATTTATGAAAAGTCTAGGGCATAAATTCACCTAGAAAGATTTTATTTCTTTAACTTAGCAGTAAGGAAGGGATACATTACACACACACACACACACACACACACACACACACACACACACACACACACATATTCTTTAATCTACTCTCTCATGACTAAAATGATTATTGTTAATTATCTTGGTAAGTCACAAATTTGTTCAGGCTGTGGATGGCTGCTGCATTTGAAAGATTTTAGTCATAAAAGAAAAGTGATCTGCTTTAGCAGACACATATACATACAAACATACATTCACAGAAATATATGGAAATCAAGTTACAGGGTTCAAGAAATCTGTGAATTGAGATTAGCTGCTAGAAGTCTGGGACCAGGAAGAGACAAGTTTAGTATGTGCAGTTTTCTAGCTGGCCATTCTGGAGAGGTGGATGAAGGAAAAGGTAGCACTAAAAGACTAAAGTCTAGTGAGAAACCAGGAGTAATTTCAGAACACAAGCATGGTATAGCCAAATGAGTAAAGCGGTAAATGTAGATAAGATGACTTAGAAAAGCCAATTTGATTCAAATAATTTCAACAATCACTTATTGAGTCC
The DNA here is from genome assembly GCA_028627135.1 of Pseudochirops cupreus. Taxonomy (NCBI): domain Eukaryota; kingdom Metazoa; phylum Chordata; class Mammalia; order Diprotodontia; family Pseudocheiridae; genus Pseudochirops; species Pseudochirops cupreus. The sequence goes on from CM053584.1 coordinate 284,530,209, forward strand.
TTCTTACATGCCAGATACCTTGAGACCCTGGGGATAAAAAGGCAAAAACCAAATAATACTGGTCTTCAAGGAGTTTGTATTTTATTGGGGATGGAGGTGGAGGGAATATAATATGTACACATATGAGTTAAAAAATAAAACGAATGCAAAGTAATTTCAAGGGGCACTAACAAAGGGATCAGGAAAGGCCTATTGTAAGAGGTGATATTTGATATTGATACCTAATGCCTCGACCCTTTAACACTCATATGTGGGCATATCTGCATGTGGGCGGACCCACCTGGAGACAGATAGAGGAGCAATGTCTTGGTTCCTAAGACCATCGGAAATATGTGCTTTCCGATGATCTTAGGTAACCCCTGTGACCCCTGTGAAAGGGTCGTTTGACCCCCAAAGGGGTCGTGACCCACAGGTTGAGAACCGCTGTTCTAGAAGCTTAGCTGTGAAAGGGAAAGAGGATACTTAAGGAAACCCTAAAGTCAAGTGAAGATTAAAAAAAAAGATGGGTGAAATCTGGACATTTTTTAGGCATTAGGGAAAGAGCCAATAGACTGAAAAGAGAAAAATTGCAGTTAGCAACATTCTTCTTTTGTTGTGGTGCTTAGAACAGAAAAGAATCCTCCAAATGTGGTGTTTTTTTATGATACAACTAAAAATCTCCTCTATTTCAAACAGTAGTCTTCTATTAAGCATAGTGTGAGAGTCAATGTGGTATGATGGAAAAACCACTGGACCTGGAATAATTTTATTTTCAAAAGATTCCCATCCTAGACCTACTATTGACTAGCTGTGACCTTAACAAATGATTTATTCTATCTGAACCTCAGTTTATTCAAATGTAAAATAGGATAACCAAACTTTCACTGACTACCTCCATAGGCTTATTTTGAGGAAAATGCTTTGAAAACTTTAGATTACTTTATAAAAATGAATTGTTCTTATTAGTAGTAATACTTATTTGGAGGGGGAAGATATGATTTTACTAGTATTGGGAAGGCTTTATATAAATACACATATCCTAAATGTTCTAAAATCCAAATCTAAAACAAAATGTTCTGAAGGCTAAAGTTCTAAATGTTCCAAAAAATCTAAAGTTCTTAGTCTTAGATGTTTGCCTAAGGGCACAGGGAGATCGAGTGATTTGTCCAGGATCATATAGCTGATATATATGAGACAGGATTTGAATCTAGGTTTTCTTGACCTTGAGGTCCTCTATTTATTACACTAAACCATCTTCATTGGTAATAATGACAATAAGAATTCAGCCTAAGAACACATGCTGTTTTTGGTTCTATTGTCACATATGCTATTGACTCATACAGAGTTCTCCTAAAACTCCCTGGTCTTTTTCAAATGATTTTCTCCATCCATTTTTCTCTTATTCTGGGCCTGGAAGCCTATGCAGAAGTGTGCCAGAGCCAGTTTGAATCCACAAGAACAAACTGATAAATTTTCCATATGAGCATTTACACCTTAGAAATCAGTGAACACTAAAAAATCAGGGCTTTATTTATTCATTTTTGTTGTCACTGATTGTCTAGATTAAAAAAGTGATGGAGAAAATGTTAATAGCGATTAAACTTAAAAGTGTGTGTACTTTTTTTTTCTTTTTCAGACAAATGGTCCTTAAACATTTACCAATAGTCTCATGTATTGGGACTCAATTTTACTAATTTACTACATTTTTAATTAAATTACTACATAATTTACTACTAATTTACTACTTTACTCTCTGCTAAATTTCATCTTCATTTTTGCCCATGGAAGGAACAAATTGTAGTCAGAGGATCTGTGTGGTCCCAATTACAACTCTGCCATTTGCTATTTGTATGACCTTGGGAGAATCACATTACTTCTTTTGGGCTAATTTTTCTCAATTATAAAACAAGGGAGTTGTGTTATTTGTCCTCTGACATCCTTCCAGCTCTAAAGCTTTGATCCTATGATCCACTTGTTAGATCTAAAGCATTTCATACAATATTTTTACTCTTTCTACCAGCACCAAATCATCTACAAATTTGCTAACCATGTCACGTAAGCATTTAATCAATCATTGAGAAAAATGTTGAACAGAACAGGACTAAATACAGACCTTGTAACAATACACTAGCATCCTTCTTTGGATTACAGTGATCTATTAATCACTGCTCTTTAGTTGTTTAACCAAATTCCAAAATCACCTGAGGAAGGGAATAAATTTATAGTGCCTACTATGTGCCAGACACTTTTTATGAATACTATCTCATTTGATCCTCACAACAAGCCCATGAGGTATGTGCTTATATTATTCCCATTTTGCCCATAGTTGAGGAAATCATCATACAGAGACTAAATGACTTGCCCAGGCTCACATAGCTAGTAAATGTCTGAGGCTAGTAAATGTGAACTCATGTCTTCCTGATTCCAGACTCGGTTCTCTATCCACTGTGCTACCAGCTACCTCTAGCCTTACTAATCCTACTAACTTTACTCTGTGACAGGTATATGTTTTATTTTCATTCATTCCACATGTTTCCACCTTATCTAGAATGATATATTAAGGAGCTTTCTCAAGTATCTGTTCATATCAAGGTATACTATACTTTGATGTACCAAGTTGGTAATCCTGTCAAAAAAGAAATAAGATTAATCTGGCGTAACTTGTTCTAAATGAGCCCATGCTAGGATGTAATGTCATCGATTTCCTTTCTACTCACAAGCCATCCCCTTACTAATATGTTCTAGAGTTTTGCCAGGAATTAAAATCAAACTCATTGGTTTATAATTTGAAGAAGTTACCTTATTAATGTTTTTGGATTCAATTGCCAAGATTTACCTCTTTCTAATTTTGGAAAGTCAATGATCGGGGCACGACGATTTGAAGTAATTGAGAGTAGTAAGCTGAACTTAAACCATCCCTTCACTTAGTTTGGATTTCAATTCCTCGTTAACTATTTTTGTTCCATTTTTTCTAGTTCAGTCATAACTTTCCTGGGTAGAGGAAATAGAATTGAAATGGAGGCAAATAGTTCTGCCTTCTCTCTGTCATCGATCATTAATATGCCCTTCATCCTGAGTATTTAAGTTCAATTTAACACACTTTATTAAGTACTTACTACATACTTAGAGAATAAAATCATAAAGTAAAAAATGAAATAAAACATTGACTCTTTTCCTTGAATTTCCTCTTACCAGAAATAGAATTTATATATTCCTTTTCTTGTCCTGAACATTAATTGCTAGCTTCAATCTTCTTCATATTATTCTTATAGAACCATAAATTAAAAAAAATTCATCCTCAGTAACATGCATTTCTTTCACATTCTGTACATATATTTCTTTTTAAAATCAGCATTGATTAATGAGCTCCTTATGCTACCACATCAATTTCTTTAGATAGTTCCTTCTTTTCTTCCTCAGCAGAATCATTTTTGTTCATGTCATTTGATCTGACTTCTCTTGTCAAATCTTAGACTGTAGGATCTTTTAGGACCCTTTCTTTGTACTTTATGAAATTTGTTATTCCACAGTCTAGGTTAAGGATCAGACTATGCCATTTTTTTTTCCTTTTGGTGTATCAAGAATTCTAAGATGGTAGATGATTGTCAGATTGTAGATTTGGATTTGGAAGGGAATTTAGAGATCATCCAATCAAATGCTCTCATTCTTCTCTGCTACCAGACTTTTTTCCTTTTTCTTTCTTCTTTTTTTAAAAATTTTTTTTGCTAGCATAGTAATTTACTGGAAGAGAGGAGAATGTGCTATCCTTTTTTTTTTTTTTTGAAAACTAACCCAGGCCAATTTTCTTTTTCTTTTTTGCTTTTTAGAGGGTGGAAGGTAGGGCAATTGGGGTTAAGTGACTTGCCCAAGGTCACATGGCTAGTTTTGTGTTAAGTGTCTGAGGTTGTATTTGAACTCAGGTCCTCCTGACTCCAAGGCTGGTGCTCTATTCACAGCTCCACAAAGCCATCCAAGGCCAATTTTCTTTAGGACTAATCAACAAATTTTAGCTCTTTAAAAAATCTGGGCTGAAATACAAAGGACTACTCAGGCCTGTGACAAGACTTTACTGACTTCCTGCATCTCACCCAGTAAAAATGTTGCCAGTCTTTACTCCTCCCTGGGGTAGGCTGAGTGAATTATTTTCACCTCCTATTATTCCCTTGATAGCTAGTACCTAGCTGTACAAATTTCCTTGAAGCATTCATAAGCCTTAAGAAGAGAGTTAACAAAACTGTGTGGAGTGATAGAGCTAGTGATCCTTCCTTACCTTCCTATTGGTAGGGCACTCATTTTTAAAGATAATTGAACCCAAACAGAGAGAGAAGTTAAGTGACTTGTCAAAGGCTATACAATTAATTAGTGGTGTAGACTGGAGCTCTTATGACCCTTAATCTAATACACTTTTGACTATACCCCAATGTTACCCCAACAGTTCCCCCCATCCCCAGTTTCCTATATTTTTTGTCTTCCTCTATTAGAATATAAACTCTTTGAGTTTGGGTACTATTTTGTTTGCTTGTATTTGTTTCCACAGCATTTAACACAATGCCTAGAATTAGTAAATCTTAATAATCTCTGCTTCTATCTTTCTGTCTCTTTATCTTTCTCTCTGTGTGTATATGTATATGTATGTATATGTGTGTGTGTATATATATATTCAGATCTTTGACTCTAAGTCTAGCAATTCTCTCCACTACTCTACATCAGGATGTAAATTTAAGTATTCTGGGTCCAAATCTAGTGCTCTTGCTACTTCACAAAGATAATGATAGTCACTGAACTTCTGATGTTTCTCTCTCACTTAAATTTCTATATGTATGTTTATATATTTACATACACACATATGTGTATCTCTCTCCTGCCCCTTCCTCTTTCTCTCTCCCCTTCTTCTTTTCTCTCTCTTTCCCCTTCTTCTTTTCTTTCTCTCTCTCTCTCCGTTTCAGGGGTGGGGCAGTATAAGGGAGGTCCATGAAATAAGAGATCTCTGCTAGAGTTTTGTTCATTTTGCAGTCAATGAATGAGCAGTTATTTTTGCCTATAAGTCAAGGGCTATAAGTTACCCTAACTCATGCAGTAGCCCCTTCTAAGCCTTTGAGCCTACGATCACTTGATTAACTGCAAAGATCCTGTAAAATCCCAGGTGTTGTGTTACTGTAGAAGGTGAAACTCTATGCTGTGCAGTCCTAGAACATGAGCGATCACCAAACAGTTCAGCCCTTCTGGTTCAGTTCAGCCCTGTCTTTTTTTTAAAATAGACAGCCCATGCCTGGACCATAGCCCGGGGTTTAATGGAAAATTAGGCCCACTCTCACTTACTTCCCCAACTTTCTTTGAGTATCTTAACAGGGAATGGGGAGCCTCAGTCTGTGAGTCCAGCCCTCTACCCTAGACTTGATTTCATTTGGTCCTTGGCAAGTTCTGGAAGAAGTCATATTGGTCTCAAATATAGCCTTCAGTCTCGTGGAATAAGGCAGTTCTCATTTCCCAAAGAATAAAGATAAGGCAATCAGACAGCTTTTCCATATCCAGTGCCTGTCAAGTAATGGTTATGTAAATTGACTGACACCAAAGGACTGATCCAAAGGAATTTTCTAAAACTGAAATCATTCCCTTACATTTGGTAAAACCTTCAGGCTTCCATGGGAAAATCAAGCTTTATTTTTAAAATGGACTTTGAAATTTGAAAAGGAAAGCTGACAACAGCTTCCCATTTAAAAGAGAGCTGACAACTGGCATTTCAGAGCTTGGGGAAACAGGTGATACTTTATACTGATAGCCACAGCTCAGGTGAATAGTAGCATGAGACAAAAGCATTTTTAACACTGATAGCCTACTGAATTATCTTCCTCCTATTTCTCTGTCTCCCTTTGTCCCTTACCCTCTTCTTGCCCAAATTTTCCTTCCTTCTTTCCTTTTTTGTTGGTAACCTGGGCTCCTTTGAGAATGCCCAGTTTGCCTAGTTTGGAGCCAGCTTCAAAAGGAACCCAGGTAACACTAAATTAATTAATTTGTTCCAGAACTCTGATTTTTTAAATGTAGGAATCTTTGGGTAAGAAAACCTCCTTTCCTTAACTGACCATAATATGAAACAACAAGTTTATTATTATTATTGTAGGTGATATTTGAGGTTTTCTTGGCAGAGATACTACTAAAGTGGCTTGCCATTTCCATCTCCAGCTCACTTTACAGATGAGGAAACTGAGGCAAACAGCACGGAGTGACTTACTCAGGGTCACACAGCTAGTAAGTATCTGAGGCTGGGTTTGAACTCAGGTCTTCCTGACTCTAGACCTAGTGCTCTATGTACTAGGCCACCTGAGCTGTCCCCAAATTTATTATTAGTTGTTGTCATTATATTTACACATAGTTTCATTTCCCCTGATTTTTAAAATTTATTTTTTCCTTAATTACACGTAAAAATAATGTTACCATTCTTTTAAAAAAATTTGAGCTCCAATTTCTCTCCCTCCTTTCCTCTCATCCCTCCTCCTTGAGAAGGCAAGCAATTTGATATAGATTATGCGTGTGCAGTCATGTAAAACATATTTTCATATTAGCCATATTACAAAAGAAAACAGACAAAAAACACTTAAGAAAAATAAAGTAGGGGCAGCTAAGTGTTGCAGTGAATAGAGGACTAGCCCAAGAGTCAGAAGGACCTGAGTGAAAATCCAGCCATAGACATTTGACACACTTACTAGCTGTGTGACTTTGGGCAAGTCACTTAACCCCAATTGCCTTTCCTTCTCCTTCTCAAAAAAAAAGTAAAAAAGTATGCTTTAACCTGCATTCAGACTCTCAGTTTTTTCTTTTTTATTATTTTTCATCATAAGTCCTTCAGAACTATCTTGAATCATTGTAATTGCTGAGAATAGCTGCCATTTATGATTGATCCCTGTGCAATATTGCTGTTACTGTGTATAATACTCTCCTGCTTCTGCGTACTTCACTTTGCATCAATTCATATAAATCTTCCTAGGTTTTTTGAAACCATCCTGCTCATTATTTCTTATATTTCCTTGTTCTTAATTTTACAATCCAATGAATGGAAGGTTTTGTTTCCTCTCTTTCTTCTCTTCTTATGAAGTTGTTGTGAAAGACAGTGAGGAAATGATTGTAAAAGTGCTTTATAATTATAATTGAGTATAGATTTAGAGTTGGAAGGGATTCTAGAGGTTATTTAGTCCTAAACACTCATTTTGCACATATGGATACTGAAGCCTAGAGAAATCAAATTATTTGCCTGAGGCCAAGTGTTTGAGGCAGGCTTTGGACTTAGGACTTTTGAACTCTAAGACCAGTGTTCCCCTACTCTTCATTTGAAGGTAAGCTGTTATTGTTGCTCCCTATTGCTTAAAGAACCCCAAGAACACCCCCCCCCCCATAATGAACTCCAGCCTCAAATTTTATTTCCTTTGACTATCTCTGATCTTTTATGTTAACTCCCCTTCACACCTAGGAATTCATAGGATCTTGTACTGGAAGGGACCTTAACAATAATCTGTCTACTCCCATTTCTTTCTTTTACAAAGGAATCTGAGACCCAGAGAGGTTAAACGATTTGTCCTAACTGATGAAGTTTCATAGAATCATATATTTGGAGCTGGAAGAGACCTAAGAAACCTTTGAATCTAACCCTCTCATTTTATATATGAGGAAACTGAAATGCAGAGAAATTATGTGACTTGCCCAGAATTACGCAGCTGGTGAGTATCTGAGGAAGCATTAAAATTCAGGTCTTCCTGACTCCAAATTCAGCATTCCATCTACTTTTCCACATTAGGATCTGAACTCAAGTTTTCTGTGTCTAAATCTAAGTGCTCTTTCCATTTCACAAAGTCCTTGCTGGAATAACCTGTACCCTGTTTTTCAAAAATCCAACTCTTGCAAACAGCTTTCCTTGATTAAAATTAACCTCCCTATCCCCTTGCATAGACTTTGGTACCCTCTCTTTCTGTGTCTTATATAATTTTTAACATTCTTTAAAAAAATTGAGTTCCAATTGCTCCATTTAGAATTTAGATGTTTTGACCTATAATCTCTTCATGTAGGAACTTTCTCCACCAATGCAGATCCATAACACACCTGTAATTTATAGTCTTAGAGAGCTGTATAGGCGGCATAGTGGGCCTAGAATCAGGAAGATTCTTCTTCTTGAATTAAAATCTGACCTCACACATTTACCAACTGTGTGACCCTGGGCAAGTCACTTAATTCTGTTTGCCTCAGTTTCCTCATCTGTCATATGAGTTGAAGAAGGAAATGGCAAACCATTTTAGTGTCTTTGTCAAGAAAAACTCCAAATGGGGTCAGAAAGTGTTGGATACAACTGAAACAACTGAACAATAACAAAGATATCTCACTGTATTATGTCTGATACATTCTACTCCATCTGGTTTAGAATTTTGATAATGACTCATCAGTGGTTTGTGAATTCTTTGAAAGCAGAGATCACATGAAAAGAAATCTAAGTAAATGAATCCATAGGATGCTCATTAAATGTGACAATGATTATGATACTTGAATTACAGATTTAGGCCTGGAAAACTTGGAAGTCATCTAGTCCAAACTCTCCTAACACCATTTTAGAGGTGAAGGAACTAAGACTAAGAAAGAGTAAGTGACTTGTCCGTGGTGGGATTTATACCCAAGTCATCCTGAGTATTGCTGAGATGACAGTGATATTATGCATCTTTGTCACATGTTTGTAGATTTTGTGTATGGCTTTTTGGGATGCAGTTATTATCATTATTATTATTATTTTTAAAATTTAAGACCATGGATAAGATATAATCCTATTTAAAGTGTTCAGTATGGGCAACACATAACATATAATTTGTTACTGGAATTTTTTTTTTT
>CM053584.1:284539549-284582887 GCA_028627135.1 Pseudochirops cupreus
TTTTTTTTTAATCTCTGTGGGGCTCTGCTTCCAGAAGGGAATGCTCTGTCCCAAATCGCTGGGGTCCTCCCGGTTGCCATAGCTCTCAGGAAGGTGCTGGGTCCCTTTCCCACTTCTGGCTCACTGGATAAAGAAGACCCACAGGACCAAAGCCCAAGACCACGATCCGGATCCAGGCCGCTCAATGTGAGAGCTCCTAGCCTCTGAACAATTGCTTAGTCCCCCTGCAGTCTGTAGGTGGAGGGTGCGGAAGCTGCAATGCAGAGGCGGGTGCGAAACCTCTGCCTTTCGCTTTCCAGCCCTGGAGGCGTTTCAGCCAGACTGCTTTTCTCCCACGACCTTGAAAGTCCCACTGACCTAGTTCTGAACACTGCTGCAGCTGCCGCCAGTCCCCTCACCTGAAGCTCCAGGCACTTCTCTTGTCCAGCCACCCTTGGGGCTCAGCCAGGGTTTCAGGCCAGGCTGGTTTCGGTTTGCAGTGCTGATATGATTCCTTGTTGCCAAGCTGACTTTAGTGGAAAGTATATTTGTGTGCATTTTGGAGTTCTAAGATTAGTTTAGAGTCATATTTTATGGGTATTTTGGGGTGGCTATGTGAGAGCTGCAATATGTTGCTGTTCCTATGCCGCCATCTTGGCTCCATCCCCTGTTACTAGAATTTTAAAGCTCTTTTTAGAGAATGAAAACATGACTTCTCAGGGTTTAAATCAAGAATCATTGCTTTAAAATGGTGTTAACAATCTAATCAAAGGACTAGTTCAATACCACTATTGCTGGAATATTCTTTTCCTGTAAAAGATTTTCATTTCAAATTGGGCCCACTGTTTGTTTACCAAATACAGTATATGGTGACTGGCCCCATTGCTAGAGTGAAAACTGATGATTTCTGAAAATAGATGAAAAGCTTTTTTCTAATAGGTAACCAAGTATTAGCTATATCATTAAAATAAAGAAATTAATATAGTTTGAAAACTAAATAAGGATAATATTTAAATATAGCTGTACATTCTTTGTGGTTATCCTATCCAGTGACTGGCCCAAAACATCCTTGACTGCCCTTCATGCCAATTAGGCTGCAGTCACTCCCCACAAAGCTGGTGAACTAGAATCTAACATTGTTAGAGTTAGAAGCATGAGTTCTTTATTTTTTTTGTGGGTCATGGACCCTTTTGCCAGCCCTGGAAAACCCATCAACCTCTTCTCAGAATAATGTTTTTAAATGCTTAAAATGAAATCATATAAGTTTACGAAGGAAACCAATCATATTGAAATATAATGACCAAAATATATTTTTAAAAAAGTTCATGGACCTCAAATTAAGAATCCCTGATTCTAGTCCAACCCCTTCATTTTACAGATGAGGAAATCAAGGCCAAGAGACACTAGATGAATTGCTGAAGGTCACATTGCTGGAAGTAAAAATGAAGTGTCCATGACAACTAGTTTAATCCATTTCCTGGTGCCATATGCCTTGTTTCAATGGAAAGGGCATTGGCCCTGGAGTCTGAGGACCAGGTTTTGAAAACAGGATCTATGCCTTCAACCCCATGTAATCATGGGCAAATTAACTTTCTGGACCTCAGTTTTTTCATCTAAAAAATAAAGATTATTTTTTAAGATCATATTCAGGTTTCATTCCTATGATCCTAAGTGCTATTCTGTTAGACCAGATGTAGTAGCTAGGTGATGCCATAGTGCACAGAGCTCTGGTCCTGTAATCAAGAAATCCTGAGTTCAAATTTGTCCTCAAACACTTACTAGTTGTGTGACCCTGGGCAAGTCACTTAACCTCTGTCTGCTTCAGTTTCTTCAACTATAAAATGGGGATAATAGTTAACACCTACCTGGGGGGAGGCAGGATTGTGAGGATTAAATGAGATAATTGTTAAGTGCTGGCACATAGTGGTCACTTAATAAATACCTGTTTCCTTTTTTTTTTTTGAAGAAGAAAGTTCATTAAAAGCTAGTACTTTAAATTTTTGTTTAAATGTTAACAGACAGTTGATGAAGGATCATGGGGTCTTTAGGTGATCAAGTAATCTATTCCCTTGCGTTCTGGTAAGCTTTCTTCTAAAACTTAGTAATAACATATGAATATTTGAAAGATCTATGGTTACTTTTGGTGGGAAGGACTTATTGCATGACTCCTGAGGCACATAGACATCAAGCTACTGCTGTAGGTTTTCAAAGCAGAATCCAAGAGGCAGAATCCAAACCAAAGCTCTTCTTGCCTCTTCAATCAGTATTCCATCCACCAGGTCCTCCTGCCTCTTTTACCCAAAACATATCAAGAAAAATAGCATTGTAAGATAGTGGTAACGAACAGAAAAACCTCTCAAGTATATTTCAAAGAGAGCTAGACTTGCAATGAGAAGACTTTGGTTTGAAACCCATCCCTGCCACTTGCTGCTTCGTTGACCTCGGGCAAGTTGCATCCTGGCTGGGCTTCTGTTTCCTCATCTGTAAAATGAGGGGGTTGTTATCTAGATGGTATCTGAAGTTGCTTCCAGCTCTACATTTAGACCTCCCCTCGAGGCTACAGGTTTCCTACCCCTAGGCCAGACTCTTATGAGCTTTCCTATATAACCGTAATCCTTTGCAGTTTTAAACCTGCCCTACCTTGTCCTGTTCTCCTGCCAGAGCTATTTATCCCTTATGGTATGCTATCTCTTCAAGTAGACAACCAGTCACTATGAATTAAGGGAAAGAGGAAACTAACAAAGAGAAATGAAATGAAGATTTTAGCCCTGATGATAAGCCATAGATCTTTCAAAAAGTCACCTTTCCTCTCTAACACTCAGCTCCCTTAATCTGAAAAATAAGGAAGTTTGGGGACCATGTTATTTCTGAGATCACTTCTCATTCTAACATTCCATGACTCAGTGAAATCTTTGATTTGGACAGAATGATTTCAAGAGGTTCTATGGATGATCACTCATTATCATGATATGATTTCATCGACTGCATTGTACATTTAGGCTTCTGTCTCAGTTAGCAAGTGGTTTATTTTTCGATCACCACTAGGATCAAGTTCAGTATGTTTACCTGCCTCTTCTTCTGGTCTAGAAACTAACTCCTCAACATTCTATAGCTGAAAATCTAAAATTATTTTCATCCTTATCATCAATAATCATTTATTAAGTATTTATTATGGGCAACATATTGCATTAAGCACTCAGAAAATAAAAGGAAATGTGGTTCAAAGATTTTTTCATTTGATAGCGTTTCTTTAGGTGGGAAGGACTTATATCATTAATGAATATTTATTTGCTGGATATACATAGAGTACAAACACTGCATACTCAGGGAAACGAGCACATTATTCAGTGAATAGAGCAGATGAGATTCAAATCCCTCCTCAGAAACTTACTAGCTATGTGTCTCTGTGCAAGTCACTTAACCTCTTTCAGTCTTAATTTCCTCCATGGTCAAGTGGGGATGATGTTAATAATACCTTCCTCACAGGGTTGTTGTAAGAATCAAATGGGGGTAATTTATGTAAAGTACTTTATAGATATTAATAAGCTTTATACATGGGAGCTAATTTTAATAAAATTATAACTATGTAAACACTTAAATATGAAAAGAGGGGCTTTTAAGTGGTGCATATAAATATGAGTTATTATTAAAAACAGTTTAATCATAGATTTAGAACTGGGAGGGATTTCTGCATCATCTTTTCTAACTCCCTCATTTGAAATATGAGGAAATTGAGACCCAGGGAAGCTAATTAACTTATACACAGTAAGGTAATGTTATGATGTGGTATGATATGATATGATATGATATAATATGATAAACATTTATTAAGTGCCTACTATGTGCCAGGAACTGTGCTGGGGGGCTGAGGATACAAATTAGAAAAAGAAACCTTACCATGTAATGGGAGAAGACAGTACACAACAGGAAACTGAGGATATGTGGTAGTGGGTAGGGGGCAGACATCAGAAGGTTGTGGTGCAAGGGGATGGTGATTGTGGAGTTGAAACCATGCCAAGCAGTTGGTGACAAATGAAGAGATGGCTAAGATTCTGAGCCCTTTATAAAGGGACCCCATGGAAACTTATTTCCTTTCACTCCAGCACCAGTAACTCTTTGCATTGTACCGTGTTGCCAGACCAAAAACTTCAATCAGAAATGAGAAATCTTCAGATGCCAAAGGACTCCAAGAATCATGAGAGGCACATCTTAAAAGACCAAATCAGAGAACTGGTGTTTAAAAAGTCAAAGACACTGGCTAGACCTCAGGAAACTGTGGTTCTTTTTTCTACTTACTGTGTGACCTAAGACAAATCATGTAACTAGTCTGGGCCTTGGTTTTTCTCATCTGGAAAACTATGGGGTTGGATTAGCTGAACTAGATGATGTCTCAAGTTGTTTCCAGCTCAGTCAGTCTAGGAGTCTCTTTTGATACGTGTTGATGACAAAACACAAAAGGTTACTTAAGTACAAACACTCCCGATTAATTTAATAATGAATTATGTCAAGTTTTATTTTCTGGCATGGACAAGAAAAGATAAAAGATTACTGCTTTGTCGGTTTTCAAATGCCTTAAACAAATATTATTTTATCAGCAGGTGTCTTCTAAACCAAGATTTGGAAAACCTAAGGTCATTGCCCTCTGACTCAGATCATAGATCAACTTCCTAGAGATAAAACTGCTCTCATGGGAGGAGAATATCTCAGACTATGTAGGTCTCTAGGCAGTGGTTACAATGTAGACTTCACTGTTTGTGGGAGCTGCTAGAGGAGGTCAAATTTCATAGAGATTGATACTGTACAGAATTCCTAAGTTCCTCTTATGTGTGGAGAAAACAGAATGAATATTGTGTTGCTAACTTGTGATAGACTGATAGCAACAATGAGTATGATATCATTGCCTAATTCAGACAGGCTATTCTTTAGGGCCGTATTTCCTTATTGAGGTGAAGTTAATTCAATAGACCACTTAGCCCAGGGTTTTCAAGGTGACATTAGTCACCTGTGGCTAAACAACAATAGCATGCTTGCCCCAGTACTAGGCAGAAGGTAGGGTGGTCATATATGGAGAAAAGGACATTATGCCTGCCCTAATGACAGCTGTAATCTGATAGAGGAGGCAAGAAAGACAAAAGAACCATCCACATGGAGATGCATGAATATTCCAGTGTTGATAAGAAGAGGTCAAGAGATATGCTAGTGGGTTATGTGCCTCGAAGACATGAGAGTGCTCTCCTATCCTCCTCCTATGCCTGGGTTAAAGTAGAGAGGGGTGGAATAGCTCAACTGTCCCAGATTAGAGGTAAAAAAAAGGTAAAAAAGGTAAAAAAGAGGCAAAAACAAAGGTAAAAAGTAAAGGTAAAAGATTAAAAGAAAGGTAAAGGTAAAAAAAAAATGACAGCCTCTGGATTTCTGGGACAAAATGCAGAATAAATTATTTGACTCTGAGAACAGGCTCCAACCCCAGGTACAATCTCAAGGTATCCATGTTAAAATTGCTACTGTCAGGGTTTCTGTCATGTAGGCTTGACTAGGGCTACCTCCCTATTGGCCAGTACAATTTCCCAGCTGAATGCAGGAACTGAGTAGAAAGCTCAGATGAGCCAGATGGAGAGGTAATCCTACTTTCTCATTTTAAAGTAGGAAATATACTCAAGAGAGAAAACACAGTTCTTACTGAGTCAGTAGAGGAAAGGGGATTTCTGCATACAATTTCATTTTACAGCAGATATGGCTGAAGTACATTCATCCATTTCTAATGTTTGTAATTTCAGTGATTTCTCTTGTATTTCATATGTTGGTCAACAGGAAGCCCCTGAAGACTTGTGGATAGTAGAATGACATGTTCAAAGCCAGTAGTCATGGAAAATAGCTTTGTATTTGTGTGAAGAGCATTTTGGTATGGGGCTGAGGCTCAGAGTTATAACTAGGTTAAAGTGACTGGGATTTTTCCCAAGATGCCAAAATCTAGAAGCATAATGGATAGACAGCCCAAGTATTATATCCCTACCCAAGATATACATTAAAGGCCTAGGGAAAGGACTCTGCTGTATTGTGTAGATCCTTTATTCAGGAGTTCTTAACCTGGGGACCATGAGCCTGTTCTCAAAAATATATTTTTGTAACAGCATTGCAACATAACTGGTTTCTTTTGTAATCCTATGCACTTTACTTTATGCATTTAAAAATGTTTTTCTGGGAAGCGGTCCATAGGCTTTGCCCAACTGTTACAGGCATCTCTGACATATAATAATGGTAGATATAGCTATATTTGATTAAATTTATTATATATCAATATGTTACACATAATATTACATATTATAATACTCTTTAAGGTTTGCAGAGCACTTTACAAGTATTATCTAATTTTATTCTCATAGTAACCCTGGGTGGTAGGTACTATCTTATCCCCACTTTACAGATGAAGAAACCAAGGCAGATAGAGGTTAAGTGACTTACCCTGTTAAAAAAAACCCATACAGATCCTATACAAGGCAGATTTAGGCGACATAAACAAGGATCATTTTAGATCAAGGCATGGATAGATTGCAATCTGCTCTGATACAGAACCACATTGATTAGAGTAATGAATACTGGATTTCATATTTAGTAGATTAGAATTACTTTAGTTTTCACTTCTCAATGCTCTTTTTGACAAATTACAGAAATACAATCATGATAATCACAATACATAAAGTATTAGCACCAGATAAAGCAATGTACATTTGTATTAAGAGAGAATTGTTACTATTTCATGGTACAAGGCCAATTTAGAAAGTGAAGGCAACAAAACGGGTATCTGTTGGACCAAAGGAAACAGGAAATTCCCTGATTTGAGGTCACCTTGCCTCTACTTCCCTTAAGTGTGTAAATTGAAGAATGGCTAATAACAAGATGAACAATAATAATAAGTTGTATATTTGGAAAGTGCTTCCCAGGTTACGAAAGAATGTGCCAATTGATTCCAAAGGCCCTGAGGGTGGCTAGAATTGGGGGGTGAGGGGATATAGCTTCTCTTTAAAGTTGATGATTCTGAATGCAGGGTTTCTGGGGTCTAACAAAAGTCTCCTGATGCTTTTGTTGTTTAGTCTCCTAATACATATTCTTATCCAGGCTGTCATCTTTACTCTAGCTAGGCTCAGGTTGATGGCTTCAATGATCTTTCTATAATAATCCTCTAACTCTGTTTCTGATCAGTCCGCTGGATGAGGGCTTGATTTTGCACATATTCCTGTGATTGATTCCTGCTTCCAAGTCTTAGTATTTTGGATTTTTTTAAAAAAGCAAATTGCATCTGCCATATGCTGCACCAATCCCTTAATTGATCCAAGTACTTTTGAATTTGATTGCAGAGCTGTCTGTAATATTAGCATCATTTATCCTTCTGAAGTGCTTTTGCACATGAATTCACAAATGTACCCCACCCAGTACCGCTGCAAACTGAATGTGCAGTGCTGACAAAGGGGTTAAGTATCTGCATCAACAGGTACTCGTTTATGTATTCAGTTATTCTTATTTACATATGTCATTATTAGATTTACATACTCACAAATTACAATGTCCATATTCAATTGCTTTGTAGGTATGTGTAGAGAATACACACATACACTTCCTCCTTCCCTATCCTGGCCCCTCTCCCCTGCCCAGGTGCTTCTTTAAGCACAAAAATGCTGTGGATTTAAGGAGTCCTAAAATAAGCAATAAAAAAATTCTTTAATAAGTACCTGCATGTTGATGGAGTAGTACAAATGAATCAGTAGATACAACCAGACAATGCTAATTGGAAGCAGACATAGAAGCTGTGAATCTAGCAGCTAGCACAGTGCCTTGTCACATAATAGGTGTTTAATACTTGTTTATTGAATAAATGGATTTTAGAGCTGGAAGAGATTCAGAGCATCTAGCCCAACCCAATTATTTTATAGATTAAGAAACTGAGGCCCAGAAAGATTTAGTGACTTGCCCCAAGTCAGACAGCTAGTTAACAGGCAGAACTGAGACTGGTAAGCCAGGTTTTCTTAATGCCAGTACAGGACATACCAACAGTGTATGCAACGTGCACACAAATTGAAAAAGTCAATAATGAATTGCCATTCTGTGGAAACAGAAGGGTAAAGGTATATTGTGGGATGGCAGTGAGGGGAAGTCATGGGTGTTGAATGTTTAGACAGGGAGGGTAAGGGAAGTGGAATTTACTACCTCTGTTTCATTTAGCCATAAAGGAAAGTGGATTTTAGGACCTGAATTAGTTGATCCTTGTCTAGGTGATGAGGTAATGTGATAATCTAAATCAAAGGCCATGTAAAAACACCCTTTTAGAAGTTTAGTCACTGTATTCAATCTAGTTCAAATTCTTTGGAAAGTTGACTCAAGTTCAGGAACATTTCAGGTGAATCCTTGTTGCATCCTTAAGTACTGATTTAAGGGGAAGTAGGAGGGTAGTTAACACTGAACACAAGCCAAGTATAAACTGGTTTTCTAAATGAACTACTCCCCCTCATAAGAAGGAATGGTAGTGGAGGGGGAGAGGAGAGGAGGGCAGATATTTGTAGAAGGGAGGCCTCAGTCTTGAGACATCTCATTTTTTCCCCCCATCTTAAGAGGGGTATGGAAATTGCCAGGCATCAGGAGTTCAAATTAAAACTGAATATATCTTCCATGAGGACATATATACACACGTACATGTTTACATATACACATGTTATGCATGTATATGTATCTATATCTATCTACCGTTATGACCTTCTTTCCCTTCTCCACCCCTTTCTTTGACATTGGAGTTACTTATACACTTCATTGCTTGTGAAGGGTAGGGCACTCATCATCCCCACTAGCCCTTTCAAGGACCTCAGATATAGAAAAACACCAGGCCCAAATTCAGAACTTAAATCAATGCAAAGCCATATGATCCAGAACCAGCTGCTACCACGAACCCAACAAGTTTGCATCCTAGGGCTTGGACTTTATGTAAGCACAAGCTCTTTCCTCTATAAGTAAATACCAGTTAGATGGAGTTGTTGAATGCATGTAACAACACCATAATCTCAAATACCCTGCTGGGAAGAGAAATGTCAGGGGAAAGTTTCCAGTCAGGAATAACTCTTCATTGCACAGACCTCATAGGCACATGTGGTCATTGTTAATCTTGTGCTGATGAAAATAATGGCTAGTGGGATCCATTGCCAATTTGATTTGAGATTCAAACCCAACTATTTCCTGGAGAGTGAGTTTTAAATAAAACTTGAGCTATCATTGGCTTTTGTGGCAAAGGATACGTACAGGTCCCTGTTGACAATAATGCTCATGTTTATTGGGTGGAGGACTGGGAGACAAAGGGGAGATCATGGATGACATACATCTTGCATGTTTACTGAATGAGATGTACCATAAATCACTATGTGTGGGAACATAACTGAGTACATGATATACACAAATCCTTCATAACTGGCTTTTCCCAGATTTAGAAAGTCAAGAATGTGACTCTCAATTTTGTGTTTCATTCCCCCATTTTTTTTTGCCATCAGTCCTTTAAAATTATTTAGCTAGTTATCCATTCACAGCACAACTTAGCCATTTGTGCTATTTAAAAGAAAGAGGCCTATTTCAACCACAAACACTTGAGAGATTTAGGATCTGTTGTTGTGTCAACACCAAAATGCTTTTGTGACAAAATTTTTTTCCCACTGGGCCTCTTTCTTGTTTTATTTTCTAAAACAATACCAAACAAACCCCCTCCGAGTTATATGCCTTTGCTTTGAGGAAGGATGCCACATTTTCACTGTTCCCCTTATCCTTAGAGACAAAAGCTTTGAAAAATTAGGACCATGTTTCAGTCCAAGATATATACAGGCTACTTTACAGCAAAATGTAATGCATTGTTTCGAGAGGGATATTCCTCCACCCCCCGCCCCCCTCCTTGGGAGAAAAATACAGAATCTTAAACTAAAGCACACTTCACTCGGTTGGTCTCCCCAGCCTTCTCGGTGCCAGCAGCCACAACGCAAGCTTTCATCTTGGCTTCAAAGTGTGGTGGATGGAGGTTGGGGGATGAGGGGCGGAGAAGAAAGGGAGGGCAAGTTGAATGCAAAAAAGGGAAACAAATAAACAGAAAAGAGAAAGGGGGAAGGGGCTGAAGGCGAGGGAGGGGTGGAAGGTGGGGGGGGGGCGGGAAGAGAAATAGTCTATCCTTCAAATATCAAGTCCCCACGGCTGGGCTGCAAGATGCAAAGCCTTCACACAGCCTTGCACTCCTGTATATTTTGTTGTTACTGTCACTTCCCATGCTGGGAAGATTCTTGTCATCCCTCACATATTTTATCCACAGAAAAGGCTGCCCTGCCCTGTGCTGGGTGATTGAGGCTGTGCCCCTGGTGTGCCACACTATCAGTGGTTCCCAAGGCTGTCTAGCCTGGGAAAAGCTGCATGGACACATTCCAAAATCAGCATTACATGCGGTATTGTTCTTGCTCTCCCTGATTAGAGTGCGCACAATGAAAACAACAGCAACAGCCTCATTTTCGAACCCTCCTCCCCACACAAGGCTGGTCAGAAGCTGTTTTTCTTTCTCGTGGGCTTTATAAAAGTTAACTGCTTCAGTGCTGGCCTGCCGCGGTGACTCGGTGACTTCTAAGAACTCACTCACGCTGCCAGAGGGTCAATCGCGCACCAGAACTGCCCCACCCACTCCTGGGGAGGGAGGGTGCTGATAGACAACCCATATTTGCATTGATTGCTCCTTAACTTCGAACTACCTGGCTTCCGGCCTCACTTTATCAAACCGTTCTTCTTTGATTTCAGGTTCTTAGAATATCTTTTCTAAATGGGCTTGGAGAAGAGAGGGAGCAGTTAGGTAAGGGGCTGGTGCGTAGCTATTTAAATCTGAATAATCCACCTGTATCAAGACTACCTACGGTCAGTCATAGCCCCCTCTGGGAATCTCCTCCCCCCCACTGGAACTTTTGAATAAAATCCACTCTGTTCTTTTTTCGTGTGTGCGTGTGTGTGTGTGTGTGTGTGTGTGTGTGTGTGTGGTTTTGGCTGGGAAGGAAAGGTGGGAAACAGATTTCTACTTTAAAAGCTACAGGAAAAAAAATCACTTTGAAACAAATAGAAAAACGACATTTTCTATTTAAAAGAAAATACTTTCATCACCCAGCCTGTGACCTACTTCTTTCAAACAATAGTCAATACACAAAATTACAGTATAACCAAAGAACATTCCTTTGGAATTCATTTTAATAGGATTTGAAACTTCTTTGAATGTGTGTGTATATGTGTGTGCTAATTAATTATGGGAAGAGTTATATGAGTATATACTCAGGCTATTCAAAATTAAATGAACTTAAATGTTGAAGTTTCTGAGTCAAACTCTTCATGAGCAAAGTCCTTTCTTGGTAATGTGGGGGGGGGGGGGGCAGGGAGAGAAGAAAGTCCATACTGAAGGAGGTTAAAGGAGATGGACATTTATTTCTAGGATAGAAAATTTCTTATTCTTTAGGACTACTGTTTGTGGTTGACTTTTATGGGTTGCTCTTTTGATGCACACATACAGACATCAGCAAATTTCCCTTCCCCCTTCCATTTCTTTTTGTTTTCCATTGCCCCCTACATTTTTGCAAATATGCCTAGAAAATTAAATACAAAGCTAAAATTGTATGTCATGCATTTTGATGCATTAAAGTTGAGGTTAGAATTTCATGGATCCTTGGGTGAGTTATTTCCCCTTTCTGCAGTTTTCTTATCTATAAAAAGAAAGACTTGAATTAGATAGATGATCACTAAGATATCTTCATTTAGTTCTGAAGTTCTATATGATTTTATATTAGTAGGAATAGTCATATCTTTGAAATGAGGTATTCTAAAATATTAGATAATTAATAATTATCTTAAATTAGTATATCCATGGTTTATACAATATGAGGAAATTAACTTTGCTATGGGTACTTTTTCATTCAGTGACTTTTGCATGTTGGAATTTAGAAAAAAGATTGAGATATTAATAACCCCATATCTTCATATTAGATTGTAAATTTTAATTGTAAAACAGATTCTTTCATATAGCACAAAACTATTATTATAAACCTGTTCTACCATTCAACTTCAGTGCAGAAGGATTCTGTTGGAGAAATAAAGATATATTGCTTGCTGTATCTTTGGTGTTTGTCTTGAGACCAAGCTTTGCATTATTACAAGTGCTACCTTATTTTACAGCCAGGATTTAGTCATGGCCTTGTCTTCAGATGCAGTCAGAGAGATAAAAGGCAAATGTTTACCTTTCAGTCATTCTCCCTGATTTATAAATGAACATGGAAGACTTCTAAGTATAGTAAGGTCTTAGATATGAGCTATTTTCTATCCTTGTAATCAAAGGGGTCATCTTGGTTAGAGGTCTGGTTTTTTCCCTGTATCTTTCCTTTTACTACCTTTGTAAATGGAGATGATCCTAGAACAGTTCTGAATTTAAAATTTTAGGTGACTTTAATCAGGGCACTTGGCATTGAATTTCCATGGAATTTCTTTGGAATTTCACTCTCTAGCTGCCTATGAAAAATTGGGTTGTAGGTTGTTATGTAAAACTTGTCTCTATAGATTGGACTAATCAAATGGGTAGGTGACCTTTTGTTTATAGGTTTAAAAATGATTTGTAAACTGTAACAGGATCATAGGTATCCTGTTAGTATGGCTAAAGGTCAAATACATGACACTGTTATTGGTTATTAACCTAATATTCCAAATTGCTATTCAAATCAGCACTCTTGGCTTCTTTTTCCTCATCATAAAATGAAGCAGTTGAACTAGAACATAGCACCACAGATTTAGAGCTGGAAATGTCAATAGAAGTCATTGAATCCAAATCCCTTCATTTTATAGATGAAGAAAATGAGCCTCAGAGAGGTTAAATTACTTGCTTCAGGTCACACCGGTAGTAAGTACTAGAGCTAGCATTTGAACTTGGGTCCTCTTGCTCAAGTTGCGTTGCAACTTGCACAACTCCATACAACTTGCTGATTTTCACATTTGAAGAAATGGATGCCTACAGAGCTTACGTGACTTCATAGATCATAGACTGCGAGTTGGAAGGCACTTCAAATGAACTGTGACATAATGTCTTCCTTTTACAGATGAGAATACTTAAGTTTGATGAGATTAAATGTTTGCCAAAGGTCACACATATAATAAGTAATAGAGCTGGGATTTGAACCCAGGTTCTTTGATTCCTGATATGGTGCTCTGTTCTGCTATACTAGGTAATCTCTAAGGTCCTATTCGATTCTTAAATCCTACAATTAAACAGCAATTTCAGTATCCATATTTAATTTCCCAGATATAATCCCTTTGTCAAAATTGTTCAGCTCCCTAATTTACAAATGGTTGGTCTTCCTGAAACTCCATACGTTGTGTCTAAAAATATGAGTGTGCCACTAGTTAGGGGCATGATTCTTTGTACCGTAAAATCTGGAATCTAAGTCAAGATGGCAACTTATAGGATGATGCATGAGGCAGAATTGGACGTGGCTTGTTTGACAGCATCTGTATTGGCTCCATGTTCCTGGTGATATAAATGTTCCTTTTATTAGTAAAGCTCATTACTTCTGACTCAGAAGACAGATAGGGAGGAGATGTAACAACATGCTGTTTTATAGACACTCTCTTTCTTGGTCTTAAACTCTCTGAAAGTAAATGTTTGCTTGGATGAATTAAAACTATTTAAACTATATCACAAGCAGATCTCTGGAAATCATGATGCCATTTGCACTGACACTAGTATCTCAGACCACCTCTTGGTAATTTGTTTCAGGAGCTAGAATGCAGGACATGCCCTTGGAGCCCATTTGAGGAAACTCCTCTTAAGGTCTTATCATCTGGTTATAGGAATGAGTGGCCCAGTTAATGCAGACTTTGCAAAAATGAGTTTAACATAAAAACAAACAAAAACCAGACAAACAGTCCTAAAGGTAATTTTATCATGTCTGAATTAGGGACTATCATTGAATTTGCTGAAAAGGTGACTTCTTAGGTAGACTGAAAAGAGTGTTAGATTTGGAATTGGGATACTGGGTGCAATGGCAAGAACATTTGATCTGGATGCAGAGAACCTAGGTTCAAATCCTTCCCCTAACACTACTTATGTGAGCTTGGACACATCATTTAACCTTCTTAGACTTCAGTTTCCTCATCTATGAAATGGAGAGATTGAACCCAATGGCTCTAACTCTTCCAGCTCTAGATTTTTGAGAGTATGAATTGAGTTTGAGTCTTGACTATGTAACTTCCTAGTTTTGTAACTTTAGGTAATTTAACTGAACCTCAATTCCTTTACCTATAAAATGGGATGATAACAATAATTTTTACTAGTGACTTCACAGGGTTGTCATGAGGAAGCCACTTTGTGACTGAAAAATGCAGAACTGTTATCATATTGCAATTTGCCCACATTGAGTTATCTGAACCTTAAAATACCATTTTCCCTCTTCTTCTGTCTCTTCCTCAAATCATACAGATTCAGTTTGGTAATCATAGTTACACTAAGAAATAACCAAGACTGTCACTCACAGGATGGGTAAACTGGTCTTTGTATCAATAAGGTAGAAGGTAAAGTTACAGCAACCAAGTATCAAAACCAGCAACTGGGTTTATATGGATTTTGGTGCCCAGTACCTCTTGAACTAATGGAACAATGAGACGTGCTTTGGCATAGCTGTCTGGCATACCTGGGCTAAATTTTAATGCAAACGGCTGCGTTGCAACTTGCTGAAAAACATCCATTTCACATAGGGCAGTGTGCTGTGGGGCCCCATGGAATGCAGCCAGGCCTAGAGCTGTTGGTTACCTGAACTTACTTGGATTAAGTTTCCATTGCCATGGCAGCCAGGCAACCCCCTGTAATTATTCCCGCCAACTAACAGCATTGCCTCGTGGGACAGATTCTGACAGATTTCGTGTCCCAGATGGGCAGTTCTTGTTTGCCACCTGAAATGTTTCACTGATGAGTGCTGCCCCTGAGGTCACATTGGAAGTGCCCCCACGAAATAGCTTAAGACTGTGTTACAAGACTGAAAAGTTGTAAATTATCAACCGCATGAATAAACATGCTAACCAAATGGAGAAAGAGAATGGAGGGACTGTTGTTACTTGGTGAGCTCTCTTCTTTCATCAAACTTTCAAATTAGTCCTTTTTCTCATCCCATTGACATTAGGGATGAGCTTCATGGAGACAAGCTAAGAAGGCTGAACCAGCAGCCTGTGGTATGCCAGGCCAGGCAACTACAGTAAACTACAGAAGAAAAAGAAAGGAAAAGAGCAAGACCCTGAAAACCATTAAGAATGACAAGGAGGATATAGGATGAAAGATTTAACCTTGTCCCAAGAAGAATGACAGAAAGAGGTTAGAGTTGGAAAGACTTACAGAGGCATCACATGTAGTCTAAAAAGATGGAGAAGCTGAATGTATTCATTCAAGTCCCCAGTTGAATATGGCTTTGGGGAAGGGATCTGGGAGCCAAGTCATAGGAAGATACAGTTAGAATCCAAATGATCTTGAATACCCGTGGATGCGTGGTGCTATGCCAGGAGTCCGCAGACATTCTGCAATGGCAGTCAGTTTCTCCTCTCCCAGAATTTCCATTCCACAAAAAGCAGAACTAGAATATGGCAGTTGTGAAAATTAGAGGCAAACTAACTTCCCAGAATCTGGAAAGAATGGATCTTAAAAAAAAATCAGACATTCTCCTTAAAAGAGATCCTTATTCTCATCTTCTCTTTTCAATTCTGTTTTACTTTGTGTTTTTTCCCCAAGGGGAAAAAAAAAAAGAGAGATTAGTCATGTGAGGTAGTGGAAAGGGCAATGTATTTGGAGTTAGGAAACTCAGGTTTGAATTCTGGCTTTGCCACTGACTGGTAATCATAATAATAGCTACATCTATATAGAAGTTTAAGGTCTGCAAAGTGATTTACACATATTATTTCATTAATCCTCACAACAATCAGGATAAAGTAGGTGTTAACATCCTTTCCATTTTACAGATAAGGAAACTGAGGCTGAGAATAATGGTAAAGCAGCTTGACCAGGACCACACAGCTAGTGAGTATCTGAGTCAGGATTTGAACTAAATAAGGTCTTGTTTTCTCCAAATCCTGGGTGCCACCTGGTGCAAGTCACTTCTTGCTGGGCCTCAGTTTCCTTTTTTTGCCTTTTTTTTTTTGGAGGGCAATTGAGATTAAGTGACTTGCCAAAGGTCACACGGCTAGTTTTTGCGTTAAGTGTCCGAGGCCGAATTTGAACTCAGGTCCTCCTGACTCCAGAGCTCCATTCACTGCACCACCTACCTGCCCAAGAGCCTCAGTTTCCTAACGTGTAAGAAGGGAGCCCTGGATAAGATAACCTCCAAAGTCCCTTCAGAGTCCAAATCTCATGGTCATGGGAATCTGAGTGCTTTTAGCCCTTATTGTCTATATTAATGTCACTAATTTGAAACATTTACAAGCCTGTATTGTCACTGAAATTTTCACATATTAAAATTTTCATGCCTTTTCTCACCAACTAGATCCTTAAAAGGCAAGAACCATGTCTTATGCTCCATTTATCCCAGAGTGTCCAACACACTGTCTTATATGAAGTAGGCATTAAATAAATATTTAGTGATTGAGGGAGGGAACAAGCATGCAGAGGAAGTCTAGGAGAAGAGGTATTAGCATTCAAAAAGTTGGGAGAAAGAAAAGTATGAACTTTTTGGGGGACAAAGAGGATATTTTGCTTTCTTAATGATGTCTGAAAACTAATGGTAAAGTTTTGGCTATCTCAGGGAACCAAGCCAAAAGATTCCTTTAGGGCACTTAGAAAATAATAAGAACCACACAAAAGCCAGGCTTGGGGGATGAGAATGGAGGTGGCATAGTTCAAGGTGATTTAGAGTCTGAAGCTACAGATTCTAAATTGGAATCTGTTATTTACTCTCAGTACAATCTTCTTTGGGCCTCAGTTCATTATCTGTAAAATGGTAAAGTTATAATCTTGACCCATTTTTAAGGGTGGTGGTATTAGTCATGGCAGGGACAGAACAAAAAACAATTATAATAAAAAAAACCTCAAACAACATTATATAAAAATGTCAAAAAAAAAAAAAGCCCCAATAACCCTGAAACCAGAGTGGTATGACTTGAGTCATCACATTCTTTATTCTAACCTCATATGTGTATATAAACAAACATATACATATACATAAATATAATATAGGTACATTTAAAAAAATTTTGGATACACATAGATCAGTATTCAAGAGTATACATACATGTGAATGGAAAGTTGAAATAATCTAGTTACATTATCTTATTACTGCTCTGAGTAGAGAAAGCCTAGTATTTGTGGAATCCTTGGGGGACATTGTTAATAAATGACCAGATGTAGAAGAGAAGTCACATTAGATAAATGGGTTGTTAGATACGTTGTTGTAAGGCTTATATCATCTTGGGTAGGTACTTAAAAAAAAAAAAGAAAAGCGTGTGTGTGTGTGTGTGTGTGTGTGTGTGTGTGTGTGTTTTACAAGTGGTTAAGATGAGAGGCTGAGAATCAGTGTAGCTGACAGACAGCCTGTTTCTATAAATTCTCTATAAGGAAATGTAAGTCTCTGTGAAAGAACACTGCCTAAACATAGGCCTCAAATCACTTGCCAAAGAACACTTGTCACGAGGGCAGCATAGCCTGTCTGTATTCTAATGGATCTGATGACGTTTTTCTACCAACAAAGTTGACAAGACACAACAGGCTTATGGCAGCTACAAATCATTTCCTTCCTGTTGCAAAATGCTAATGCCATCTGAATGCCTTTCACACACGGCACATTTCTCTGGCATTCTCCGGAAAACAATCTGAGGAGGAAGCCAGCCTATCACTAAGGCCTAGGAGTCCATCCCACTGAAATGTCAGAAATATTGTAAATATTAGTGATGGGCCAACCTCAGAAGTGTTGGAGGTTCAGTCTGGGACAGCATCCAAGATCTTGTGTGCTTATCCAAACACTTTTGATCTTGAAAAATTGGTCCATAAATCTTGCAAGAACAGGTTCTCTGCCCAAGATTTACAGTATTCTTCTGGTTTGGTGTGGCTGGAAATAGCTTTTCTTGGGAAATGTTGATATTTTCTTTTTCTTTTTAAATCCAATCAAAGCCAAGATAGACCAAGGTGAATATTTAAAACAAACAAAAAACAAACTAATTTTCAATTCTTAGAAAAGTTAGTTTTAATTTTGAAGTTTGAGTAAAAATGTCCATGTCAGTTCTTTTATCAAAATCAATTTGACCACCTTGAGTGAATTACAGTATACGTAACTTTTATTTGCTGAACTCAATCAAGATTTACGCCTGCAGTCAGCCTATAGCTTTCAAGAATGGTTATAAACAGGTGTGTTATTGACTGCAAAGATAAAACATGGTTTTGGAAGATAATTTAGAAACTAATACGATGTTAGCACAATTTGGACTATACACACAAACAGCTATTCCTGTAATATATAACATAATCTGCATAAGCATGCACATATGATTTATGTGTACATAGTAGGGCTTCTTCTATACCCTCATTTTCAATAGCGTCAGACTTTCTAACCCTCTCCTTATAGAGATTCTAAGAATGAGCCCTATTTGGCCTTACCAGATTTACACTTTGAGTCTGGGTATGTCAAATTTTGGAATTTCCTGGGGTAACTTATTTTGTGATGAATTTGTTTCTACGCTAAGAAAATGGGGCTTCTGATTTAACCAAATGTAGACGACCTTGTGCTTTATTTGGAAAAGGCTTACTATTTTGTGAGGCACTTATAGTTTAAAGCAATTTTGGCAACAATGATTGAGGAAACAGAACGGCAGAATTCTCCATTACCTAATCGGGCAGTTGTGTGGAATACTGCATATAGTCAGGGGCCTGGAGTCAGGAAGACCTGAGTTCAAATCCAACCTCAGATACTTCCTAGTTATGTGACCTTAGGCTAGTCATTTAACCTCTGTTTGTCTCAGTTTCTTCAACTATAAAATTGGGGTAACCACAGCACCTATCTCTTAAGGTTATTGTGAAAATCAAGTGAGAAAGGTTTGTAAAGTACTTGGCGTAGTGCCTGACACATAGTAAACACGATATAAATGTTTATTCCCCTTCTCTCCTAAGAGAGAATCTTTTCGGTCTTTTTGTTTGGCACATAAATTGAGTAGAAAACATGAATTCTACAAATATGTCTGTACAGACAAGCATGAGAAGACTATTTGGCTTTGTGCATTTATGATAGTGATTCCTTCCTTTAATTTTGATAATTAAAAATAGAACTTAGCCTATCAATTCATCAATAATTAAGAACTACAAGGCTAACACATTAGCATATTTCCACTAAACTCATGGTGTTTCAAAGCAAATGATGTAATTAGGAGAATAAACTGAGACAGAGAAATTGCTAGGCACAATTGGAGTATTTCCACAAGACACATTAGGATTTCCCTAGTGACATTTATTTTTTGGTAGACAAAAAAGAGTTATTGGCCTCTGTTATCTTCAGAATTACCTTGTTGAAGAATTTTTAGTTCTTTTATTTTCAGTGATTGTCATCCATGATAACTGTGTAAAGCCTGTTCCTAGGGTTGTAGGATTTATAATTGGAAGGGATTTTAGAAATTATTCAAGTCAATTCCTTCACTTTACAGGTAAGGAATCTGGATCTCAGAGTAGTGAAGGGAGACTTACCTGAGACCACATATGTGGAGAGCAGTAGAATTGAACAGGATTAAAACTGAGGTTTCCTGATTTCAAACCTGTACACCTTATAAATATGCCTTTGTTGTTCAGTTGTTTGAGTCAATGCCTGGCTCCTCATGACCATATTTGGGGTTTTCTTGGCAAAGACACTGGAGTGATTTGCATTTTCCTTCTCCAGCTCATTTTGCAGATAAGGAAACTGAGGCAAACAGGATTAAGTGATTTGCCCAGGGTCACACAGCTAGTAAGTATCTGAGGCCAAATTTCAACTTGAGAAGATAAGTTTTCCTGTCTCCAGACTTGGCATTATATCCACTGTTCCACCTAGCTTCAAAAAATGCCCTAGGGATCCCTTAATTTTTTTTTTCCTATGGGCTTTATCTCTGTCTCTTCTCCCTACACTTCTCTAATATCAGTTTTTTCATCTGTACTTGAATAATATAATAGAATTATGGCTTCAACCATGAGGGAACTCCCTTAATTAAAGCAGAGCATAGGATCATAAATTTAGAAATGGAAGGGAGCCTAGAAGGTATTACATTCAACCTGCCAATATTCCCTGTCCTATACCACATTTTAGACAAATAAACAAACACATAAGAAAACAAACTGAGTCTTCTCATCTCACCCAAGCTACAACATAGGGGCCCATTCATGGGTCCAATCCCACTTTGATCAGCCTGGGAGCTTTAAACTGCTCTGTCTCCAATCTGGACTGGTTCACCCCTCCTTAGACAACCTGGTAGTCCCCTTGCCCCTGGGATCTCACCAGACTGATGCCAAAATTAGTGCAGCTATCCTATCTGCAAAGCCCAATTTAGTTCAGAACTCCCAAGCTCGAGAGATCTAGCCTCAGCCTCCCTGGTAGCTGGGCTTACAAGCTTATATGCTGTACCCAAGTCTTGTACATATCCATGACTTTCCATAAATTCTTTATAGAAGATCTATCTCACATACTAGAGACCTTCCCCTTCTTTTAGTTTCCTACGGATGATGATGAAGATGATGATGATGATGATGATAAACATCTATATAGCACTTTCAAGTTTTCATAATGATATATAAGAATATATAATTTTCTTCAGTTGTTTTCAGTCATATCTGACTCTTCATAATCCCGTTTGGGTTTTCTTGGCAAAGATACTGTAGTAGTTTCTCATTTCCTTCTCCAGCTTATTTCATAGATGAGAAGACTGAGTCAGAGTAATGTGACTTGTCCAGGATCACAAAGCTAGTTAAGTGTCTTGAGGCCAGATTTGAACTAGGCCCATCCACTGTACCACCTAAATTAATTAAATAAGTTATATTTATTAATGTAAAACAATAACATATTTATATAGTGCTCTAAGCTTTACCAAGTGCTTTCCCCAAAACAACCCTGTAGGAAGAATGTAGCAAGAAGTATTATTATCACTTTACAGATGAGAAAACTAGGTAGGAATGCTTACCCCAGAGTACATAGTTAAACTTGTGAGCTGGCATTCAAATCCAGTATCTTGACTTGAAGACACTTGTGTGTTTCACTCCTCCTGCTCTAACTCAATAAAACCTTTATTCCCATGGCATTATGAGAAATAACTGATTTGAAACAACTAAGCAATCTTAAAGCTTTTGGTGAAAATCCATGCCAAATAAAAATATTGTGACCAACATGAAATGTGAAAGCAGCATTTAGGGTAAAAACTCAATAGTTTAATAAATTTCAAGGCAAATTGTGCTCCCCAGGTTAATGAGCCCAGGCCCAGGGCTGCCTATTATTTTTGTAAAAGACTTGGATAGTGAAGGAAGTAGAGAAAATTTCTTAAGTTTGTGGATTTCTCAGAAGTTATTGGAATAAGATGCAGGGTTAGCTCAAAAGCACATTGGATAATTGGAGAAGTGATCAGAAATTAAAGAGAAGAAAATTTGAGAGGGGAGAGTAGAAGGTCATATATTTTAGGTGTAAATGTACAAAATATGAATGACTAGCTAATGCCTATTAATAATAACCTGGTATTCACTAAAGGTAAAGTGGGGAACAGTTAACAAAATAGTATTTTGTTAAAACACATATAAACCATACACAATGAGCATGATAGGGAAATGTGAAAATTTAAGTTCACATAGAAAGTGTGAACCAGTAATCAAATCTTTACTTTACTCCCCATGCCTGAAACATCTCCTTTCCCCTTCATTGCCTGTTGCATTCCTCCCCTTCTTTAAAGCTCTATTCCTCCATAAATTCTTCTGTGCTCCTCTTTGTTGTAATGATTTTACCTCTTAGATCTCAAAATGCATTTTATCATGTTTGAGGATATAATATAGTTTTTTACCTGCATGTATCTTATTCCCCTACTAGACTGTTAGCTCCATGAGGGCAGGAATTACATTTTATATAAGCTTTGCATCTCGTAGAGAATGTGTCATCATGGTTTGTACACATTAGGGGCTTAATAAATATTTGGTGAATTTAATTGTGCTCAGTTTTTATCAGACACTTGTACACTTTGCCAGATTATGGATTCCTCAACATAAGAAAGACATGGAAAACCTTGGAAGGTGTTCAAAGATTGAGGGACCCAAAAGTAAAACCTTGGAGAGAAGGACAAAGTAATTGGGCACCAACTTAAAGGAAAGTAAAAGGGGAAAAAATTGTTGAGTGTGCACATATTTAAATCACTTAACAGGCTTCCTTGTAGTTGTTTGCTCTACATTATTTTACTGGGAATTGCCCTTCAATGGTAGGTCAATAATATTTAATAGATTTTTCCTAACTAAAACACAAATGGCCAAATACAATAAATGAATCAAAGTGAGTTTCTAAGGTATTAACAGTTACTCACACAAACATTCAGAAACTGTTATTAATTAGTAATGGAAAAATGTAATTTAGAACATTCTAGTTGATAGAAAATGCTTATTCCATGCAAGCTGAATAAACTGATGCCAGTGAATCATACAGTTGCAGAACTCGATGGGACCTTAAGGACCATCTGGGGTTACCGCCTTCCTAAAGCATATTATCTCTATAACATCCTTGAAAAGTGATCATCTAAGCCAGTAGTTCTCAACCTTCCTAATGCTGTGACCCTTTAATACAGTTCCTCATGTTGTAGTGACCCCCAACCATAAAATTACTTTTGTTGCTACTTCATAACTGTAATTTTGCTACTGTTATGAATCTATCTGATATGCAGGATGTATTTTCATTGTTACAAATTGAACATAACCCACAGGTTGAGAAAGACCTCTAGTGAGAGGATACCACTCGCCTAAAATGGAATTATGTCCCACTCAAATGATGTCAGACTGCTTTTTCCACATGTTGATATTAATCAGTGCCTTTATATCAGACCAGCAAATGATTTTTTTTTCAGAAACAGTATTTTTACAAGCTTAATTTCTATGAAAGAGGCAGCAAGGAATGATGGATAGAGAACTAGAATATTGGGAAGGTAGGGAAATTTGGAGAGTGAGGGCAAAAGACTGTCCTATATGGAAGCACTGTGTATGGATAATGGATAATGCAGAAAGACATGAGAATAGTAATAATTTTCACTGATATGGTGCTTTATGAGAGGCAGCCATTGGGTACTGCTTAGAGAGGTAGCCTGGAAGACAGGAATTTCCAGGTTCAAGTCCTGCCTCTGACACATACTGGCTGTATGACCCTGACAAGTCACTTAACCTGACAGTGCTTTGGGCAACTCTACAAAGCTAGAAGTTGCTAAGAAAGTGCTAACCTTCTATGGCAGAAGGATTTGTCTCATTCGAGAGTTCGCTATACTACTGTACAACCATAGATCCAGTTCCAATCCCAATTTGTTTGATAAATTCTAAACATTAGTCAGTGATAATTAATTGCAGGAGGTGAGCATCTGGCCCATTTAAACCTGGTTTCTGCTTGGTTTTTGCCATATGGCTTAAAAGAGTAGAGACATTTTAGTATAAGAACAGGGGTAGCTAGGTGGTACCATAGATAAAGCGCTGGACTTGGAGTCAGGACAACTCATCTTCCTGAGTCCAAATCTGGTCTCAGACTCTTATTAGTTGTGTGACCCTGGGCAAGTCACTTTAGCCTGTTTGCCTTAGTTTCCTCATCTGTAAAATGAGCTGGAGAAGGAAACGAGAAACTGCGCTAGTATCTTTGCCAAGAAAACTCTAAATGGTGTCACAAAGAGTCAGACATGACTGAAAAATGACTGAACAACAAAATGGGAAGAGAATTTTTTTTTTAGAAGGCTTTCAACTGGAAATCCATAAGATGATAGGGAAAAGATGATTCAGATTTATAAGATCATAGGATGAGTTTGTTCATCAAATTCTTTATTACTAGGCCTAAAATATCACCCATTAAAGTTCAAATTTAAAGGTATTTTTTTTGATAAATTATAAGAACAAATGAAAGACAGTGCCACTCTACTTTTCAGTTTTTTGTTTGCTTTTGGTCTGGACCTATGATTCTATCACTATAGAGAAGTCCTTGTGTGGAAACTCTCTTGGTCAGTAGAGTTTTGAAAGAACAAGATCAGCAACTTTTCTGTAACCTTTAGTTTTAGAGAGTTGCCTAGGGTACTGAGAGTTTAAATGACTTTCCCATATTTGCAGTTAGTAGGTGTCAGAAGCATGCCTGGAAACCAGGCCTTCCTAACTCCAAAGCTGGCCCTTTCAGTTATTATACCAAGTTATATTTCAAAGCTATGTATATCAAGTAGTAAATTTATAAATCTTCTAAGTTTAAGACACACTTTAAAAATGTAAATGGACTCAAGAAGGGCACCTTGCCCTTCTTTAGAGAAAGAGATTACAGAAATGGCAACCATGGCCTTTGCACCACTGAAAGGTCCCTTTGCATCATTGGTGTGAGCTAGTGAAGTCTTTCCTAAATTCTAAAGACTGATTAACTCTTTAATTGAATTATATAATGATTTTCTGGAACCTCCAATTCCTTTTGGATCCTGTCACTAATTATAACCTTTGATACATGCTCATAAAAACCTGTTTATTGTAGTTAATTTGGCTATTTGTAGTAGTCAAAATGATTTATTTGTTCAATGTCATTCTTAAAACAATATTGCTCTTACTGTAATGTTCTCTTGGTTCTGCTCAATTCACTCTTCATTATTTTGTGCAAGTCTTTCCATATTTTCCTAAAATCATTGAGCTCATCATTTCTTATAGCACAGTAGTATTCCATCACAATCATATACCACCCCTTGTTCAGCCATTGCCAAGGCAAGCTAATATTTCCAGTGTTTACATCTTTCAGGTTCTGAATTTGGAAATTTGTTTTAATCACAAAAGGGAACCAGCTAAAGGCCCTTTTCTACTTTGCCCAGTTCAATAGAATTTGGCCTCCTGAATAAAAAATTACTAAGGAGATGGTCAGAGATACTAAAACTAATATGCAAACACGTTAAAACAAAAATCCTTCCGTTTCTCTAGGAAGTAGTTTGAGCTCAAAATTGCCTTAAAACTTGAAAAAAAACCCTGAAAATATAGATGACAATTAAACACATTCCCTATCCCAAGAAGATTTGTAAACTTAGATGACATTTCAATCACAGGATTGGCTTTTTAACCCAGTCCTTCTCTTGGTAGAACTAGGAAGGGAACAAAGGGAAAAAGTATGAGAACCGACCTAGATGGTGATATCCAGGTACTCGGGAGACAGTCACACTGATAAAAGCCCACAAGAGATAGCAGTAAGAGGCTGCTGTAGTGTACCACAAATTAGACAATCGCTGGTTTTAACCATTTTCTTTATTAAAATGGCAGTCTCCCAATCTGAAGAAAGATCATGATTGGGGTTTGATACCAAATTACCATTTTCCTTATTGAATGCCTGGGGAAGAGAGCAAAGATGTGGCTGCTGCCAATAGGTTTCCAGTCATTAGCATATTTATAGTCTATTTTGCAGCTTTCTGGGATTAACCTTCACTGCGGGCAACAACATTGCCTGTGATATATTTTTTAAGCTTCCTACCCACACAATCAAAGGAACAACACAAAAGTTTCTAGACAAATAGGAGATAACTAAATTCACCCAGTCAAACTCCCAGTCACTCACTCACATTGTGATTGGCTTCCAAGGCTTGTCTAGGTCGTATTATGACTCCTTTATTAGTGTTTAAGGTCAACAGGAGACATGCAAGTGCATCCTCTATCAGGAAGCATAGCGTGTCTCAGGAGTGAAATATTTGGCTTTTAGTAGGAGCTGTGGCTGTGACTCGGAAATCCAGGGAAGTGAGTTAAATGCAGCCAGGCTCCCGGCGCCGAGCTGCCTCCCAGCAGATAGAATGAAGTAGAATAATAGAGGCTTTCCTGCCATTCTCAATATTATGGTGTATTTGTCAGACTTTCCAGTTGAGTTTCTGGAGGCTATTTTCCATTCAGCCTTGCTGACTACAGGCTATAATTCAAAGGAAAGGGCTCCAAGAAGGCAGGTACCCAGCAGAAGGTTGGGCCCAAGTTATGGTTTTAGACTGGTGCCAAGGGAGCCTTCCTGCAGGAAGACAGATTAGGGGCATGTGAACTCATTTGTAGTCTGAAGGAAAGTGCAGGGCTAAATGCCCCCGAGTCATTGGAACTCAGCTGTGATTAGACTTGGCAACCACACACACACACACACACACACACACACACACACACACATACACACACGCAAACACACACGTGCATACTTACATACACAAACATGCACACACACTCACAAACACACACACACACACACAATGACTAACTGTCGCCTATTTAAAGTCAGTGGAGAGGAAAGAGGAAGGTAGTAACTGTAGACTCCAAACCCGTTGTATGCCCTTGGGTAGATAAGCTTTCAGTTTCTTTAGTTCAGATTATGTGTATTCTTTTCATAGTATGATTCATTTTGGTGGTAGTAATAATTCAGCTTATTCAGATAGCTTTTGTATTATGGCTAACAGTAAAAATGAAAAAAAAAAAACAAATCAAGAGGAAAACAGATAAATCTGCATGGCAAAAGGGAGGTTTTAAAAAAAATATATGGGTAGCAAGGAATAAGTAACATTGGACCCCCATGTGTAATGAATTATTTGTTCCTTGTTCTTAGGGTCACATCCTTGATCCACAGGCACAAGCAAGAGCTTGAATGTGTAGATTGCTGAGATGTCTTCACTTCTAATGGTGATGGAGGCTACTCAGTGACTTAAAAAAATAAAAATTACAACTTAAAATATTAACATGCTCTTTCTAAATAATTACAAATTTCCCTCAAAAGGAAAATTGTAAAAGCACACTAGAGAAGACTTCTCTTTGAATTTTACTTCCATTTTTGAGGAAAGTAGGTGGGGAACAATGATGCTTCACCTCCAGTTTCCACTTTTAGCACAAGTCAGATGGATGGACTTGAGTTGGGGTTTTTGCTTGTTTTTTAACTATCATGAATTCTGAATTGAATGGTTACAGCAAAGGACTCTGAAAGGTGTATGAGCTGTCCTAGGGTAACAGTACCATAGGTTCAAGGAACACTCAAGAAAATTGTTATCACCTGAAATCTCAGTACAAGAAGCAGTTGTTGTCTGGTTGTTTCAAAATTCAGAAAGTGTTACAAATACATTAAGGCATTGGCCCATCTGGAGATTTCTAGTGACTTACGTTTTGATGTTTCCCATAACTGTTTCTGTAGTCCTATCCATGCAAAATTCCTCTGTAAAATTAATACATTTAAAATTTTATTATTAATGTATTAATTACAAATAATTAATAAAATTCTTCCACATCCAAATTTAAATAAAAGAAAATTTGAATTTAATATCTGGATCAGTAGTTCTCAACCTTCCTAATGCAGCAACCCTTTAATACTCATATGCGGACGTATCTGCATGTCGGCAGACCTGCCTGGAGATGGACAGAGGAGCAGTGTCTCGGTTCCTAAGACCATGGGAAATATGTGTTTTCCAATGGTCTTAGGTGACCCCATTTGACCCCCAAAGGGGTCGCGACCCACAGGTTGAGAACCACTGATCTAGATGGTTTTTGAATACATAGATCTTGTAGAAAGAAGATGCACATGGGGCTATAAGTCAGGAGACCTGGGTTTGAGTGTTGACTTTGCCACTAAAAACTTGTATGATCTTAAGGCATTTCACTCTTGGACCTCAGTTTCCTTATCTGTAAAATAAACTTGAACTAAATAGAGTCATTAAATTTTAGAGCCCTATGGCTGGTCTAATTCCATTCCACCTTTTTGTATATGAGGAAACTGAGGCTTAGAATAAGGAAGTGACTTGTTTCACTAAGGTCACCTAACAAGTCAGTAGAAGAATTGGATACCAGGGAAAATGTAAGCAGGAACTGTTTCCTTATTGTTGTTTTTCCCCAGTGTCTAGCATGGTAACCGACACATAGGAAGTATTATTAAGCGTTTGTTATTTATGAACATTCATTAAATTCATTTAAATGTGTTTATATTGACTTACATTATTTAGTAAATTACATTAAGGCAGCTAGGCTAGAGTGCTGGGGCTAGAATCAGGAAGACTCATCTAGACTCATCTTCCTGAGTTCAAATCTGGCCTCAGACACTCACTAGCGGTGTGACCCTGGGCAAGCCACTTAACCTTGTTTACATCAGTTTCTTCATCTGTAAAATGATCTGGAGAAGGAAATGGCAAACCATTCTAGTATCTTTGCCCGAAAGTTGGACATGACCGAAAAATGACTGAACAATACCAGCAATAAGTTACAGTAATTAAACTGCATGTTTCTGTTGTATCTATTCTTTCTTATCTTTGATGAAGGAGTGCTGAAGATTAAGTGAGGACCTTGTGAAATTGGGAAGGTTTAAGGAACTGGCTTTCATTGATGGGAGTCTGGTAAAGCTCCAGCTTCTCCTGGAGAAGAACCCCCTGATCAGTGGTTGATTGACCCAGAAGCATAAGACACATGTCTTGTCCCACTCCCTACTGCAAGGGGACATGATTATGCTGTATTTGGAAGTTACCTTGGATTTTTCTCACATCTCAGATAATCTGAGCCCCTTCCTCCATGGGGTCTATGGTTTGTTTTTTTTTGGTTTGTTTGTTTATTTACTTTTAGTTTACAACATTCAGTTCCACAGTCCCTTGAGTTTCAGATTTTCTCTCCCTCTCTCTACCCCGCCCCCCCCATCATGGCAGCATGCACTTGGATACAGGATCTACAAATATCCTCCCATTAATCATTCGAGAAGGATTGTAATGGATGGGGATCTATGTTTTCGATATTAAAGATAATTTGAGTTCTTGTGTGCATCCACTTTGCTCCCAGCTCGGTTCATATCCCAGACGTCTTCACTTCCTCACCAGGCTCCTTCTTAGCCTGAAGAAACCTCTTCTGATTGGTGACTTTCTTAGCAGAACCGCTATTTCATGAGAGCCCTCTCCAGATTGCTTTCAGCTGCTCACCAGTTACTGCATCCCTGTCCAGGTGCCCTTTCCCCACCTCCTCTTTATGTACTGCTTTCCTCCATTGGGATTCAAACTCCTCAAGGGTAGAGACTGTCTTCTTTGCCTGTATTTGTAGTGCTTAGCACAGTACTGACACACAACAAGTGCTTAATAATAACAAATGCCCAATAATAATAATAATAGCCAGCATATCTCTAGTCCTTGAAGGTTTGCCAAGTATTTGGCAAATATTATCTCATTTGGTCTTCACAATAACCCTGAAAAATAGGTGCTATTATTATCCCCATTTTACACATGAGGAGGCTTGAGCAGACAGAAATTAAAGCAACTTGTTTAGGTCACGTGGCTAGAAATGCCCATGATTGGATTTGAACTCAATTCTTCCTGACTCTTGGTCCTGCACTCCATCCAATGTGCCACTCAAATGCCTTGGTGCTTTCTCCCGCTCCCTCTGTCTCCCTTTTCCCCCTCTCTATTCCTTCCTCCCTCCCCCACTTCTCTCTTTCTCTCTCTCTCTCTCTTTCTCTCTTTCTCTCTCTCTCTCTCTCTTTCTCTCTCTTTCTCTCTCTCTCTCTCTCTCTCTCTCTCTCTCTCTCTCTCTCTCTCTCTCTCTAACTGAACCTAGGCCAGTGGAGCAAAGAACAGTGGGTTCAGAAACCAGATAAAGTCTTCAAAAAGGATGCTGGACACTGAGCTCAGCCCCACTGCTTCAACACCAGAGCTTTTCTAAGGTTATGAAGCCTAGGTGTGAACATGTCATTACATTTCTCAAAAATAGTCAGGCATCTTTATTGATGCCAAGATACAAAATTCACAAGCTGGCATTCTAAAGTCCTCTGTGATCTGGCTCCCACAAGCCTTCTCGTCAGATGTCAGACTTCTTCCTCGCATGTTCTCAGCATTCCAGCCACACTGGTCTGTTGGCGGTTTCTTGTACTTACCATTCAGTCTCCTGACTCTGCGCCTTGGTACAGGCTGTTACCCTCACCTGGAACGCTTCCCTCTCTTCACACCTGAGTCTCCCGCTCCTGACTCCTCCCCAGGATCAGCTCAGACGCCGGCACGTACATTGATGTCTTTTGGCCCCTGTTATTAGTGCTTTCTCTTTTCTGAAACTACTTTGTGTTTTGTTTTCATTTGTGCTGACATTTTTCTGTCACCCTCTCAATAGAATGTAAGCTCCTTGAGGGCAGGGACATTTTTGGTTCTCTCTTTGTATCCCCCAGCACTCAGCAGAGTGTCTTGCTCTTAGCGGGTATTTGATAGTTAACTTGAAGTGAATTCTAACTTGAACTAGAATGTTATCTTAATTCCCTTTCTATGACTGAACTCATCACCAGAAAACAGTCGGGGAGAGGTGGGAAAGGGTCAATGGAGACAGTTGGAAGAATGGGCAGTAGCCTGGGGACCCGAGGGAAATAGCTGTGACCCAACAATGTTGTATTTAGATAATACTAGATCCTTTGGAGATGTATCCTAAAAGAGAATCCATCTGTGATGGGAAAATCTCAGTGCTTATTTGTGCCGGTCGCACCCTGGGGCAAGGAAAAGGCTAGATAAAAGAGGGTTTAGAATCTAGTTCACAGTGGTAAGGGGCATCCACTGCTGGACAGAGAGCCCAGGCCAGAAATATTCACGAAGTGGGTGGCCTCTCTGTCTCTTGAGAGGCTAAGGCAACTGCTGAGCATTTGTAGCAACCAGAGCGGGATAACATAATATGAAGTCATCTAGACCATGAAGATTGGAAATTTGGTCCAAATACAAATTTCCGGCCATTCAGATCCATTAAAGAAAATACAACTTCATGATCATGCAAGTTGGGGAGGGGACAGGTAGCATTTTTTTGAAAATTCAAGACTTTTGTACGTTAAATGTAATTTATTAAGCACAACTTTGAGGAGTTCAATGTAAACGAATCAGAACCAGCTAACTTCCCTAGATAACTTACAAAATACATATTGGATTAAAAAGTAAGGGAACTTCTACAGGATACAATGCATTTATAATTTACTCAGAGGTGCAACCAGGGCAGGATGATCAGAACTTTGTCTCAGGGTAGAAAATTCTTCTGACTACATTTTTACTCCTCTAAGAGGGAAGGGAGAGGCAGAGCCTGGTGATTGGCAGAGGAAGAGGTGGTAGTGGTGTTGGTGGTGGTGTGTGTGTGTGTGTGTGTGTGTGTGTGTGTGTGTTTGTGTTTGTGTTTGTGTGTGTGTGTGTGTGTGTGTGTGTGTGTGTATGTGACAGGATAGTGAAAGTGAAGCTAGATTTTGTCCATTTCTGTTTCCCTGTGGGCCCCATGGGGGAAGTTGGGGAGGAGAGGACAGAAGCCAAAGTTGGCAGAACCCATGGTCTGTCTCCTCCCCCATCCCCAAGTGGAAAGGAAGCCTGACATTGGACCTGGCTAGTCTTCTAAGTAATAATAGCTATGACATTTTAGGGCCTACCTTGCATCATATTCCACCTAGGGATGCCAGGAAGCCCTGGGAGAAACAGTGGGCTGGGAGGCATTCTATCCCCTTACATCCCTGACCCCCTGCCATAAATTCTTGGATGGGGGTCCTTCAAATGGGGAGAGTCTCGTGGGGGGGGAGGGTGAGGAGAGAAAATAGTGCCTCAGCCCTTGCTAGAAAGCCATGTCTTTTTTGGATCACCTCTGCCTCCTGTATTCTAAAGACATCTCCCTCCCTCCATCTCAAAATGTTGCCGTCTCTGACTTCTTAAACTTTCATGGCTAAGAGATAGCAGGGAAGGAGAACAGATTGAGAATATGTTAGACTGCACTGTGAAACAAGATGGGGGGTCTTCTCTTTATATAGCCTTTGTGATTTACAAAGTGCTTTACAAAAATTATTTCTTTTGATCCTTACAATTATCTAGTGAAACTGATGCTATTATTACCCTCATTTCACAGATATGGAAACTGAGGCAGAAGAGTTAAGTGATTTGCCCAGGATTGCATAGCTAGGAAGTGTCTGAGGCTGGATTTAAACTCAGGCTTTCTTGGTTCCAGGTCCAGTATTCTATCCACTACCAGGTCATATTGCCTCTATCAAGACTAACTTGCTGGGGCGGCTAGGTGGCATAGCGAATAGAGCACTGGCCCTGGAGTCAGGAGGACCTGAGTTCAAATCCAGCTTCAGACACTTCACACACACACACACACACACACACACACACACACACACACACAAACTAGCCATGTGACCTTGGGCAAGTCACTTAGCCCCAACTGCTCTGCCTTTACCCTCCAAAAAAAAAGCAAAAAAAAATTATTAAAAAAAAGAGTAACTTGTCATATAGGAAGTTACCACTTCTTTGGGTAGGATGTATTTTCACCTTTTCTGCAGCAGTCTCATGGTAACTTGGTATCTCTTTCCATAGACACTGGTATCCTGGGGGGTTTTGCTCCTGGGTGTTGCCATCCTCTCCCATCCCGTCCAACTGAGGGTTTCTTCTGTGTCACTTACTCTGGGAATGGCTGGTCGATGCTCTGGGTATGACAATTCTTAGTTACTGTTCTGGGTGTGTTGAAACAGACATTAGAAAAATCACTGGTAGTTGTCTGACATTTTAGTGATGCTTTACCCGTCCTTAATTGCCAAATGATAGTTTGGCTGCATGAATAGCGGAAGAGTATTAAAAATATTCACTGGTTGAATACCATAAAAACTGTTTGTAAGAGTAATAAAAGGAAACAATGTTTTAGCATTTCGCTTGCTTATCTTTTCAGGTAAGAAAATGAACAACACAGTGTTTATTTAGAGAAATACTATAAAATGGCAAGTGGGAAGAAATGAAGTGTGTTGAACACGTATTTGAGAGTAGACATTGCAGGGGCACTTTTTTTGGGGGGGTGGATATTGTACCTATGATTTTATTATGAAGAGAACTCCAGGTAAGCC
The DNA here is from genome assembly GCA_028627135.1 of Pseudochirops cupreus. Classification (NCBI taxonomy): domain Eukaryota; kingdom Metazoa; phylum Chordata; class Mammalia; order Diprotodontia; family Pseudocheiridae; genus Pseudochirops; species Pseudochirops cupreus. The sequence goes on from CM053584.1 coordinate 284,572,570, forward strand.
ATTTCCTCTGCCAATGCAGATTTATAGTTTTAGAGAATTGTCTGAGACACAGGGGTTAAGCAGACTTGAATCTAAGTCTTCTTGATCCTTTGACAAGCTTTTAGTCACCATAACACACTCCACAGGGACTGAATTACAGTGAATTGTTATCCCAGTTAGCAGAACTTAAATAAGCACTTAAAATCCATGTACATGTGTGAAGACCTGTGCATTTGCATGTCTGTCTGTCCTGACCTCAATGTGTTGATCTCTCAGAAGTGTTGGTTTCTTTGTGATAACACATTGACACAGGACCCTCTGCTCTGCTGGCTTGTCTCCATTTTGATAGCAAGCAGGGTCCTGAGCTACAGACGTGCCAGAGTAGAGTCTCTGTACGTTTCAGTGCCCTCTGGCTCACATGTGCGGGCTGCCAAATAAAACAAACATGAAATCTAATTTTATGCCTAGTAGCCACATTGCCATTCTTGCAGTATATTGGGACTGAGATTGTTCACTCACTGTTGCAGAGGGCTTGTGAGAGGGTAGAGGCTCAGGATCTCTGCACACTAGAAAAAAAAATGTATACAGTGAAAAACCATGCCAGTCCCCACTAGAGATCTTGTCAAATGATTAAATTGCTTGACTTGTGGAGTTCAGACTAAAGATTTCTGGGCATGGAGGGACCAAAATCCACACTGTAAACGTGGATAAGTTGAAGGAACTTTGTATGTTTCCTCTGGAGAAGAGAAGACTTAGGGAAGAGACTTAATAGCTGTCTTCAAGTATTTGAAGGGCTTTCAAGGAGAAGAGAGATTAGGCTTTTTCTGTTTGGTTTTAAGGGACAGAACTAGGGATAATGGATAGAAGTTGCAGAGAGGAGGACTATTTCAGTTCAAAGTAAGGAAAAACTTCTAGCCCTGAGTGCTATAAAGAAGTGGAATGGGATATTTCCTGAAGTAGCGATTTCTCCCCAACTGGAGGTATTCAAGGAAAAGTTGTGTGACCACTTATCAGGTATGTTATAGAGGGGTTTTTGTTCAGGTGCTGCTTGGATTAGATGACTTCTGGTCTCCTTTCCAATCCTGGGATTCTTTGGTTCCATTATTGAATGGATTGTTGCTATGGATATTTGGGAGCCTTCTCCTGGGCCTTCTCAGTTAATTTCCTTAGACTATTGTGCCAAAGACAATAAAAGTATGTCAGAAATATGACTTATTAACAGGATAGGTCTAACTAAGTGGTCTAAACAACCTCACAAATTTTCTTGGACTGGGTCATGTCCAAGGTTCCAGGTCAGTGGACAGAGTTTTCAGGGGCTAGTAGGTTTTTCCCTGTAGAAATATAAAAAGGGCAGACTATCTCACTAGTTGGTCAGACTGCCCTTAGGTTTAATGTAGTCCTGTTCTATAGTTAGTAGGGTGAGCCTGGCTGGATCCTATGGACAGGGTGAGCTCAATCCCTCCAACCACATATTCTTGGCAGCCACTGTAGGTCATACCAACCCACTATGAATCTCTTAAGGACATGTTTACCATACTGTCACTGTTAATCCTACTGACATCAAGTTGGAGAGTTTGAAGCCAGGAGAAATTAATTAGGCCATTAAAAACAAGAATAGGAATGAGCGTTACAATTTCCTAGACCCAAGTTTTGCAAGATACATTGCCATTAGCCCAGCACACAGCACAAAATATCAGTTTATGTAAAGTAGGGATTTCAGCAATATTATACAAATCTTTGAGCAACAGCCATCCAGAATAAAGAAATATCTCTTATATCATCCTGTTGTGTCTTTACTAAAAGAGAAATGTTCGTCCAAAGATATAAAAAGGCTGGGCCATAAGGTTCTTAAATGATGTTGGAAGTGTTTTTTAGGAGTCTCTGGCATATATAACTGTCAAAATCCGAAGAATGAATTAACTTTAAATTCTGGATGTTAAGGATACACAAGGACTATGCCAGATCATGAGGTGTATTGGATAGAGTGCTGTACTTGGAAGCAGGAAGATTTGGGATTAGAATCTCACCTCAGATGCTGACTAGCTCTGTGACCTTATGCAAGACACTTAACTTCCCTAAGACTCAGTTTCTTTATTCATCTTGTGAAAAATGGGAAAAGGAGCCAGATTTTGAACATGGAAGATGGCGTGAATCAACACAAACCATCATCACTATAGAGGCAGCTAGGTGGTACAGTGGCTAGAGCCCTAGACCTGAAATAAGGCAGACCTTAGTTCAAATGTGTCTCGACCCTGGGCAAGTCACAACCTTTGGTTGCCTCAGTTTCCTCATCTGTGAAATACGGATACTACTAGTACCTACCTCTTAGGGTGGTTGTGAGGATCAAATGAAATATTTGTAAAATGCTTAGCACAATGCCTGATACATGATAAGTGTTTTACATTTATGTTAACTGTCATCAATAATTAGAGTAACCATTGGATTTCATCAGGTTCAGTGTAGTATATGAATGAATTTGTGGGAAAATAAGAAATGACTGAGAACTTCAAAGAAGATTATGTACTTTTGATCAACACTTAAACGTGATTTTGGGAGATGTAGAAGTGACTGTGACAACTATAGAGATTGATGAAGAAATATGAAAATCAGCCCAAATGGAACATTCCAATACCATTTTTTCCAAAGTGATGGAACTGGATCTTCGTTGAGAGTTGGCTAAAAACAAACATTTATCCAGTATGAAAAATTGGAGGCTCTGTATAATAATCTCTGCAAGAAAAGATGCTGTTCAAAAGAGGAGTCTGTGATACTTTTTGATATTAAGAAATAATCAAGGATCCCCTGACCCTTAAAATCAATTTATTTCCAGGTTAATTCTCAATTTAATATGTAAGCATAATACCCATTTTTATATTTAAGTCAAATCTACCAAATAATGTCATCAGTATAATATAGGAATCTTTGTAAAAGATTTAATTTACTCCTATTTATCTTGTTGGCAATTACATTTTAAAAATAGACATCATTCTGCCCTCTCATTTTTTGACTACGCAAATAAAATAAAATGAAAATGATAATATTATGACTTCACAGTATTACCATGAGTATATCAAATGAAATAATTTATGTAAAATATTTTTTTTCTTTTGGACAAGACCTCAGTCTTTTATTGGTATAGGGTACACCTTTCTCTATCTTCTCTATAACACAGTTTCAGAGAGTAGCTTGGGAGTGCTGAGCCATTAAATGAATGATCCAAGGACAAACAGGTAATATGTGTCAGAGGAAAGATTTACTCATCCACTGTGCTATGACGTCTCTTGTCAAGCTGGCTAGTTCCTTTGCAGATCTCTTGAAGGATTTCATAAATGTGAATTTATAAATGATAAAGGACTTTACACGGTGAAATCTAGAGATCGGTAGTATAATTGCAATAAAAATAGTTTGTATTCATCGAACCCTATAAGAATTGTAAAATATTTTCACAACAATAACCTTGTGTTGTGAATGGTGTAAATATATTACACACAATTTACAGAGAATGCTGAAGTTCAGAGATTTTAAGTGACTTTCCCAAGATCATATAGTCAAAAAATGTTAGAGCCAGCATTTGAAATGAGGTTTTCTTTGTCCTGAGTGAGTGTTCTTCCTATCACCATGCTGCTTTTTAATTATGCACCAAAGATTTTTAATAGATTGAGACCTGGTTGTATTTTGTGGCTGTGGATACAAATTCTACAGACAATTTCTTGGTAATTAGTCACTAGGTGTTGATGTAGATTATTAATATGTACTACATTAATGTCCTCTGGAAGCTGTTTCTGGGTACTGTGATTCTCAGACATCTCTAGCTGCCTCTGTCAAGCTCTGTCCCATTGCTTTCTGTTAGGGGGTTTGATCTGTAGATGGAGGATTGTATGCCAGTGTGAAATATATCTGTCACCCTTTCCATGGAACATATTATTGAGTAGGAATCTCAGAGATTGTAGAGTATGCCAATAAAGCAAATTAGAGATGTATTTGTATTGTTAAAGAGTATAGAAACACAATGTATCTCTCTTTCTCTACATATACATAAATATACATATATCTTTAAACTTCTACATATATTATTTAGTTCAATGATCTCTTATTTCATTACTATGATTATTTCTATTCTTTATGAATGCAGACTACGGTCCCTCTACAACTTCGAGTTGCTGTTGTCAAATAATTTCTCACTTTGTGGCTAGTTTAGTGATGAATGGAATCACAGAAATGAGTTGGAAGGGACCACAGAGTCCATTTAGACCAACCTCTACCTGAACAAGAATCCTCTCAACAACATAAGCCATTCAGCTATTGCTTTAAGATCTCCAGAGAGGAGGAACCCACTACTTTCCAAGGTGGTTCACTCATTTTGGGATAGTTCTAATTGGTAGGACATATTTGTTTATTTTGACTTGAAATCTATCTTTGTGCAACTTCCACCTGTCATTCCTCATTCTGTCTTCTGGAGGCAAACAACATGTTTAATGCCTCTTTCTATGTGACAAGTACTTCCAACACTTGAGACAGTTGTCATCATCCCTATGTGTTTTCTTCTCCAGGCTGTGTATCCACAGTTCCACCAGCTGATTCTCTTATTCCATGATCTCAAGATTCTTCATTATTTTGATGGCTTATATTTAGCTTGAAAGCCACAAACACCTTCAGATCTTTTTCAGAAAAACTGTTGTCTAGTCATAGCTCCCCCATCTTGCCCTTATGAAATTGATTTTTAAAACTGTATTAGAAAATACTTATCTTCAATAACTTTTATCTTAATTGATTTAGTACAATGCTCTACCCTGTCAAAAACTTTTTCAAGCCTGACTGTCATCTAACTCTCACACTATCACTCTTGGCTTTGTGTCATCTGAAAACTTGGTAAAGCATGTGATCTGTGCTTTTGTCAAAGTCATTGATGAAAATTTTTAACAGTAGAGAGTCACACACAGAGATCTCTTGGATGCTACATTAGAGAATAAATTTAAATTAATATTGATTCATATATGATAATGCATTGGGTCCAGGTATTCAACAGTACCAAATTTATCTAGTTGTACTATTGTTCAGACCACCGATACATCTTTTCTAGAAGAATAACACATTATAGTTTGTGAAGTGCCTTGTTAAAATGTCGGTAAACTCTTTCTATAACATTTCTATGATCTAGCACTAGTTACTCTGTAAAAGAAAAAAAGAAAATGAACTTAGCAGGGCATGACACTTGATGAAGGCATGTGGGCCATTTGTGATTACTGCTTCCTTTTTAAAATGTTCTCTAACCATCTTTTTAATGATGTTTTATAATTTGGCCAGGAATAGAATCATTCATTGGCTTATAGATTTGCAGATTCCATTTTCTTCCTACTTTTGAAAATCAGGATGATTAACCTTTTGCAATCCTTTGTAAGACATTCTATGCCATCTTTCAAAGATCATAGTGGCTTCTCAGTCACATATATCAGGTTATCCAGTACACTAGAATATGATTCATCTTGCTCTGGGAACTTATATAGAGGCAGGTAGGTTGATCTGTTAATTTGTTCTGCCCTAGCTTGTCTGAATTTAGCTAGGCTAGTCAGTGGACAGCAGAATATAGTTCATTTCTGGGCTTGTACTAAAAGCCTTTTCAGTTTGGTAACAGCTGGCAGACGTTGCATTCCATTGACACAATATTTTAAAAAAAAACCCTGTGATTATTTCAGTAGTAAAAGATATTGGAGTAGTATGTTAAATCAACAAAGATAAAGTATTGAGACAAGTTCTGGCAATGTTCTTCTTCTTCCCCTCCTCTTCCTTATTTCCTATCAACCAGGTGCCTTCTGCCACTTTCTCCTCCTTCTTTCTTGTCTCACATGATGAAGTGGCCTTATTTCTTACCAAGGCTAACCCCTCTACTACCATATTATCTCCTCCAAATGATTGCTGCATTTGTCATCCCCACTCTTTCATGTATTTTCAATTTTTCCCTCTCTACAGCTCATTTCCTATTGCCTATAAATATGCCTATGTCTCCCCTATCGAGAAAAACCCTCACTTGGTCCTTCTATCCCTGCTAACTATTGCCTTATTTTCCTTCTGTCCCTTGTAGTTAACCTTCTCAAAAAGGCAGTGCATGTTAGGTGCTTCTGCCTTCTCTTCTTTTATTCTCTTCTTAACTCCTTATAATCTGGCTTCTGACCTTATCATTCCACTGAAGTTCTTCTCTCCAAAGTTATAATGATCTCTTAGTTGTCAAATTCAATAGCCTTTTCTCAATTCTCATTCTCCTTTACCTCTCTTCAGTCTTTGAAATTGTCTATCATTCTCTCCTCCTTGAAGCTCTCTAGGTTTTTGGAATGCTACTCTCTCCTACTTTTTTTTCCCCTATTGATTTTACCACTCATTCTCTGTGTCCTTTGCTGGATCTTCTTCCAGGTCATGCCTGTTAACCGTAGGTATCCCTCAGGGTTATATCCTAGGCCCTTTTCTCTTCTCCCGCTACCCTACCTCACTTGGTGATCTCATCAGCAACCATGAATTTATTTGCCATCTTTATCATAATGACTCTCAGATCTGCCTTTCCTGCCCCAGTCTCTCTGCTGACATCCAATCTTGCATTTCTAACTGCCTTTCAGACATCTGGAATTGAATGTCCAGTAGACATCTTAAACTCAAAATGTCCAAAATATAACTCATTATTTTTCTTCCTAAAATTTTCCTCCCTCCTCCCTTCCTTATTACTATAAAGGACAACACCATCTTCCTAGTCCCTCAGGCTTACAACCTAGGAGTTATCTTGGATTTCTCTCTAACTTAACTCCCCATGTCTAAGCTGTTTTTATGGCCTGTAGATTTCATCTTTGCAACATCTCTTGAATATGCCTTCTTCTCTCCTCTGACACTGCCACCACTCTAGTAGAGACCCTCATCACTTCACCTGGACTATTGCAATAGCCTGCTGGTGAGTCTGGCTGTCTCAAGTCTCTCCTCACTCCCATTCCTTCTTCATTCAGGCACTAAAGCCATTTTGCTAAAGCGCAAGTCTGATTATATCTCACTTTCCCCCCCCCGGCTCCCCCCCCGACTCAATAAATTCTAGTGGTTTCTTGTCTCCAGGAGCAAATACAAAATGATCTGTTTAGCATTCAAAGTACTTCATAAGCTAGCCCCCTTCTGTCTTTCTTGTCCTCTTACATCTTACTCCCCAGCATGTACACGTATGCTTTGATTCAGTTACTCTGGCCTCCTGGCTGTTCTGTGAACAAGATCCTCCATCTCCTGGCTTTGGGTATTTTCTCCAGCTGTCCCCCACTCCTGGAATGCTCTCCCTTCTCCACTCTAACAATTGACCTCTTTTAAGTCTCAACTAAAATTCCACCTTCTATGTGAAGCTTTCCCCAACTCTTCTTAGTTCCAGTGCCTCAATTTTTTCATTGGTAAAATGGGGATAATAATACCTGTACAACAACCTCCCACGGTTGTTGTCAGGCTTAAATGAGATAATGGCTGTAATAAGAAGTTTTAAAAACATTCTTTATTCCTTCCTCCCCACCCCTAGCCTGTAGAGGCAACCACACTGGCTTACCCAGGGTGACTGCTAGCATAGGTTTTTAGAACTGCTTTACTAGGAAAGATACCTGTTTAAGGGGTCAACAATCTTTTTTTAATTACATTCACTAGTTCACGGAAAAAGTTAGCATCCTGAACTTAAGAGAAAATACAAACAGAGAAAATACAAGCAGAGAAATAAAGACCAACAGACAGGGCTCTGACTGCCTGAATCAAAGCAATATTGCTATACACTTTACATATATCCCTGGATCTAGAGAACCTTTACATCTGAGCAGTCAGGGAGCTCTGAACATAGGGCCACTTAGAATCTTGACCAGGGAATCACAAGATCCTTCTCCTAAGTGAGGCCCCAAAGCAAAATGCCAACTCAGAGTATACATACACTTCTCAGAGCCAGAAGGCATCACAACCTTCCTGACTTAGTGCCTAATTAGAAATTAGCAGAAGGTGTGAAAGCATTCCTACAAGCAAGCTTCCCTCCCTCAATAGGCTCTGTGACTCAGGATATATCACAGCTATGAGGTATTTGGGCCAGGGCTCAAAGCAGGTCACATTGGCCTATTGATGGGCAGCAAAGATCTTCCTAACCCATTAACATTACACAGCCCCAGAATATATATAATATATCCACAGAATCCACAGACATTCCCTGCACATTTTGCAGCACAAGAGTCCATATTTCACAATCTCCTGATTCCTTTACCCTCTTGCTCTTTTCATATTAGTCTGGATATATTGGGGTTGGCAGACAACCCAAACCTGAGCCACCTCCAGAAAGGACTCCTACTTTCCTAATCTTTGACCAGGATCACCTAGTCTCCTCTGTGGGCTTTTCTCATCATACAGTTAAACTTGAGGGCTGTGACATAATGCTGCTATCTAACATAAACTTTGTATACAGGAAATCCTATGTGAGATTGGCAGGGCAGGGGATAGAGTAGAGTAAAGAGATCATATCTGACAGAGCTCATTAAGCAAGTTGGTCAATTTCCTGAAGTAGGGAGTTTGCCCAGGATATAGTAGTTTCCTCTAAAAATGATATTGCATTTTCGTGTCTTAATGGAATGATTAGTGCTTTGGAATTTCTGGCTTCTACTCCAAGACTTTTTTTTTTAGAAAAGCAGTTATAGTTCATGTATACTTGGCCTTAGGACTTTGTCACGTATTTGTGTATCACTTAATTTGTAGTAGGAGACCTTGTATGTTTTTATAAACATGGATGGAGTTACAACACCTCCATTCCCAAACAATGTAATCTGTAGCGTCAGTCTAGAGGTACTCAACTTGATGTAAAGTTAGCCTTTAGGTGTTACTCCTACTTAGATCTTCCTAAGAAATAAGACACTTATTTTATACTGAAACCATGCTAAAAATAGAGAATTACAGAATTTGAGAGTCTGAAGGGATTCGTGGATATCTTGACCCTGTGGTCAAGAACTCAAGTGTTTCCTCTATTTAGGCTATCTTGACATGCATACAATTTTGGCCCTTTCATGATAGTTAATTTTAAAGTACTGACTTCAAAATATGATTTAGGAGGCAGTATGGTATAGTAGAAAGTGCATTGATTCTGGAATCCAAGGACCTGGGTTCAAATCCTGCCTCTGATAACTATATGTGTGTTCTGCAAGTCAGTTAACCTCCCTGGGCCTCAGTTTCCTCATTTGTAAAAAGAAGGGATTAGACTAGATTACCTCTGGGATAATTTTCAGTTCTAGGTCATGTAAAACTATATTGAGATCACAGAGGCTGCCCATGATTTCAGTCCAATATATGGCATTCTTGTGTCATGAATTCAAATGATGTTTACCATATTTGGGTAGCTAGATGACTCACTGGATAGATTTCTGGGCCTGGAGTCAGGAAGACCTGAGTTAAAATCTAGCCTCAGACACTTATTGTTAGCTGTGTGACACTGTGCAAGTTACTTTATCTCTTCTCTGAAGAAAATGGCAAACCACTCCAGTATCTTTGCCAAAAAATCTCTGTGGGCAGTGTGGCCCATGGGGTCACAAAGAGTCAGACATGACTGAACAACAACCACAAAATTGTCATTCATCCTTAGAAGATTAGGATCTTATCCTATACATGATTGCACGCCACCATGGGAGGGGGGGAAGGGAGGGGAGAAAATCTGAAACTCAAGTGATTGTGGAACTGAATCTTGTAAATTAAAAGTAAATAAGTAAATAAAAAAAATTTAAAAAAAAAAGAAGAAGATTAGGATCTTAGAGGCTAGATTTAAAGCTGGAAAAGACTATTCCCTGTTACCTATTATTTTGGTTCTCTCCTTATAGGAGAGAAACATAAGGGCCACAGAGGTGAAGTGGCTGTTCTGAGGTCATATAGGTAGTAAGTGACAGAGCCAGGATTTAAACCTGAGGTACTCACAATCTAAATCAAACAGTCTTTTCTGTGGCATCTCTTCAATTCTAGGCTAACCCATCACTTCCTAGGATTACTTTGGCTCTAATCAAAAGGGCTAAAAATTGGCATTAAGAGAGCAATGTGTGAGATGAAAGAGTTCAGAGTCTGAATCTGAGGTCAGAAAAGCTCTTTATTCTTTCTCATGAGAAAGGACTCTGCCCCTGTCGCTCAAATGGCGTCTGCCAGGGAGAGAGCAACAGGTAGAAGCAAGCCCATGGTTATATAACCTTCTAATGTAGACATCCAACCCTCCCAACTAGCCTTTACTCTCATTGGTAGGGAGGCTGGCCCACCACCTAAGCACAGGAATCTATCTCTGAGACAAAGGACCCAGAAACATGTGGGTGTCCAATGAAAGGCCAGGGAAGCA
>CM053584.1:284592450-284607922 GCA_028627135.1 Pseudochirops cupreus
AAAAGTGACATAGGAGAGAATAGACTGGGGGAGGGGGGAAACACTGGGATGGCTGTTTTGGGGTGGTGGGCGGGGGAAAGACGGGGAGAAAATATGTAACTCAAAAAAAATTTAATAAAATTAAAAAATAAAAGAAACATTTAAACTTAAAAAAAAAAGAGTAATTGGGAGTCAGGAGACCTGGGTTCTAGTTCTGTTTCTGCCACTTCCAATCTCTGTGCCTTTGGACACTTTACATAGTTTCCCCTCTGGCTCCTATTTTCCTCATATGTAAAATAAAGGGGGGAGGGAGAGAATGTAATAATAGCTCACGTGTATATAGTGTTTTATGGTTTGCAATGTGTTTATACTATAATGTTATCTCGTTAGATCCCCAAAACAACCCTGTGAGGAAAGTGCTGTTATTATAATACCTAATTTACAGATAAGGAAATTGAGGCTGAAAAAGGTTACTCACAGTCACAAAGCTAGCAAATTCTAGGTCGTCCTGACTCCAAGTCCAGTGCTTTTATCCATTCAGTCACCCAAATGACTTGCAAGGTCTCTTCTAGTTCAAAATATAGGATCCTACAAAAAGTAAGTATACTTCATTTCCCATCCAGTTGCACTTCTTTGGACTTCTCTATCATGATCCCAGGAACCTCATCATCTCTCAAGATCAGACTGGGTTTGGTACTCACACCTCATCTGTACTCTCTGATTGCAGGGCAGAGAGAGCTCCCAGAATCTCTGTTTAAGGAGAGCATCCAGGCTACCTGTCTCTTCATTTCCCCACTAAGTTTCCCTATCACACTCCCTTAATGAGTACCTTTCTTACCCTCCTCCATTTTCAGCTTCCTATTGTACATATCTTTCCCCCATTAGAGTAAACTCTTTGAGGGCAGGAATTGTCTTTTTTTAAATATTTGTATCCTCAGTGCTTAGTGTAGTGCCTAGTCTATGGTAGATGCTTAATAAATATATACTAATTGACTATGTCTTTGGTATTCTCAGATCTAAGTAAACTGATCAAAAAAGAAAATGGTTTATCATGACATGTTTTGCACGAACCACTGTTGACTCAGGAATCTCTCTAAGTATTCAAAACCAATCAGTCAGTCAGTCAATAAGCATTTATTGAGCAACTACTTACTATGTGGAGGATACAAAGAAAGGCAAAAGACTGTCTTTTCACTTGAGTTCATGATCTAATGGAAAAGACAACAAGAAAGCAAACTATGTACAGGATAAATAGGAGATAACAATGGGAAAGCATTAATTCAGAGGGGTTGGGGAAAGGCTTCCTGGAAGGTGGGATTTTAGTTGAGATTTGAAGGAAGCAAATGAACCTACGAGGCAGATATGAGGGGGAAGAGCTTTCCAGGCATGGAGGGCAGACAAAGAAAATGCCTGGAGCCAAGAGATGGAGTGTCTTGTTTGTGGAACAACAGGGAGGCCAGTGTAACTGGATCAAAGAAAACTGGGTGAGTATAAGACATAAGAAGACTGGAAAGATGGGGATGAGGAAAGCAGGTATTGAGTGGCTTTGAATGCCAAACAGAGGATTTGGTATTTGGTCCTGGAGGTGTCAGGGAGCCAGTGAAATTGATTGAGTGGAGTGGTGGGGTGGCATGGTCTAATCTGTGCTTTAGGAAAACCACTTGGGGAGCTGCTTGGAAGATAGACTCAACCAGCAGGCTACTGCAATAGCTCAAGTGTGAGGTGATGAGGGTGTTGGCAGTATCAAAGATGAGAAGGGAGCAGATTTGAGAGGTATTGCAAAGTGAAATTGAGAGACCTCAACAACAGAATGGTTATGGAGGGTGAGTAAGAGTGAGGAGTCCAGAATGATATTATTCTAAAGATGCTTTTGAACTTTACTGGAAGTCTGCACAAAGCCCTTTGGCCTACTGATTAAAGAATCCATCCTTTTTATTTATCCTATTTTTAAAAATCAGGACATTTGCCTATCTCCTTGTCCAGTGGTCCCTCTCCCATTCTTCGTAATTCTCCAAAGATCACTAACAGTGGTCCAACAGTCACAACTGTAAGATTTTCAGTACCTCGTTTACCCAGGATAAATGACTTGACATCATTGAGGTAGGCCAGGTGCTTTATTAATACTGCCTTACTTATTTGTAGTTTAAGCTACCTATTAATCATATTCTCTTCCACAATCTGAAGATCATTCTTTTTGATAAAAAAGAAAAAATAAAATAAAAGGAAAGGAGAAATACAGAAGTTCTTATTTCTGTTGTCCATTATTGTCTTCCTATGCTTCCTATGTCTTCCAAGCAAGCTTTCTGAACCCTCCTTCATCTTTTTGCTAAACTTAGTTTAAAAAGAGAAAAGTCTTGGCTTTAACATTTGTCCCAAACCTCAGCAATTTGGGGGCTTTTCAGCCTCTGTTCTGTAAGGTGCTTTGGCACCTGCTTAGAATTATCTTCCTTTTATATGTGCCTTTAAAAACACTGAGTTGGTAGAAAGTTAGTAAATTATTTCCCTTTGCAACCACACTGCAACCACTTTGGAAACCTTTGCCTTGAGGTAACACAATAAAGTAAGAAGCCCCATAGCTGGGGGTCAGAGGAATTGGGTGTAAATTCTACTACTGATGTGTCTTACTATGTGACTTTGGATGTATCACATATTCTTCCTGGACCTCAGTCCTTCATCTCTTAAGAAAAGGAATTGGACTACATGGCTTCTGACGTCTGTTCCAGTTCTAGATGATCTATGATCTTCTAGATCTAGATCTAGAAGATCTATGATCTTCCTCTTCAGAATTAATTATGACTATCTCACAATAGCTTCTTTTCTTGAATGTCCTGTACTTCTCAAGCATCTCTAGTTTTCTTGAAGAAGTTAATAAATGCTAGATGAATTGAACTGAATTTATTAAAAAAATTATAACCAATATTCTGAAAAGTACCCATAAGGAAACTTGAGGTCACCTAAGAGCAATGGTCTTTACGCTACTCCTCCTTGTTTACTTGGGCCAGTTTGGTCTTAGAAGAGATGGAAAAACAATTGAACAGTAGCCTCTGTCTGCTATTTATTGTCACCCATCAGGTTCCCCCCACCCCCAGGACCTACTGGGGAATGATACAGCATCATGAAGCAATACTTTCCTTGAAGGAAGATAAACAGGTCAGTGGGTGTGGCTGGAAACAGGACTTCTGACAGGGGAATTGGGGTACACAGGAAGAACAAATTGAGGTTGTGGCTTGGGTACCAATGGGTGAGTCCACTTTGCAGAATGCATTGTATATTAGAGACAGTAGACCATTCTGGGCTGGTCTTCTCCACAGAAGAGCTCCTTATTAATACAGCCTTTACCCAACATAATATGAAGAATTTTATTAAACTAACATCGTGCTTAAAGAAGTGAATGGGAGAAAGCTGAAGAATATACTCATATTACTATAACCTTCTCAAAGAAAATAGTTTCTAGCAAAACAAAGGACTAGTAATATTGAAAGCTTTAAGGTTGTATTCTGGCTCTCCTCTTCAGTAGGCATATCCCTGGTATCTCAATTCTGCAAAATAGAGGGAATTTCCTTCTACAGTGTTAGTAGGGGGTGGGTGGGTGGGAAGCATTTTTTGTATAGTTCTCAGGATCCCATAGAATATAGTAGCCTGAAATATATCTTACACCAGTTCTAAAGATACTATATATGAAGAACATATGCTTCTATTTCTCTGATCGGAGCTGATCCAGCATTTCTTTCCCCTTCATAGAGGGCAGGGTGGGGTATGATGAGGGAAGAGAACAGAAGAAGGAGCCGTAGGGAGGAGGATAAGGAGAAAGGACTGGGAAATCAGCCCAAGACTGGTATTTGGGGAAAGGGGAGCTGATACCTCTTTTGTTTTCAGGAGAGCCCTGGGCTTCAAGGGTAAGTTTGAGTTTCACTTCAGGTCAGTTCAGGGCATTGAGAAAAGGCAATTTTCAGACAGCCAACTAACTGACTTGAATCTGGGGTAATTAAATCCCTACATTAGGTTCTTGACCACGAAAGGCGGGGCGGTATTCAAATACAGAAAAGAAGAAAGGAGAAATAAATAAATAAATAAACACACCCTTACATTTGTATCTCATTATAGAATTAAAATGTTTACTGTTCCATGTAATAATTATAGGCCTAACATTTGATCATGATGGAGTTTCTTTAATTGGTTAAAAGTTTTTTTTTTTTAAAACCAGTTAGCCTCATGGGATAAAATTTGGTTTTATTAGGTTATTTTTTTTTTTCATTCAGGCATGCCCGGCTTCTATACCATCTGATTTTGCTTAATTCTGATGGGGCCTTGGCAACTTTTGTGGCAATTTTCAGTTTTGTTTCTGCCCTTTACTGATATTTCTTTAGTACAGGGATAAGCAGGTAGTTAGGAAGTGGTTATCTGGTAGTTCCTCATTTGGTTTCCTAACATAAACACCTGGATCTCAGATTCCACAAGATATAGGAAAGGAGGCTGCATGCAGGAGACAGTCAGGAGTTCTTTCGAGAAGACTTTAGACGGGGGGAAGCAGAGTAATTGGGGTTAAATGACTTGCCCAAGTTCCCAGGGCTAGTAAGTGTTAAGTGTCTGCGGTCGCATTTGAATTCAGGTCCTCCTGACTCCAGGGCCAGTGCTCTGTTCACTGTGCCACTTAGCCACCCTGTTGAGAAGACTTTCTACACCATAAAGCAGTGGTTCTCAACTTTCCTAATGCTGCCACCCTTTAATACTCATATGTGGGTATATATGCATGTGGGCGGACCTGCCTGGAGACGGATAGAGGAGCAGTGTCTCGGTTCCTAAGACCATCGGAAATATGTGTTTTCTGATGGTCTTAGGTGACCCTGTTTGACCCCCAAAGAGGTCGCAACCGATGGGTTGAGAACCACTGCCATAAAGTGTAACTACCATTTTTTGTTCAGTTGTATACCTCCCTAACTTCGCTCCAGGTTTCATGATTCTGATGGAAGTATTGCCCTTATAGCTTCTCTTTTTGTTACTCAAGACCGCTTTTTATGGGTTACAGACTATTCAGGCTCCATTTCTCTTGTTCCTTCCTGTGCCCCCATCCAATTTATTGCTCACTCAAACCTTGTCAGAATTAATCAATCAATAAACATTCATTAAGCACCCATTATGTGCCAAGCACTTCTCTAAGCACTGGGGATACAAAAAGAGGCAGAAGACAGTCTTTTCCTCAAGAAGCTTATGATTTAACGAGGGAGACGATATGCAAACAAATATGTACAAAGCAAGTTAGATACAGGAAATATAGGAAATAATTAACAGAGGGAAGGCACTGTAATTAAGAAGAACTGGGAAAAACTTCCTATAGAAGGTGAGATTTTAGTTGGAACTTATAGGAAGCCAGGGAGGTCTGTAGTTGGAGTAGAGGGAGCAGAGCACATGTCTGCTTCTTAGTTGAACACCTCCCTTCCAGAAATTAAGTGCCTACTATGCGCTGGGTACTGCCTTAAACACTGAGCAATAAAAGTGAATGAAGAAGTGAACAATAAAGGTGAACAAAGATTTGGCACACACTTTGTATTTAAAAATACATGAGAATAGGGTATATGCACACAGAATTTTATTCATTCTTCTAATTGGCAGATCAGAAAGAGGTGCCATCTTCTGTAACAGCTGATGAAGCCAGTGGTAGAATCAAGATTTGAACTCAGTCTTCTTGCTTTGAATCTCACGTGCTCTCTACTGTGTCACATTGCCTCCCATTTCATCACACTACATTTCCATCTGTACGTTATAAAAATTGTTAAAATTATTTTTAAATGATGGTAATTTATGCTCTGCTATAGAAGAATAAAAGAAATTTCAGACTAGAAAGACATAGGTGATAAGAAGGACTAAGAGAGCCCTAAGAAAAACTATGAAAGAGACTACTTTGACCAGCCTTTCCCACTGACTTGGTCCCTGACTTATGTTACCTCCTCAGGTTCTAGGATCTCTGTGCCTTCTAAGGTAATAACTAGTTAACTTAATAAACTAAATTTCCTTTCTTTAAAATCCTAATGAGAGATGGCCAGCAGAGATGCCCTAATTGTCTTTCCTTCCCTCCCAGATGACCAAATTTTCGTAACGGTCTTCTAGAGATAATGTCCCTCTCTTGTTTGATGGTTGGAATATGCCTTATAGTAGGCAATTAAGAACATTAGGTGAGGAGGACTATACTCTGGTGGTTTCATCAATAAGACTGTCTTGAAGCATCCCTCAACTGTATATACTTAGGGTCAGCTTCTGTAGAAATTATTAGTGTGTAGGATATCCTGTGAGTGTGTTCAGGTAATACCTTTTTGGGTCCAAAGGAGAAAATAAGGCCCAATGCATGGGAAAATCCACTGTAATGATCATACCATTTCCTGATTACTGATGCATGGTGTAGGAGCTGTTTCCTGTTCCCAGCTGATGGCAGGAAGGATCGCTATTAAGATGTAGAGGGTAGGTGGGGGGAGGGGTAATATTACTTCCTGGAACAAAGTTTTTTTCCAACCAGATTACTCATTGCCTTATTTGAATAAGATAGTGTCACTGAGCTGATTAGGTAGATTATCCTTCAAGTCAAGCATTTATTAAGTGCCTACTATATGCCAGGTGCTATGCTAAGTGCTGAGATACAGAGAAAGGCAGAAATAATTCCTGCTCTCAAGGACCTCATGTTCTAATGGGGAAGGCAATATGCAAACAATTATGTAAAAACAAACTATATATGGGATATATTGGAAATAATCCTGAAGGTGCTAGCACTGAGGGGAGACCACAAAAGGCTTCTTATAAAAGGCGGGATTCTGGCTGAGACTGGGAGCCATAATGTAACGCCGTGCACGAGCAGCTTCCCAGAAGAATGCTGCTGTGAACAGCTTTTAAGGTTCTGATTACACAGCAAAGTGAACACTCTGTTTATTACATAACAGATCAGAGCAAAACATTCACAGGAAATCAAAATACAGCATTCACAATGACTTATCACTAAAATGGCCATGTAGTTTTCACCAAAGTGGCCACAATAGTTTTCAACAAAGTACAATCATTTAGTCAATCACAAAATCCTTAGTTCAATCACAAAGTACAAAAGTCAAAGTTCTCCACCCCTAGGTCACAGTAAATCATAATCTTCTCAGTCAGTACACAGTATCCAAGTAAAGTCTTCTTTCAGCTTGACTCAAGGCTGGCCCTCAGCTTCCATGGTTCCTCTTCCATGGTCCCAGGTCCAACTGTCACCTGGGTTCAAAGGCAGGCAGCTCCCAGTTCCTTGTCCAGCTCCTTGTCCAGTTCTTCATCCAGTTCCAGAGAGAGAGACACACACACACACACAGAGAGGGAGAGGGAGAGGTAAAGGGGAGAGGCAGTGAAAATGCACAAAGTTGAGAGATGGAGAGTTTTATTTGAAGAACAGCAAGGAGACCAGTGTCACTGGGTCGCAGAGCATGTGGAAGGGAGGGAAGTATTAGAAGATAAAAGGCACCAGGCTTTAAAAGGCAAACACAGAATTTTATTTTTGAGCCTAGAAGTGATAGACACTGGAGTTTGATGAGCAATGGTAGTGGTGGTGATGTGATGATATTGTCAGACCTATGCTTTAGGATAGATCACTTTTGCCAGGGTATGATGGCAGATGCCTACAAACCCTACTACTGAGGATGCTGAGGCTGGTGGAACAATTAAGTCCAGAGTTCTGAACTACAGTCAAGTTCAAGGTGATTTGGGTCTACATAAAATCCAGCACTAAGATGGCAAACCCTTAGGAGGACAGAGCTACCAAGCTGCCTA
This sequence comes from Pseudochirops cupreus, assembly GCA_028627135.1. NCBI lineage: Eukaryota > Metazoa > Chordata > Mammalia > Diprotodontia > Pseudocheiridae > Pseudochirops > Pseudochirops cupreus. The sequence goes on from CM053584.1 coordinate 284,600,212, forward strand.
AAGATGGGTAAACCAAGTCAGGTTGGAAAAAAAAGAGCAGGTTAAAACTGTGCCAACCAATATTGAGGTTCAGCCTGTGAGCAGTCACTGAACTTTTAGGCTGAAAAAGATAGGGAAACCCAGTCTCAAAAAAAAAAAAAGGAAGATAACTGAGTGAAAGACATACTAGAGTGAGGAGAGACTTGAGTAAGGGAGACTGACCAGATGGCTATTTCAATAGTCCTGAGGAAAGTGATGAGGGCCTACACTGGGGTGGCAGCAATTCCAAAGGAGAGAAAAGAGGATGTATATAAGAGATGTTGCAAAGGTAAAATAGATAGGATTTGGCAACTGATTACATATGGGAGGTGATGAGAGAGAGAGAAGAGTTAGGGATGTATACCTATGTTGTAAGACTGAGTGATTGGGAAGAGGATGGTGTTCTTGACAGTGATGAGCAAGTTAGGAAATAAGGAATGGTCTGAGGAGAAATATAATGAGCTAAGTTTTAGACATGTTAAGCTTAAGATATCTAATGGACATCCAGTTTGAGATTATTCAAGGTTTTTAAGTATCTATGACAATGTTCCTCTTCACTGGTATAAGTTCTGAGTATATCTGAAAATGTGTGTGTGTGTGTGTGTGTATGTGTGTGTGTGTGAATACAAAATAGTCATTTTAACAAAGAGGATAGAATGTCCCCTTAGTCACTGGGATGTTTTCTAGATATGGATTTCTTCCTTGCTGCAACTCTGAAGGGCATTCCCTAGTTAAGGTGAACTCATCATATCAGTCTATTTGGCGGCTCTTTCCTCTCTATTCACTAATGTGGAACACAGATGGAGAGAGTGGGTCATGTAAGCCCAAGGAGTGCTGCCCCACTCTTAGGTGAGATTACACCCAAGCTTGCCCACAAGAGGCTTATACCTGAGGTAGCAAAATTATCTTCCTCTTAATCACTGTTGCTTCTAATTTAGAGCTAAATAGACTGACATTTCCTGTAACCACCTGCACTCAGGCTTACATTATTAAAAGGAGCTTTGTTTTCATAAGAATTGTTCATTGAGGCATCATTTTATATACGTGTATACCTTCAAACATTAGCCTAGATTAGGGGTTAACGACCTGGGATTTTTGAACTTTTTCTTGATATTTTGATAACTGTTCAATATAATTGATTTCTTTTTTAATCCTATGTATTTTATTTTATGCATTTAAAAGCATTTTTCTGAAAAGAGGTCTACAGGTTTCACCAGTGTTTCCCACAGTGCCTGGCACAGTGATTAAGAAATGTATATTAACTTGATTCAACCAGACTGCCAAAGGGGTCTATGACTTTACAAAAAAGTTCAGAAATCCTGGTTTAGATGATCTTGACAGGTCCTTCCCAGTTCTAATATTTCATATAGTTGTGGTCTTACAACATGTGCATCATGTTAATAGAGGCATGTATGAAGGAATACTGATTTTCCTAAAATTAAATCTGAAGTTCAGATAAAACAATGAAAAATCATTTGTTGGAAATAATGAACAAGTGGATGAATTATGTAGTGAGCAGCTTGTAGGATTTAAGTAGTCATTGTGAGCATTGACCAGCTCTCATTTAAGGGAAAGGAACAAGCATTTATTAAGTGCCTACTACTGTATTCCAGGCACTGTGCTAAGCAGTTTACAAATACCTCATTTGGAAGAATGATAGAACTTGCTTACAGTCCTTTTGGAGCAGGATGCTGTACTAAGTGCTGCAACACTAAAAATCTAGGTTAGTCTTTTCTTCATAGCTGCTGATGGATTCCACCCCTGCCCCACCCATTTGTCAGGGTATTTGGAATGTATCCATAGGATGCTTTCATTTGGCTGTTAATGGAATAACATGCTAAGGGTAGCATCTGTTTTATTGTAGCTTTTAATTGCTAATCCACATTCTTGTTCTTTGCTTTCTCATTTCTAAAGCCTTTACATAAGTTTCTAAGTGATGAAGTATAATGCCCTTTCCTATGCAGAATCATCAAATCCTTGATCACTTAGAAAAGCATCCTTTACTCGAATGGCAGTAAAACTCTGGGAGCACTTCATCCAGAAACAAGACTAGCTTAGCCTTGAGATCTACATATTTGTATCAGTATGAGCCACTGTTTCAGTGAGAGATTGAAAAGTTACCCAAGGTGTAGAAATAATGTTTGATTTGGGTTTTTAGATTTGGTTATTTAAGCTAAAATTCTTGGGCAGGTGGATTAGACTTTTAAGAAGAGACACTAAGAATTTCTTTTAGCTGGTATTGTCATGGCAGATTCTACCCTTCAGGCAAAATCAGAACAAATAAAATTACCAGTCTTGAGAGATAGCATGGTATAACTGATGGAGAGCTGACCTTAGAATTCAGAAATTCTGTGTTCAAATTTTGATTTTAATAAATGCTGACCAACTGTCCCTGGCTAACCAACTTAACCCCTCAGTGACTCACTCAGGCAGTCAGTAAACATTTAAATGTGTGTTATAGTTCAGTTATTGAGTTTGAACTCGGGCAAATGCTAGGGATTAAAAATAAAATCTCCTGATCTCAAGAAGTTTACATTCTATCAGGGGAGATAACATGTATGTATATATCATATATGAACATGCATATATCTATATATGCAAATATATGTACAGATGTACTTCTCTATCTCATATGGATATATGTATAAATAAATATCTGTGCATATTAATAAACTTAAAATCACACTAAGACTTTTTGGGACATCTCATATATATACATATACATATGCACATACATATATATACACACATACACATATACACATATTCTTTATATATAAAGTAGGCAGCTAGGTGGCGCAATGATTAGAATGCCAGGCCTAGAGTCAGGAAGACTCATCTTCCTGAATTCAAATCCGGCTTCAGACACTTAGTGGCTATGTGATCCTGGCCAATGCCCTTCACCCTGTTTGCCTTAGTTTCCTTACCTATCAAATGATCTGGAGAAGAAAATGGCAAACCACTCCATTATCTTTGGCAAGAGGACCCCAAATGGGGTCAGGAAGAGTCAGATATGGCTGAAATGACTGAACAACAAGAAATACATAAAATGACTATGAGGTAGTTGAGGAAGAACAGACATTAACACTTGGGGAAATGGAGGTCAGAAAAGATGGTGCTTGAGGAAGTAGGGATTTTATAATAAAATTGTAAAATAATAATTTTATAAGGCAGAGTCAGGGAGAGAATAAAACTCAGGCATGGAGGATGAACAGTACAAAGACATGGAGATATCACTATCCTAATGAAATGATATGTCCATTTTAACCTTAATCCTTACCCCACCCCCACTCTCATTTGATGACTTTTGAAGTTCTTTCCAAGAGAATCTTTGGATGGGTTCAGGTACGCATGCAGTCATGTGTAAGGAAATCTCAAACACCTTCCCTGTCCCTTCTGTCACATTTACACATGCAGGAAATAGTGTGGTCTGCAGTGTTATCTTGTGAAATCACAGAACAGCCCCATTTACCATCTGAATGACTAATATCTCCATCCTGAAGGACTGGAAGTAGGAAGTCCCAAAGAATATAGGGAGAAATGTTAATATAAGAGATAGACACCCACACACATTTATCTACACAAATATATACTGCTTTTTATTGTGCATATGTATGTATATATGTATATGTGTTTATTTATAAAACACACACATATATATACAGAGATACACACACATTGAAAAAAATATATATATAAATAATAGATATATAATATGTATATGCCAGGAAAAGGGGACCCTTTTTGGCCGTTGGTTGCCCTTTTCCCCATTTGACCTCTGCTTTGACCTGGTAGTGATGGGTGAGTCAAAGTATCCTGGTAGAAGAATGGGAAGCTTTGAAAGACAGGTTCTGTCAGAGACTCTCCAGAACCTAATTCCTGCTCATCTCAATTACCCAGGCTCAACACAGCATTCTTCTCAGCTGTTTGTATTGCTGAAAGCAACTGACGGGAGGGAAGAAAAAGGGGTAGCTGGGCTGGTTAAACTTTAACCACCTGACTGATGACATTTCAACAAGGCATTTTCGTGTATACCTAGAGGAATGATTTACATTGTGCTAAAATGCCTTTCCTCTCTTTTGCTGCCTCTTTTTCATTAAGATCCCCTTCAGCCCCATAGCCAAGTTAAGTCTTTAGTAAAGCTGGGACTTTGATCTTCTCCAGGGCTCGTCTCTCCTTCCAGCAACTGTGGTCACTTGGACTCCAGAGGTCACAGGGTGAGCAATAGCAGATTTGGCCTAAGACCTGACCCACATGGCTACTGCGGCCTCCTTTGATGAGTCTCCACAGCCAAGTACAATGAGGAGAGGGACCAGAGCCAGGCCTGGGATGTCTGGGAGCAGAAGTGCCCTCATTGCTGTCACCTTATTCTGATGACTTCTGTCTTCAGAAGTGAGCAAGATAATCCAGCCTTCAGATTAACTTTATGGGTTTCTGCCTCCCCTTCCCACTTCCCACTTTGAGCTTGTCTCTTTAACCTCATTATAGTCTCCATAGGGAAAGGAGACTAGACTGATAGGTTTAATCCAGCTGTTACATATCACATTAGTGTGATATAATAATAATAATAATTTTAAAGAGCAGTATGGACTTGGAAGGAAAAGTCTTTTTTTAAAAATAGATTTAAGTATGACTGAAGGTAATGTGGCCAGAAAATGGCTGTAATAGATGAAAGCCCCATGTTTTGGCCTCTGCCATAGTGAGGCCCTTTAAACTCATTCACTGGCAAAATCTTTTGACTATGCCCAGTTTTTCCTTTTGGCTTTATTAGTATTTTACTTGTTTGGTATAATTTGGTAATAAGAGTCTAAAGTACGTAATGATTTATAGGTACAAGGAGCATCCACATGTAGATTATTTAATTTAGTTCTTATAACAGCCCTGTAAGGTAGGTACTGCTGTTGGCTTATTCTGAGTACCATTTTATAGATGAGGAAACTGAGGCCTCAGAGGCTGTGTCTTTCTCAAGGTGGTATGGCTAGTATAGGACAGAGCCAGGACTTCATTCTGACTCCTCTGACTATATGTCCAATACTTTTGACCCATCAATAGGTTGGAAATGTCAATAAACAAAGAAGCCATTTGGACATCAGTGGTACTTGATTTTTATGATTTTCATCTACAAAAATTTTAGCTGGTTAAAATATGAGTTTTTCCCTCATAGATTCCAAGATCTAGAAGTAACCTCAGAGACCATTCAATCCATCTCCTTCTTTTAACAAATGAGGAAACTGAGCCCTAATGGTTTCTTCCGGGTCACACAGATGATTATTATCTCAGAGGCAGAATCTGAATTCAAGTTCTGCTGTTCTCAAGAGTCTTCTTTCTCCACCATATCATACTGCCTCCAATCCTTTCCCTTGATTAAAAACAAAATCCCCTTTGGAGGGATCAATTCCCATTTTCATGGGCTTCTCCACGTCTCACACATTTTCACTGTCTTTAGTGTATGACCAATTACCCAGGAGACATAAAGTAGAAATTAGAAAATTTCTCTCTCCTAAAAACAGGATAGACTCAAAAACTGGGCATTATTTAGGTGGCTTTCTTTAGAACTAAGAAGATAGTAATGATCCATCTCTTCAAATGCGTTTTGGCACTAGGAATTGATGAACTCATGAGCTCAGTCCTATATGCATGTCTGGCAGTGTCAAATGCCATGTGGTAGCAAAGGACATATGTTTCTCCTCCTCCTCCTCTTCATTCTCCTCCTTCTCCTTCTCCTTCTCCTCTTCCTCCTCCTTCTCTTCCTTAGTTTACTAGTTGAAACAAAGAAGTGGAAGAGAATCATAGTGATAAACTCTTTTTAGAATGAGGAATCCTTGGATCTTGGTGTATAACTACTATACTCTTGAAAACATGATATATACTTTTAGATTCTGGGAAATCAGATTTAAAAAAATTATGATGAAGAGTAAATAGGATCTCATGACCTATGACAAGAAATGCTCAAGAATGAATTTTTGAAGATACAAATAGAACAAAAATAGATGAGGAATTTTCTAGAGAGAGGAGGCTACACAGAGTTGGATACATTTAAACTTAGATATTTTTAAAAGATATACAGAAGATGGAAGCAAAGGAAGGGATTGGATAGAGGCAGCATGGCATAGTAGACGGTGTACTAGACTTGGACCTAGAAGATCTGAGTTCAGATTCTGCCTTAGATACTTGCTAGTTTTGTGACCAAAGAGACTTTGGGTAAGTCACTTAACCTCTCTGGGTCTCAGTTTCAATATCTGTAAAACAAAAGCTTGGGCTACATGGTGTGTAAGATCTCTTCCAATTCTAAGTCTATTATTCTATAGAATACAAAGAAGTAGCTTCCAGAGTCTCAGAATCACAGGATATAAAGAATTCATTGACTGTCTAGTGACATTGGGCCCATACCAGAATAAGATACCCTTCTACAGCATAGTCAACAAGTAGTCATCAAGATTTTTCTTGAAAACCACAGTTGACTGGGAACCTACCAAATCCAGAGGTGGTCCAGTTAATTTTTGGATCACAATAATTGTTAGGAAATATTCCATCCTGTCAAACCCAAATTTGCTACCTTTCAGTGTTCACCCATTGTTCCTCATTCTGCCCATTATAGCCAAGCAGAACAAGTTGAATCCCTCTTCTGTGTGAGAGCCCTTTGAACATCTGAAGGCAAATGCCTTGTTCCCCCTGTTTTTTCTTTTCTATGCTAAACATTCTCAGTTCTTTCAACTGATCCTCATGTAAAATGATCTGAAAGGCATGTCAGTAATGGAAAATGATATGAAGGTTAATGCATCAAATTCTTACTTGTTTCTGTTTCTTCTTTCAAGAATAATGGACTTTGAACTTGGGAGAATAGAACTAAAAAGGTTAATAGGGAATTAAAAGTTATGAATAAGTAAGGATATGGCAAGAAAACAGCTAAAGCTTTCCTGAATGAGTTCAAGTCACCAAGGCCTTGATAGATAAAACACTAGGGTTTTAAAAGAACTGAAAACTTCTTAGTGATTTTTGAAAGAATGGTAGAAGAAAAGAAGTGGAAAAAAATCTTGTCTTGGTTTTCAAAATTGGGAAACCTACCCTTTCTGCAAAATATAGGCCAGTCAGACTGACTTCTATTCCTGAAGAAGTCTAGAAAATACTGCTAGATTGTTAGTATCAGTCTATTAATGACCAGAGCACCTGACATGGTACCTAACAAGCAGCTAAAAATATTTGTTGAATTGAATTTAGAAAGGGACACATCAACCACTATACAGCAGCATGATTTAATCAAAAATAGTCATTGTGGACGAATCTCACTGACTTTATAGACAAGGTAACTAGACTGATACATCATGGAAGTGCTATATATATGTGTACACACATATGTATACACACATATGATACACACACACACACATACACACACACACACACACATATATATATATATATATATATATATATATATATATATATATATATATATATATAATTTTTTTCTTAGCAAAGCATTTGACAAAACTTCTTATGCTGTCTTTGTGGACAACCAGGAAAGGTGTCTGGTGGGTAACAGTATAGTTACATTGGCTCAGGAACTACTTAAATGACTGGATACAAAAAAAATCATTAAGGAGATGATATCTTCTTGAAGGCTAGGTCAAATTTCATGATCTAATACCATGCAGGGGAACTTAGCACAAAGATTAGAAACTCTTAAGAATGA
>CM053584.1:284608422-284662164 GCA_028627135.1 Pseudochirops cupreus
TAAGCTTAAAAAATATTGGTGTCATAAATCTTTAGCATCAGTTACCATCATATGTCAATAAAAATGGGCATTTTTTATGTAGAAATTAATGAATAGAAATGAAAAAATATTGCAAAATGACCTTATGATTCATGTAGAAGAAAAATCTAAATTCCTAAATCTATATTGCATTATAAAATGGAGTAATAACTGAAAGCTAATGTAGTGCTTTAAAATTTAAGTTAAAATATGAAGTTTGCCAAGTACTCATATTTATCTCATTTGAGCTCCACAGCAACCTATGAGGTCAGGGCAGCGAGGTGGCACAGTGAATAGAACACTGGCCCTGGAGTCAGGAGGACCTGCATTCAGATCTGGCCTCAGACACTTGACATTTGCTACCTGTATGACCTTGGGCAAGTTACTTAACCCCAATTGCCTTGCCTTCTCTCCTCAAAAAAAAGGGAAGAAAAAAAAACCTATGAGGTCACTAAAAGTATAATTTACCCCATTTTACATACAACAGTCCTAAGACATAGCATGTCTAAGACAGAATTTAAACCCAAGTCTTCTGCCTCCAAGTTCAACACACTGTGGTGCATTGCCTCTTGGTAACAGCCAGTTACAGTTCTTAATAAATGGAGCATAGGGAAAAATGGTTTCATATTCAAAATATTGAATTTCCTAATGTTAAAATTTTCAAGAGTTATCTATTTCTACATAATGAATCCATTTAAATTTTCATCATTTGCAAATTTTAAGCTCTAGTATTTTAAAGTGCTAATAACATGGAGTTGGAATTTAACCCACTTTAAAGTTTGTTTTACTATCCTTTTGTAGCAACTTTACTGTGTATGATCATGGATATAAAGGAAAATTGAGTTCTTGATTAAGCACACTCAGTGATTATAAATACTTTGTACAAATCTTTCATTTCTGTTTTAATTTTCATAGACTCCTAGATTTAGCATTAGAAGGAACCTTAGAGGCCATTAAATCCAATTTTACATATTTGGCAGACGAGGAAATTGAGGCACACTGAACTTAAATGGAGGCCCCACAACCAGAAAATATCTGAGGTGGGATTAGAACTCAGGTCCTTTCTGATCATAGATCACAGTTCCTTATTATATTATATTTAGATTTTAATTGCTACATTTCTAATATTGAGTATTATTTTAAAAATGAAGTTAATTCTTTTAAAAAAAATTCTGTTAGTATAGTGAACCTGTAAATTATTAAAGCAGCCAAACTGTATTCTTTCAGAGACCAAATTAAATTTGTTTTATGGGCTTCTGTCCTAACTTCTTCCAGTCTTTCTTCCTAAATCACACTAATCTAATCTTAGTTTAAACCAGTAATCATTTAAACAGCCATGCATTTATTTCCCCAGGACTGCAAACTCACTTCAGAAAACTGTTTATTTTATATTTTTAAAAGAGTATCTATTTTCTCAGTCTTTGAAATGAGGCTTGCAAAAAACCTTTTTTTTTGCAGCTTTATTATTATTATTTTTTCTTGCAAGGGGCTACAAATGTGAAAGATACAAAAATCTGGTGGTTCCTGAATCCTGAGTTGCCTAGCCTTTGATGGCATTTGTGTAAGAGATCTGGAATGTTGGATCTAGGGTGTTAGTGATTAGCTGGTTATGGGATGGTCAGATGTCACTGCTCCTCCACCCCGAGTGTGGAGCTTCCTACTTTTAATCCAATCCAGTTTAGTCCTGTCCAATCCAACCCAACATTTTTATTCATTAAGTGTCCTCTTTGTGCTAAGTTCATGGGGTACAAAACACAAACTGGTTGCTGCCATCAAAGAGCTTATTTTCTACCTGGAGTGTGAAGGGGATGAATATAAAATGAAAGTAGAGTTAGCATATACATGATTATTGAAGAGGGAGAGAACACTAATAACTCAGGGGACCAGGAAGGGTTTTCATCAACAAATGAGAATGTTATAATATTATTAAGCACAGACTTTGTGACCAACCCTGGGCTAGGTACTCTAAAGGCATACATAAGACAGAGTTCCTGCCCTCAAGCAAGCTTACAGTTTAGTTGAAGAACCATGTATTTAAAAAAAATTAAATCATAAAATGAACTTTAAAAAATAATATATGACAACAATATAGATGATATCCTCAGGGAAAGATCTGGTGCCAAATACATGGTCTAGAATAGGTAATAAGTGTCAGTAACTAACAGATGCTTGTTGACTGAATGGAGGGCCATGCGTTTTTTGGTGATCAGTGTTGGCTGAAGTAATAAATAGTCTGGGAGTCTCTATACCAAGGGTGGGGAAACTTGGGATTCAGTCAAAGGGCCACACTTGAGGACCTAGAGGGCCACATGGGGCCTGGAGGCCATAGGTTCCCCACCCTTGCTCTATACCATCTTTTGCCTTTCTCAGTTCAGACCAGTGATTTCATCAGTGTGGGGCAACTCCCAGTGCTGAAACTCCCTCCACCAATAATGACTGGCAACTTGCTTGTAATTCTTAGTCTTAGATTACTTGGAGCACTAAGAAGTTGTGTTGACTTGCCCGTTGTCAAACTGTATATATCAGATTACAAAAAGCCATTACATACAGCCAGTATATCAGATACAAAAAAAAAAGACCTTTGGATTTTTACTTTCAACTTTAATATCTCTATCTAGTTTTGCCTGTCATCCCATCACAAGCTGGAGTTTAATTTATTTGTCCCTGCTCAAATACATTAAATGGAGAGGTTTAATGTAACTTCATTTTTAGAGCTAGAGAATCATTGACCTTTAAGTATCCTTAGGGAATTATTATCTTTTCCTTCAGCAAGACTCTTTCCTTCACCTTACAGGTATATCTAGTCTTCTAGGTGAACCCAAGTGTGGTAGACTTTGGCGATCTACATATCTTTGGAATCATCACTTTGTCACCTGTAAGTACTATTCTGAGTCATAGAATTATAACCTCATAGGATCTGTTAGAGCTGGAAGGCACGTGAGAGACTATTTAGTTCAACTCTCCAGTTCAACAGATGAGGAAACTATTGCTCATAGATCCTTTGATATTTAGATAAGGAAATGACTGTAACAATGCGGAAGGTCAGTAAATAAGGCAGTCACAAATGGCAACTTGTCTGTCACCAGCTTAGGTTAGGATGTGATCAGTCAGTGCCTCTCTGTCTAAGGTGGGTAGATACTGGCATGTTTCCCAGAGAGCTCCAATTGGCTTTAGTCAAATAGTACAGAACACTGATAAGTTATCGACCTACCCTAACCAGATGTTGAAACAAACCCTTCTCCACACTTCCAAATAGTTGAAAGTTGTCTGTGACCCATAAGGTTGAATCCAGCAAGAGCTTTACTGATACACAATTGAACAGGAGTTAAAAGACTCAAATTATTACATACTGCTCTCTATGTACTAAGATCACAAAACAGGAGAAGCAAGGACTTGTAAAGGTCAATGGCCATTCTAATGAGTGGTATCTGATAAGGATGTTATTCAGTTTTCATGGATGAAGCCGTACAGTCCTCATTCCTGATGGCAGGGTTTTGCCCCCCATCAATCCAGAAGTATTTTGTTTTACTGGAGCATAAATGTACTCAGATGACAGGCTTAAAGAAATGATGCTAGGATAGACTAAGCCCTTCATTACCCAATAACACACCAATGAAATCTAACAGTAAAACTTGGGCTGTATAAATAGTGCTAACTTGTATGAGCAAAAGGCAAACAACTGATACCTCTGCTAGTCTCCTTTGGATCAAAATTATAGCCCCATTTTCAAATATGCTCTGCAAACACTGTTTTTTATTTATAACATTGGTCCAGTTTCTTACTTTCTTCCTGCTTTATAGATAGATAAATCTTAGGCACAAGGCAAGGAGAGGACAGGTAAGGGATGGAGAACTTTGGAAGCTAATACCAAACTGGACACCAAGCAATAAGAAATATGATATCTAATGCTTTTTAGTAATTTTATTTTCAAATATGTTTCTCATGTTTTGTCTTTTTTAAACAGTGAAGTATCCTATTTTATTTTTTTTAAAGGTAGTTATCAAAATGGTTTCTAAAATTATTTTCATTTCATTAAATATTTTTTTTTCTTTTTGGAGGGGGGAAGGCAGGGCAATTGGGGTTGAGTGACTTGCCCAAGGTCACATGGCTAGTAAGTATTAAGTGTCTGAGGCCAGATTTGAACTCAGGTCCTCCTGACTCCAGGGCCAGTGCTCTATTCACTGCACCACCTAGCTGCCCTCATTAAATATTTTCAGTTACATGTAAGTATTTTTATAATAATCATTTCTTTAAAATTTTGAGTTCCAAATTCTTTCCCTCCCTTCTATCCCTATCCATTCCTTGAGAAGGCAAGTGCTTTAATTTAGATTGTACATGTGAGGTCATACCAAAAATATTTTCGTATTAGTCATGTTGCAAAAGCAAACACAAAAAAATAAAACTAAAAATAAAGTTTTTTTTAAAAAAGTATGCTTCAAACGACATTCAGAGTTCACCAGTTTTCTCTCTGGAGGTAGATAGCATTTTTCATCATGGATGCTTTGGAATTGTCTTGGATCATTGTCTTGTTCAGGGTAACTAATTCTTTCACAATTGATTGTCCTTACAATATTGTTTTTACTATGTATAATGTTCTCCTAGTTCTGCTCACTTCACCTTGTATGAGTTCACATAAATCTTCTCAGGTTTCTCTGAAATTATCCTATTGGTGATTTTTTTTAGGACAAAAGTATTCCATCTCAATAATGTACCACAATTTGTTCAGCCATTCCCCAGTTGATGGGTATTCTCTTAATTTCCAATTCTTTGCCACCACAAAAAGAATATATATATATATATATGTACATATATATATGTATGTATGTATATACACATGTACACATATGCATATAACTGTATATCTCTATATTTGTATATATAGATCTTTTCCCATTTTCTTTAATCTCTTTGGGTAATCCTATTAGTGGTATTGCTGGGTGTATCAGCTAGCACCCTAGCATACCCAGGATGGCTGCTAGCACAAGTTCTTTGATCTGCTTTTCTAAAGGAAAGCAACTCAAAAGGGGTTAACAATCTTACTTTAATCAAACATATATCATTTACCTAGTTCAGGGGGAAAAGTCAGCACCCTGAACTTCAGAGAAAATACAAAAAGAAATTACAAGCAGAAAAAAAAATACAGACAAAGAAAATAACACAATTCAGCAGACAAACAGACAGGGCTTCTAGCTGTCTGACAATTACATACATATAGTTAGTTACCAGAGAAAGAAACACCAACATCTGAGTTTTCAAAGCTGGGGGGCTCAATGGCTGCTTAGAGTCTCATCTGGCCAGATCACACAATTCTTCCCATAAGTGAGCACCAAAACAAAATCTCAACTCCAGGAGTATATATAGCCTTCTCCAGAGTCAGAAGACATCACAACCTTTCTGACTTACTACCTAATTACAAAGTAATAAAAGGTGGAACTTCCTGAAAAACAAGCCTTCCTTAAACAAACTTCTCTTGTTGGGCTCCAAGTGAGGCCCATTAGGGGCAGGGAAGATCTTCAAATTCCCTAGGCCTGTTAAGGGGCAGGGAAGATCTTCAAATTCCCTCACTCTTACACTGGGTAAAAAAGGATACACAGTTTATAGCCCTTGGGATGTAATTCCAAATTGTTCTGTAAAATGCCACCAATGTTCCAGTATCCCGGTTTTTCTACATCTCATCCATCATTTGTCATTTTCTTTTTCTGTCATGTTAGCCAATCTGATAGTTGTGAGGTGGTATCTCAGAGTTGTTTGTATTTGCATTTCTCTAATCAGTAGTGATCTAGAGTATTTTTTCATTGATTTCATCTTCTGAAAGCTGCCTACAGTGACTCTGACTGTTTCAGAGACCTAGGTGGGACCATAGAGCAGGGTTTCTTAAACTTTTTCCACTTGTGACCCCTTTTCACCTTTCAGGCAGCATTAGTTGGCATTGCATGGCCTGAGGGCATGCACAGTGCAAAGTGCACGTGCTTTGTGTTCAGAACCAAGATTGCAGTGCAGTTGTAATGCAGCGTAGTCAAGCACTACCAGAAACACCTCAGATTCATTACATGTTTGATTTTGAATTAATTTTTGTTTGTTCCACATTCAGATATCTGAAAAATTTTTTTGGTGACCCCATGGGGTTGCAACCCACAGTTTAAGAAGTGCTACCCTAGAGAAGAGAAAAAGGAGGAAAAAGTATTGTGTATGTTTGGAGTCCCATAATTATTTATTACCCCAAATTCTTACTTCAAGGACCTATAATTTCTTAAGTGTGGGTATGCCTTCCACCAATAGAAACTGGAGCCATTCTAAGCCTTATATTGTCTTTATGTGTTGTGGCCAAGTTATTCATTACCTAGTGGTCAACTTTTTGGTGATGACGCGCTCAAAATTTACCACTATTATGTGCCTGGAACATAGTAGAACCTTAATAAATACTTGTTAATTGATTGTCCTCAGATGACAGTCATACAAATTCATTGCAGGATCCATATTAGAAGCCCTGATGTGTTGGCAGAACCTGCCAAAGCTTGTGTTTCCCTGGTAAAGTCTATGAGAACCCAGGGTCATTTTCTATTTCTGATGATGTCAGAGATGTCAAGTGTAAGTGAACTCCTGTGTGTAGAGTGACAGTTTATCTATAATCCAGCGAACAGAATTTTCACAGGTCCTGCAATCAAAAATTTAGAGCAACGGGAACATTAGAGGCCATCTAGTCCAGTTTCCTTATTTTTCAGATGAGGGACTGAGGTACAGATTAAGTGTCTTTCTCTAGGTCACATAAATTAGTAAGTAAATTAGTAAATTAGAAATTAGCAGACCTGGGATTCAAATTCAGGTCTTCTGATTGATTCCAAATCCCATTTGTTTTCTCACTTAAGTCAGTTTTCTGCAGTCAATTGTTATGCAAAAAAGATAATTCACAAATAAACAGCTGACATTATTTTTCAAAAAAGCAATTCTCTTGGTATAACATAGGGTTAATACAGATTTAATACAATCTCCTAAACCTTCAACCTAGGCCTGTACAATGATCACTGATGATCTTAATTATAATCTTGAAGTCCTGAAAGGTACTGAAATCTTCTGAATCATCAGAAAAAAAATGTCCTGTGCACTCTCTCTCTCTTTTTCTCTCTCTTTCTCTCTCTCGTTAAGCATAGTTTATAGTATTCTGATTCTTTGACAGTTGGTAATTCATGTGTATGATATATAGTAAAATCTGTGGAAACTGCACATCTTCATTTGCCTAGACTTCTTTCCAGTCACCATCCTCCCTTTTCTAGACACTAGGGCCTGCTGGACTTAATCCTTTTGTATCCAAAATTCCTGCCATTACGTTCAGCTACATTGATTAGTGGTTGCCTTAGTCACTCAATGCATCTGGCCTAGGCTTCACCATGCCTCACTTTATTTCCCCTCAGCTTTCTTGCCAACTTGCCCCTAATCCCCTTTTCCATTCTTTAACCATAATCAAACTTTTGGCATTGCTCTTGAAAAGGGCATATTAATCTAATAATGGAATCTAATCTAATAATTAAAAGGGTGATATTAAAGGCATATTAGTTAAGCCATAGTCCCACATGACTCTGTTCATTATCCCTCTAACTTTTCAAACCAAAATATCCCTCTCAGTCCCCTGTATGTGTTATCTACTCCAATTAGAGTGTAAGCTCCTTGAAGACAGGGGCTGTCTTTGCTTTTGTATTTGCATTTCCAACACTTAGCACAAGGTAAGAACTAAATAAATGCTTTTCTTTTTCTCTTTTTTTTTTGAAGGGGCAAAGGCAAGGCAATTGGAGTTAGGTGAGTTGCCCAAGGTCACACAGCTAGTATGTGTCAAATGTCTGAGGCCGCATTTGAACTCAGGTCCTCCTGACTCCAGAGTTGGTCCTCTATTTACTTTGCCACCTAGCTGTCCCAATAAATGCTTTTAAATTAACTAGCTAATTAATTCATATTCAAAGTTTACTGTATTGTAGCTATGTTACATTTGCGTAAAGAATTGTTTTATTCATTAAAAATTTCTCCTTATACATTTAGTAATTTATTTAGTTATTCTATGTCCCCAGATGTATTGTCCCAATTTGTACTTACTAAATTGTAAGCTCTCTGGGAAAGAGTGCATCTTTCTTTCTTTGTATTTTTCACAGTGCCTAGCACAGAGTCTTCTACATAGCAAGTACGTGGTAAATATGTGTTACATTGGATTAGAATGGTTGGAATTGAGAATCGATTATGAGAGACCATACCTTTAAATGACCAAAAAAAAATGAACCCAGTTTTCAATTTTCCTTAGCAGCCTACATATAAAGTTAATTATCGTCACCTTGCCAATGCTTGGTGAATACTTTTGCATTGGTTCAGATGAAATTGAATTGAATTGAACTGAATTGAATTGCTTTGAATTTAATTGACCACGAGAATATCTACCCTAAACAATGAAATGCAGCTTAGTTTTCAGGATTCTTTCAGTAGCCTGTATGTAATGTCAACTAATGACAACTGAAAAAATCATTTTTGCAATTAATACATTTGGCAAAAGAAAGGAAACAGACCACCAACGTATTTCATGTAGGCCACTGCATCTTTCCCATAAGCCTTTCCTGCAGGACTTCCCAGGGCTACCAGCAGAAGACTGGCATTTCTCCAGGAAGTGAAAGGCTCATTTCCATATGTTAAACTGCCCTACTCTCCTTATAGGACCATATGTTTTGAGTTGACTGTGATGCTTTAAAAGTCTTGAGAAGTGGCCACAGGGACTTGCTTGTAGATGTGCCTTTGGATCTGTTTCTGAAGAGTACACCCCAGTGGCCATTCTGGGTCTTTTGACAGCTTTGTTTGCAATTAGGAATACATATTTCAACATGGCCTGGGATCAGCTATATGCTTTGAATTAAAAACAAACATTTAAATTGGCCACCATCAATCTTCTCCTCCAGAATGCATCCAAAACAGCAGCTTCAGTTTTGCGTGGCAGACGTTAGGGATCCCATAAGTAGACTTCAAGATCCATCAAGATTTCTTAAAGTGGTGGTAGCATTGAAGAGCCTGTGTATGATTCTGAGTCTCCAGTAGGCAGTAGGATTTTATATCAGACGCTCTCCAATTGGCTTCCAATAAATCTCCTTGCTTCCTTGTGTCTTATCCGTTTGCTTCATTTAAAAATTTTGATAAATTTTAAGAGAACTTTTGGGGTCCATAGTAGAAAGTTGAAAAAAAGGAACCATTGGAAAAAAGACAATTGCTTTCTTTTTAGTTAGTAATTTAATAAATATTTTATTGAACATTTACTTCCAGACTGAGCAATTTATTAGGTTATGGGAGAATGAATGTTGTGAAAGTCAGCAAATACAGCCCAATCAATCAATTAATTTATCAAAAAGAGATTATTAAGCATTGACTGGCTGATAATCAGTAGGGAGCACAACAGATAGGGGCATGTAACCAGTAGTATAAGAAACTTGGAATCCATCTCGTTGCTCCTAGAATGCTGAGAGAAGTAGTCAACTGCCCTTTGTCAGTACAAATGGACTTGGGAGATTGAGCCCAGAGTGGGTAAGCACTGGGGAAGAGAACTTCAAGAATGCAGGAAAGAGAGATTGTCCTAGGCGCAATATAACACAGACAGTCCCGAAGCACAATGCTTTCTCAGAGCACGAATCTTTTAATGACTTCTGCCTTTCTATGCCGTTGTGTGTCTATGGGACATTTACTTATTTGTGTAAATATAAGGGCCTGAGAATAATTATACTGCATGATTTTCCCTCTTATTTCTTTTGTAATTCTGGTCCAAGTAAGTGTTTTGCTATTTGAAATATGGTTCTTGCCTGTTCTGTCGGTAGAGTAGCATCGTAGATGATGGATTAAAATCATGTATCTCCCCCACGTTGAACCAAAGTACCATGTGATTTGGTAGTTGAGTGATATGCCTGTTACAGATCACATATAGTTTCTGAGGTTTGTTAACTGGGAGAAAAATGACAGGAAGGGGATGTCCAGAGAGGCAGTCCATTTGCGGGAGGAGGGAGGAAATGCTTTATTTTAGACATATTGAACTTCTCAACTAAAACTCAGAACTCTAAAGGGACAGAAACACAGAAGCTTGGAAAAGTTAAGAGGAAAAAAAATACCCTGTCCTAGGTAAGTGACCCATCACAATGGTGTACACACCTTGAACCTTTCTAGGAGGGCGAAGTGATAGATAAATATTGTTTTACTTCTTCTTTTCCTAGTCTTCCTTATAACAGATGACGTATATATGTAAGATTCTTGGCATGGATTTTAGATGTTGTTTGTGGTCACGAAACAGAGCAAACTTTACTGGGTCACAAAAGGATCAATCTTTGACCTCATTTTTCATGATTTTTACCATTTGACAGAATAATAAGAAGTAATCAGCCACGGTCACAATATGAAGCTGAAATATGTTGGTTTCTATGTCAAATTTGAAACTTCTTCACTATATGGCTTTGGGCAAGTCTTATTTGGGCCTCAGTTTCTTTATTTGCAAAATGAAAGATTAGACTAGGTTACTTCAAATTCCAATATTTTATGAACCAATAAATAGGAAGCCTTTCCCCCCACTTTTTAGGCTATAAAAGCACAGAAAAAAGGAGATGAAAGTAGATTATGATTAGTTAAGTTGAGAGTAATTGATTCAAATCCTTTGAAAAATAAATCACCACTCTTATAGTACCTGGAAACTTATAGTTCTCAACTTCATCTCACTTGACCACACTTTTTTTTTTATTCTCTCCTTCCCAGGTTTTAATAATCAGTAATGATTCCTCTTCTCTAATTGTGGCATCTTCCCTAAAAGGGGCAGCTAGGTGGTACAATGGATAGAGTGCCAGACCAGGAGTCAAGAAGACTGGGTTGAAATCCAACCTGTAACACTTACTATCTATGAGATTCTGGGCATATCTCTTAAACTTGCCCTGCTTCAGTTTTCTTATCCATAAAATGGGAATAATAATAGCACCTATTTCCCAGGTTTGTTGTGAAGATCAAATGGGATAATTATTGTAAAGCACCTGGCCCATAGTAAGCCCTATATAAATGTTAGTTGTTATGGTCATCTTGATGATGATTTAAAAAAATGTTCATGAGGTTTCTTTGAAGTAGGCCAGAAATATCAAGGATAGTGATTTGGAAAAGGTCCTTGACCATGAACTACATTATGTTATAGAAGAACATTCCCAAGGGAAGTGGTGAAAGCTTCAATGTTTGTGCTATTTAAAACTAGACTGGCTTGCATATTCCTGTCTATTCTGTGGAGAGAAATCATGCCACAAATAGGAAGATTGCCCAAATGACATCATAAGAATTCTCCACTTCCAAAACCCTTTCCAATAATTTTCATGCTTCTAGTAAAAGGGACACCAATCATCTAGGAAAAAAAAAGTCAAAATGGGAAAAACAAAAATGTCAGATAAAATTGGATTTCAAAAGCATCTCCTCATAACATTTACCTGCTATTAGCTGATGTGAAGATGAATACTCATCCTACCCCTGTATCACTGATAAATGAAACAGTTATTTGGAACACCTGAGAAACATTGCAGCAGGCAAGTTATTCATTATTAGCCAAGAGTATTGGTGAGAAGTGGCTGCTACTGCTGACTTTGGCTAACTGCATTTATAACTATGAGGGTACAAGAGTGATAGTAATAGTGAGTGGTACTAGGGTGAGCATGAACTCCAACTCCAGAGTTGATTGAGTGTGAAATGTGGATCAATGTTGGCTTGAAGTTAAGCAGGGTCAACTTTATATAAAGATGACTGCCTACCTGGTATGATTTAAGGAGTGACCAGACAAGCTCCACCTTGCCAAAATATCACAACCTCCTACTCTAGTGACTCGCTATAAGAATGGATTCTTAAACATCTTTGGGTCATTGGGCCCTTATACAGTCAGTTAAAGCTTCATGCCTGGTGGTTTTTCCTCTATATTTATTATTGAAGGAAATGATAAATTTCAGTTGAAGATTAGTAAAAATAAAGTTGTACTTATTTTCTTCATCTAAATTTATGGACCCCTTGAAATCTATTCATGGACCTTCCCCAGATTAAGAATCCCTGTGATATAGTATCTGAAAAAGCCACCATTAGAAAAAAACTTCGGGGTGGGGTGGAGTTAAGTTCTCTTCAATTAAAATCTTTCTGGGAGAGGTTAAGCTGTTATAGTTCCACTAGCACTGAGTAGCATCCTGAGACAATGAGGCCCAGCATTAATAAGTTTTGATTTGTTGGAAAGGTAGAAGGAAAGATTCAGAAACTAGGGCACATATACAGAAAAGGTTGCTGAAAATAGGAGAAAAGAAGACCACCATAATTAAGCTCGGTCTATTGCACAATATTACCTAAGACTGGTCCTAAAACTCAGGGTTAGTTGCAAATAGAAGAAACCAGTTCTGGCAGAGGATAAAGTCTAAGATCTTTTGTTATTGTGCATTTCTCACTGGAGGCAAATTGAAAGCACAGGCACATTTGTAATCCTAAAAAGAGCAAGGAGCAAGGACAGACACCGAGGTGATAATGGTGAAAGAGGACAGACTAGAAGGTCAAGAAACCACTTTGCAGCTCAATACACACGCCTTACTTGGTGAAAGGGAAGTCAGTGGGACAGGAAGATGAGACCACACTAGAAAACTGATGGGAACCAAAAAAGGAAATGATGGCCCAGAAACCTACAGTATGATGTCAGCATTAAAAGAGAAGTTGACTCCCACCACAGACAGAGGATGGTTATTTCAGCAGGGGAAGCAATTAACCTCCGTTAAGCCAGGAAGAGTCACAGAGTCTGAGGAAGGACTCACCTAGTTTGTTCTCCTTGACCTCCCACTTGACCCCATTACACCTCTCCTGTGATGGAGACCATGAACAGCTCTCAAGCTTCTACTTGGGAGTGTTGAAGTGTTAGTCCCATAATCCAGCATACAAGTGGCCAGTAAGATGGGTGCATGAGGCACAGGACAAATTCCAGCCACAACAGATAAGTCTCTAGTAGTCTTGGGCTTTGCTGATCAAAAGGTGCAGACTAGAATCAAGATTCAAGATAAGTAGAATGAGTGTTTGGGGAGAGGCCCATTATGTCCTCTGAGACAGTGTTGTAACTTCTGATCTTTATTTAACACATACATAGGCCAAGATTCATTTCTATTTTGGCTCAGTTTGGTGGACAGCCTGTCTCCCTAATGACCCCAAGTATAAATACCATACAAGCCAAAGTAAGGTATTTCCCCATTCTGTGCCAATGAATGATTACTGAGACTTTTCAAATAAGGCAAACTTTTAAAACTAGGCATGTTTAGTGAGTTTTTGCTTTTTTTAAATCATGCAATCTGGTCTTGGTTGGAACAATAAAATGAAACTGATTGTCTACTTTGAGGCTAGGAAGAACCAAAGGAGATTTTCTTAAGAGATATTTCTAACATCCCAGAAATAAACAAATCATATTTTTTGTGTTTTTAAAATACCATAGGAGTGATCTGGAATTTTGAAAAAAATTGAGCATTTTTTAATGAAAATGTGATTTGGATAAAACATAAGCCATAGATTTGGAGTCCTAGTACCTGGATTAAAATCTTGACTCTATTTCCTACTACCTACACAACTTTGGGCAAATCACTTAAACCATTAGGGCTTGAGTTTTCTCTTCTGTAGAGTGGGGGAACGGAGTGAGAGGTTTGGACTCTATCTCTTTAATTAACCAAATCAATCAGTAATTTAATAAGCACCTATTAAGTGCCAGACATTGTATATGCACTAAAGTCACAAAGTAAAAAAACAAACAAATAAAAACCCAATCCTTGCCCTCAATAAGTTTACATTCTATTGGGGAGTAGATATGTAGATAAGTAAATACAAAATATATACAAAGTCACTTTTTTTTAGTGGGAGGGCACTATCAGGTGGGGTGGGGTGGGATAGATTAGGAAAGTCTTCACAGAGGAGGTGGTACTCGAGCTGAAATTTGAACAGATGATCCAGGAAGTGGAGGTGAGGAAGACTGCTCCAGATGATCATTTTCAACATTAAATCCTATGATCCTAAATTTGTCGATGCTTTGCATCAGTTATTATGATGAATTTAAAGCAACAAGATTATGTCAAGCCAATTTAAAGGTGGTTCATAGATGGCCCAGCAGTTAAAGGAGTTGGGCAGGAGCCAAGGAGTGATTCACTAGAACACGTCATACTAAAGAAGTAAGTCTAAGGAAGCCAGGGGGAAATGCAAGGTTTTGTCTGTTTTTAATGAGGGAGATCTAGGAAAGGAGACTGCAACAACTGAAACCAAGAATTCAGGTGCAGAAGAATCAGTATTAAGTTGGAAATATGAGGTAGGGAGTTTGTTCATTCAGTAGGATAAATTTGCTTGCCCTGTGGTTGTTCTAATACATAGGTGCTACCCCTGCCTGCACATCACCGTATCAGTACTAGAAGTGGAGACTAGATATAATTCTGGAAAAGAAATGATTTAGTGGCTAACTGCAAGTCTTTGAAGTGTGAAGGATCTAAGCCACTCAAGGTAAGGGTCATGCCAGCATATCTTGATGTTTACTTAAAACATAATTTGTTTTAATGGCTCTATGATTTTGCCGATGTAACAAACTCTGAGTGAGGAAATTTCTTCCAATGTTGCGAAATGACATCTCTTCTGTAACTCACAGTCTTAGTGGCACTGAGTGCCCAGGCTCGTAGAGTAAATATGTGTCAGAAATGAGAGTAGAACACAGGTCTCCTAATTCTGAAACCAGCTGTCTACTCACTAATCCATGGCTACCTGTATTTCGTTCATTCATTGTCATTCATTCATTCATTTATTTCTTAATCATTCATTGATATATTCATTGATTTATTTATCTGTTACAGTTTTAATTCTGAACTCTCTCCCTCTTTCCGCACCCTACACTAGAGAAGGTCATCATTTGACATATATTCACATATGTATATATATACATATATATCATATATATTGTATATGTATCATATACACATAAATGAAAAACTATATTATGCACACTTCTATTTATCAATTCTTTCTCTGGAAGCAGATAGCATCTTCCTTCATCAGTCCTTTGTAGTTGACTTGAGTATTTAAAATACTCAAATAACTTAGTTGTTCTCCAAACAATATTTTTGCTACTATATCACATGCTTTTGGTTCTGCTCATTTCACTCTTCATTATTTTGTGCAAATCTTTCCATGTTCTTTCTAAAATAAACCTGCCCATCATTTCTTATAGCACGGTAGTATTCTATCACAATCATATACCACAACTTGTTTAGCCATTCCCTAATTGATTTCCAGTTCCTTGCCACTGCAAAGAAAGCCACTATAAATATTTTAGAATGATTACCTCTTTTTTTTTTTTGGATAAACTTATTTCATTGGATCTCTACAAAGGAAAGGCCTGCTAGGTAGTATAGTAGATAGAGTGCCTGACCTGAAGTCAGGAAGACTCATCTAGCTGTGTGACCCTAAGCAAGTCATTTAACTTTGCCTCAGTTTCCTCATCTGTCAAATGAGCTGGAGAAGGAAATGGCAAACCACTTCAATATCTTTGCCAAGAAAACCCCAAATGGGGTCATGAAGAGTTGAACATGACTGAAAGGGCTGAACAACAACACAAATTTAAAGGCAACCCAACCGTGCTGCATGTAGTAGTTGGGCACAGCTATGACCAAGTTTCTAATGCTCTTCAGTTTGCATTTTGTCCATGGGACCCTGTCTACTTCCCCAGTGCCTCATAGCCATGACAGCTTATTTTTAAGTTTAAGGCTATATTTTCACAGGTTGGAAGAATTGTGATTTGTCAAGGGTAAAATGGGTTTTATTTTTTCCTCTGAAGATACTGCATGCATTTTCTGCAAACTGTACCAATGTTCTCTCTAGGTAAACAAGTTCTAGATCACCCTGGCTCTGTTGGTTCTAGTCAAAGTGACCTGCAGCCTCCAATTTCCCTCCCCTCCCCAAGAAGATATTTCTCAAATGGCCCTTACCCATCTTTGCCTACAAAAATATTATTCTTTAAAGTTAAAAAAAAATCACTCTCTTCCTTATGCAAAGGTCAAATCATATCATTCTGTTGATCAAAATCCACTAAAGGCACTCTGCTACTTATAATGTCCCAATGCCTAAGCCTCGTATTCCAAGAAAACCCCAATACAGTTTCAGCTCTCCTTTCTTCCTTCCTCTCTCCCCACCTCTTCCTTCCTCCTCCTCTCCCTCCATTCACACAGGGAATCATATCGTTACCTACAGGTGCTCCTCTCAGAGGAATATAAATTTTGATCACCAAAACCTCTTGAGATATTTTAGGATTTAAATGCTAGATTTCTTTTCGAAGGACCATGCCTTAAACCCAAATCACTGGCTCTCATTGATTGGCCACCAGTAGATCCCAGCCCAAGCCTCACTTGGTGTATTATTTGGACTATGATGTCAGAGTTATTGTAAATAGCAACTGTTTCTGTTTTGGCCAGAAACCCTTAGGATCTTCCTCTCCCAGATTGATTTTGTATTTGTTTTTTTAACTAGGTAAAAGAGGCCATTTTTGTCTCATTTCTTACCTAACCTTAGTTTCTAAATGGGCATTGCCTCAGTCAAACTGAGACCTGGGAGAGTTTTAAAAAGGCCAGTATCTTCTAGTGGGCCATCTACAGTCTATATCTTGCCACTTCACCCTGATGGCTTTAGAGGAGAGAGTAAGGCTGGTGACTTTACACAGCCCTCCCTCACTTAAATCCAAATCATTCAAGTCATAATATCACCTTCCTGATGTCATGGTCCTCTTTGAGAACAAAGGATAAATACCAACTAGCTTCAACTTGAATTTTCCAGCCTTATCAAATACTATTGCCCCTCATTTATTCCAAATGCCAGCCAAAATGAATACTCATGAACACATCCTCTGTTTTACTGTTCCATGTCTTTATTGCCTATAGATAGAATGCATTCTTCTGCATCAAGACCCAATTCAGAGAATCGCAGAATTTGAGAGATTGATGGGACCTCAGAGGTTGCTTATTCAAAATCATGTCTGAACAAGAATGCCTTATATAGTATCCTTCTGTGGGCAACTAGACTTTACTCAAGTAAGCAAGAGTTCTTAGCCCTTTTTTATGTCATAGACCACTTTTACGATCTGGTGAAATTTAATATGACTATGGTCTGTTGTCTATATTCACAACATTTTTTAAAAATACATTTTTTACAATCAGCAAAAATCTACTTTCTCTTCCTCCCACATTCTCCCTCTGCCTCCCCCACACTGAAAATGAAAGAAAAACAAGGACCCTGTTACAGATATGAATAATTAAGCAAAACAGATTTCTGCATTGGCCATGTCCAAAATAAAATATCTGTCTATCTATCTATCTATCTATCTATCTGTCTGTCTATCTATGTCCCTCTGTATATATGCACACTTGTGTGTGTGTGTATATATATATATACGTGTGTGTGTTTGTCTCATTATGTACTATCATTCACTTTTCTATCAGAAAGTGAATAGCATGCTTCATCATTAGTCCTTTGGAATCATGGTTGATCATTATACTGATCAGAGTCCCTAATTCTTTCAAAGTTGTTTGTTTTTACTATATTGTTGTCATTGCATAAATTGTTCTGGTTCTGTTCATTTCACTCTGCCTCAGTTTATCAGAGTCTTCCTAGGTTTCTCTAAAACCATCTCATTTATTATTTTGTATAGCACAATAATATTCCATCATATTCACATACTATAGACTTTTTGCCAACTCAAAAAGAGCTTTAAATATTTTTCTATCCTTAGTTGGAGTTTGTTTTACTTAGAACTCTTTCTCCTTGAATCTGTCCTCCCTCTAATCCTCTCTTCTCCATTTTCCTTCCTCTTTCTCTGTTGAATGAAACATATTTCTGTACTCAACCATGTGTGTGTAGTCTTACCTCCTTTTCTCAGTTTAGATGACAGCGAAGTTTGTGTCCCTGATCCCCCCACCTCTTCCCTGTTCATGTTAATGTCTATTTGCTAATCCTGATTACATGAAATAATTTCCCCCATCTATCTCTCCTTCTCTCCTTAGTATATTCATTTTCTTTTTTCTTTCTTTCCATTCTTCTCTTAAGATCATCAAGATATAACAGAACCATTTCCAGTCTTTCCTTGACTCCTGATGGATGATGAGGTGCAGAAAGGACACACACAAATACACACACACACGTAATCTCCCCATATTTGAATGTGGTGATGTAATTGATGTAATTGATCCTCATTTAGTCTCTTATCATTGTTTATTTATGTTTACCTTTGTATGTTTCTTTTTAACTGCTATATGTAAACTTCAAAGTGTCTACGCACCTCTGGTTTTTGTATGAGTAGTGTTTGAAAGTCCTCTATTTTGTGAAAGGTCTATTTTTGCCCCCATAGCATTATATTCAGTTTGGCTGAGTAAATTATTCTTGGCTGTCAGTCCATATATCTTTCACGTTTTGGAATATCATATTCCAAGTTCTTTGCTTCTTTGTAGTGGAGGCTACTAAATCATGTGTAATCCTAACTGT
The DNA here is from genome assembly GCA_028627135.1 of Pseudochirops cupreus. Taxonomy (NCBI): domain Eukaryota; kingdom Metazoa; phylum Chordata; class Mammalia; order Diprotodontia; family Pseudocheiridae; genus Pseudochirops; species Pseudochirops cupreus. Next base: position 284,626,975 of record CM053584.1, read on the forward strand.
GTGTGGTTCCTTGGTATTGGAATGCCTTCTTTCTGCTACTTGCAGTATTTTTTTAACCTGGCAACAGAATTTTGGATATAATATTCCTGGAAGTTTTAATTTGGGGGGCATCTTTAAAAAAGTAAACAGTGGATTTTTAAAAATTTTTACTTTTCCCTTTTACTTTTCCTAAGAGATCTGGGCAATTGTCTTTAAAGATTTCTAGGATTTTTTTGGGGGGGGGCATGGCATTCATGTAGTCCAGGGAATCTTTATTTAAAACCTTTTTTTTTTTTTGCTTCTAATTTATGGAATAAAACAAGCATTTTTATAACATAGTATAATAAAAAAGATAATTGCACATGAAACTGCAGATCTATTACATACAACTTGTTATTCCTTTTAAATATATAATAATTATCAAGTAAATTACTTTTTTTCTTCCCCCTTCCACTCTAGAGATGGCTACCATTAGACACAAATATATACATACACATATAATTCTGGATATACTTCTATTTGTCAGTTCTTTCTCTGGAAGCAGATAGAATCTTTCTTCACACGTCCTTAATAGTTAATTTGCATATTATAATAGTCAAAATGATTTAGTCGCTCAAAGTCATTTTTAAAACAATATCGCTGTTACCGTATACAATGCTCTCTTGGTTCTGCTCATCTCATTCTTTACCACTTTGTGCAAATCTTTCCATGCCTTTCAAAAAACATTGATCTCATTTTTTATAGAACAGTAGTATTCCATCACAACCATACACCACAACTAGTATAGCCAGTTCCAAATTGATGGGAATCTCTGCAATTTCCAGTTCTTTGCCACCACAAAGAGAGCTGCTCTAAACATCACATCACATTCGAAGTTGTAATTACGACTGGTGTATTTCCCTCCATCTTATTTTTACTGTTTTCTTTCTCAGCCTCTCTTTTTACCCTATCCCTATTACCTTATCTTCTCCCCTCATGCTCCCAAATCCCAATCTACAGACCCCTTTAAAAGTCCCCTCAGTTATGTCGCCCACCTTCCTTATCTTTCTACATGTTTAGAAGACTTCTGCATCCTTCCAGATATACGTATTGTTTCCGCTTCAAACCAGATGAAGTAAGGTTCCAATATTACCAGCCCTTCACCCCCACCTGCTTCTGCTCTATTAGTTCTTCCTTTCACATCCCATTTTAAGTAATATAATTGCTCCCTTTTACCTTTCCCTACCCAGTTTTAAATTTTAGAATCATCCCATTATATACAATTCAGCCCTAACCTTTCTTTCAAATTGCCTTATAAATGATGTCAGTTTTAAGAGTACTGATAACAGTTTCATATAGATAGGTAGGTAGGTGGGTAGATAGATAGATAGATAGATAGATAGATAGATAGAGATATAGCAAATAGTTTGACCTTAATGAGTGCCTTATAAATAGTTTTTAATGTTTTCCTTATATTTCGTCTGGATTTTTTATGTTGAATTTTGCATTGAGTTCTAATCTTTTTGTTAAAAATACCCAAAAGTCTTTCAGTTCATCAAATATCCAGGGATTTTTTTTCCATTCGAGATTATACTCAAATTTGCTGGGTATGTTATGCTTAGATACAACCCCAGTTATTTTTGGGAAGATGGCAGAGTAGGTCAGAAATTTCCAGATTTCTTCTACAAATAGAAAATTGCTACACAATGAATGTACAGCTGCAAAAATGAAGGTAAAACAGTTGTCCTCCTAAGATAACTTGAGAGAACCCCACAAAAGAAAGGACCTTCTGGGGTTGAAGTTTGGCCTGAATGAATATAGATACATCCAGGTAGGTTCCACTGAATCAACAACAGTAGGCCCTGAGGGCAGTTTCTTGGAAACAGTACTAGGCCTCAAGAAATTTCACTTTCACCTCACTATCTTTTAACTAATAAAGAACAGCTAATGGCTAAATGGGGGAAGATTGAAAGACTCTACCCCTCTCTCCCCATACTACCCCCAATCCCTCTACAAATACACACACACACACACACACACACACACACACACACACACACACACACACACACACACACACACACACACCTGCTCCATGCCCTGCATTTCCAGAAGTTAAGCTTAGCAGTGCTGACCAGACTTCATCCCAGGCTGTGACTGTGGGCAAGGAGGAGTGAGCACACATGCAGGTCCAGGGAATTTTAATTTTTTTTTCCTGCTTGATCTGTTTTCCAGGTAAGTTTTTTCTTTGACATATTTTAAATTTTTAAAAAAATTTTCAGTCTTTTGACTTTGGTATATTTCTTGTCATATCAAGGAGTCATTTTTCTATTTGCTCATTCTAATTTTCAGGGAGTTTGTTGCTTGGCAAGGTTTTGTACCTGTTATTCCAAGCTGTTAATTTTCTTTCCAATTCTCTCTTCCATAACTTTCATTTCTTTTTTGAATTTTTACCTCTAGCACTCTCATTTCACTGATAAAAATATATTTTTTAACCCTTTAAAAAATCTTGCTTAATCTTTCATGGAATTCTAGTTGAGTTTGTGCTCAAGCTGTGTTTTCCTTTGAGACTTTGCTTGCAGATATTTTGGATTCATTCTCTTCTTTTGGGTTTGTGTCTTTAGCTTCTCTCTTGCCATGATAGCTCTTTATAGTTGGATTATGGGAGGATTCTTTTATTGCTGTTGTTGTTGGCTCATTTTTCTGACTTCTTGACTTTAGACTGATGTTAGGGTCAGACTCTGTACATTTCTGAAGGGGAGGCCTGGGCTGTTCCTGTTGCTCCTTTCTTGAGTATTGGGTTATTTCAACATCTCAGGGATAGACCAAGCTGGAGATCTGTAAGCTTTCTGTGCTTCCAAAGTGGTCTGATCTAAGACAAAGTCTTATTGTGGCCCCCTTGGTCTGACCATTTTAAGTTTCTGACCTGGGTTTGGGTCCAAGCTAGACTTAACCACTCGCAGTCAGCTGGGAAACTCTGCTGGTTCAGAATGACTGAACTACTAGCTTTCCTTTGGCTTGGGATTCCTTCCTTGCTTAGTCTCCTGCAGGCTTCAGAATAGGCTAAAGACTAGAACTGAGACTCTGCTAAACTCCTAGAATCTAAGCTACCCTGCTACAGCTTGCTTTTGAATTTGTTCTCTCAGTATATAGTTTAGGACCTGCTACTATTACTTACTCTTAAATACCATCCCTAAGTATGCAAGTTTCTTTCTCAACATGCCCTGGAACTGTGACCAGGTAGTGAATAATAAAGCTGACAGATGGTACCTGCTCCTGTCACATTGCAGTGACCTAGGATGGGTCTGGGAGCTCCTCTTTTCCTGGTACAGAGCCCCTCCTTAGGTGGTTTACTCTATGGTGCCCTCTGGGAGACCAGTTAGGAAGTGGTTGAAGTAATTTAGGCAAGAGTAATGAGTGTCTGAGCTAAGATGGCAGCTGTATGAGTAAAGAGAAGGTGTTAAAAGTAAGAAGTGTTGTGGAGAAAGAAGTAGCAAAATTTGGCAACTGATTGGATATGAGTAATGAGGTTGAGTAAGAAGTGGAGAATAATGGTGAAGTTATGGTAAACCATAAGAAAGATGATGCCTTTGATAGAAATATGAAAATCTGGTAGAGGGATGAGTTTTAGGGAAAAGATACTGAGTTCATTTTGAATATGTTTAATTTGTGCTTTTTCTGGGAAATCTAGTTTATAAAGTTAATAAACAATTTGTAATGCAGGATTGAAACTTAAGGGAGACTCTAGGACTGTATATCTAACCCACAGTTAGGGGGTGTGCCACTGATGATAAGACAGCTAAGTAGACTTAAAAGTTTAGGTAGTTTGACAGCTAGAAGGAGAACAAGAAGAGACTAGTATAATAAAAGTCAGAGATGAGAGAGTATCCAGGAGAGAGTGTGGTCAACAGTAACAAATGCTGCAGAGTTCAAGAAGAATGAGAACTCAGGAAAAGATCATTAGACTTGGCAACAAAAAGATCATTAGTAACTTTGGAGAAAGCCATTTCAGGAACATTTTTGTGTAATTTCATTTTAAAAAAATAGAATAATTGGATCCATTCACAGCTTCACCAACAGTGTATCAGTATGTAGATCTTTCCACAACCTCATTGAATACTGACCATTCCCCTCTTGTGTCAACTTTGCTAATTTTTTGAGTTTTTTAAAAAAATATTTTATTTCTGTTTTTATTAGTGATTTGGAGCAAGCCTTCATATGATGGCTTCTAATTCTTCTTTTGAGAACTGTTTATTCATAATCTCTCATCAATGCTCCTGGGCATGGCATGTTCTTCATAAAGTCAGAATGACTCTTGGAGATTATCACTTCCTTTTCTAAATGTTAACTAACCATCTCTTTAATAAGGAATTACCAGGCCTTAGCTCACCAACAAAAATCATTGATCTATAATTTTAAAATTCCATTCTCTTTCATTTAAAAAAAATTGGGACGGAGTCCCTTCTTTAATATGGTAGCATCTCTCTAATTTTCTTTGATCTTTCAGAGATTAGTGACATTAGATCAGTAATAATTTGGAAAACTTATTCAATATCCTGTAATGTAGTTTGTCTGGGTCCCATGATTTCATTTATTATGGCAATTAACTTCTATTTTGTATCACTTGATTCAATTTGAAAGATATTTATCAATGACCTCTTAAGTACAAGGCATTGTGTAAAATGTTGAGGAGAAAGATTAAAAACAATTATACAATGCTTATGTTCAAATAGTTTATAATTGTAAGGAGAAAATATGTATGCAGCTAAATACAGTTCAGAAGAGAATATGGTAAATCCAAAGTATGACATTTGAGGAAGGAGAGTCCACGTGGGACCCGAGTTGGACCTTGAAAGAAAGGAAGACTTTGAAGAGGTGGAGATTCTGCTCTATGGATGGGGAATGGTACAAGCAAAAGCATAGGAATGGGAGAGAATAGGATAAGAGTGGGGGGGTGAGTAGATCAATTTGTCTGATACATGATGTATGTGAAAGAAGGTAGTATGAAATAAGACTGATTAGGTAGGTTGGAGTCAGATCAGAGAGGGACTGAATGTAAAGATAAGGAATTTACATTTTGTTCCATAGGCAATGGGGAGCCACTGAAGATTTTTTTGAGTGGAGTAATAGTATGATTAGAGTAGTGTATTGAGAAGGTTGCTTGGGCAATGAAATGAAGAATGAAGAAAATATTTGAGGACAGGTACCATTACTCTTTGCATTTGTACTGTGCCTGGAACATGGTAGGTACTTTATAAATACTTTTTCATCAATTCATTTAGCTTCTGTTTTTCTATGAATCTTTGGCTTCTTTAATTCCTTATTCCTGACTCATGTTTTCCCATATGTTTCTCACTATCCTTATCTCTTCCCCCTTTTGTGTTGAAGTCACTGTATATCAAGGCATATGCTGATTTTATCTGGAGGGTACCACTGACAGAAAAATTTTAAATTCTCTCAATGTTACTGAAGTATTGGCTACAATAATCCACTTTTGTTTGTTTGTTTTTTGTGGGGGGGAAGGCAGGGCAATTGGGGTTAAGTGACTTGCCCAAGGTCACAGAGCTAGCAAGTGTCAAGTGTCTGAGGTCAGATTTGAACTCAGGTCCTCCTGACTCCAAGGTCAGTGCTCTATTCACTGCGCCACCCAGCCACCTCCAACAACCCACTTTTAAAATTATAGTAGTCAAATGAGAATCAGCATGACATAATGAATAGAGATCCAGATGTGGAGGTAGGAAATCTTGGTTTCAAGTCCCACTGCTGACACATACTGGCTCTGTGACTTTGAGTATGCATCCTAACCTTTTAGAGCACTAGGGAACTTTTAAGACTAAGTTGCAGAGGAAGTACTGTTCTAAGTTGGGATTGGAGTTTCCTATACCAAGAAAATTACATGTTCAGTCCCATTCCAGTAGGCAAATACTCAAGAAAGTTCTGTGATCAAGATGAAGCAGACTATTGCAGACTAACTCACAAAGCAATCCTAATCCCCAAGCCTGGAAAGACTTGCATGAACTGATGCTGAGTGAAGTGAGCAGAACCAGGAGAATGCTGTATACGGTAACAGCAATATTGTGTGATGACCGACTATGTAATACTTATCTCTTCTGAGCAGTACAGTAATCTAAAATAATTCCAAAAGACTCATGATGGAAAATGGTATTTGCATCCAGAGAAAGAACTATGGAGTGTGAATCTAGATCAAGCATACTATTTTCTCTTTCTTTTGTTGTTTTTTCTTTCTCATTGTTTTTCCCTTTTATTCTGATTCTTCTTTCACAACATTACTAATGTGGAAATGTTTAATATGATCATACATATATAACCTATATCAGATTGCATGCCATCTTGGGGAGGGAGGAGGGAAGCTAGAGGGGAAATTTTAGAACTCAAAATCTTATAAAAGTGAATGTTGAAAACTAAAAATAAAGAAATTAATTTTTAAAAATCACAAGAAGATCCCAATGGAACATTCCTCTAAAATTTGCTTTTAAAAACTGCCTTTTTTGTCAACAAAAAGTAATTCATGCTTTTCTCCCTTTCTTGTTTTCCCAACATTTCTTGGCTTGTTAAAATTAGGCTGGTCATTTAAAAAAATTTTGTTCATCGAATTCTCAAGTGGAGCACAAGCCCAGCATGTCACCACAGGGGCTACAAACTATCTAGGGGAATGTTTAAAAGGAAAACGCAATTTTACTGGAAATAAGTGCATCTGAGCTTCTTCTACATTTGTGCTCTATAGCCACTCTTTTTGCTAACAAACCTGGAAGTTTACATGTTCCTGGCATCTATACTGCCCTTTAAAACTTGAAATAAACAAAGCCTCTTTGATGAGTGACCCTCAATGTCATAACTATTGGGGAAAGTGCAATGAAAATTGCTGGCGAAAACCATGAAATTTTTATGGAGCAAATACAAAAGCAGAACCAGAAACTCCTGCTAGGTGACAGTCTGCAAAATGTGTTTTTCAATATGTCTTTTATGAAAGCCAAGTTGCAATGGGATGTCTGATCGTGTTCACTCAGTTTTGTTGCGAGTTGCATTAAAAAAAAAAGAAAGAAAAATTCCAGGGTCAGCAGACTATATCCACCTGTTAGCCATTTAAACTCTCAGTGAGACATGAACCACAACTTTCACTCCGACTCACATTTGGAAATTGTGCATGGACTTCACATTGGAACTGTAATAGTAAACAAAAAGGCGTGATAGTCCTCTCTCCCCAGACAGCTAATGGTATATATTTCTTGGGCTCTTCTTTTCTAGGCTCAGGAAAACAACATATTGATTTGAGCTTCTGTGAAAATCGGCTTGATTTAAGTCCTGCCAAAAATGATATGTGGTGAAGGCTGTTTGGATGTCAGTATCAAAAGGGATCAGACTTCAGTTAGGGGTGCTAGCAACTTCAGTGATGAAATCAAATGCAAACTCAGTTTCACTCAATATCTATGAATCCCATGCCTTGTTTCTGGCTATTTTCCTCCTCTTCATTTATCTGCTTTTACAATACCTTAAAATATTTGCAATTTTATTAAATGTGCACGATCTTTCTTCATCAGGGTATAACTCCCTCCCCACACATGAACACCACTCTCGTTATATCTACTCTTAAATTGCCACTCATATGAATTATTGCAGTAAACGGCTGATAGGTCTACTTGCTTCCACCCCTCACCCCTTTCCAAACCATATACCAATGCCAGAATAACAGTCCTTATGCTCAGTGCCATAGTAGATGGCATGATGATCTTAGAGGCAGGAAGACCTGTGTCTAAATCCTACTTTAGATACTAGCGTGACCCTAGGCTAGTAATTCAGCCTCTCCTAGCCTCAGTTTCCTCATTCATAAAATGGAGATGATAATACTTATATCATTGTGAGGATTGAATGAGATAACATATGTAATGCACTTTACAAATATTAAAGTGCTATAAATGTTCATCATCATCATCAATAATATACTGGCAATGCCAGTCCTCCATTAAAAAATCTCCAGATTATTACTTACTGAGTCAAGTCTAAACTTATTTTTCCCAGCATTGCCATGAGTGCCTTCAATAATCTGGTGCCTCCCTACTTTTCCAATCTCATATCTCTCCATGTTCTCTACTCTCTAATCAAACTGACTTCCATCCCTACCTTGCTATTTTAAAATGTTTTGTTGATGCCTCTTGTTTTTCTACCAGATTAATTTCTGTTTATCTCCCCCCCTCAATAGCACTGAAATTTCCCTCTTTCTTTTTAACAAAGACAAAACAGTCAAGTAAAAAACGACTGAGAGCAAAGTCCTGTTTGATAATATAGACATTATTCTATCCTCAGAGTCCCCTCCCTCTCTAGGAGGAGGACTATTTTTGTGCTCCAATACCATTACTGGTTATAAAAATTATTCAGAGTTCTCAGATCTGTACTATCCAAGCTCCATGCCTCTGTTTGGGCTTGTGTGTGTGTGTGTGTGTGTGTGTGTGTGTGTGTGTGTGTGTGGTGTGTGCGCATGTGTGTGCGTGCGCACGCTTAGATGTCTTCTGTCTCACACTTGCATTTGACTTGGGCTTTAAAAGATAGGTGGGAATTCAATAGGCGACTTCCTATGAAAGCCTATCCTGATGCCTACCTGGAACAGCCTTTACCCTTGCATTTATTGTACAATTTTGTGTATTATAACACCCTTCACTTGTGACTTATCCTCCAATGTATTGTAAATTCAGTGAGGTTAGGGACCATGTCTTGGCTAAACTGAGTCTCTCTCCTAGCAACTATCACAATGTAGAGATTTAATAATTTTTTGTTAAATTAAATTGAACTGCTCTGGAGCGCATAGAGAGATATAAACTGCTGTTTATCTGACAGTGAACCTACTGGCAATGAGCCTATATAAAACTTGTTAGATGGCTTCTTAGGGAGCCCTTACCATCTTGGTGGGAACTGCTAGAGCCTGAGAACCTTCAAGAACACAGGGTCACCTTTCTACCTTTCCACCATAAAGTGACTTCAGAGGAAAGAACTTTAACATACTTTATTTTATCTACACCTTTGGTGTCTTCTGCTTCTATAGATACCTTATATATTGGCTGGTACCTTAATGCCCTCACAGTAGCATTGCTATCAGCATATACCTTTTCTATATATATATTAATCTAATATATAACATATGTGCTAATCTAATCTAATGCTTTTCTCGACTTAATTCTCTTAAATGACATTTCTACCTCCTTTATAAACATTTTAGGGAGTCTGACATTAGGTATAAGTATGGTTATTTAAAATTTTTTTTTGTTAAAATGGCTTTTGCAGATCTTTTCCATTTTTCCTTTGTATCCATCATCTCTGGGATGACTTAGTTTGGTTAATTATCTTGCCACACTTTATTTAAAATGGTTTTTATCATCTGTGATTTTTCTCTGCTTTAGGAGATGATAATCCCTCAACAAGTTCTTTCTAAGCTGTTTCAGACAAGTTAATATTCTAACTTTATACTGGCTTTGGCAGCAGTTTCTTTTCATTTGACAGGTGTATCAGATGTTTATTGGGCTTACAAATTGAGGGCATCTTCTCTGAGGGTATTAGTAGGGAACAAGCAGACTTTTGCAAATATTTTTAAATAGACCATATCTTTACCATCTCTAAATTAACTGAAAGATGTAGAGAATATAAGATTCATTTGTGTTTGTTAATTGTTACTTACTAAAAGGTATTTTTAAAATTCAATACAGGAAAATATTCCCTTACAAGTTATTTTAAACAAGGTACCCCACCCCCTTCTTTAACTCAAGATCATTCAAGTTTCCTTAGAATCTGAAACAACAAAAGACCCACTGATAATAAACATCAGGTGAGGCGTAAAAGAAGGAAATGTATGCTCACCAAAAGCATTTGCCTCAGTGATTGAGGATATCCAACACAGAGTCCAGGTTAAATAAGGATTTTCTGTGGATGTTATTGTTTGTTGAATGACATTGCAATGATTACATCAAGATTAAGAACGTTACAGAGCCTTAAGCAAGAGATATTTTTCAAAGTAATAGGTTGTGATATGTTGTTGGAGGAAACTCCCAAATCAATGTGATCACAGAGGGCATCTGAGTTTTTTTTTTTTATCTACAACATATACCTTTAAATGTGCCTTTGTTTATTTTTCAGTTAGTTTTAGCATGGTAAAACTATTTTAAAATTCAGTAAGCAGGTATGATGAAACTACTTTCCTTCATTTTCTTTTTTGTTTTGTGTTTCTTTTTTGGAGGGGGGAAGGCAGGACAATTGGGGTTAAGTGACTTGTCCGAGGTCACACAGCTAGTAAGTGTCTGAGGCTGGATTTGAACTCAGGTCCTCTTGACTCCAGGGCTGGTGCTCTATTCACTGTATCACCTAGCTGCCCCTTTTCCTTCATTTTCCGAGCTGTTAATCTCTACCTGCCTACAGGTTGGGATGAACAGGTTGTTAATCTTTGCTTGTTCTTGGAAATGAACCTTAACCTGTATAACCTGTATAGCAGTTGTGGGTGTGTGTCTAAGGTGTGCCTTGAAATGGACCCCTACAATGCCACTCTTCTCAGAAGGTATATAAATACCTACTCACTTTCTGAGTTGACTCTTTCATTCCAACTTTCTTTGACACTATCATGTCTAGGTTACCAAAGAACTGCCCTACCTCCCACCTAGATGCACTGAAGTTCTATCAAAATCCTAAGTCAAACTGTCACCATTCTAGCTCCTACTGATGCATTTATATTTATAAAACTAGCCATTCACAAAATGGCAATTTTAGGTCATAAAAAATTGACTTAGCAATGATGAAAGACATATTAATAATATTATACACTCATCATAAAATGAATGAATAATAAAAATACATCACAGAGCCACACATAAACCTGGTTCACAAATTCTCACCAATACTCTCAGAATCTGTGGGGATCAGTTGGCCCACATTTATAGGAAAGTGTCAAAGAGAAAAACTTAAGAGCTTGGGGGTCACTCACAACCCTAAACAACATGTCATCAGTCCATGTAGGAGCATACACACACAAACACAAACATGAAATGCTTCTCCATTTCTTGCTTATTTATTGGGCCTCAGTGCCTTTTCAACTTCAAATCACATTAGAAAGTGCTGAAGAACTGTAATGCTCATTAGACTGGCTGTCTCTGAGTTACTGCAAGTCAGCCCAACCAGTTATTCACTTGCCTGTGCAGTGCACTGTTTAACCAGAACAGAGCCCAGGTTTGCTCTTTATGCCAGGCAAATAAGTCTAGACAGCTCACCAGTACACAAAGCAGATGCAAAGCTTACTTTCCCTTCTGGTTTTTCTTCTCAAACTTGAAATGGCAGAGCTCTTAGGGCGCTCAGGAGAAGCTTCACCTCTCTCCAGCTCTAGGTGGCATCAAAGAACAATAGCTGTCAACTCAAACTCTTGATTAATAAATCAGTTCTTTCCCTACCAATCAAGAATCACTTAGCTTTAGCTTTAATTGCTTCTAGTTGCCATAGCTCCAACAGGGCAGCATTTCCATCCCCTTCTGCATCTTTAATCTTTACCACAGATTCTTCTTATCATCAGCCTCCGATCTCAGGTTCCTGCCTCCTACTACTCATTGGCGCTCACCTTTCACTTCCACAATTTCTGTTATGAAATCAATAGTCCTTTATAAACAATGCCACAGTTCCCAAATATTTATGTTTCTCTCTTTAAAAAAAAAAGTTTACAATTATATGCAAGCAAGATGAGGAACCCCGAAGTTCAAAGTGAGTCCTCCAACTTATTTTCCATCCTTAAACTCAGTTTTTTTCCCATGTATTTCTATTTTTTAATCAACAGAAGTTCTTTTTCTACTCATTTAATCCATTAAAATGATACATTCCAGCAAGGCATCATTACACATTGTTTATAAGATAATTTGAGTCTTTATATTTACATCACAGTTCATTTTCTGTTCCAAACTGTTTAAATCCCATATAAAAGCTTTTTCCTCATATATATACATATATATACACACACACACACGCATACATATACATACATATATGTGTGTGTATGTATGTGTGTATACACACGTGTATCTCCATATGTACATATTTTTCATATATATACATACACACGAATTTAAAATTCAGTTAAAGTTTTGTCCCCACTCCTTTTAGACATCAGAATGTTCATCTATAATAGCAGCAATAGCTTAAAACCTTTGATAATTGATATAACTTGTTCTTTGTGCAACTATACTTTTTCTGTCTCTTTCAGCATTAAAATGCTCTCTCTCTCTATATGTGTCATTATCTTGAAGGGGCAGTGTATCCCTCTTAAATACTAATGCTGTAAGATAAATTGGTAAGGTGTTATTTCCTGAGATTTCTGCTTCCTTCCAAATCCTAAAAAGCAAACTCCAGTGATGCAAGTGCTTTTCCAGGATAATACTTGAAACTCATTGTAAAACAATATCAATCAGACCCCTCTTCCTTTTTCATTGTTCCTTACCTAGATGCCACCTGTGGAATCTGAAATTGTAGAGAAGAAGAAAAACAATTTTCTTCATGGCCAAAGCATGAAGGACAGTAGGAGGAAGCAAGAGAGACACAGGAAAAAGGGAGAGAGGTTTACTTACAAACCTAGATAGCAATGTGACTAGGAAAACAAAAACTGTTAGTGAAAAGTCATTGAGGTAGGAGAGAATGAAGGGCAGAAACCTGTCTCAACGGCAGATGAGCCAATCCAGGGTGACCCTCGTAAAATCGATGTCAGCCTCAGTGACGCGGTGGTCTTGGGATGGTGGAAATTAAGATGGCAGTAAAACTGAGAATGAAGCTTGTAATATACAAATATTAAAAGTGCAAAAGTGAATGCCCCATCTTTTCATCAGGTACAAGCTGTCTATGTGGTTCTCCAATCTTCCTCCTCCTCCTCCACTTTTGTTTTGTTTTTACACTAAAAATATATGTATATATGTATGTAGTATATATAATGCAATATATTATATTTGCATTATATACATTAAATTATATATACATTTAGTGCGTATATATACACATATATTCAATTCATGAGAGTACTCTTGTGACAAAGTAAAACAATTAAGTAAAACTAATAATACAGCAATCCCAACTGAAAGTACAGGCAACATTTCACATACATATCATGTCTCCTACTTTTTTTTAATTGAGAGAAAATCTCTTTTCTCTTCCTCCCACATACCGACCCATTGAAAAAAAGGAAAGAAAAACAAAATTGTCATAACAAGCATGTATAGTTAAGTAAAACAAATTCTCTCAATGGTTGTATATATACACATGTATACATACATATATGTATATACACATATGTATACATTTATTCATATATGCATAATATATACATGTACACACATATATTCATATATATATAGTGTGTGTGTGTGTGTGTGTGTGTGTGTGTGTGTGTGCCTATCATCTCTATGTCAGAAGGTGAATAACATATTTCATCATTGGTCCTCTGGAATCACAAATATTCATTGTATTAATTTTAGTTCTTACAGCTTTTAAAATTATTTTTACAATGCTGCTGTAAATGTATAAATTGTTCCTCTGATTGTACTCATTTCCTTCTTTAGTAGTTTTTTTAAATATTAAAATTATTCATTTTCATAACATTGTGTAGTATAAAAATTTCCTCTCGTTCTGCTTACTTCACTCTGCATCAGTTTCTGTCTTTGAAATGATCTGTTTCCTCCTTTATTAGAGTACAATTGTAGTCCAACATTCATACAATATAACAATCAGTCATTCCTCAGTAGATGAGTATTCCCTTAGTTTCCAGGTTTTTTTTATCACCACAAAAAGTTTTTGTAGATATTTGTGTACGTATAGGATTTTTCCTCATTTGTTTCTTTTGGATATAGGCCTAGCAATGGTATGGCTGTAGGATCCATACATTTAGACTAACACCTCATACCTTATACAAAAATAAACTCCATATGAGTATGTGGCTGAAACACCAAAGGTCACATCAAAAATAAATTAGTTGTTGCTGTTCAGTTACTTTAGTCATGTCCAACTCTTTGTGACCCCATTTGGGGTTTTCTTGGCAAAGGTACTGTATTGGGTTTGCTATTTCCTTCTCCAGCTCATTTTTACAGGTGAGGAACTGAGGCAGACAGGGTTAAGTGACTTGCCCAGGGTCATCCAACTAGTAAGTGTCTGAGGTCAGATTTTTCACTCAGGAAGATGAGTCTTTCGGCCTTTAAGCCTGACACTTTATGCACTGTGCCATCTATCTCCACCCAAACAAATTAGAGAGACATGGAAGAAATTACCTATTTGATTTATCGATAGTCTAAAAGCTAATGACCATGCAAAGAATACCAAGAATCATTCAAATTTTATACATAAAATTAAAATGTTTTTCAACAGACACACACACACACACACACACACACACACACACACACACACACACACACACACACACACACACACACACACACACACACACACACACACACACACCCCTGCCCACACCCATCAAGGACAACAAAAGATGATAGAGAAAAAAAAAACAAAAAACAATTTCCATTCTAGGATCACCGTATATTTGTGCTAAACAAGCCTCAGGCCTCCTGGTCTCTAAACCTCCCCTGATAGAACCTACAGCCTTTGCTTGATCCTTTCTACCTCAGATGACTTCCTTTAACTTGACCTTTTGCCTTCCTAAAGTATGTGCCAGGGCACCTCCTACATAAGTCATACTCCCAGACCTGGTTCTTCCCTTCTTAGCTGTTTCCTGTGGCCCAGTGTGACATTTGGCCAGACCCACAATCCATACAGTCTAGCATTCAGTGTCTTCCTTCCTTCCTTCCTTCCTTCCTTCCTTCCTTCCTTCCTTCCTTCCTTCCTTTCTTTCTTTCTTTCTTTCTTTCTTTCTTTCTTTCTTTCTTCCTTTCTTTCCTCTTCTTTCTCTCTTTCTTTCTTTCTTTCTTTCTTTCTTTCTTCTTTCCTTTCTTCCTTCCTTCTTTCCTTCCTTCCTTCCTTCTTTCCTTCCTTCTTTCTTTCTTTCTTTCTTTCTTTCTTTCTTTCTTTCTTTACTTTTTGGAGGGGAGAAGGCAGGGCAATTGGGGTTAAGTGACTTGCCCAAGGTCACAGGGCTAGTAAGTGTTAAGTATCTAAGGCCAAATTTGAACTCAGGTCCTCCTGACTCCAGGCTTTATTCACTGCATCATCTAGCTGCCCCACTGTCCAGTTTCTGATAAAGAAGAATTGCATAAAAAAATCAGAGATTATGTTCATCAGAACTGTAGGAAGTTTTCCTGTTCCTTCTAGTTCTAAATACTGTGAACGTATAAAATTAGTCTAATTGATAATAACATGGTTCAGTGGCAGGAGCAAGGAGTTAAGTCAGTCTTTGGCTGTACTCCCTTCTCTGTGACTTAATTCATGATTGGATTATGCAACCATCCACATTCTCTGCTCCTACTTAAGATTTTGCTGAATGGAGAGTACTTATTGACTGGATCCACTACACATTTCTGTTATCTAATCTCAATTTGTTCAATTAATTTTTGCTCTAAACCTTATTAGTATCTCCTCAAACAACACCCATCACCCCTTCTTTCCAACCTCTCAGTTGAAAACTTTTCCTCATATTTTATATACTGTACAGGAAAAAAATAAGGATACTTTTTTGTGTGCTCCCTCTTTAAAATTCTGCACCTCAAATCACTAACCTTTTCCATTTGCTATAGTTTCAGAGAAAGAGGCAGTTCTTGCTGAGGCCAACCCATCTGCCTTTCTCTAAGATTTCATACCTTTCCATCTCCTTGAAGAATTTGCTTATACAATCACTTTCTGGTCTCTAAAACATTCTTTAAATCATTTCTGCCTAAGTCCTTCCCTACTGGCTTCAAAGATGTACAAATTGTTGTAGTTGTGGATGTACAGATATCTCCATCCTAAAAACAAAAACAAGAAAAACAAAACCTACAACAACAACAACAAAACAAGAACCCCTGATTTGACTCCTCAAAGGGGGGAAGACACACAAAGACATTGTCCTCAATTTCTCCTCTCTCTCTGTCTCTCTCCCCTTTTTCTTGTGATGTGATCACTCTTGACTCATTGTGTCAGAGTTATATAGGTTACATCCCTCCTCAGGATTTTAGGGGTACCCCTGAAGTACCCCTGAAGGGCTGAAAGGTGTCTTTTGCAAATGCTATAGGCTTAAGCCCCCCATTTTGACTTGGTTCTCCCCAATTGTTAACTATCAAGGACCTCTCAGGTCTATTTAGCCAGTTAACATCAATTAGCATTTACAAAAGGATATTTATTTTGACAACATCAAGAAGTACAAACATTTCCCCCAACATCTTGGGGTCACAGTCCCCCGTGCCACCTTGGTCTCAGAGGAAAGTGAGTTCAGACTTAAGGAAATGTCTAGAGACTATACCATTGGTCTCTCAAAGTTCATGTCTAAATGTGGCAATACAGCTTGATGTGCCCTTGTCTCAGCTACTACTTGGCTTGGTGGGTTCAAAAGATTGTTCTTTAGGACCTCAAAGCAAGACTGATTGGCTGCAGGCTCTGACATGGACTAAACTCCTGGAACTTCTGATAACTGTCTTTTATTACCTTCCAAAACTCACAAGGTTGAAGCTTCAATCTCCTTTACCTAAAGTGAATGAACAAATGCCAAGGAACCAAAGTCATGTTCAGAGGCTACTTGTAAGCTTCAGATGGGGTGGGCTCAAGGCTTCTCTCCTTATAGCATTGTCTTCTCTCTTTTTTAAAAAATTGATTTGTTTATTTACTTTTAGTTTACAAGATTCAGTTCCACAGTCCCTTGAATTTCAAATTTTTTCTCCTTCCCCTCATCATGGCAGCTTGCAATCAAGTATAGGATCTACGAATACTTTCACATTGGACATTAGTCTGGTTGTATAGAAGGGTTGTAACCAATGGAATGAACAATGGGAAAGAGGAAACAAAACCAAACATGGAAAAGAAAGAGAGCATGTAGTTTGCTTCAGTCTCCATTTAAACTCTGTTCTTTCTGGATCTTTCTCTGAATGTAGACATCTCCTTCCATCCTGAGTCTTTCAGAGTTGTCTTATGATCTTGCATTGCTGAGGAGAGTCTCAAAGTTGGTCATCATACATACGTTGTGTCTGTCATTGTGTACAAATTTCTCCTGGTTCTGCTCTTCTCATTTAGCATCAGTTCGTATAAAGCTCTCCAGGTAAATATGAAATCCATCTGCTCCTCATTTCTTATAGCACAATAGTAGTCCATTACATTCATATACCACAACTTGTTTAGCCATTCCCCAATTCATGGGTATCTCCTTAATTTCTAGTTTTTTGCCACCACAAAGATAGAGGCAATAAATATTTTTGTACACATGGGTCTTCCTCCCACTTCTATGATCTTTCTTCTCTTTATCAAACCCTACCTGGAAGGAGGAAGTGAGACCAAAGAGAAGGAAGAGGTCTAATCAATTAATGCCTTTTAAATGCACCTCAGTTCCAGCTATGCAGTCAATCAAAGAGATCCCTTTTTATTATGTAGTCAGCAGAACAGAACCAGTTACTAAATGGCTATATATGGTTCACAGTCTAGGTGGGTGTTTCATCAGTTAAGGATTCTGTGCATGATTATAAGGGCAGGGCTCACTGGTCAATTCCCCATTATGTTAGAAAAAAAAATTTCCTCATGTCCCTCTTGTCTCTCAGTCTCTTGCATTTTGACTTCAGATCCTGCCACTCAACTGAAACTGCTCTCTTGAAGGTTACCAGTGACTAAACCCAATGGGTTTCTCGCATCCTTCCTTACCTCTCTGCAGTATTTCACACTGTTAGCCATCTAGATTCCTCTGGTTGGCATGAAAAGCCCTTCACAAATTTCTAGACTAATTTTACATTACTCCCAGTCATACCAAACTGGTCTGCTTATTGTTCCTCTTCTGCCTCCATACCTTCCCACAGGCTGTTCCCCATAGCTAGTATGGTCTCCTTCCTCATCTCTGTCTATTGGATTCCTGAGAATCCTTCAACAAGGCTCAATTCAAGTGCCACTTTCCACATGGTCTTTCCCAATTACCACTGTGGCTAGTGCCCTCCTACCTGAACTGCTTTTGGATTTTCTTCATATTGTATCTTTTGATTTACTTATGAATTATAACCCTCCTCCCACACCTAACACCCCCATAGAATATAAGGTCCTTAAGACTTTGGGCTATACCTCTATGGCCTAGCAAAGTGCCTTGAACCTAGTAGGTGCTTAATAATTGCTGACATGGTTGAATTTTTCTGCTGCTTTTTCAGTGTGGTTATGATCTCATTAGATTAGGGTCACAATTGTTCCGTTTTGGATAGCCCAGTCCCCTACTATTTGGGGCACATTTGATACAAAAGTTCATAAATTTAAAAAATTGAGAGGAGTCAACTAGAAGCTAGATGGAATAAGGAAGAGTTTCATGTAGAAAGTGGTGCTTTAGTTGAGCTCTGAAAGAAGCTAGGACTTCTAAGAAGTGGAGGTGAGGAGAGAATTCATTCTATTGGTGAACAAAGGCAAGGAAATTTGAGATGGAGTGTCTTTTGTATGTGGATTAGTAAAAAAAGTAAGTATGGCTGGAAAGTAGTGTCCATCAAGGGGAGTAATGTTCAAAAGGAATGGAAAGCTAGGATGAACCCAAGTTGGGAGAGCCAAGCAGAGGAATTCATATTTGTTTCTAGAGGCATTAAGGAGATACTAGAATTTATTGAGTAGTGAAGTGATGTATTCTGTCCTACACTTAATGGAAATCATTGTGGCCACTGAATGGTGTGGGATGGGAAGAGTCTTGGGGCACGGAGACCAAATAAGACATTATTGCAGTATTGCAGTAGTGCAGTAGTGCTGGCCAAAGGTAATGAAGGCAGGAGCCAGGTAGGGGAGTACCTGTGAGAGTGTAAAGAGTATAAAGAAGCAGACAAATCTTGAAAGATGTTGTTGAGGTATGGACAGATCAAAACAAAGGGGTGAAGGTCACTGCTATTTAGTAGAAGATCTGGGACTTGGCCCTTTTAAAAATTCCATAAATTTTTATATATTTTATTTTTAATTTATGGAATAAAACAAACATTTTCTTAACACAGTATTAAAAAAGATGATTGCACATGAAACTGCAAATTTCTTATGTACAACTTACTATTCCTTTTAAATATATAATAAAGTTATCATGTAAATTTCCTTTTTTTCCTTTTTTCCTTCCCTCTCTCCCTCTGCCATAGAGATAACTACTATTAGACACAAATTAAGTGTGTGTGTGTGTGTGTGTGTGTGTGTGTGTGTGTGTGTGTGTAAAATTATGCTATGCTTAATTCTGTTTATCAGTTCCTTCTCTGGGTGCAGATAGCATCTTCCTTCCTATGTCTTTTATAGTTAATTTGGGTATTATAGTAAGTCAAAATGATTTGTTTGATTAAAGTTGTTCTTAAAATTTGATTAAAGTTGTTCTTAAAACAATATTGTTGTAACTGTATGAAACATTTTCTTGCTTCTGCTCCTTTCACTTTTTGTTATTTCATGCAAGTATATCCATGTTTTTCTAAGCTCATCAAACTCATCATGTCTTATAGCACAGTAGTATCCTATCACGATCATATACCAAAACTTGCCCAGTTGATGGGCATCCCTGGAATTTCCAATTATTTTCCACTACAAAGAAAGCTGCTATAAATAATTTAGAATATAGTATGTTCTTTTCCTTTTTCCCTAATCATCATGGGAAACAGACATAGTAGTGGTATTGTTGGGTCAAAGGGTATAGGCAGCTTAATAACTCTTTGGGCATAATTCCAGATTGCTTTCCAAAATGATTGGGACACTTGTTTTTCTGGTTCTTGAGCCAGTATTTTTTTTTCCTATTGGTGAAGTTATTAAGCATTTATTAAGCTCCAACTACGTGTGAGGCATTATGCTATGTGCTGAATATGTAGAGAAAGGCAGAAACAGTCTCTGCCTTTGAGGACCTCACAGTCTTAACAGGGGAGACAAAATGGAAACAACTATGTAAAAAAAAGACATATGCAGGATAAATCGGAGATAATTACAGAATGAAGGCATTAGCATTAAAGGGGATCAAGAAAGGCCTCTTGCCGAAGGGAGGATTTTAACTGAGACTTGAAGGAAACCAGGGAAGCCAGGAGGCAGAAATGTGGGGAGAGAATTTTAGGTATGAGACAGTAGTGTGGCAGAATATTTAGGCTGAGACAGATGTGTGGCACACCCTGGGGGAAGGGTCAGTGCTAATAGTCACCCTAGAGAGTGCCAGCATACCTGAGCATATGTGGCTCACACTGAATGCTCATCTATTGGGACATATATACACGTAGCCATTTTCATTCTTTGTGCAAAAGTTAGATAGACCAGAGGATCTCTTGAGGTTCCTTCCATTTTCTAAGGTAATATGGACTATGTATCGCAAATGAATATAAGCTCTTAGGAAAGAAATCCAACTTCTGAGAGTAAGTGATTGTTAAGAGTTTCCAATCCTCCTTGACCTCTACAAAGGCCATAAAGTAGAGAACCCTTCTGCTTTCCTGGCACCTTAGTGATTTCCTGCTCCCAGAATAGTAGTGTGTTGCTGTTTAGAAACAGATGTCATTAAAGATTGAGTATAAAACACCTCCACTCTCCAACGCCTACAGATACCCTCCCTCTTCTCTGACTGCATCCTTACTTACCAAAGGTCACAGAATGCCATATGCCACAGCTGTAGGAATAGAGCAGCTGCTGCCCTCCACTCTGGCCCACACCTTTCCTGTATGCAACAGCTCACCCCAGGGGCTATTTTGTCTTCAAAAGGCCAGAGCAGACCCCCTCCTTTCTGGGCCTCTACTGAGCCATTCTCTGGGTCTGAAGAATGAACAGCATGCTTGTCTTGTCGCCTGTTTTCAGTCTTTCATTGTTTCTGAGAAGGCAAGGTGTAGATAGGGGCTAGACGCTCCTTTCCTGGGAGGCTGATGAGGCAATGGAAAGAGTTCTCTTTTTCATTGTCCAAAAGTAGCTGGAAGAATGGGGTAGGAGCATAATTGATAACCAGCTAGAGTTTTGTTTTTTTTTAGAAGAAGAAAAAATCACTTACATTGTCACAACCTTGATCCAGTCTCTTATTTACCTCATGCTTAGACTATTGCAGTAGTGTTCTAGTTTCACCTGTGTAGGGAACTGCCAGGGCAGAAATTCCCCCTTTAATGGACACCAACCTCTCCTCTAGAGTCTTAGAAAGTTAATGGGGACAATGAGATGTCAAATGGCTTGTCCTAGATCACCCACCAGACAGTATTTAGCAGAGGTGATACTTGAACCCAGATCTGCCTGATTCCAGTACTGAACCTCGAACCACTAAAGCATACTACTTTTCAGAAAACTTGGCTATTTTTATCATTCTTCCTCTGAATTAGGACAAGGTACACTTTTCATGTACTGTCTTAGCAAACGCTGAATTTGATAAACAAGCAAGAACTCATTTTCTTTTATGGTCCCCTACGTAAGCTAAGAGGTGGGCTTGGGAAGGATCTTTGATGATTCAGGAAGGACTCAGATTTCTCAGGAAATAGAACTCAGGTCCACTCAAAGTAACTTGGGGAACTGAGGTTCAGAAAGACTTGCCTGATGCCTCACAGCTAGCGAACTAGCTTAGGAGTCAGATGTTGGTGAGCACAGTTCAATTGCAATTACATTATGTTGTGGAACTTCATTGAAAGGTTTTTTGGTCATTTGCAGAGATGTTATTTAGAGAGGAGAAAAGATCCTATTTGACATGGGTTTCCTCATTTTATTTGGGAATAAGTTTCTACTTAATTCTTCTGAGTTGCTTTAAAAAATTGGACGTTTGCCAGATAATTTGAGGAGAACCTATGCTTCATTCAGGGAGGGGAATACATTGGCTCAGCTTGACAGACAACTCAGCTTAGTTGGTTGGTTGGCCTTATGAACTATTAATGACTCATTTGGTAGAGGCAATATAGCTTTGTTTTATCTATAAAGACCTTGTGAATATTTTCTTTATGTGTAAAAATGCATAAACTGGTAGGAATAAATTGTTATCATTATATTTTCCCCTCTTGTTCAGATATATAGCAAAATATAACATGAGGGTTTTTTTCACTTGGGGGGGCAAGTCACTCATTACTCCACCTCACCCCAAAACATCTTAAAATTACTATTTCAGTGACATCAGTATCTCATGTCGACTCTCAGGTTTAAAATCTTTTTGTGCTTCTAATGACTATTTTCGTTAATTTAATCATTTTCCACAGTAGTTAGCAATAATGGATGTTGTAGTTCTTTGAATGGTTTAGAAAATTAAAGTTTCCTGGCTCAGACATGCTATAATAGAATTATGGGTGATGAGATACTTCTATCCTAATTCTTATTCTTGAGCAAAGTGTTGAGTTTGGAATATTGTAAATTGGCACTTGGTCTGAAAGTTCTGTTTGTTCTCAGCACGGGGGTGATTTCATTGTCCTGGTTTGAAGCTATCACACCGTCCATATAAAACTGTATCATTTGACAGTAGTAAAACAGAACATTCCAAAAAACATGCACCCCAAAATAGCCCCAGTCATTAGATTTGGAGTTGCAAAAGACTGTTGAGGTGATCTAGTCTAACTTTCCCATCCCCCCCTTTTCTAACCAAAGAGGAAACTGAGATCTAGAGAAAAGAAATATCTTTTCCAAGATCATAGTAGCCAAGTGAGGGTTTAAATTCAGATTGTGTGACTCCAGATCAAGTGTTCTTTTCAACACCACACTTTCTACCAGAAATAATCAATATATCACCACCAAGGAACTGTTATTGGTTCTTTCTCTAGGTGACTGGTGTTTCTTATTAGAGTTTAGAAAATTGATTACTTTTGATGCTACATTAGAGGCAGCTAGGTGGCGCCATAGATAGGGTGCTGATTCTGGAGCCAGGAAGATCTGAGTTCAAATGTGGCCTCAAGGCATTTCCTGGCTATGTGATGTTGGGCAGATCATTTGACTTCTGTCTGCTTTAGTTTCTTCAGTTGAAAATGAGGATAATAATAGTACCTGATTCCCAGAATTGTGGAGATCCAATGAGATATTTGTAAAGTGTTTAACATAACTTGGCACACATTAAGAATTTAATTAATGTTTGTTTCCTTCCTCCTTATGTAGTAAAACCTTCAAAACTGAAGGTTACTGTTTTAAATCTTGTAGTAGAATCTTCAAATGATAGAAGAGAGAGTATCTTATATTTTCTTCCATGGAGAAATCTGGTCATAAAAATAAAAAGAGTAGTTATATTAATTAGTATAAATATGTGTAATTTGCATGTACAGGTATACCTCAGAGATTTTGCAAGTTTGGTTCCATGCAATAAAGCAAAAATTGCAATAAAGTAAATTTTTTTTGTTTCCCAGTGCATATAAAAGCTATGTTTGCACTATGTTATATTCTGTTAAGTGTGGAATAGTATTATTTCTAAAAACCAATGTACATACCTTAATTTAAAATACTTTATTTCTAAAAATGCTAACTATCATCTAAATCTTCATTGAGCTGTAATCTTTTCACTGATGAAGGGTCTTGCCTTGATGTTGACAGCTGCTGACTGATCAGGGTGGTTGTTGCTGAAGGCTGAAGTGGCTGTGGAAATTTCTTAAAATAAGACAACAATGAAGCTTGCCACATCAATTGACTCTTCCTTTCAGGAAAGATTTCTCTGTAGCTTTTGATGCTGTTTGATAGCACTTTATCCACAGCAGAACTTTCACAATTGGAATCAATCCTCTTAAACTTTAGCAAGTAAATTTATTTAATATTCTTCAATATTGTTATATCCCAGTAAAGCAGCCAGCCTGAGGAGAGGGAGAGAGATGAGGGAACAGCCTGGCTGGTGGAGTAGTCAGAACACACACACAACATTTATCAATTAAGTTTGCTGTCTTATATGGGTGTGGTTCATGGCACCCCAAAGTAATTATAATAGAAACGTCAAAGATCATTGGTCACAGATCACCATAAAAGATATAACAATAATGGAAAAGTTTGAAATATTTTAAGAATTACCAAAATGTGCCATAGAAACACTATGCAAGTGTATGCTGTTGGAAAAAGGGCACTGATAGACTTGCCTGGTGCAGGGTTGCCACAAACCTTTAATTGTAAAAAATCCACAATATCTGTGAAGTATAATAAAATGAGGTATGCCTATATATGTATAAATATACATACATATATGTTGTATATATGTATGGATGTGTATATAAAATATATGATAAATCTATTATATATGTACATACATACAATATATTGTTATATAATATACATGTATGTATACATGCATGTCTATTTTAGACAGGATCTGTGATTTCATTGAAAAACAGGAACTACCCAGTGAGGAAGGTTGACACTTATGCTGCAATTTATAATCTTAAAGAATTATCTGGAAAACTGAGGCTTCCTCAGGGGTCACAGCTAGTATGATTCAGAACCCTGGTCTTCCTGACTGTGAGGCTGGTTTGCTAGCCCATATGTCATGATGCCTTTCACTCATTTATTCATGACATCAAAATAGTTTACACTTTCACAGCCCTTTAAGGTTTGCGCATCACTTTCTTCATAGCCATACTGTGAGGTAAATGAAGCTTGTGTTATGACCTTCATTTTATAGATAATGAAACTGAGGCTTAGGTAAGTTAAGTGATTGTTAAGCCATGTATCCATAACATCACTACATAGCCTTTGAAAAACTGGTCCATAAGATTAACATATTGGGTTGTAGAAGGACCAGGGGCTTCGTTTCTCTCCAGGCTGCACTCTTGGCACCCTGGATTCTCTCACCCACGGCATGTAAACCTTTTCACCTTGGAAGTTCACTGTAACCCTGAACTGCACACAATAGAAATATCTTTCAGCCCTGTTGTCTTTCCCTCTGATTGGCTGTGTCTTTCTGGAGCCTCCATTTGAAAGGGGACCTTCAGGCCAGCTATGTCCTCATTCGTCTTCAGGCTGAGCTCATGATTCTCTGGACTTTCCTCTACCATCTAAGTTTTCTGAAGTCAGGGACTATCTTTTTTTCTGGTTCTATTTGTATTCCCAGCACTTAGCATGGTGCTAAGTGTAAAACACTTGTTGACTTGAATGTGGCTATAACTACAAAGAATTAGATAATCTCTACTTAGAAGGGCTTACATTTTAATAGAGAAGAAATGTACACATAAAGATACCGAATGAATATAAAATGAATAAATACAAATAAGTTAAAAACAAGGTAGTCTGAGAGTGAGAGTATTTACTAGAAGGAAGTAGTATCAGAAAAGTCTTCAGCAGAAAATTGTGCTTGATCTGTGTCTTAAAAGGAAAAGTGCGACTCTATGGGGTAAAGAGAAATTCCATTTCAGACATGTGGGACTGCCTATGCAAAGATGCAAGGATTAAACATGAATTGCCATGTGTGAGGAACAGAGAAAAAGCCAGTTTGACTGCATCACAGAGTGTGGGAGGAGAAGTAATGTCCAGTGAGGCCGGAAAGATAGTTTGGGACCAGATTGTGAAGTTCTTTGAAAGCTAAACAGGAGTTTATGTTTTTTTTTCCTGGAGGCAACAGGAAACCGTGAAGGTTGACAGTGTAGAGGACTCTTATGGTCAAATATACACTTAAGGAAAATCATTTTGGTAGGAGTTTATAAGATGGCCTGGTCTGGTGAGAAACCTGAGTCTGGGAGACCAATTAGAAGGCTGCTGTAATAATATAGGTGAAAGGTGACAGAGGCCTGAATTGTGTGAGAAGACAGAAGGGGTTAGATTGAGATGTTGTGGTGGTAGAAATGGTAAGATTTAGCAACTGATTGGATTTGGACATTGAGAGAAATTGAGAGTCAAAGATAATGCTGAAGTCATGAATCTGAGAGACTGAAAAGAAAGTGGTAGCTTAGGCAGAAGTAGGCATGTTTGGAAGAAAGGTGGGTTTTGCACATGTTTAGTTTGAGATGTCTCTGGTATATACAACTTGAAATGTCCAATAGGCAGCTGGTGATACAAGTCTTAAGCTACCAGGGATAGTGAAGCTGGATATTTAGATCATCTGCATGGAGATGCTAGTTAAACCCCTAGGAGCTGATCAGGTTACCAAGAGAGAGTGTAGAGGGAGAAGAGAAGAGGGCCTTTGACAATACCTTTGGGAACACTCATACTTGAGGGCATGATATAAATGATGAGCCAGCAAAGGAGATATTGGTCCTTTCCATTATTGCTCATGTTATTTTTATAGCCAAGTTTTATTGCTTCCTTTTATTTTTATGACAATTATTTCTAGATATGTTAGTGAGCTTTACCTTGTACAAAGGGGAAAAAAATTAAGCAAAACCAGTCAACATATTGACTTATGATAGAGAATGCAACATTCAACTACCTCTTCAACAACAGGAGGGAGGCTCATTTCTTCATCTCTTCTCCATGGCCAAGATTAAAATTATACCAAATTCAATTTCATTTTGTTGTTTTTTCATTTAAATTATTGCAGTTATTTAACTTCATTTGCATTTCATTGCAATCATGTATTTCATTTAAGTTATTGGATATTGTGTTTTTGTTCTGTTTATTTCAAACTTTATCAGTTCATATAAGTCTTCCTGTGTTTCTCTGAATTCTTCATATTCATTGTTTCTTATGATAATCTTTACTTATAGTCATATACCATAATTTGTTTAGCCAGTCCCCAATAGATATATACTTTGATTCTGGTTTTATTGTTAACACAAAAATAGTCATTATGAATGAATATTTGGTGTATAGATGGATCCTTTGACCTCCTTTCTGCTTTTGTCCCAGGTGTGGCATCTATGGGTGTGAATAATTTTTGGCTCTTCAAATTTACATTTATTTCAGGCAACTCTTTAAGAATACAAGTTGCATGGAAGGTGTGAACCTGTGTTGGCACCAGGAGTTTCCTTTTCTAGAGTTTTCTTGTACTAAGGAATCATAGGTCTAATTCAGTCCCTATTCCTATTTACATTTACAAAATCACCACAGTGATAGTGTGCTTGCTCTGTAACACAGAGAATGAGAGACAATTCCTGCCAAGTTCATTCCCAATAAAATCTTCCCTGCAGTGCAAGGTGGGATGGCAATTGTAGCTGTGTTGGTGTTCTCTGTTTCAATTTGTCACAGTGTCTGATGGAAAGTGAGGAGGTTGTAGGGCACTATTTGCCTATAAAGTATAACCAACTGCCTTGTCTGTCCCTTCCCTGGGTAACTTAAAAAATGTTTGAAGTAGCCCACATGAGATGCCAATACTTAAATGATTCAGTTGGGTGCTGTTTCCCATATGATCTCAGCCAATTTAAGAGGTTGCAGTGAATTATATGGAATTAATCCCATGCTGTGGTTGTGGAGGGAAGCATCGGTTCCTAGAGTTTCACTCACTGGGTTTGTGGTGTCACTGAGTCTTTTGATAGAATTAGGGCTGGGTATCTCAGGATAGTCTGTCTGTTATTGCTCCCGAACTCTGTGTGTGTGTGTGTGTGTGTGTGTGTGTGAGTGTGTGTGTGTGTGTGTGTGTGTGTGTGTGTGTGTGTGTGTGTGTGTAAGAGAGAGATAGAGATAAGAGAGAGAGGGAGAGAGAGAGACGTGCTACATTAGTATTTGTTGGGGTTTAACATTAAGCCCTTACATTCATTTTATTCAATCCACTAATTCAGGCAGTCTTTTGAAAATGGTCACTTCTTTTACATTTATAGGGACTGTACCATTGAGTTGATTTCTCTTGAATTTTTTTTTCAAGTATTTGTTTTGAAACCTCATTTTATACAGGAAATAGACATAATCACCAATAAATGTAAATTTAATAATAGACCCTGGGAGCCATTCCTCAGTTGGGGAAAAATTTCCCTTCATGCTACAAAGCCTCCTTATGGGATATCTTATTTCTTATCTGGAGTTAAAAGTCAGTATTAATCCAGCTGATTAAGGAAATCTTTCCAAAAGATATCATGCATCCTCTTTAAAATTAAACTCTAGCTGGGACTTCCCTTTCCTTTCTGACTCTAATAGAAATGTTGACAGTAAAAGAAGCTGATGTATTTATTTTAGCTCCCAAATATATTTAACAATTTTAACTCCCAAATACACTTGACAAAATTTCATGTGGCCTAATTGAAAGGGTTAAAAAAAACCCCAAAACAAACTTATTTGTGTATTCAGCAAGTGTGTATTAAGTTCTACTATCTGCCAAGCCCAATACTAGGTACTAGGACAAAAATATTCTCAAGAAGCTTACATTCTGTTGAGTTTTAAAACTCAGGTTTTTAATCAATGATTAGTATTCCCAGGCTACCAAAAGTATGAAAGAATGTAGCAACCAGTATTTTGGGACTTTTCACTTAGTGATAGCCCATGATAAAAGCCTCTTCCATCCATATAAGCCATATATATGTCTGTCTGGGTGTGTGTGCACATATAAAGAGATTTAAATGACTTTATAGATGGTAGACAGAATGAAACTCTCAGAATAGCATCACTGAAAGTTTCTCACCCATCACTATGGTTTTCTAAAGTATGAGCCTAATGTGGCCCTTTCCCAGACAGTCAGACATGCTGTTAAAAGTAACATCAGGCATGGGAATTATAAAGCTGGGAAGGGACACTCCATAAACAGGGATAAACATCTTGCTTTATGCAAAGCTGTCAGATCCATTTAAGCAGAAACCTGCTCACTCTTTCCCGCTGGGGCTGCTTTTTCCTGTCTGGGAACCACTGGGGCACTGCCCGTCTGTTCCTGAGTGACCATCCCTGAGAGGCTTAGATAAGGCACAAAGTCGCCTTCAATAGACTTAAAATCCCTGACTCTGGGACAAAGTGGGAAAGCTATACTTTTGTTACCACTCTATCGAGGAGAAAAATCCCAAGGAAAACATCCACTGTACAAAGCCGATATTGTCTTCTGAGAAACACTGAGCCTGGACTATTGTCTCCATCTGTATTTATGCAACATAGTGATGCTTTTTTGAGCAGTCTCGTAAAATCAGCAGCCCTACTATTGTGATATTCTGTGTTTACTTGGCTAATGAACTGCCATTTTCCTAGGGGGCATAGATAGATAAAAGTCTCAAGCAACTTTCTTTAAATAAAAAAGCTATAGATAGAAGATTGTAAGGTTCATTTCTGAATAGGAACAGCTGCTTAGGGTAGAAGTTTCTGGCCAGATGATAAATGTAGTTTTATCCGCAATCTCCCCAAGAACCCATCCTGTACTGTATTGAGGATTAAAAATAAATGAGTAAAAGCCACTAGTCATGTTGGCTTTTCCAAGCAACCCATACCGTGCTGTGAAAAAGATACCAATTATAGGCTGTACTTCTGTCTTGATGGATCAAGATGAAATGTTTTATAGTTTGCCAGAGTTAGGAGGGACTATCCCTAGAAGACAGGAGAGACAATTTTGCTTGGTAGATAACTTGAACTTTTGTGCTTTGCTTCAAGATAAGAAGCATCTGAATTCTAATGGTTCTGGGAGCCATTGGTGGCCTACCATCTTAGGAATTATAGGTTCTGTTTTGTGGAAATTGTCAGGTTCCTACCTTTCGCTCAAAGACTTAGAAGGGAGATGTGGTGAACTTAGTCTTGAAAAAGGTCCTTTCTTCCTTTCCAACCCTTACTCATAACTTGCCTGCAATCACTTACAGAGGAAGGTGAGGGGAAGTGAATCAAATGTTTCACACATATGATGGAAGAGAAATAGAAGTTAGAAGAAGGTAGAAATCTTAATTCAGAACTAGAAAAGGAATCTTAAAAAGCTCAAAATAAGGTGTTTCACACAAATAACACTTCTTTAGATACATTTTTAACATGATAACAACTAGCATTTCTATAGTGCTTTAAGGTTTGCAAACCACTTTATAAATATTATCTCATTTTATCCTCACAACAACCCAGATGCTATTATTACCCCCATTTTACAGATGAGGAAAAACCATAGCAGATACAGGTAAAGTGACTTACCCAAGGTTACACAGCTACTACCTGATGAATGATTTAAACTCAGGTCTTCCTGACTCCGCGTCCAGCATTCTATTCACTACACCACCTGGCTATAAAATATAACCAACTGCTTGGTCCTTTTCTTCCCTGAGTAACTTAAAAAATGTTTGAAATGGCCTATATGAGATGCAATGGTTAAATGATTAATTTGGGTTCTGTTTCCCACATGGTCTCAGCCAATATAAAAGACCACAGAGGTTAATGACTTACCCAAGGTTGTACAACTATTGTCTGAATAACGATTTGAACTCAGGTTTTCCTAACAGCACTCTATCCACTGTGCCAACTAGCTGCCCTATCTTGGAAAAAGGTCAATTCTTCCTTCCCCAATGCCACCCACAATTTGTCAATAATTACCTCTCAATTTAAAAGTGAGGGGAAGTTAATATTTCACATATGTGATAGCAGAGAGATGGAAGGTAAAAGAAAATTAAAATATTAGTTCAGTGGTAGAAAGATAGTAAAAAATTTAGTTCAAAATAAATTTTTTTACGCAAATAAGACATCTGTAGGTAAATTGCTAACATGAGTAAAAGACACAGCTAGTAAATAGGAAAGACAGGACTCAAAAGTCGGTCTTCTGTCTCAAAATTCACTGTTTCTTTCACTACATGTATCCCTTTCACAGCTTGTAACAGTCAGTCTTCTTGATGTTGTCAGCTCTTAATGAATTATAGATAAAATATCACCCCATGTAGAATATTGCACACAATGCTTGACTCATTAGCTTTGTTGGTAGGTTTTGTCTGTTTTTCTTATTTAAAATGAAGGGGTCTAAGAACATGGAGGCAGATATTGAAAAAAAAAACCTATGTAAAAAACAAAACAAATTAATGAAAGTGACCCAAAAGATTATTTTAGCTTTGAGGTTCAATTTCTTCCTCAATCTTACCTTCTCCTAGATCTGCTTACAATGAATACAACTGACTGGATCAGCAATTCCAGTCTAGGGAAAGGTGTCTATTAAACACTCCACATTTTCAGGGAACACCAAAGTAACTTAAGTCTATAACTCAATTTTTCCCCTTCTGATGTTATTTTAGTCAAGAGTCTGTTTCCCCAGAGTAGCAAAGAATACTTGAAATACCTAAAGAAGGACTGAACACTGATTTCAGAGAATAGGGTAGGAGAGAAGATAAAGCAAGCAAAGCGGGGTGGCAAGGAACCAGTAAAGCAGAGGGCTAATGGTGAGTGACAAATCAATAGAAGGAGCCTTGGGGCTGGTTGGTGGAGGAATAAGAGTCTTGGTGTGGAGAAAATAGGAAAGGATAAAGTAAACCATGAATATCATCATGCATACTCTCCACTCTCTCTCTGTCTCTCTGTCTCTCTCTCTGTCTCTCTGTCTCTGTCTCTGTCTCTGTCTCTGTCTCTGTCTCCCTCTCTCTCTCTCTACACACACACACACACACACACACACACACACACACACACGTATATATGTGATGGAGAAAGAACTCTCTACCACAGCAAATGGCTAGTTCTTCGTTCTTGGTATTAATTCAAAAGAGTTCAAACTTTTAAGATGTCTTATTCAAAACAGCAATCAATGAATTTTATTCATTCAGAATTTAATCATTGAGGGCTCACAATGTTCTGTACAATCTTTTAGGTACTGTGGGGTATATAGAGATGAATAATATGCAGTCCTAGCCTTCAAAAAATTTATAGACTAGGTGGAGAACTAAGGTTTGTGTGTGTGTATGTATGTATATATATATATATATATATACATATATAATTACAATGTGAAGTATTAAGTATAAAGTCTTATGAGAGAGGTGCAAAGTGTGTAAGAGTTAAAGGAAGGGCAAATAACTTCTGGCTTTTGGGGAAGCCATCTTGGAAGAGATGGAATTTGAGCCATGGCCTTCAATAGAGTAGAAATGGTATTGAGTCTGAAAGGATGGAAGGTAAAAGACATTTACTAAGTTCCTTCCATGTGCTAGGGCAGTAAATTAAGCATTTTAGAAATATTATCTCATTTGATCCTCGCAACAACCCTAAGAGGCAGGTGCTCTTTTTATAGTTGAGGAAACTCAGGTTGACAAAGTGACTTGCCCAGGTCCACACAACTAGGAGGTGTCAGGGGCTGGATTTGAACTCATGTCTTCTTGACTCAGCACTCTATCCACTGTACCACCTAGTTGTCTCTTGTTTTTGGAGCAAGAAGATGTCCATTTAAATCCTGATTCTTCTCCTTTCTACCATGTGACCTTGGGTAACTCTTCCTTTCTGCATCTTATTTTTTCTCATCTGTAAACTGAAGGGGTATGATGTGATGATCTCTACAATCCTTCCACTTTTAAGTCTTATGATCTTATAAGAACTGGTGATACATTGACAGATAGATGATTAGGAATAGAAGTCCTAGAGTGAGGAAATGGCCAAAGTAAAAGTGGGAAGATGAGGAATCACAAGGCATGTTCAAGGAATGTCAAGTAGTCTAGGTTGGCTAGAGTAAAAGAAAAAGGTGGGGGATAAGCTTAGAGAAGTATAATGAAGTTATGTCATAAGGGACTTTACAGATCAAGTGAGTATTTATTTGTTAGGCAAAGGGGAACTATAGAAGGGTTTTGAGCAAGAGAGAAATGTGATTCTTTGCAGTAAATATACCATAATCATAAATTCCAGTAGATGATAAACTTCCTTCCTTCTGAGTCCAACTGTATGATTAGTAAACTGAACTTTGGGCATTTTAAATTAAGAGTTCTCATTCCTTTTGCCACAAGCTTTCTTTGATTTTTTTTAGACTATTCCTTTTAGAATTTGATTCTTATTAACATATGTTTGTGTAAAAATATTTGAACATACTTGTCATAGTTTCCTTCATATAAATATAGATAAAATGTCTATGAGCTAATCCAGGTCAACCAAATCCATTAATGGGGTCCACAAAACACAATCTCTTCCCCAGAGAGCTTTGTAATTTGAACTTAATATTTGTGAAGCAAAGAGGGCACTTCCTCTACTCCAGTGGTTCTCAGCCTTCCTAATGCTGTGACCCTTTAATACTCGTATGTGGGCATATCTGCATGTGGGTGGACCTACCTGGAGATGGATAGAGGAGTGGTGCCTCAGTTCCTAAGACCATCAGAAATATGTGTTTTCAACCCCCAAAGGGGTTGTGACCCACAAGTTGAGAACTGCTGCTCTACTCAAAATTAAAAGTCTTTGCTTCACCTAAAGGAACTTAAGAGGTGACCAGAAGACTCATACTACTCCACAAAAGAAAAAGTCTTTTAATAGTATCATCTATAGCAACTCATAAAAAATTGTCTTCTGTTTAATTTGTAATTTGATAATGAAATTATTCTATATTTGGGTATGTTTCCTACTAATTCTACATTGACTAAAATGATGCTTGTGTATGAATACTAAATTGGCCAATGTCTGTGAGGAAATACCAGAAGTAAGACTCTTGATCACAGTAGTAAGACCTTTTCAGTCTTATTTCATAATATTCTCCTTCCCATCCTCTCTTTTCCAGTTAAACTGGCCTACTAGGTTTTCTCCATATGTGTCAATCCTATTCTTGCCTCTTCACCTTTGCATAGATTTTCCTCCATTACCTGGAATGTATTCCATCCTTATCTCTAGCTCGCAGAATCCCTGGCTTCCTTCAGGGCACAGGTCAGGTGATCTCTACTATATGAGGTCTTTCCTGAGCCCCCCACCCTCTCTGTTATTAACCTTTTGCATACTTTCTATATACTTAATTGTGTATATGTTGGATCTCTCCTTCCTCCAGAATGGGAGTTCTTTGAGGGCAGGAACCATTTTTTTTCCTTCCTAACTCCAGTCCTAACAGAATGCCTCACATGTAATAGGTGCTTTAAAAATGCTTGTTGGATTGAAATACATTAAATAAAACTGGAAAGGAGATTTTAAAAAGTCAATTACCAATATCCCTTGTCTACATTTAATACACTGTCAAAAATAGATGTAAAAGCTTTATTTTTTAAAAAAAAGACCCTGAAGAAGGAAATGTATATATTGTAAAGAGCATTGATGTAAAAATCTGAGGACCTTGGTTCAGATTTTGCCTCTGCTTCCTACTATCTATGTGACCTTGGACCTCCATTTAATTTTCTTAATGTAAACTGAGAGAGTTGAGATAGATGGCCTCTGAGTTTCCTTACAGCCCTATACATCTGAGTCTATCAAAAAAAACAACAACAGAGGACTAGGATTTTGGAAGATTGAATTGAAATATTGACTCTATCATTGACTTGCTGTGTGATCTTGGACAAATCACTTCCCTCCTCTGGGACTCATTTTCCTTGATTTTGAAGGTCCTTTCCAGATCTAAATTTTTTTTGTTTTATGGCTTGAGGGGACTACTCTCTATCATATTATCTCACCATTGTGGTTATCTCCCTAGTGGTTATATTTGCTAAAAAAGAAGAAGAAGGAGGAGAAGAAGAAGAAGAAGAAGAAAAAGAAGAAGAAGAAGAAGAAGCCCAATTTCAATTGACCTTTGTACCAATTAGAATACCCAAAATCCCCTCCCTCCTCATCTTGCTGTGATGCTAACTTAATCTTTTCATCTACTTGAAATTCTCAAGAAAAAGAGTTATTCTCTTAGGTTAAAACCCAAAGACAATAACATTTTTCTTCAAAAGATCATTAAAAATGGGCTCCACCTCTAGGAGGCAAAGGAAGGTCTTAGTTTCTCAGGTCTAGCATTTTCTCATTAGCCCAGTGGCATGGATTTGTTAAGTAGATTAAAGGGGTTGGCATAATGAATGCATAAATAAAACATTTATTAAGCACTTATTATGAGCAAGCCCTATACTAAGTGCTAGAGATACAAATAGAAAAGTAAGATTGTCTCTGCTCTCAGGTAGCTCAGATTCTAACTAGGGAGGCGACACATTGGAAAGATTTCAGCTTCAAGTCATATGGAAAAGTCTCATGGTCCTTGGGGTGCTGCAGCAAAACAGACGGCAATGCCTCTTCCTTAATGTCATTTCCATTGATAAAATCCTATCCATTTCTGATATTAAGCCATTTGACAGTGCTAAGGACTTTGGAGATAAGACCTTTCTTTTCTGGGAAATGAAATATAAATTGTGTAAATTTAAAGGAAGGAGAGACATAGCAGGGGCAAGTTCTGGGTACATGGGAGGGCCGTAAGAGGGGATCAAATTAGGATGGAGCAGTATGAGAGAGGAGAGTTGAATCTATGCAAGACTTTAAGGGACAATCTTTTTACTTGAC
>CM053584.1:284672496-284773881 GCA_028627135.1 Pseudochirops cupreus
AATATTCATATTATTAATTAATTCATATCAATATTCATAATATTTGCTAATATTAATTCAAAATTTTTAGCAATACTCATGAGTGATATTGATCTCTAGTTTTCTTCCTCTTCTTTATCTTTCCATCGTGATCCTGGGTTCTTGAAAGGTATGTCAAAGGAATCTGTCATAATAGAAAAGTTTTAAGCTTAGGCCAAGCATTAAACTGTGTTAGTTTTACAAAGACCAACATAGTTATGGAAAGTCTCAAAACCAGTAGACAGCCACAAAATGATAAAGTTATTTAAGGCCTTGAGAACCCCTGAAACAAAGAAAGATATAAAATGGGCCTTAGTTCTCTCTAGACCTTTTCCACAGTGAGAGTGTCAGAGCTGTGGAAAGGAGTGCACAGGGCGTTAAGTATTAAAATGACGTCTATAAACATTAACTTAAATGCTGGCACTCTAATGAGAGCATTATCCAATAATATACCACTAGAGGAATTCAAATATTAAGAATATTGATATTCTTGTTATTAGACGATTAGAAAGTTGCATCTAAGTTAATTACCCTCAAGTTTTCCTTAGAAAAGAAAATTAAGAAGTTATTTTTGTTATCTATCCAAGGATCATCACTTAATGGAACACTTGGCTATCTTGCATTGCATTGATGAAAAAAACAAAATGGCTTCCAGAAAAATAATTATAGCTTATGTACATACACTTGTTGCAGAGGATCTGGAAGTTTATAAACAATATACTTTGATAAAAGATGACTTCAATACAAATGTGGACTTAGGAAAAGATGGTAAAAAAAATACATCGGAAAGTACGCCTGAGGATCAAGAAATGAAAGAGGCCAAAGGCTTGTGGACTATACAGAAGACTTAATATCATAAATATTTTTCTTCACCAAAAGAGTGGGATATAGTAAATATGACAAAAATTAACATCACAAAAAATTATATTGACTATCTTAATAGTCAGGAAATAATTACTAAATGTGGGAGATTTTATGCAGACCATCAACTTGTTAGAGCAGAGATCAAAATCAATACTATATAATAGCAATAAAAATCAGATATGGCATAAAACCAAGTAAATAGTTAATAAATGTGCTATCTCTCTGTCTCTCTTTCTCTCTTTCTCTCTCTCTCTCTCTTTCTCTCTCTCTCTTTCTCTCTTTCTCTCTCTCTCTTTCTCTCTCTCTCTCTCTCTCTCCTCTCTTTCTCTCTCCCTCTCTCTCTCTCTCTCTGTCTTCTCTCTCTCATCCTGGTCTAAGTTACTTTCCTTGCTCTGGAGAATTAAAAAAAGATAAAAGCAAGTAAACTCTTAAACCAAGATTTGGGGAACAGACACATCTTTCTTGGGAAGGAAAGAGAAAAGAAAAGAGCTTAGGTTAGCTCCACAAAAACAGAATTTTCCTAGACATGCCTAATTGCCCCAGAATTCACAATGGTTATTTCATTTCAGTGGCTCTGCTTCCCCTTCCATGGCGATTGCTCTCCCTAGTCTCTGTTCTTGTAGTCTCTCATATCACTGTTTGTTGGGGCTACTTTCCTGGGTTACCTATGACTTTGCTGATTCTCTACTGCCTGTCTCTCTTCGACTTCCAATCCATACATGCTCTTCCCCAATGGTTTTCATTCTGTCTTCTGTAGGATAGAAAAAGTAGCTTGTCAGTCAAATCTGGCCCTATATGGTCGGTCACATGGTCAGAGCAGATCTCCAAGGGATTTAAAAAGGAAAAAATGCTAATCAGGATGTCTGCCTTAAACAAGCATTCCTTTCTAATGTCCAAATCTCACTGGCAAGGCTAAGACAGTGCTACAAATATAAACTAATCTGCAGGAGATTGTAGAAGATTACAAACAGTATTGCCTCGTAAAACCCAGGAGGTGGTATAGCAAAAAATTAGCTTATTGAAAGTTTAGTATGAGACCCAATAAAGTCAAAATATTTCAAAGACATTAAAGGCTAAAAAAATTGGAAGGAGAGTAAGAAAAAAAAACCAAAAAATGGAAAAGATCTGTCATGATTTCTATAAAAAGTCATTTTTTCTATCAATGATAGTTGAACCACCATATTTGCTCTCAATATGAGGATGTAGAAATGGCAGAAAGAAAACAAAGATAGGGAGAATAGTGGGAACAAATCAAGTGTATATGGAGGGGGTTCGTACCGAAGATTATACAATTTTGAAAACATTGAGGGATTTAGAGCTCAAAGGTGATTTTATAGGCCACTGAAATATATAGCCACCTAGTTTTTCAGATCAGGAACCCTAAACTCCTAAAGGTTAAGTGATTTGCTTATTGTCACACGCAGATAGAAAGTATGTGAGGCAAGTTTCTAACCCAAGTTTTTTTGACTTAAAGGCCACTTTATAGGCCACTACTATATCACCTTTTATCCATTTGAGAGAAGATAAAATTTAAAATGTTTGGAAAAAATAATGGAAGATATTGCTATGAAAAGAGGATAATGTGAGAAAATCAATTTGTATAGAACCATATTCTTATTTTCTCATTGTTTTGTGAGAATTATCTATATACATATCGAGAATATCCTTATTAAAAATATAAGAAAGGAAGAAAGCAGATTTTTTGTTTGTCTCTAGTATGCTACATCTTTTTAGTCAGGCAATTGACTGAAAGATTCTGAGAATACAAACTCCCACTGTATTTATTGTTTATTGACTATAATAAAGTATCCAATTCAGACCAAAATGCTTCCTCAAACACTCTTCCTCCAACAATGTGTCTTCCATGTAATCACATAAGATTCCTTAATAGGCACAAAAATGTATTTAATAAACCATGCTTATTTTACATAATGAATAGAAAGTTGGTTTTCAGGGTCAGGAAGAATTGGATTTAGATCCTACTTCAGATCACATTTGCTCTGTGATCTTGGTCAAATCACTTAACTTCTCTATGTTAGACAAATCTCTAGGACTTTTAATTGCAGTTGCTTACCTGTATTCTGAAGAAGTAGTAGTCCTCGTTGTGAGATCCTAAAAACTGATCACTGGATCATAGATCAGGCTCAAAAAAATTCTTCTGGTAATGCCCTATGACTTAAAATTATGGAATATCACACTTTCCAGGAAATCACAATTCTGGGTCACCCACAACCTCTTTTTTTTTAAAGATGAAGAAATGTCAGTTATGATCCCTAGAAGTGATAGCACAGGGTTTCAGATGAAGCTATAGAAATGTTAAGAATATATCACAATACAGCACAAATCATCTTTCATTTTAATTTCATAGCAATGATGAATTGTGCATGCAAAGTGGTGTAGGTAATATCAAAGAAATACATGACTGGAAAAAAAGTGGGCCAGTCATATATCACACATGAGAGATAGCAGCGGTCACAGATTTCTCCTTTCATTCCTTTTAGCCATTTTAGACAGATCTTGTATGCACCTACTTATTTACTTGTCATCTCCCTGTCCTTAGAATTAGAATGTTCCATGAGAGCAGAGACTATTAACTATTATTATAGTTAACTATATTATATTTATTAATTTTTATAATATTTAATATATTATAGTTAACTATTATAACTAATTAACTATTATTCTTAATCTGTATTAACTATAATCCAAAGTCATGAAAAAGAAGATGATCCAATGAGCTCTTTTCATTTTTGGTTTTCAGATTTCCTGATGTCATACATGTCATGTAGAGAAAGAATTTGGGATTATTGATTACATGTTTTATGCAGAGCACTTTAACTTTTCATTAGGATTCTAGGAATAAGAACAAAAGAAAATTGAGAGCTATTTGGCAGCACTTACTATGGATGAAGATTTTTTTTTTTGGTTTTCCCAGTGTTTATCAACATGCTAAACAGTTAATAAATGCTTGCTGACTAACTTGCTGCTGCATTGGAATGTTAAGAGATCAGGAGGAAGACCCTTAGCACGCTGGAGGGACTTCTTGTGGAATACTTATGAGAGGACAAAGAAAACATCCACACAGAACTAAAAAGTAGAGATTGGCACCAAATGGAGAAAGCACCCAAATCCATTAAAGAATTGAATTGTTAAATAGATGAAAACCCTGACACTCAGAGAGGTTAAACAGCTTGACCAACGTCATATCCCTTGTAAGTATAGAGTTGGATTTTGAACCCAAGTGTTCTCACTCTAATTCTAGTACTCTATTATACCAAATCCTCAATGCAATGAGGATTTTCTACTGATTGAGGCTAGAACAATAAAAAATATATAATTAAGTTTTAGATATCCTGTTTTCATAAATACTAGCAGTGAGAGGACAATGAGGAATGAAAATATGAATGCAAACTTGATATTCTTCACTTGGACGAGCAGTGTGCTGGTGAAAAAGAGGGGGCAGTTGAGTTTTTTAGAGACACTTAAGGCATGAAACCCCAAGAATAAGTGAGCAAATAATGAATGAATAAATGAATGAAAAATATTTACTAAGTACTTACTATGTACCAGATACTTTGTCAATACTGGAAATACAACTACACAAAGTAAGACAGTCCCTGTCTTCAAGGAGTTTACATTAGAGTAGGGAAAGTCAATGGTGGAGTCTTTTGGTTGGGGAAGTCAAAGGGATGGTGAGAAGAGCCATACTGTAGAGTAAGGATTCTTAACTTGGGGCATACAGACCTCTAAGGGGTCTGTGGGTAGATTTCTAAGGGAAATCTATTTTTACTAAGGGATATCTATTTTACAGAACTCTAAGGGAGTTCTGTAAAAATGGGAAAACCATTATATTTTTATTTTCACTAAACTGTGACTGAAATTTAGCATTTTCTTCGATTTTTCTGCAAAGGGACCCATCAATTGCACTAGTCTGCCAAATGAGTCTGCGATACACAAAAAGATTATGGATGCCTGCTGTGGATCAGTTGATAGACATGTCCTTTCCAAGAATGATAGTGTTGGTTTGATTATTGTTATCAGAGCAGGAGGTGGAAGGGAAGGAGATGGCCAGAAGTCACTCCCTGATGGGGTGGTGGCACGGGTTGGACTAGAAACAGTGAAGGCTGTTCATTCAGAAACTGAAGACCCCAGGAAAGGAGGTGAACTGTCTAATTGGAGGTAGAAGATGGAATATATAGGTAAAAGCATGGCATAAAGATGGCCAGGGAGCTGTGCGTCCCAGCTTAGACATTTGCCCTGGGATTTTGCTAAGGATTTTCCTGAAATGTGTATGAGAAATAGGAGACTAACTCAAGGATATTTTTGTGAGCAGAATCTAAAAAAGCTCTCAAGCTGACATTCTAGGGTTATAAGGACAGTACTTTTGACTAGAAACTAAGGAATGGATTTGAAACTTATCTAGAAAAGATTGCACCTTTTCACAGGATCGTAGATCTAGAACTCGAAGTTGCCTTAGAAGACACCAGCACCAACCCCATCATTTTACAGATGAGAAAAGTGAGATTTAGGAAAATTAAATGGCTTGCCCAGGGCTAAATAGTTAATGAGTTTCTGAGATGGGATTTGAAAGCCAGCTCTCTAGGACTGTTCAGTTCTCTAGTGTTGTTGCTGTTGTTTTATTCTTGAAGAGGACCAATGACATCAGGAGGGTGAAATCCTGACATGCAGGTGAATTGGATGTAAGTGAGGCAGAGCTGCTCCAAGTCATCAGCCCCACTTTCTCCTCCAGAGTCTTTGGAATCCAGTGGCAAGACAGGTCAGGATGACTGGCTATGACCCTAGATGCAGTGAGAGACCTTGGCCTTTTTAAGTTAAGGTTTTTCCGAGGCCTGTTTGTCTGAGGCAACACCCATTCTGTGATTAAGGGTTAGGTAAGAAATGAGACAAAAGATGGCCTACTTTGCCGTGGAAAAAAAATCAATCTGGGAGGGGAAGAGTTTCTGGTCAGAACAGAAAACAATTGCTATTTACGCTCACTATGTTTTATTGCTTCTTTGGTAAAAGTGCTGTACTAGCGCTGGGCTAGAACATGATATCGCCATAAAAGACTTTATAAGATGATTTAATTTGGGTCAAGATAAATGAATAATGAGATAGGACTTATACCAACGTTCTTTGAATATATATTTTTTTGTTTGTAAATTTTTGGTATCCTAAGATTACCCTGAAATAGTTTTTGTGTTCTAAAAAGAAGATCACTTAGGGGATGGGTAGGAAACACAGGAAAAATGAAGAGAAAAGACTAGGATGCTAGGGACACAGATTTTTGGTGATGAAACACTGATTCCCTGTGTGATGGCAGTGGAAAGTTACCTACCCAGCGGAAACAATCAGGGGGCCTTCTGTTTAAGAGCTTGCCCTGGGCCACATTTTGTTACACAGAAGTCCCTTTCTGGTATTGTCTGGGCTATCCGATTTCTTTATCCTATCTCTTCTTGGTTCATCTTTTTCTGTATCTTCTGACTCTACCTGCCCTCCTTCTTCCTCCTCCTCCCCATCTGTTTTTCTACCTTTGTCTCTTTCCACATTGTTTAGTCTTTTTAGAGGAAGCAGCCACGATTTACACACAGAAAGATAAAGGGGGAAAAAAAATCTTCATCTATACTAAGTGCTGCCAAATGTTCTCAATTTTCTTTTGCTCTTATTCTTAGAATCCTAAGGAAAAGTGCCCTGCATGCAACATATAATCAATAATCCCAAATTCTTTCTTTATCAGATACATGACATGTATCAAATCAGGAAATCTAAAAACCAAAAATGGAAAGAGCTCATTTGATCACCTTTTTTTTCATGACTTTGGATGATAATTAATAAAGAAGGAGAAAATGTCAATTTCTCTATTGGACAGTGAGAGCTTTAAAACAACTCTTGTTTTCTAGGCTCCTTAAAGAGAGAGGAGTTTTTAACTATTTGGAGCTTTAATTACTCCTCTCTATTAACAAAATGCAAGATACTTCCCACCTCCAAATCCCTAGGAAGGAACCAGGGAGCTTTGGACTTTCTTTGTCAGGATAAGTGATTTTACGTCTTCTGCCAGCACAGGTGAAAAGATCAAGTCTTCTCTCAGAACCAAATCCTCTACAACCTGCTAAAGTTGAACTCTTGTTAATTTATGCAAAGAACATGATTTGAGCCTTCTCTTCCTAGTCTTTTTTTTTTTTTTTAGCTTTTATAAAGTTTCTTAGGGAGGAAATAAAAAGGCATAATAAAGAGGGAGAGTCTTCCTCCATCTGCCTGCTTCTCCCCTGCTTTTGTCCCCTTCTCCCTTCTGGGTGGGAACGAGAGGGGAGGATGTCCTTATGACAATGGAAAGGTCTGAACAAGATCATTCCATCCCCAGCATTCTTGGGGACATAGTACCACCAAAGGTATATGGAATTCTCTGGGAGTCATCAATTTGACAGTTTTTAATTTAACATCCCTACTTGCCAAGTACTGAAAGAGGCCACAAAAGACCACTGATTCTAGAGAAGTCTTATGCCTAGTTGGGAGGAGAATTCAGGAAGAGAAGTTTATGCACTGTTTTCTTTCTTGTTTCCAAAGGTTTGTTTTAATACCTTTGGAAACAAAGAAGGTGGAATATCATTCAACCAGGTGGTTCTTCACATATGTCAGAAGACCAATTTCCCTTCCAAGCTGGTAGAGGAGATTCTATAATATGTGTTTAACACAATGAACTAATGAAAAAATGTAAAAATACACATGTTGAAGTTTTACATATTTTAAAAGTTCTTTCTTCATGGAAGACTCTGAACACAATAATCTTAGAAGATATCTAGGAGGCGACAGCTTGTAAACATAGAGAATAAAGAGTGGTAGATAAATCTCTGAATTTGGAATCCTGAGACAAGGGTTGGAATTCCAGATCTGCTCACTTACTGCTCACTACTTAGGGTGAATCACTTCTCTGCTCCTGTAAGGATGTGTGCACATTATGTATGTACGTATGTAACACTTCGGTATTTTTAGGCATGCATGGGGGAAGTAGGGTTTACCTGCCACGAACCCAGTATACCAAAGGTACAAAATATTTGTCCTTTCTGTTGTCCCATCAACACAAATTTTTGTATACCCATTGATAAAAATACATGATTGAGACAGTTTCTTTAAAATGTTCCATTACAAAATGTAATTTAGATCCTCAGCAAACTGATAAATGTTGAGGATCTCCATGATCTCATGGAATCACAGAATCGGAAAGTTAGAAGCAGTGTGCTGTGAAATGTTTAACAACTATCTCCTAGGAAAAAAAATTATATGCACAACACACTTTTGGTTTTAATTTGCATTATTAATATTTCCCTACAACTTTCTTACATCTAGATAATCAACAAGACAGTAAATCAAGCCCTGATTTCTAGTATTAGTCAATTTTTGAGATGCATCTGCTCATGCTGAAAATTTAAAAATTGGTTCTCTCAAACCCATACCCCTGTTTAGAAGGGATCTCAGTAGCTATCTAGTCCAATTCAGACACCAAACCTCTCTTTTCAGCCTTTAACACCATTGATGAGACTAACTGATAAGGAATCATTATTACCTCAGGAACCTGGCTCATAGGGATCTACACATTCTTCCTCTAGAGAAGCAGGATAGAGGAGGGAATGCTAGAATCACAGAATAAGAGGAGACTACCAGTCTAATGACCACTGGCCAACGGTCACACAAGTAAGACAGGCTGGAGGCTAGCTTTGGACCCAGGTCCTCTGACTAACAAGCCAGTACCATCTCCCACATTTCACAGAGGAGTAACTAAGGCCCAGAAAAAATAAATAAATTGTTCAGGATTACATAGATAGTAAATGTCTGTGGTGGGATTTGAACTCAGGTCTTCTAGTCTACAAGTCATAGTCATAAAACCACTTGCCCAACTGATTAGTGTTATAGATCTGAAACTAGAACTCAGTGCTCCAGACTTCCAGAACTCTTTCTGCCTTACATTCGTTGTTAGAATGGGGGGAAAATAGTTGTCAGTAAAACACCTAATGGTGAATCAATTTGTAGGCTTAGGGGAGAGGAAAAAGGAAGAGAGTAATTTTTTGTAAATCAAAGTTTCTGATTAAACGCAAGATTTCCTTTTTGTTATTTAGTAAATTAATGTTAACACCCATTTTTAAAGTGTATTTCTCAATGA
This sequence comes from Pseudochirops cupreus, assembly GCA_028627135.1. Classification (NCBI taxonomy): domain Eukaryota; kingdom Metazoa; phylum Chordata; class Mammalia; order Diprotodontia; family Pseudocheiridae; genus Pseudochirops; species Pseudochirops cupreus. The sequence goes on from CM053584.1 coordinate 284,681,534, forward strand.
TAATCTCTATAGTTTTCCCTTTTAATGAACTTTCTACCCTGAATCAATGATGTTAATGAGCAGCTTAGGCACTGATTTCATAGCAGCAGCCAGGAAGTGATATTTAGTGGTTTCTGTTTACCAGTGTCCCTGCTAAACACTGATGTGTTTTTTTTTGTGCATATAACCAATATCTTAGTGGTAAGAATAAGAATAGTGATTATAGAACTGCCGAGGTATACTTTATAAGTGGATTTCACAAATTTTGTTGGTAGCATTTACAGTATGGGCTCTTCTTTATCTTAGGCAAAACTCAGAAACTGTGATTATGATTATATAACTATTCTTATCATATTCATAATTTATTATTGAGAGACAGCATGGAATAGTGAATAGAATCTATCTGATAGATTCAATCTGAAATCAAAAAGACTTATCTGTTTCTGATGCAGTCTGGCTGTGTGATTCTGGGCAAATCATGAAACAGCTCAGTGCCCCCAGGCAATCCTTTAAGACTATAAATTACAAATTGTTGATCTGTATCAGTGGGGGGAATTTCCATACTGGGAGTTCCCTACCCAAATAAAATTACATATCTAAACCCCAAAATAAATATTGAACATCCAATTGCTATTGGTGTGATTATTTCTATTCTACAGATTTCTTGTAGTTCAAAACCCTTCTCATTCTATACCAGGAGAAATATATATTAGAGATCTTTTCAGGAAATGGCATTTTCAGAAACTCAGCATTTATTTTTCATAATTCTGCCCCAGTCCCTGGTACAATGCAAAGGAATCAGATTTTAGTTTTCCTTTAAAGCTTATATCCCTCCTGGAGAAGAGTTTTCATTTTTATTTTTTTAGTATAAAGAAAACTGAATGAAGGTTGTCTAGAACTTTATAGGAGTCAGGCTTACCTCTTCACCTAATTCTCTATTCCCAAGGCTGCAAAATGCCCTATTCTAGGCCAGGTAGTCTTTTCCTATCTCCAGGCCAGGTTCTGGGCAGCTGGCAAACTCAGTCAAGACAAACCTTGGTAACAGCTGCCTGCCCAACATTCTAACCCCTAAGAAAGTGCCATAATTAACATTTGCCTCAATTCACTCAGAGCCTCTATAACTAACATGATTTGACCTCCCAGCTAGGGACACTTGATGAGATTTTTTTTATGAGTGATTACCTATTGGAACTAAATACTGAAATGGATCCTATATGGTAGCATTATCATCCCAAGAAACTATGGCTTAAAAAGAATAATACCCTCTTATCTCCAGAATCTAGCTGCTAAGTAAAGCATTCAGGTAACCTAAAGAGTCCCACAGAAAATAGTCTTTACACAGAGGTATCTGATTTGAACGTAACTATTCTCTGAATTACTTTGCCAGTCTCCAGTGCCCTTTTCAGATTTCCTCAGACTCCTTTCCTTTCTCTTCTCACCTTCAAGTCTTTAAACACACAGTGCTTGCTTTGTGACACTTCTTATCTCCTCCAAGGTATGTTCTACTTGAGTAGCCCAAGCTCCAGGCTGGTCACTCCTGGATCATGTGTTGTTCAGATTTGGGAAAACAGGAAAATAAAATGAAATGATGGTTTTTTTTTCCCCCTTTTGTTCTCCAGGTTTGGGTTTCACCAAAGTGCTGAGTGAGAACCAATGAGCCAGCCCAAAGTTAGTCTTAAAAAAATTTTCTAGTGTTGGAAGATTCCCTGAATTTTTTGTTTCTGATTGAAAATATGAGTTAACCCGCAACTGCTTTGCTACATAGTTTAAAGTAAAAAGATGATTTGTTCCACTGTATTCTTAACAAATTTGCCTCGTTTGAAATGCTATGCTGTCACAACTAGGAATTATAAATGATATTTCATCATTTTAAAAATGAGGGCATTGGGCTAAATGGTCCCTTCTAGCATAAAACTTTGCAATTCCATGTCCCTGTTTCTTATAGCCATAGAACATGTAAGAGCCTATAACCTTTCCATTTTAGTTTTGCCTTTCTCAAAAATATATAGGAGAATAACTGCTTTTCTTTTCTGTGATTTTCCCCCCAATATAGGTTTTTTTTGTTTTAGATATATATCATATTAAGCAACTTAATTCTAACGTCTCTTTCTTTGCAAATTAAACTCCAGTACATTTCCTTTCAAATATTTTCCAATGACAAAGATACTGCCATTAATATGGCAGAAAAGGAAGAGAGGAAGCAGAGAAGTAAGGAAAGGAAAGAGGAAAGAAAGTCAATGAGCATTTGTTATGAACTTGATATGTGTCAGATTTTGTGGAGGAAGGAAGGAAGAAAGGAAAGAAAAAGAAAGCTTACCAATCTTAAAATAGATTTTTTTTTATTTTAAAGTTTACAACTTGATTTGCTACCAGAATCAAGCAATACATCACTGACTTTCCCAAAACTGAGATAACTAGTTAATTCTTTTAAAAGTTCCTCTGCTGTCAAAATTAAGTTTGAGGGACTTAATTAACTATTGAAAGAAGGGAAAAGATCATTATGCTACCTTTTAAACTATCTTGGAATACTTCCATTGGTGGTCTAGTAAAGATTTGAAGAGAGAGATAGGCCAAAGCTTGGTTTTGGTTGCCCAGTATATAATCAAGAATGATTGCTTGGTGAAACAAGAGGGACACTCATAATTAGCACTAATTTTTTCCTACTGTCAAGGTGGGTGTTCATCAGGCATACCTGCTCTTTTTAATTGATGTTTTGAAAACTCCCCATGCCAAACAATAGCGACTTTTGTCCTGCCATGTTTACATACCTGAGAAACAAGCACCAGGCACTTTTTGAAGTTAATTAAAGATTCACTTATGTTAAAAATTTCCGGATGATAGCAAGAGACAAACTAGCCTGACAGTGGAAATAATCTCTAGTACTTCCTTCTGTGATTCTTCTCAGACAGGTTTTTAAGGTTCTTGACCTTAATGGGAATTGATAGTGGCCGACAGCTTCTGTCCAGAGTTGTTCACTGTGATTTGCAAGAATCCAGTTCTTATGTGGAAAGATCTGTATGAACTGATAGGAATAAGGATAAGAGCTGTGGTTCCATTGGTGAGGACCCTCCCTTTACCAACGCATTTTCACACCTTCTCTTTGCCTTATAGTCTTACAGAGATGTCTAGAGCACTGTGAAGTTAGTGACTTACCCAGGGTCATATAGTCAGTTTATGTCAGAAGCAGGACTAGAAACCAGATCTTCTTGGCATCAAAGATGGTATTCTACCCACAATTAATTGCTGTCTGTCTGATGGACTGATACAGAGTAAAATAGGTACAAATAAGAATGACTACAACACAAATAAAAATGATTACAACATAAGTAAAAAACACTAAAAAAAAAAACCCCGTCAATTCGAATTTAAAAAACAACACAAAACAGACCATCATAGTTCCAAAGACAAGAGACAAATGACCCCTAGTTCAGAATGTTGTATATGAAAATGAGGTCACTGTTTGGGGGTACTACTGGGGAGAATGTCGTATACATCGTCAGGTGAGGATACTGTGTCCAGTTTTATTGTTCGTGGTGAGGGGCTTTTTTGGATTTTTTTGGTGGTTTTTTGTTTTGTTTTTATTTTGCTTAAAGGTGTTTGTTCCTAGGGTAGGTTCAGTCAGGGGAGGAATATTTTTAGAAATTTGTGTGATGTAAAAACAAAAGGCATCAAGAAAACATTTTTTGAAAAAGATAAATCTTTACAGAGCTTTCTATTCTAGCTGCAAAAACTTCATCACTTCGTGTCTCCTTTATATGGGAACAGATTTTTGTTTAGGGGATTAAAGGAAACAGATTTTAAATTCTCAAATGGGCGGGTCCTTGGTAACCAGCAGGCTCCTGGGATGCCTTACTTGCAAGGTTAGTCTGTGGCCAACTGGTTGGGCTATGAAGCAATTTTAATATCAAGTTAAGTATATCCCATTTAGGAAGGTACAACTGCCACAACAGCAAACACAAAAGAAACAACTAAAAAGGTTCCTATGTATTACCAAATCAATAATCGGGCATTAATTGGTGACACCTGTGTCACTGCTCCTCTGTTAGTCACTCGTGGACTGTCTGTGGGCTTGAGACATTCCTATCTGAACCCAATTTTAAGAAAGGTAGTATACTGCAAGTGCCATACAAATTACTCAGAGAAAAGAGCTCAGAACGTGGGCTTGGCCATTATGATGTTAATGGAAAGCTGGGAAAGTGAGAAGCAAGGTGTGCTCTCAGCCTCTCAAGTACCCTCATCTCCAGTGCACGCTTGAATAATAGGGGCCGAGAGTGCCAAGCCCAACAGGAAACTGAAGAGTGAGCTCCATCTAAAGATGTGGCCGGATTAAATTCCCTGCATTCGTAAAATGTGTGTGGGCACCATTTATTTCTCAGCTGACCCTCATTAGGCCAAACAATCCTGCCTTTGGAAACTGCTTTCCCCTCCTTCCCACACAGGTTTGGTGTCCTTGCCTTTCTAAGCCTGCAGTTTGCTAACATTACAAGTGGTCTGAGAGCCGAAGCTAGGATTACAAAGCTGCTAAATAATGGATTGAGAGTTTCCTGTTCTGCATAGTTATGCATCCTTCCTGAGGGTTCCCAGATCCCAGACTCCCCAGCCACAGGGGATCCATCCCTGGAGAAATGACTTACATGTGCCAAAGATGTGAATCAATCTTTGTAGATAGTGGGACGATAATAATAACTCAATCTATCATACTTAATTCCTACTTTTAAGGCTTTTGCAAAACACTTTCCTCAAAATATCCTTATCAGGAAAGTACATAGGGCAAGTACTATGATTCCCATTTTAAGGATGAGATTTGAAACTGATGTCAAGTGACTTGACTAGGGTTATACAGTTCTCAATTTTCAGAGCTAGGTTGGGATCCTTGTTCTCTTAATATGAAGTCCATGGTTTGTAGTTTTAAATATACCCGAAACCTCATTAGCGTTCCTGTAAGAAACAATGAATATTATGAATTTGGAGAATTTTAGGAATGAACTAATGGGAAATAAAAACAAGGAAACAATATATACTGTGACTCCAATGATGTAAATGGAAAGAGCAGTAAAACAATTGAAACAATGCTATACAATTATAATGATTAAGCTTGACCCAAAAGAGATACGATAAGTCACCTCCCTCCTTTCTTTACAGAAGTGGAATGGGGGTTGGGCTATGGTCATGGAACAGTGTATATGATGCCAGATTTTTTGATGTTTTGGATACTTTTGATGAAATGTCCCCCCCCCCCCTTTTATTCTTGTGATAAAAGATAGCTCTATGGGAGGGGGATAGGAAAGGGATACATTAGAAAATGTGGGTAATTTAGAAACAAGACACTGATGAAAGTTAATTTTTAAAAAACATAACCTCTGCAGGTTTTCTGAAATGATAACATACTGTTTGATACTGTAAAGCCATCATTATATGGAACATCTCATTGAAAAAAATAACTTCTCTTTCAGTGCCATTGTATAAAGACGACAACTAAAAAATAAGAGAATTGAGCAGGTCTACTCTGATAGAGGAATTTTCATGTAATATTTGGTACTATTAACTTAAGAAAATGTATTCAGCAGTTTCTTTTACTTATTTACTATATATTCCTAAAAGCCTAGTGCCAAAACATCAAGTGACCATCTGGTACAAATTCCTGATTCCATAGGACTTGTTTAAGAATGAAAGGGAATGTTTTTGTCCTCTGTTAAAAAGGAATAGATGCTAGAGGTCAGAAAAAAAAATCATAGAAGGATTCAAAAATTGAAGATTCAGAACCGGAAGAGAGGTAACAGGTCAACTAGTCCCTTACTTTGCGGATAGGGAAACAGAGGCCCATTATGGGTAATTAGACCTAGGAAAACTACTCAAAACAGCATAGCAAATTCAAGTGCCATTTAGTCTGGCACTGGGAAATTTTCAAATATTTACATGTCTAATTGCTTTTCCCAGTTTGATATTTCTGAATTTGTGCATTTTTTTCTTTCCTTATAAATAACTCTAGGAAACTTGGAATGTGTGATAGATGGAATGAAGAAGGAGAAAAAGAAATTGATGTTAGAATTAGGTCGGAGTGCTGGGAACCAGCTCTGACCAGGAGTCAGGAAGACCTGAGTTCAAATCCTGTTTCAGACACTTACTAGCTGTGTGACCTTGGTGAGCTCTAGAAGAACATGGCAAACCATTCCAGTATCTTTGCCAAGAAAATGCCAAATGGATTCATAAAGAGTCAGACACAACTGGAAAATGAACGACAACAATGGTAGCCTGGTGGCATGATAACAGTGGAGTCAAATCCAAGGATTATACTTTGTTTTTTTGTTTTTTGCTTTTTGGAGGGGGGAAGGCAGGGCAATTAGGGTTAAGTGACTTGCCTAAGGTCACAGGGCTAGTATGTGTTAAATGTCTGAGGCTAGATTTGAACTCAGATCCTCCTGAATCTAGGGGTGGTGCTCTATTCACTGCACTGCCCCGAGGATTATACTTTCTATCCTCCTATTCTCTACAGCCTGATTTCTAATTTTATTCAATTGAAACCGTTCTCTTCAAAGTTACTGATGATCTCTTAATTGCTAAATCTAATGACTTTTTCTCAATCCTCATCCTTTTTGACCTCTATATAATTCATCACTATTGATTAACTTTCCCTCCTCAATATTCTCTCCTCACTAGGTTTTCATGACTTTTTTCTCTCTTACCTCACACCCATCTGACCATCCCTTCTTAGTCTTCTTTGTTGGATCATTAGTGATATCATGCTCCCTAACTGAAGGTGTCCCTCAAGGCTCTTCCTTGCCACCTCTTTTTTTTCTTTCTCTACTTTTTCTCGTATTAATCTCATCAACTCCCAAGGGTTCAATTATATTCATTCCTAGTCTTACTCCTTACACCTGTATGAACTCAAAATGTCCAAAATGATCTCATTATATTTTCCCCAAAACTTGTCCCCTTGAGAACTTGAAAGAAAGGAATGAATGAAAAAGCATTCATAGGTAGGCATAATCCCTCAAGACTAAAACCTGTCATCCACTTCATTCACTCACTCTACACATCCAAATCTCATTTCTCCCTCAACAGTATCTCTCACATCCATCCCTTCCTCTCTACTCACACAGCCACCACTTTAGTTCAAACCTTTCTTACTTCCCACCTGTACTACTGTAACAACCTTCTAATTGGTCTCTCTGCCTGAAATCTCTCTCCCTTCCAATTTGTCTTTCATACAACCACCAAAGTGATTCTCTTGTACTGAAGGACTGACCATGACATTCCCCTGCTCGTTAAATGCTAGACCTATTACTGCTAGGATAAAATAAAAATTCCTCTGGCGTTTTAAAATCTTAATCTGGTTCCATTCTACTTTTCCAATTTAATACATCTTACTCCACTCCATAAACTGTCTGGTGCAGCCAAACTGTCTTTCTCATTGTTCCTCACAAGCTGTTGCTCCATTGTATTTCATACCAACTGTCCCCCATATCTGGAACATTCTCCTTCTTCGCCTCCTCCTCTTAGAATTCTTGGTTTTTTTCAAGATTCAGCTCAAGGACTGTACTTTCCTGATCAACTCAGCTGCTATTGGGATGACTCCCCGCAATGTTAACTTTTGTTGCTTTCTCCCTGACTGTACATACAGTATAAAGTGATCATAATGATCCTACATATGTACCTATTGGTTCCCTCATTAGAATGTAAGCTCCTAGAGGGCAGGGACTATTTTACTTTTGTCTTTGTGTCCACAATGCCTAATAGTAATAACAACAATGACAGATAATGTTTATACACACTAGGAACTGTGCCAAGTGCTTTACAGCTATTATCTCATTTGATCCTGACAGTGATCCTGGGAAGTAGGTACCATTAGTATCCCCATTTTATAGATGAGGAAACTGAGGTAAACAGAGGTTAAATAATTGCCCCGGGTCACACAGCTAGTAATTGTTCGAGGTCAAATTTGAACTCAGGTCTTCTTGATTTCAAGTCCAGTTCGCTATCCACTGCTGCTGTCTAGCTGTCCAGGCTAGGAGCCTAGCACAATTCTGGGCACATTGAGGCTTAATAAATGCTTGTTGATTGATTGATTAAAGTTGTGGCTAGAAATTTAAAAGGGAGAGATCACTTTCATTGGACCACAGAACATTGGAGAAGGTTTTGCGGAGGTGGTGCTAACTAGGCATGGAAGGATTCCCAAAGGTGGTAATGAGATATGGAATGGCTTTGTTTCTGATGTAGTGGATATCATTCCAAAATTCACAGAGGTACAAGGGAGGGGGATGAGATTGAAGAATGGCTAACAGTCCAATTTGGCTAAGATATGGAGTGTAATCTTAAATAATACTAGAAAAATCTTAAATGTACTTGGATCTAGGAGTTGAATAGCAGAGCCAGAGACTGTAAAACATTAACACTTGTAAGCTTGAATTAAACTGAATGGATATGCATTCCTTAGGATTTCAAACAATGTGCTTTTGGGGAAAGTTTGGAAATGTTAGGAATAGATTAAGGAGGGGTTTTTTATAATAATGAAATATGTTTACCTTAGAACTAAGTATTAGAAACAAGTACTTCAATGCTTATTTCCAAGCTTTGAAAAGATATTTAGGGAGAGGGAGTAGTGCTATTGGATTCACCCACAAAATTTATAATTTGCTTTTTAGAAAATCAGTTCTTGAGTTCAAATCTGAAAAGTAAAGGCAATAGGAAAATACCAGCATGTGTGTATGTTTGCAGAGGACATAGTGATGAGCTTAGAAATCTGATGATACCAAAATCAGAATCAAATTTATTCACCCAGAGGTGGGAACCTAATATTTTTAAGAGCTACATAATGTAAACATGTGGGATTTCAAATTCACTCTCTTTTAATTCTAAATAATCTCAGACACAGAAAACGAATCTCTGTATTCTAGTTAAGTGTTAAGTGGATGGGCTGCAGACCTCCCGGCACCTCTTGTCTCTTGTTACAGTGGTAACTATATCATCTTTTGCAGTTGCTCTAGTGTTAACAGGATGAAGGCTTGATTCTTCTAGGTTATAAGAGAGCTATTCTGATGTTTCTATCTAGAGTCTTCAAAGATGGGCTTGATTGTCCTTCACCACCTCTTGTCCACTATTTCTTTTACTATTTCAATTGAAATCTTGTTTCTGCCTTCTTTTATTGCTTTCCTCTTCTTAAAAAAAACAAAAACTTCTTATTTTCAGTTTCCTCAATCCACTATTATTGATGCTTGGATCAGTTTAAGAGGGTTAAATTATGAGAGTCAGTAAATCTGAGCATCCTCACTACCTTATCCTTACTTGTTTTCATTAACCTTATTAGTCTCTGATACTCTAAAAACTGATAATAATAATAATAAAAAGCTTTAAGGTTACAAAGCACATTTTTTTGTGTGTGTACAATCTCATTTGAGCCCTAAAACAACCTTTTAAAATAGGCACCACAGGCATTACTGCCTCTATTTTACAGATGAGAAAATTGAGTTCTTCAGAGAGGTTAAAATGACGTACTAATGATCACCCAGTTAGTGGCTCAATGTCAGAGGTAGGATTTGAATCCAGATATCCTGCCCTTACTCTAAATCCACCACTCTATCCATTATGCTGTACTGCATTTCATTATATTATTGGAATAATGGAAATAATACAGTTTTCCAGCTCTAAGCTCCTTAAGGGCAGGGAATCTTGTTTTTGTCTTTGCAAACTCAGCACCTAGCATCGTGAAATGCACATGGCAGATATTTAACAATCGGATTTTTGCATCACATTCAATTGTGGGGCAACTGGATCTTAACAGGATATGTAATGGAAAGAAGACTGGAATTGGAGTCATAAGCCCATAGAGCTTAAGCTGGAAGGAATCTTAGAGTTGATCTAGACCAAACCCACCATTTTCCAGATGAGAAAGCTAAGCCCCAGAAAGGTTTTAATGACTGGTCGAGGTCACACAGGAAGAAAGTGGCAGAGCTTGGATTCACACTTGGGTCCCGAGACACCAAATTCAGTATTCTTTACATTGTAACAGATCACCCTCATTTCAAAACCTGACTGGCTCTTACTGACTGGATTTAGAGTTAGAAGACCTGAATTTAATCCTACTTCAGTTACCTGTTAACAGTGTGACCTTGAGCAAGTCACTTAACTTTTCTGGGTTTTGGGTTCCTTGTCTGTACAATAAGAATGTTGTATTAGATTTTTTTTTTTTTTACTAATATCCCTTATGACTCTGAGTCTACAGTTCTGTAATCCAATCCTGGTCTACCAGTCTCCTTGAAACTCAGTTTCTCCATATATGAAATGGGACTCATAATATTTGTACTAATTAATCCCCTGGCTTGTTGTTAGGAAAATAATCTGTTGATTTTATCTTCGTGGGGGAAAGGGAGTTTGGATCTGTAATTTCATTGTTCTCCTTGGTGAGGAAACTCCCTTTACCAATGCAGATCAGCAACTGATCAGTTATGTGTGTATATATCTATACCTGTAGAGAAAAATGTCATCGGGCACCTATGTGACATAGTGGATAGAGTGCTGGTCCTGGAGTCAGGAAGACCTGTATTCAAATCCAGGCTCAGATACTTACTAGCTGTGTGATCCTGGGCAAGTCTCTTAACACTGTTTGCCTCAGTTTCCTTTGTAAAATGACCTAGAGAAGGAAATGACCAAATCACTTCAGTATTTTTTCCAAGAGAACCCCAAATAGGGTCACAATGAGTTGGACACAACTGAACAACAACAACAAAAGAGAATTGCCTGGGGTTACTGAAAGGTCAACAGATTTACACAAAATCACACAGTGCGTATGTGTTAGAGGTAGGACTTGAACCTACTTTTTTCTGACTCCAAGTCCAATTGTCTTTCTGCTTCGTCTCTTCTGTTGAACTATTGTACTTATTGTTAATATTCATGAACTGAAGCTGGAGATACGGTTATACATAAAGACATTGAAGTTCAGTAAGTATAAGGGTGGAGAAGTATGTGAAATGAACTACACAAGATGGGAGAGGATGGAACACAAATATATCTGGGAAAGATATAGGGTCACAGAAGACCCCAGAAATTTAACAGAACTATTATAAAATTAAAGCTACTCCATTTTCTATTTCTTTCTCTTTTTTTGCTTTTAGGAGGGGGGAAGGTAGGGCAATTGGGGTTAAATGACTTGCCCAAGGTCACATGGCTAGTTTTTTGTGTTACATGCCTGAGGGCACATTTGAACTCAGGTCCTCCTGCCTCCAGGGCTGGTGCTCTATTCACTGCGCTTCCTAGCCACCCCTTCTATTTCTATTTTCTAAATTGTGAAACAATATTTTATGTTGGAGAAATCCTTGTTATACCTAATTTTACAGTGGAATAAATTCAGGCTGAGGAAAGTTAAGTGATTTGCACAAGGTTATACAGGTAGTGAGCATCAGGGATAGTATCTGAACCCAGGTTCTCTGACTCCAGAGCCTATATTCACACTTCTATATACACTCTACAGCACTAGAAAGCAGGCCATATTAATAAATACATCAAGAATATTTAACCTAATGGACAAAAATCTGACATGTGATTCACTAAAATTTTCAAAAATTGTGCCCAGAAGTATTGGAGTCAGAGTGATGTAGGTCAAAGAACCCTGGATCCCCCCATCAGAAGATCCTTGTTTAAAACCTCACTCTGCTCTTTATTACATCTATGGCCTTGGGAGAGTTTTTCCTCTTTGGGCTTTAGTTTTCTCATCTGTAAAATGAGGGGATTGGACTAAATGATCTCACATGTCCCTTCTGTCTTTAAGTCCTAGGTTTCTATGTCAATCACACATGGAAATAGACTTGATTTGAATCAAGACTAATTTAATTATTGGACAGGAGGAAAACATTCTCAATTGCAACTTTGTTGTTGAGAAAGTACAGAGGCAGATTTTCTCTATTTTAAAGCAGAAAATACTTAAGAACAGCTTCTTATGCATCTCTGGTTAGAGAAAGAATCTCTGGGCTTTCTTAAAAGTGAAATATGAGCATCTCATTGTCCTGGGTGATCCAGGCAATAATTTGCTTTCATCCACATTTGTAAGCAGTATCAGTCACATGGATCATCCAGGACATTGAGCAGTGAAAAAGCCAGAAGTACCTGGATTTGAATCCTGACTTTGCTATTTATTATCTGCATAATATTGGGCTGGTTAATTAATGTCTCTGGGCCTGTTTTCTCCCTTGTCAAAAAAGGTTGGACTAGGTGGTCTCTGAGGTTCTTAACTTCTAAAGTATTAGAAACCTCCCAATTATAGCCATTAGGAATAGAAAGTCTTGGCGTGATTTTCACCTCCAGTTTGTTAGGGGGCAGCAATGAATTGGCCATCGATTTGGCAGCACACAGTGGGAGAGCTGGTTGGTATGATGGATAGAGCGTTGGACCTGGAGTCAAGAAGACCTGAGTTCAAATCTTGTCTTACTAGCCATGTGACCCTAGGCAAGTGTCTTGCTTAATAGCACCTACCTCTTAGGATTGTTGTGAGGATCAAATAATTTATGTAAAGTGCTATATAAATGCTAGTCATTAGTATCATTGGGATCCAGGGATCTAGGGATCCATTCCATTCCTTTTTTGCAGAGATAAGGATGCTTGTGCATCTCATGTTCTGTAGGGAGGCTGTATGCTTTAAAAAGACTGAGACAGGACAGACTGCATTTTTATTCAGTGAACTCTGTGTGATCTACTCAGCAAATCTGAAGAATCACCTTCTGCTAAGAAACAGCCAACTCCCTGCCAGAACCTTTATTTTCCCTGGAGAGCGAAGCTATTTTTCCAACCTAGGCACTGCTAAAAGGCTAAAAAAAAGTATCATGATGGTTGTGAAGATGTAGCTTTTAGAGACCTGCTTAATAATTACCATAAATAAAATAAAAACCAATTATAGAGACACCAAAAGCTCTTTTCATCCTCCTGTGATTTACCCTAAATGCACTAAGCACTTGCCTCTGGGTGGTTATAAAATCATAATAGCCCCCATATTCAAGTTCTTGGTCTCAGCCTTTGCTGTTGAAAAATGCATGCCTGTCATTATATGGCCCTGTGGAATGATTAATCAGGGCTTTTATATAACATAGCAGATTCTGATGTGGATTTGCCCTGTGAGCTAAATGCATGTTGAGTGGGGATTCCAGAAAATCCCTTTGGCTTCCTTTGGGCAAATGCAGAGCGTGGTTATCCCTAAGTGAGGCAAGACCTATATTTGGGAGTTTTACAAGTGGCAGAGCTTTGAAATCCAGCAGTCCTATGGGGCCTGGGGTAGATGGGGGCATGGGGAGACTTAGAAGAAACAATGAAGGGGAACAGAAGAAGGAAGAATAGGAATAAACTCATAGATCTGCAGCTGGAATGGAATCTTAAAATTCATCTAGTCTAGAAATGTCAAACAAGTGACCAGAAGGCCTCGTAAGGCTCCTAACATTATGAAATATCTTAGAACAAGATTAAAATGTAATTGGGGAATATTTAACAAAATAAATAAAATGTAATGAAATATAGATAATGTCTGTATGTGGTTTTCTAAGTCAATCCTGTAAGGATTCTTATATATGGTTTAGTAACCTTGTTTCAATTTGAGTTTGATACTTATTGCTCACACTTATTTTATAGATGAAGAAACTGAGACCTAGAAAGATTACATGATCATAGGAAGTGGCAAAGTCAGGATTTGAACTCAGTTCACATGACTCCAAGTTTAGCTTTTTTTTCTACTGCATCATGCTATACTCCAAAACATTATAGAACTTTACTGTAGTGGTGGTGGTCTATCAGTAGATGGGAAGGAGAAGGGAACAAGCATTTGTTAAGTACCTGATATGAGCTAAATGGTAGCTAGGCAGTGCAATGGATAGAGTGCTAGGCCTGGAATCTGGAAGACCCATTTTAGGTGAGTTCAAATCTGATCTCAGATACTTAGTAGCTGTGTGACCCTGGGCAAGTCACTTAACCATATTTGCCTCAGTTTTCCCATCTGTAAAGTGAGGTGGAGAAGGAAATGGCAAATCACTATAGTATCTTTGCCAAGAAAACCCCAAGTGGGGTCACAAAGAATTTGACATGACTGAAAATGACCGAATAATAACAATGAGCTAGGTACTGTGCTAACTGCTTTACACATATCTCATTTAACCCAATAAGATGGGTTCTAAATGTGTTCCCCCTCTGTCTGCCCCTTTCCCCTCCTCCTGTGCATGTGGAGTCCCTTGCAGTGCATGAGATACTGAAGACTCATTAACACCAGATACAAAAACGATCACATCACCCAAAAGTTCGATGTTTCCAACAGGGGTTGTCTAGTGAAAGCCCTGAGCTTCTGCCCATTTTCCAGGAGCGTGGATGCATTTTTAGAAAGTGGGTAGAGGTCTTCATTTTGCCATAGAGAAGCTTCTGTCATCTTTTCCATGTTGGTGGGAGGAGCCTCACACCAGCACCCCAGATGTGGCCTTACCCTTGCCAGGTCATCTGGAAGGAGCTATTTCACCATCCTTTGTAGTTGGCTTCTCTGTGTATTTAAGAGCCCAAGCCAGCTGTTAGTAATAAAGCTTTGCACGTGGGCAACAGGTAATTATTACCAATTCCATTTGACAGCTGAAACAAGTGAAACACAGGCCAATTAATTGACATGCCAAGGTCACTCAGGGAGTCAGACACTGAGCAGGAATCAAAATCCTGAATCTGGACCCTAACAATGTTTCCTCCTTCCCCCACACTATTCATTGAACCAGACAGACTTGATGTTACAGATTGAGATGAAACTACTTCATGTACATATATGTAAGTCACTTTCTCATCTTTAGTTTCCTTGCCCTTCCAAATCTAAATCCCTGAACCATGTGAGCCTACTTAGAACAACACACAAGAGCTAAAGGGGGTCTGAGATGATCTAGTGCAGCTCCCTCAGAGTACAGAGGAGGAAACTGAGACCTCAGGATGTGAAGTGATTCTCCCAGCAAGTAGCCAGGACTCAAACCTAGGTCTCCTAACTGGGCCCAGGGGTTATCTGTAGAACTATACACCATGTTGGATCTGGTATTTGGAACTGAGGAAAAGGGAGCTGTTCATTTTCACTGTCTAATTGCACCCTAAACTTACAGGTAACTAATATATAAAATATGGAATACATGATGTATGTGTATATGTACACATATTGCTTGTGTATATACTATATGTATGTCTTTATATATGCATATATATTAGCATAACCAGCAACTAGGTGGTACACTGGATAGGGTGTTGGGCCTGGAGTCAGGAAGACTTATCTTCCTGAGTTCAAATCCAGCCTCAGACACTTACTAGCTGTGTGACCCTGGGTAAGTCACTTAACCCTGTTTGCTTCAGTTTCCTCATCTGTAAAATGAGGGGAGAAGGAAATGGAAAACTACTCTGTATCTTTGCAAAGAAGACCCCAAAAGGGATCATGAAGAGTTGGACATGACTGAACAACAATGATAACAATATCGGCCTAACTTTCAGCACTGTGATGAATGACAAAGCTGACTCTGTTGACTTTGGTGAGAACCTGTACTTGGGCCTGACACCTCTGGTATCTTATGGTCAGGCCATTCTGCTTTGAGGACACAGTTAGGGAAGTAAGAAGCAAGAGTTTATCTATAATAGCACTAGAATAAGAACCAACGCTAAATGAGAACAATTATTCTTTTCTCTTTAAGTTCCTTCAATCATATTAAGAAAGGTCCTAAATAGGGCAAGAGGGCATGCTGCTATTGTCTGGCCCCTTTCTACACACAAATCCTGTGCACAAAAATACCTTCCCTGGTCTCTTGACCAAGAGAAACCCAAAATGCTGAGCCAGGAATATTTGGAAGCCTCAGTTTTTTTTCTTTTAAAAAAATCCACTATATGGTGCTAGTTGAAGATGGTAGAAATAGCCAATTTGCCATCTTTCATAGGAGTGTGGGAAGAATTCAAGTTCAGATCCCTTATAAGTCATCTGACCCCCTTCCCTTTCTCATTTCATGTACAGTTTCTCTATTAACATTAGGCCAATCGGCTGGGAAAGTCCGTCAAACAAAAGTCTAGAACGTGACTTGCACAGCTTGTGGACAGCCTTTCACAGGCTGAGTTTTATGAACTCCTTCATGTATGACAGTGTTTTGTTTGGTTTCTAATGTATTCTCTGGTGGAGGAATGCTGAACCAAGCCATTGTGACAGTGTTCACAAAGATTTAATAGAGTTGTAAGAAGACCACAGAGAAGGATTCATTATGCGCCAACAGTGAATTTCAGTCTTTGGAGAAGGAAACAAGGCTAAAATAATTAAAAGACTTGAATTTATTGAAACAAAAATACTTGAATTTATTAGTAGGTCATGTGCTCAATTGAAAGACACAAAGCAACCTAAAATGAACTGTTCTAGATGAAATGACAATTCATAAGTAGAACTTAACTACAGTAATATAAAAAATGGAGGAAAATCTTAGGGGATTAGTTAGGGTCAAATTCCACCACATGTCACTCCAACCAGTGGTACTGATTCCATTAATAAAAGAATCCTTGCCAATTATATTCAAGGAGAATGTAAACTTCTTGACTACAGGAATTGTTACATTTGTGTATTTTTGTTTTCGTAGCCCTAATGTCCAGTAACGCCTGATGCTTGGAAAATAGTAGGCATTTAAACATGTTTATTAAACTGAATAAAGGATTTTATGGCCTTTTATTCAGGACACCAAAACTATTGGTCAATTCAGAAAATATGCGTATATATGAAACAAAGAAGCTTGTAGAATTTGAGAGCGTGAAACCACAACATACTGTTCTTAAGTGGTTTTAAAGAGAAACGAAAATTATGAGAGCAGAATTTATGATCTGAACAGCAAAAATAATGGACAGAATAGAAAAACTTAAAACTGTAGCAGTGTTTCACTGAAGAAGCATGAGAGAATAATGAATTGGGAATGCAAATACACAGAAGGGAAAGACAATCTAGGCAAAGAGAAGCAAAACCCAATCACGTTAAAAGAAAATATGCTCACTGTGAAAATAAAACATACAGATCTTAAAGACAGTACATCTAGAGACAACCTTGGAAGGTCTCTCAGAGGAACATAAAAGGTGAAAAAACAAAAAGAAAAAACCCCGGACACCATAACGCAAGGAAATTGTCTAGAACTTCTGGACACAGAAAATGAAATACGAATTGAAAGAATTCACAGATCACTTCCAGAAAAAAACTCAAGGATGCAAATTCCAAGAGACATAGTGCTTAAGTTTAGTGATTCAATTCTGAAACAAGTTCAGTGAGTGACCAAGAGAAGCACCTTTAAATACAAAGGAAAGGAAATTCTAATAACACAAGATTATTCTGTACCCACCCGAAAATGGGGAATGGAATAATGTGTTCCAAAGATTAATGAAGCTCAAAATGTGGCTGAAGATAAACTACATTGTAAATCTGGGCTTAACCACATACTAAAAAGTACTTCTTAAAAGTCATTCAGTGATAAAGATGGACATTTGATAAAAATTGAGTAACCACTAATAATAATTAAGTCAATAATAGTGAAACATTCTTAGAAAGAAAACCAGATCTGAAGAGATGATTTGCTTCTCTAATACCTCAGGCAACAGAAATGCAGGAAGGGTTATCAGGTGCAGTAACAAAGAAGAGCAATAGTAAAGGAGTTACAACAGAGACGCCAGTAAGAGACTCCTTTCTACATGAATACAAGAAGACAGAGGGGAAGGTGGTGGAGGTCAGTGGTGGTGAGAGTGAATAGGCAGGCCTGGGGCATTATTGCCACAGCCATAAGACATTCTGTGAGTCAATGTTCTTTGTAGAACCACATTACAAACTAGGAAAGTTCATGAAAAGGGGAGAGAGGAGCAAGGGCATGGAGAGGATATGTGAATTGAATTTTAACAACGAGGGAAGGTGATTCTTGTGGTTTCAGAAAAAAGAAGAGCATATTAGGGGAGTAGGTTCAGAGGGGAGAGAAGGATTGAAAAAGAGGGAAGGAAAATTGTTGGGAAAACTGGAAAACAGTGTGATAGAAACTGGACATAGACCAGTATCTTACACCATTTACCAAGATAAGGTCAAAATGGATACATGACCTTAGATATAAAAAAGAGATTTTTACAAGAAAATTAGAACACAGAACACATCACATATCAGACTTATGGTTGGTGAACAATTTGTGAACAAATGAGAGATATAGAGGAAAGTTAGGTGTAAAATGGATAATTTTGATTACATTAAATTAAATAAGTTTTTGAACAAATAAAACAAATGTAGCCAAGAACAGAAGGAAAGCAGAAAATTGGAGGAAAATTTTTATAGACAGGTTATCAGATAGAGGTCTCATATCTAAAATATATAAAGAATTTTGTTGAATCTTTAAGAATACAAATCATTCCCAAATTGATAAATGATCAAATGACATGAACAGGCAGCTTTCCAATGTAGAAATCAAAACAATTTTTAGTCACATGAAAAAATGCTGAAAATCATTATTGAGTAGAGAAATGCAAATTAAAACAGACTTGAAATATCATTTTACACCTACCAAATTGGCTAAAATGATAGAAGGGGAGAGTAATAAATGTTAGAAGGGATGTAGAAAAATTGGAACACTAATTCATTGTTGGTAGAATTGTGAACTGATCCAACTATTTTAGAGAACAATCTGGAAGTATGCCCAAAGAATTATTAAACTATCTATATACCCTTTGACCCAGCAATACTACTACTTGGTCTGTTTCTGAAGATAATTAGGGAAAAAGAACCTATGTGTTCTAAAATATTTATAGCAGCTCTCTTTTTGGTGGCAAAGAACTGGAAATTGCAGGAATGCCTATCAATTGGGGAATGGGTGAACAAGTTATGGTATATGATTGTGATGGAATACTACTGTGCTATAAGAAATGATGAGCTCAATGATTTTAGAAAAACGTGGACTCATGAAATAAAAGAGTGAAATGAGCTGAACAGAGAGAACATTGTATCTAGTATCAGCAGTATTGTTTTAATAATGACTTTGAGTGACTAAGTTATTTTGACCATTATAAAAACCCAAATTAACTATAAAAAACAGGAAGAAAGATGCTGTCTGCATCTAGAGAAAGAACTGATAAATAGAAATACATATAGAATAATTTTACATACACACATATTTGTGTCTAATGGTAACCATCTCTGGAGCAGGGGAGGAATGTAGAAAAAAAGGAAGAAAAAAAAAGAAATTTACAGGATAATTTCATTGTACATTTGAAAGGAATAGCAAGTTGTGCATGCAGTTTCATGTACAATCATATTTTTTGTTGCTGTACTATGTTATGGAAATGCTTGTTTTATTCCATAAATATGTATTAATGTAATAAAAAATAACATAAAATACCCTGTCTTTGTTCTTTCATAAGTCTTACTTTCCAGATTGTTGTATAACATAGTTTATGTGTATGTCTTCTACTTTGTTCCATGTGTGGCTTGTTGACTGTGGGTTTTTTGACTTCAAAGAGGCTAAGATCATGCCTGCCCTACTTCTTTGTAAAGGAAAATGTCCTGAACCACACTATATACAATGACACAGGGGTGCACTGGAGCCATCTCAAACAAACTCTCAAGAGCTGATTGAGTTTGATTTATTGTTTAGCCATTTTCAAGACTTCAGAAAATGATGAAAGAACGTGAATAATGCAGGTTAAACTTAAAATTGTGAGTATATAGAGATAGTTTTTTCATAGAGCTGGTTGTTAAATATTTACCAGAACACTAAAATGAGCACATTAATTCTGTTTGACAAAGATATCTAATAGTGCATAGAGTTGGAAGGACAATGTGATGGAAGGAGCGCTATATTTGGAACCAGAGGACTAGGGTTCAAATCCCAGCTCTGTTGCTTACTACAGATATAACCTTAGGCAAATCACTTAACCTTACAAGGCTTTAGTTGTCTCATCCTTGATTGAGGAAGTTGGATCATGTGGTCTCTAAGGGCTTGTCCAGTTCTAAATCTGTGGTCTTACCACAAAACTGAACAAGTTCAGTGAAGGGCAACCCACAATGGTGAGATGACTGGAGACCATGCTCTATGAGGATTAATTGAAGGAGATAGACATTTTTAGTTCAAAGAAGAGAAAACATAGGGACTACATGAGAGTTGTCTTTAAGTATTTGAGGAATACTTAGAAGAGGAATCAGACTTTTTCTGTTACCCCTGAGAGGACAGAATGGTGGAAATGAGTAAAAGTCATAGAGGCAGGTTTCTGCTCACCTTAAGAGAGAAACTTCAGAGTGGAGAGAATTACAAAATATTGGACGCAATGATACAGGAAACACATCACAAAGAATTTTACTATAGAAAGAAGGTACTAAAGAAAGTAGTAGAGATACTACTTTTTGGAATCTATTAAGACACTATTGTTATTAAGAATTATGGACTCATAATAATAATTATTAAGAATTATATAAGCATTAAGAATTATACTTATTAGGGATTATACAATATAAGCATTAAAATTATTATTAATAATGTATTTAGAATTGGAATCTATTAAGAAAAGGAGTGAAGACTTGGCAATATTAGATATATGCAATGAAGACCTACCATGAGCAGATGAATGTCACATTCTGTAGCAATGCTTACAGGGAGAACCATGACTGTTTATACAAGTCTTTGGGAAAGGGCCACTCATTGGTGGTCTTGATTTTTCCATGAACTGTGCTAAGAGCCTTATTTATTTTTTTGGCTTTTATTCTGTTTTGTTTTTCACCTGAAAATAAACTTTTTCTCCTTTGAGCTTTGTGAATTGTGTTTGCAAGGGGAATACATTGAGTGGTTCCATATGATGAAGTTTCCAGATTCCCTGGGTGAAGACAATAAACCTGAAACAGAGATATGCAAAATCCTTCAAAGTGTATCTGGGTCCTTCATGTAATAAGCTCTTGATGTAAAGGTTATTACACATATATCAGTGGCAGATAAAAGGCTGCTTTTGTAGATCGGCTTGAAAATAGTTTGTTTTTCTCCTTACAATTTTTAAAATTTGCTTAGCAAGCATTTTTCTTCAGGTAGAGGTAAAGTAAATAAGTCATATCCTATCTGAATTATCATAAACTTTGCATTAATGAAATTCAAATCAATTAGATTTTGTTTCTTTTGCTTAGGCAGGTAAATGGCATGGTTGATTGTTAGCTGGATCTGGAGTCAGAAAGAGCTGAGTTCAAATCAAACACTTAACTAGAGTGATACCTACTAGTGTCCATCCTTTCCTCAACACAGTTTTCCAGCTTCCTTTTATGTGTTGTCTTCCCCCATTAGACTGTAAGCTCCTTGAAGTCATGGGCCATCTTTCTTTTTCTTATTTCTATCCTTAGTGCTTTAGTAGCCACTTAATAAATGTTTATTGAATTGAATTAACTGTTAACTGATGCCTGTTTAAGTTTATTCCATGGGCTACCAAAGGTTGAAGGGATCACAAATCACCAAGAGTGGGTATCCAGGATTTAATCATATTTGATTTGGAATTCATAGCAGAGGTGTCTTGGAAAACCAGTGATGCTTAGGAACCTCCTAAGTCAATTGTTAAATTTTCAGTGTATTCGCACCTCACAAATCAGCAAATGTTACAAACCAAGGCTTGATTTTATTTTTTTGATTGTCTAGACCAGGGGTGGGGAACTTGCAGCCTCAAGGCCCCATATGGCCCTCTAGGTCATCAGGTGGCCACATGTGACTCCTCAGCCCTGGGCTAGATTTAAGAAGGTGAAGGAGAAAATGCTAATTACACAGATTAAACTTGAAAGTGTGTTGTCCCTACTTTTTTTTTTTTTGAGAGCCGGTTTTTAAACATTTACCAGCACACCTCTGCTTCAGAGACAGTTGGATTTCTAGTAGTTTGCCTGTTAGAGCAAGCTTGACAAGCATTTAGGATGTGTTCATAAACCCATTTCAAATTCCTCCAAACGTAGCCTTGAGACACTGCATTGGCTTAAACCGAGAATAATGAAGTCATTTCCCCTATGATCTCCCCAAAGGGTGACCAATTAAACAGTGATTCAGGGATATTGTGATTTCCCAAGGGATGTGGCAGAAGCCCACAACTTGATTCATTTAAAGTGAAGCTGCCCACGACTACAGAGAGAATATTTGAAAGAGTCCTAACTAAAATTCTACCATCTACAGGAAGCTTTCCCTAACTCTTCATAATTCCAGGGCCTTCCCTCTGTTGATTATTTCCTATTTATCCTGTATATAGCTTGCTTGCTATATATTTGTTTGCAAGTTGTCTCCCTATTAGAGTGTAATTCCTTGAGGGCAGGAACTTTTTGCATTTTTTTTAATCTTCAGCATTTAACACTGTGCCAGGCACATAGTAGGCATCTAATCCATGTTTATTCATTGATCGATCCTGAACATAAGGCAGAGGACAGGAAATGAATCTGTAATCTTGATACTTTTCTACGCTTAATTTCTGGGGCAGGAGGGGTCTGCTATATCATGTAAAACTATGGTATAGCATGTCCCAAAAGTCTTAGTGCAGTTTTAACCCATTAAAGCTTAAAATATACCCTGTATTATGGCAGGGTATTATGGCAGAGCCTGAAGAGAAAACCAGTTTGGTAAAGAATGTAGGTAGGATTGGTTATCCTTGGCGACACTGGTTATCCAGGAAGAAGCCTTCTCAATAGTCAGGAAAGAAAATTCACCTTTCACAGAATAATCTCCTGAAAAACTCCCTGTCGTTTCTAAAAGTAAACTGAGGGAGAGTCAACATGAGTCAGAGAGTTAGCTGAGGCTGAGGAGCCAGCATGGTATAGTGGAATGTGGATTGGCTTTGGAGGCTGAGAAACTGGGCACAAATTCTCCCTCTTGCTTTGGTGACCTCGGGTACATCACTTACTCTCCCTGAGTCCCTCAGTTTCCTCATGTTTTAAAAGGAGGGAGTTGAACTAGATAGCCCCTGAGGCTCCTTCTAGGTCCAGATCGATTGTCCTAGACACTCAGCTTTGCCCAACTTGACTTTTGTTCTCTAGTGCAGCTGTTTTCCAACTAAATCACCTCCTCACCGCCTGGGAGCTGCTTTTTTGGTTCAAGTCACCCAAGGAGTTCAGATGTGGGGTTTCTTAATTTGCTTAGCAAGGGAAATTTACCGCTGTAGATTTGAACATACATGAAAAAGCAGGAAAATGAACATTTGAAACAAATGTAGCCACAAAAGCAGTTGTTTTTCCTGGCTCCACATTTTCTTTTCTTTTCTTTTTCTTTCTTTGTAGTAACACGCAAGAGGCAGTGATAGGAGTGGTTTGTGGGACCACGTGCTCTTAAGAGATTTCTGGATTTAAAAAAATCTGAGATTCTCTATTCTAGATCCTAGCTACAGCCACTCATGCACTCATGCTGTCATTGTTATGCTGAAAACTTCCAAAGTCCAGGACAATCTTAATACTAGCCCCGAAGGGGTTGGGAGAGGATTGTTCACAGACATCTCTGGGCTTGAAAGTGTCTGTGCCTGGGTGGATACATAACGACATCATGATGTGAACATGTTGGTCTCATGAGGTCACTATGTCTCATTTCAACACTTAAAAGCTTCCCAGAAACCACAGTTAGTCGTAGTACTCAAGAGAGGAGGAAAGATGTAGCAATGAGCAATAAGAGATTTCTATTTGCACCCCAATTTCCCTACTAATAGTTCACTTTAGGATTGTGTCTCCCCTATCCCTGGAAATTATACCTCTGTGGCCTATTTATAAGTTTAAACTCAATAAATTTGACCTTGGATTTTAGACAGCACATTTCCTGAAATACTCTCAGCAAATGTTCAGTACTTAAAGGCTAGTGGAATTCCCTGACTCTGCTCCTGAGCAATCTATCACAATGACTCCTTAGCTGAGAGATACTGCTTTCTCTTCTTCATAATTTATGTCTGAATGCCACTTATAATCAGCTGCAGCAGAAATTATTAGAGCTTTGCCATTTAGGTATTAGGTCTCTAAGAACAAAGATGGTGTCTGTTGGTTGGGCCTTGTAAAGGCCTTCAGGTCAATTTCCCAGGACTACAGTTGTTCTCATGCCATAAAATGAAAATCCTGTAAATCATAGTGTTATTGTCATATTTGGCCGGGCGTTCTAGGGGACAAATCAATTGAAGTGCTGAAATTTATCTTTGTTAAAGCCTAGGTCTCTTGGGCTGAGTGAGTAGTGTCTTAATAGATGTTTGGAAAAACTTTTTTTTCCAGTATCCCACCTCCAAACCCTATTATTTGTTTGAGCAAACACCCACATGTTCCTGCTTTGGATGACCTACAACATACTCACATCCCTTCCCACTCCCCCAGGAAATACCAAAAGGGTCATATAGAATGTTAAAGAAATGCTGAATTGGAGCATTTATTTGCAATAGATACAGGAAATATGGAATTATTGTGTTTATGTATCCTTGCACATATTTCCTCTTACTCTACTCATCAAGGCACCATCCCCACAATTATATTGAATATTGTATATTAATCATATAGCTATTGTTACAGAGAGAGGGCATTTTGGGTACAGCACAGATTCCTGAGCCTGAGTCACTTGTTAATTTAACAAACAATTATTTAGCATCTACTAGGTGGAAGTCAACTATGACAGACAGCCCACAAGCTCCATTGGTACCTCCACATACCTAGGGGAATTACTATGGCAAACTTATGAGAATACAGGGCTAAGCATGGAAAAGAAGGAGCAGGCATAATGGGTCTGATGGAGGCATCGAGGTGGTGCAGTGAATAGAGTGTCAGACCTGGAGTCAGGGAAGACCTGAGTTCAAATTTGACTTCAAACTCTAGCTTTGTGACTCTGGGGAAATCATTTAACTTCTGTCTGTCTTGGTTTCCCTGTTTGAAAGATGGGGATTATAATAGTACCTTCCACAGTAGGGTCAAATGAGAAAATATTTGTAAAGTACTTTGTAACTCTTAAAGTGCTATAAAAGTCAGCTACTATTTTTTATCGTTATTATCAGTAATAGTAGTGGTAGCAATAGTAGCATATACGTTAATGAAATCACAAAACTACTGTAATATTGAAGTATGTCCAAGATGCTGTGTGAGATTCTGGGGATACAAAACCAAAACACATCATGCCCTCAAGGATCTTAGCGTCTACTGTGTGAATACAACATGTATTTAGATAAGTATATGTGAAATGCTCATGAAGTTCTGCAAATTGATTTCAAATGTGAAAACAGTGCTGTTCATTGTAATTACCTCATTCTTTGTACGTATACCCATGTAAATTAAGTCTGGGGTCTGAAAGAACTCCAGCTAGGGTTGCAGGATCATAGATTTACAGCTGGTAAGACCATCTAGTCTAACCTTCTCATTCTGCAGATCAGGAAACAGACTTACAGAGGTAGTACAGCTTGTTCCAGGGCACATAAGTAGTCACAGTTAGTAATTATGCTTTGAACTCAGATTCTCTGAATCTAAACTCAGTGCTCTTCACACTTTTCTACTAACAAACTAACTAATAAAATGGGGTGGGGAGACCCCTAGCAACTACAAAGATATTACTCCTCATTTTATTTTCACTGTAATTATTGTTAGATTGTTTAAAAGGGTAATTGTATATAATGAAGTAACATGAAGAAATTGCTTTCCTTATATCATATGTGATGGTTCCTTTAGATCAGTGGTTCTCAACCTGTGGGTTGTAACCCCTTTGGGGGTCGAATAACCCTTTCACAGAAGTCACAGGGGTCGCCTAAAACCATCGGAAAACATATTTCCGATGGTCTTAGGAACCGAGACACTGCTCCTCTATCTGTCTCCAGGCGGGTCCGCCCACAAGCAGATATACCCACATAAGGGTTTCGGCATTAGGAAGGTTGAGAACCACTGCCTTAGATGGAAGATTTAAATCACAGAATTTGAGAGTTGGAGGGCATCTCAAAGGACTAGTCCAATTCAGACCTGAAAAAAATACCCATTATGACAAGACTGACAAGCAGTCATCTAGTCTCTGAAGACATTCAAGGAGGGGCAACTCATTATCTCATAAAATTAATTATTGGGATTTTTTTCCTCAATAAAAGGCCTCAATTTTACCTCTTTGCAGCTTCCACTCCTGGGATTTTAATCACTACAACCAAAATGAAACAGTTTAAGTAAATTGTTTCAACAGACCATTGAGTATTATTTTGATTATGCAACTGTCTCATAGGGATGTTAGTGAAAAAAAAGTTGTTTTTAAAAAAAATTCACTTTTATGAAACACACATTCCAATTTAATAAATAATATTCTATGCAATGTTTGAGGAACCTTCATTTCAGCTGAAAAGTAATATATGATTGCCATGCCACCTTTTAAGAATATGAGATTTCAAAATAAATGAATACTGACAAAATAAGGGTCATTCAGTAGTTGGAAATTTTTAGTTGAGGAACCTGAAACTCTTGGGTGAGCAGGGAAGCTTTCAGTAAGAAGGAAGGCCAGGAAGTAATCATCAGGTCATGCCATTATAGCCCAAGAATGAATGACTAAGTTTGACCATATCCTTTGCCACTCCATTCTCCTATCTGCAAGGGCTTACCATCTGCTTTGCTGATTTGCCCTAAGAATCACCAAGTCCTTCCCCTATGTATTATCTCCTCCAGTTAGAGTTGGAGCTCTTTGAAAACAGGGATTGTCTTGCTTTTCTATTTGTATTCCCAGAACCTAGCACATAGAAGCTTAGCACTCAATACATTCCTTTTCATTTATTCATTCTTTCATCTAGTTGGTAAGAACAATAAAAGAGGTGGACTTTTAAAGAGATAATTACAGTTTTCATTGAGAACCGAAACTTACTAAGTAAAATTGAATGATTTCTATTTTTGTATGCATTTAAAATTATAAATTACACTTCACATTCAAAGAAATACCTCATAGTCTCACTGCTATGCTCTTATAATTTATTAAAATAAAGACTTCACACAGGAACAGCACCATTGTGCGATGATCAGCTATAATAGACTTAGTTCTTTCTAGCAATACGATACAAGACAATTCCAAAAGACTTATGCTGAAGAATGCTATCCCCATCCAGAGAAATAACTGAGGAAGTCTTAATTCAGATTGAAGCATGCTACTTTCAGTTTCTTTGTTTTCTTGTGTGTGGTTTTTTTCTTTTGTTCTGTTTCTTGTTTTACAACATGACTAATGTGGAAATATGTTTTACGTGATTGCACATGTATAACTTATATCAGATTGCTTGCTGTCTTGGGGAGGGAGGAAGGGAGAGAAGGAGGGAGAAAAATTTGGAACTCAAAATCTCATAAAAAATGAATGTTGAAAATTGTCTTTGCACATAATTGGAAAAAATTAAATGCTATTTACATAAAAAAAATAAAGTCTTCACACGGAAATACCAGGTAGGGGTCAGGGACCCATGATTTCATTCGTGTGAACACTTCTTGCATTAAGGCTAAACAAAAATCTTCTTTGCCTTCATAGACAGTCTTCATGAATTATCATGTTCTGGGTGGGAAAAGAAACGTCTGTGTCCTGGGGGCCAGCCTGCTGGTGATGAGCTAGCTAGTCATTTGCTGATAGATACAGTCTATCACCAGATCCATCCTAAAAGACCTTGGCAAGACCTCCCAGAGTTTAAACAATGTTGGCAGATATCTTTCGAGAGTCGAGAGCGGGGGTCGGGAACCTGCGGCCTTGAGGATACATGTGACCCTATAGGTCCTCAAATGTGACCCTTTGATTGAATCCAAACTTCAAGTTTGGGCTGTACTTGAGGGCCTAGAGGGCCACTTGTAGCCTTGAGGCTGCAGGTTCCCCAACCCTGATTAGAGTTGGCATTGAGAAACTGGAGTAGGATATTGTGAAGGACCTTTATGTGATCTGATAAATTAGTATCAGCAGTAGATATTACTACTTGTCCTTTAAAAATCTCTGAAACATCCCTCTTGAATACCACAAAACCCTCCCAGCTTTCTTCCTTCCATTGATGGTGAACATGGCAGAGAAAGGAGAAAAAAGAAGTCAGATGAAGAAAGAAGAGAAAGATCAAGGACAAAAAGAGAGGCACCCCTTCTATATAGCTATGTAGAAGGTATATAGGAAAAAAAGAGAGGAGAATTCATCAGTGAGCTATATTGGGCACTTTGGATCCAAAGACAAAAATTTAATAATCCCTGCACTCGGTAGCTTACATACTATCATGAAAAACAACAGGTACACATATAAGAGTATACAAAACAAATTCAGGATATTTTTGAAGGGGGCAATGCTAGCAGCATGGGAGGAACCAGGAAAGGCCTATTGTCAAGGTAACAGTTGAGCTGAGCTTTGAAAGAAGCTAGAAAGTCTAAAATGTACTTCCTCTTCTAGGTGAGGAAAGCATGCCATGCATTAGAGGCAGCCCATTCAAAGGATGGGGACAAGAAATGGATTGTCATATTTGAGCAAGAAGGCCAGTTGTAGCAGTACATGAATGGAAATAAAGCATTAATAAGTCTGGAAAAGTAGACTGGGACCAGGTTGTGAAAAGTTTTATATACCAAACAGAAAAGGTGGTATCTGATCCTAGAAGTAATAGGGAGTTATGATAGTTTGTTGAAGGAGTGTATAACATAGTCACACCTGTCTACATGACATGAACAGAAGGCTGACCACCAAGGGGTGATTTTAAGTTGCTGGCATTAGGAAAATCTCAGCAGCAGCTGTATAGAAGAGAGCCATGGGATACAATAGTTAGAAACATTGATTGGACCAGATCATGGTGGGCTTTCAATATTAGAGAAGACTGGATTTTACCTCCTAGGCCAGTGGTTCTCAACCTGTAGGTCGCAACCCCTTTGGGGGTCGAACGACCCTTTCACAGGGGTTGCCTAAGACCATTGGAAAACACATATTTCCGATGGTCTTAGGAACCGAGACACCGCTCCTCTGTCTGTCTCCACACAGGTCCGCCCACGTGCAGATATGCCCACATACAAGTATTAAAGGGTTGGGGCATTAGGAAGGTTGAGAACCATTGTCCTAGGCACTGTGTGACCACTGAAGGTTTTTGAGCCAAAGTATGAGATTTTCAAGGTGGGGTGGAGAGTAGGGAAGCTGTAGTTAAGACCTGTTAATCTGAAAACATGCACAAATACCACCCAAGGTGAGAAAGTGTGGAGAATTTGGTTTCTATCTGCATTAATATAAGGAGGAATCACATTGATGAAATCAAGGATCCACCCATAAAAGTACATAGAATTTGAGACAGTCCTGCTCCCCCTTCCCATACACACCTAGGGAGAGCATTCTCATTGGTTCTTCTCCTTTCCCTCAGGGCCCAGTAGGGATGGTTTCCCTAGGATGTGCCAGCTAAATGTCCATGTATCACTTGAGATTCACCACATTACCCTAGCACCTGTGCAGTATGCTGAATTGCAGACAGTTCTGTAGCCTTGAACACTAATAATTAGTATGATGTTAGAAGGGAATGAATAAATAATGGTAGTGGCTACAGGAATGGAAAGAGATAGATATGAGAAACATTGCAGATTAATTGTAACAAAGACTGTTCCCCCCTCCTTTTTTGGGGCGAGTGATAGAATTTGGTGGGTTAAGGGAGGAGAGAAGTGAGATAGTGATAGTGTTGCAAAAAGAAAAATCCGAATAAACAAAAGAAAGTCATTGAAGAATTTTTTTAATACACACAGATGAAAATGAAGGGAAATTCAGAAGGAAACACAAATCTGACAACGTTGAAAGTAACATGTCAGTTTTTTCCTAAAACTTGCTAAGCATAAAACAGATTCACAGTTTTACATATATCCTCTTCTATTCTTCATATATGGAAATGTTCTTTTCTGGTGTTTGTTAAATTTGGAACAGTTTTTTTAAATAAAAAAAGAAAGAAATGCTGCAGAGGAACAGAGGGTATGACTGGGTTAATGACTCAATATGGGTGACAAGGGAGAAAGGAAGTAAAACATGATTCTTAGATTTTGAGGCTGAGTCCCTGGGAAAATAGAGTTAATAGAGAAATAGGGACATCTGAAGAGTTTTTGGTTTGGTGGGAAAAAGATGAAGAGTCAGGTTTCAGAAGTGAATAATTTGAATCAACCATGGAACATTGGAAGAGTGTGATAAGATTTAATTGTAGATTTCAAATATTTGTAGGCCAGCATGCAGTGTTCTTTTAGTGGCTGTTTCATATCATTAGATATGAATTTATGACTTATTGTTATTCAATTATTTTTATACCATTGAATTATAATTACTTAGCAAAGGAAATGACTTGTTTTTAACAGCAAGGCACAAATTTTATGATGTAACCCAATTTGTGAGCTGTTCTGAATATGCCCATAACTCTTTGATGCCTGGAAGATAACCACTGATAACCAATTCTCATTGAAAAGGCAAATCACAGAATCCTAGGTAGGGGCGGCTAGGTGGAGCAGTAAGTAGAGCATTGGCCCTGGAGTCAGGAGGACCTGAGTTCAAATGTGGCTTCAGACACTTAACACTAGCTGTGTGACCTTGGGCTATCCAATTGGGTTACCCAATTGCCCTGCCCTCCCCCTCCAAAAAAGCAAAAGAAAAAACAAGAGAGAATCCTAGATAGATGAAGGCATGGATGGGAATGGGTGTGACTCATTAGAAAATAATAAACCTGTATACATGGCCACCTTCTGTCACTGCAAAGAGAGTTAGAAGCAGAGGTTTCATAGGACATGATTTCTAGACTCTTTACCATACATGGTCACTGATTGCTTTCTGTTTTATAAATATCCTGTGTTAAGACATGGTCTACTGCTTCTGGAGTGGTCTGAACCTTTTGGATACTATGGAATAATTCATCAGTTATAGAGAATAAATGAATAAGCAATGAATAAATGAATGAAGCACACTTACTGTGTGCCAGTCACTATCCACTATGCTGGAAATGAAAATACAGAAAGCAAGACAGTCCTCATCCTCAAGAAACTTACTTTCAAATAGGGAAAGACAAAAGCTTTAGAGGAGTGGTGGCCAGAGGAGGGAGTTTTGATCAAGAAAGTCACTAGGCTGGGAAGAAAGGAAAGGAGGCTTAGTATGGATAGTCTCTTATTTCTAGTTTTAGCTTATAAAAAATACAGAGTCCCTGCCCTTGATGAGCTATTGGCTGATATTTGGCCCTTAGGATTTTATTAGGCTCTCTAGTGACAAATATAAGGCTAGACAATCTTTATGAGCTTCTGGAACAGAAAAAAAAATCATTGCCTGGTGTCCATCCACCCTTCTGGTAATGAGGCTCTTATGCTTTAGTGAGGTCAATCCTTTCAGTCCTTTCATGCCAAATGTATTATAGTCCATCACAGGGACAGAATGTTCTTAATTCGACTCCTTGGCTACATTCAAGTCTTAGGAAGCAGGAGAGTTTGGGTTTTGCTGGGGCCCTAGAAGAGGGTCAAGACAATGGAAGACAAAATGAACTGAGTGCAAACTGGCTTCCCATAGTTGCTTCAAATGAAAATCTCCATTTGTTTCACTTCCAAGTTCCAGCAAGCTTTTGTATACTAAGATTTAATCTCCTATTTCAAATAATTACAGGCCAGAAGGCAGTGTTCTTTGGTCAATTTCATAGCATTAAATATGAATTTATGACTTCATTTTCTCTTTTGTCATTTAAGCTTTTCATACAAGTGGAATGTCTTCTCTGCCTGAATTTCCTCTTCCCCAGGCTAAACACCCCTCTATCACTCAACAGCTGTTCATAGGACATGATTTCTAGACTCTTTACCATACTGGTCACTGACTGCTTTCTGTTTTATAAATATCCTGTGTTAAGACGTGGTCTGCTGCTTCTGGTGTGGTCTGAACCTTTTGGATACTGTGGGATAATTAACTCTCTTTGATCTGGACATTATATTTTATTTAAAAGGTGGCATATGGCATGCTGGATTTGGAGTCAGGAAACCATGAGTTCAGTTCTCAACTTAGACACTTACTTGTTGTGTGATCCCAGGCAACTCATTTAAGCTCTGTGACACTCAGTTTCTTCATTTGTATAACTAGTGTTAATAATAAGACCTTCCTCAGAAGGTTGTTGAGAGGATCAAATGAGATAATATGCTTAAACTGCTTTATAAAATTTAAACATGTGATATAAATGTGGGCTTCTATTACCATTAATCCATCCTGAGGTCACATTGTTAGCTCATACTGAGCTTGCAGTTAACTAAACCTCCAAATCTTTTATGAATTGTTACTAAGCTAGGTCTTCCCAGTCTTATAGACTACAGGGATAGCAGATAATCGAACATGAACTGAACCTGAGGTCAGGATGGACTTGGGTTTGGAAACTTCACATACTAAGTCAGTGTCCCCCCAAAACATTCTAAGTTCTCTCTTCTCTCTATACCTTTTGCCTTGGTACTCCAATTAGGTCCTGTGGATTCCATTATCATCTCTATGAAGATTATTCCTTTTTTTTTGGAGGGGGGAATGCAGGGCAGTTGGGGTTAAGTGACTTGCCCAAGGTCATATGGCTAGTAAGTGTTAAGTGTTGAGGCCAGATTTGAACTTAGGTCCTCCTCACTCCAGGGCCAGTGCTCTATTCACTGTGCCACCTAGCTGCCCCTCTATGAAGATTATTTATTATAATTATTATTATTATATTATATCCAGCCTTAGTCTCTCTATTGAGATACTCTTATATCACTAACTGCCGATTGGTTATTTCTAATTGCATCTCCCTTAGACATCTCCAGCTTAATATGTACAAAACAGAACTTGTTCTCCCCAGTCTTCCTTGCCTCAGTTTACTCCATTAACATAACTTCCTAATTTTGACTGAGGGCACCACCATCCTTCCATTCATCTAAGTTAACAATCTTGAAATCATCTTTAACTCTCTGTTCTCCCTCATTTTCCTCCCACACATACGCACTGAGCTAATCAGTTATCAAGTCATTTCAATTCTGCCTCCAGAACATCTTTGACATCTGTTTCCTTTACTCCAATCATGTGATCATCACCACTCTTCATTCTGGTACCATCTCTTCTTCCCTGGATGGTCTATTGAAATAAACTCCTAATTGGTCTCCCTGCCTCTGGTCTTTCCCTTTTCCAATCCATTATCTGTCCAGAGGTGGGGAACCTGTGACCTCGAGGTCACATGTGGCCTTCTAAGTCCTTGGGTGCAAGGACTGAGTCTAAGGTTTACAGAACAAATTCTTTTATTAAGGGGTTGTCAACTGAGTTCTCAACATGATATTAATAAAGCACAATTCTGACTGTGTCACTACCCTAATCAAAAAGTTCCGGGATCTCCTCAGTGCCTCTAGCATTAGATACAAATGCCATTTTAGCATTTAAAGCCCTTTGGAATCTGGCTCCAATCTGTCTTTGTAGGCTTGTTACACATTGCTCCCTTTCATTCACTCTCCAGCCCAGCCAAGCTGCCCGCTTGCTATTCTTCCCACATAACAGTATGTCACTCATCTCTAAGCCTTTGCAAAGACAATGTCTCTCATGCCTGGAATGCACTCCCTCCTCACTTCAACTTCTCAGAATCTCTAGCTTTTTTCCATGCTCAGATAAAGTGCCAACATCTACAGAAAGGCTTTTCTGATCCAACCAGCTATGAGCACTTCTTTCTACTCCTCAATACCTTATGTTAACTTTGGATACATTTTGGTTTTACTATAATGAGTTTATATTTTCCTCTTAATAAAATGCAGACTTGTTGAAGGCAGCAACTATTTTGTTTCTGCATCTTTAGAGTCTGGTTAAGTGCCTGGCCCATAGCAAATGCTTAATAAATGCTTATTAATTGTTTAACCCTTTTGAATCTCATTTTCCTCATTTGTAAAATGGAGATAAGAGCTATATTTTGAGATTGCTGAGAGGGTCAAATGAAGTAATACACATATATTTTGTAAATCTCAAAACACCTGATAAATATCAACTTTTAATGTGCAGTTGACTTAAAAAAAACAAAAACAAAAACCTAAGCAGAGGATAGTAAATTATCCCTACTAAGTTTAATCTTGTTTGTTTTAATCTACTTTTAAGTCCTCATTCTGTCATTCACCATATTAGCTATCCTCAGCTTCCTCACATCAACAAACCAGATAAACAGGCCATCCATTTACTGAGTTACTTTCCTTACTAGTAAACAGAAGGATACACTAATGGGAGTACTACAGAAATTCTTGCCAAGAAAATTGATTAAAGAATATTTGCATACTTTGCTTTTGCTTTCTTTTGGATTCCACTTTAGCCTCATCCTGACCTGATAAAGTCACACAGAGTTGCCCTTTATCTCCCTCTCCCACAGAGACATAGGGAAAAGTTGAAAGCTTTATCTCTCACAGAGCAACCACTACTTTAGTTCTCAAGGGAAATAAAAAACACAGTATTGGTTCCACTTTTCATAAAGATCTCAGTTATAGTCTGCCCTGTGTTGGGCTATAATGTTTAAGGCAGGGAATGCATTTTACTTTTATATAATTCTTATTTCTTTCTGACTAATAAAGGTTAATTTCCAGCATTTCCCGCTTTCCTAAAGCTCCAGGCGAAAGACATTGCCACTCTTACTATTTAGAAGTTGTGAGATAAGGTAATATTGAGGGGAGAGGGAGCAAGTGCTCTGTACTTATATTGCTCTAATTGCTGACACATTCCTGTGGGACACTTGGTCATTAGAACAACTTGCTTAAAACAATATTTCTTTTATAAAGAGGAAGTCAGTAATCGAGTTGTTATGCTTCCATGCTTTACATTCACCGTCTCCATATTCACTTGGCACAAAGTGCTTCCCAGAGCATGCTGACTCAAATTTCTGTAAGACAAACACAAGTTGACTGGGTTGGTTGCCCTTTAACCACTTAATTGTTGCTTTCCATAGGTGAGGCCCACCCATTTGAGGTTGCCGACCCAGGGCTCTTCGGGATATTGGGTCTTCTTTAAAGCTCTTCACTGTAATGGCACTGACAATGACTCAAGTTCATTTAAATGAATACCAAACCACAGCAACCATAGTGAATTTAATTCACACATTACAAAACCAAAACAAGACATTTCCCTGTGCATGGTTCAAGACCAAGTCTGCAGAAGAATCATTTAAGCAGGGCTCTGGCAGAAAGAGATCCCACCAGCAGAACTAGAGTTATAATATGGTTGGACTCAAGTAGCAGTGGTCATGAAGCTGATTTTGATAATATCTACAAAGTGGCGCTGTATGTTTCTTTAGGGATCTTTTCTGGAGAAAACGTCCCTGGTTTCCATGAAGGTGAAACACGAGGCTAATGTATTTCTTTCAGCTATGCAAATATCACACAGCAACAGATCTCAGCTACCATGTCAATGAGTTGACTGAAATCTTTAATCTCAGCAATATTTTTACTGGTGTTCAGATTTTCTGCATATGCTTGGCCTTTCTTTCCTTTTGGTTTCATTTCTACCAAGAGAAATCTACAACATGAGTCAGCAAATTAGAGTACATCTCCAGGGCAGTCAGGATGGTGAGAGGACCATGCCATACAAGGAGTAGTTAAAGGACCTGAGAATTCTTAGATGAGTGAAGAGAAAACCCGAGGAGATATAATAGCAATCCTCGCTTATTTTAAAGATTATCATGTTGGAGAAGGATTAGATTAGTTTTGCTTGGCTCCAAGTAGAATAATATTCAGTGAGTGAAAGTTGTAGAGCAGGTTCAGTTTGATGTACTGAAAAACCAGTTAACAGAGAAGTCCAATAGTAGAATGGGCTTCCTTAAGAGACAGTGGGCTCCCTCTCATTGGAGGTCTTTCAGGAGAGGCCAGATGACTGCTTGCTAGAGATATTGTAGCAGGCATTCCTGATTAAGTCCAGGTTGGCCTAGATGGCCTGTGAGATCCTTTCAACTTTAAGATTCTGTGATTCTCTTGACATTGAATGAAAGATCAGAAGGTGGCTAAAAAGAGGGAGAACTCAGGAGCCTTGATAATATAGTAAAAGATCCTTTATCCAGAATGCACTGATTTGTACTTACCAAGTCCCTCAACCCAGAAAAGAACTAGCCTTGCACTTCTACCTGGTTTATATCTTGCCCTTTTCACACAATTTTATCTGTTCTCCTAGAATATTTTACTGTATAACAAGAGATACCATATTCTCACCTATTCATGAAGTATGACTACATTAAATGAATACTCACCATGTATACAACACAATAGACAACTTGAAGACAGATAGGCAGACAGGCAGACAGATAGATAGAGTGCAATGATGATGTGCTCATTATGCACTAGGCACTGTGCTAAGCACTAGGTATACATACACAAGCAAACAAGAAAGAGTTCATACTCTTGTGGAGATGTGAAGGCGTAAGTATTTCAAGGTTGCTCCCTCTGCAAATGTAGGTAACCAATCTGCTACAATTTACTAGATAATCTTGGAGAACTGGTATGTCTAATAAAACCATACCCCCTGCAAGCAGCCTGGGGATGACCTCCTCCAACCTTCACTAGATTGATCATCAGAAAATAGACAAATGGTCTATTTTCCAGCCTAATTTGGCATGGCATTTGAGAACTCAAGGTCACTATCATGCTCCAAAGAAGCCTCAGGGAAGGATGTTAGTAGAGCACAGTATACACACACACACACACACACACACACACACACATACACACACACACACGCAAAGAAAACAGTTTGAGAATATGAGCAAAATAATATTCAAAGAAGTGTGAATTAATGCAACATAGTACAAATTCAGTAGGTTAATATATAAGCAGAGCAGAATTAGCCATTGTACAATCAAGTAGGGAAGAGTTTCACTGTAACAACTCTGTCTTCCATCCCATCACTCAGGTCCTTCTTCACCAAATTTTATTAGCTTGAGCAAGGAATTGGCTCCATTTCCAATTGGAGGACCCCCAATTCAAATCCTAGTTCTGCCACTTAGTACAAGATTATATGGAGTCATATACAGTATATCTCAAAACTTTAATAGCTTAAAATTGCAGTGAGACTTTTGATACACCATTTTTGTGTGTGTATACATATATTGTGATTGATTGTTTAGTCACATCCGATTTTTTGGCACCCCACGGACCACAGCACCCCAATACTACCCATGGGGTTTTCTTGATAAAAGATACTGGAGTGGTTTGCCATTTCTTCTCCAGTGGATTGAGGAAAAACAGAGGTTAAGTGATTTACCCAGGGTCACAAAGTTTGCAAGTCTCAGAGGGCAGACTTGAACTCAGGTTTTCCTAACTTTAGGCCCAGAGCTCTATCCACTGAGCAACCTAGCTGCCTCCAAGGCAAACAGAGGTTAAGTGACTTGCCCAGGGTTACACAGCTAGTTAAGTGGATGTGGCTGAATTTGAACTCAGGTCTTCCTAATTCCAGGCACCAGTGCTCTATCCATTGAATCATATAGCTGACTCTGTATATATACATGTATGCAATAGAAAAGGTATATAAGGTCCCCCATATTCACCTGTGAGTCCCCAAATTCTCTTTAAGCTCAAGTTTTTTCTACAGAGAGCAGCACAGAAGTAACAGTAGCTTTTGGATTATTGTTGAAATAGAACTAAATAAAACTTTTTGAAAGTCGTAGGTTGAGTGAAATATTGTATCAAACGTATATGCTTGGGGTACTTTCAATTAATTTGAGTTAGAGTGGCGGGATACTCATTCTCTTTAAAAATTAACAATTATCCATTTCACAGCTCAGTTATGAGTCTTTGAAATTGCTAAGGAAGCACAATTAGTTCAGAAGTGAAAGCTCTTTTTGCTGAAAATATTGTAGTGGTGAGTGGACACAAAGCAAGTGAATTTTAAATTTGCACTCTCAACAGGTGTGGGAGTCCTTTCTTATCCTGAGAGATTTAACAACGTTCTGGGAGCACTGGAGGTGTTCGGCAGAATAAGCAGACATGAGCTTACATTACTGCGGGAGAGATTTAGGATGGATAGAAGGAAGCACTTCCTGATTGCCATTAAGACTCTGGATTGGCTTTTATGGGGAAGCTGTGGAATCTCCTTCCCAGGGGATCCTGAAGAATCAGAGATTCTCAGCGTCTTGGGATAACACAGGGGTCTGCCTGAACTGATACAATGAACCTTTTTTACTGAGAGGTTCTGAAGTAGGATGTTTAAAGAAAACAGAAGCCTTATGAGGGAGTAAAAAAATTACACCTGTGTCCAAGGGTCTGAAATATGAGGAAAACAGTAGAACAACTAGTGGGTTTTCTTTCTGTGGTGGGAGTGGGGGAGAGTTAGGAGAAATTGGAGACTCAGATGACCTAATTAGATAAAGAATAATTAGATAAGCGTTAGTGGTTCTCCTCTATAGGAAGTTCACAACTAATGAATGGACAATAAACAGTAGAAGTAAGTGAGAGATTTAGCAAAAAAGCATTTTAGTTGCATAGAAATGTTCATAGGTTTATTTAATGGAGGAGATTAAATACAGAATGTCAGACTATGATTATACCATTCGTATCAAAAGTAATCAAGTTATCGGTTTTGGTCTCATAATTTTTGCCTCGGACTGCTGCAGAGAGAATGCCAGCCTGGAGTCAGGAGGACTCATCTTCCTGAGTTCAAATGTGGCTTCACACACTTACCAGCTGTTGACCCTGGGCAAGTCACTTAATCCTGTTTGCCTCAATTTCCTCACCTGTTAAATGAGCTAGAGAAGGAAATGGCAAACCACTCCAGTGTCTCTGCCAAGAAAACCCTAAATGGGGTCATGAAGATTTGGACACAACCGAAAAATGACAATAAAAAAATATCCTTTCTATCATAATGTACTTTGTCCTCTGGGATTTATCTCCTAGAGCTTTACTACAAGATCCTTAAGGTTAGGGATTGTGTTTTATGCAGCTTTTCGAGCTGCCGCCAGCCTGTAAATGGAACATATGTAGGCAAATACTTAAATGGATATATGAGGCCATCGATGTGACTACTCTCTCCAAAGGTGATGATTGTAATTATGTGCCCATTTTGTGGGCATCTTGTCCAAGTTATCCCATAAATTTGAAAAAAAAAAAAAAGAAGGTGGGAATTTCTTACAATTAGGGGAGAAAACATAATAAATGAGAACATACAAAGTCAATGAAAAGTTGATGGAAGGTAAGTTTAATAAAAATTTGATGGATTGAATTATATTGAAATGAGGCCTATAAATTCAATTGGAGTTTCCATCATGATGTTATTTCCACTTCAATATTAACATTAACAAGAAGTGAAATCTATGAAATCCCATTTTTTAAAATTTGGAATTAATAAATACTACTTTTTAGTGATTATCAGAGTTCTTAAAGTCTTCTTGTCTTTATCTTCTGATAAACTGCAATTCAAGTAGAATTTTTTTGCTTCACCCCATATCAAATGTGTTTCTAAAGTGCATATACAAACAGTCAAATCTATTATATATTACATATATTTGTATTATAAAAAAGCAGCTTTGGTAAAAATGATCATTATGGTAATTCTATGAAAAAATTATTATAACTATTTGTCTTTGAGCTTAAAATATTCTAAAAATCAATCCATTTTGAAATTATCACAGCATAATTGGGATTCAGTTAAATTACCCAACTAAAATACATTCAGAGATAAAAAAAAAGTACACATGAATCTTTCCTTTTATGATTGGGAGTATATTTCAAGCCTAATTTAATAATAATAACTATCATTTATATAATGTTTTAAATTAACAAAGTACTTTACACATATTATCTCTTTTGATTTTCATAATAACTCTGCAAGGTAGGTACTATTATTATCCCTATTTCACAGATGAGAAAAGCAGAAAAGAGAGAGGACAAGTAGCTTACGCAGCTAGTTAGTAGCTGAGGCAGCATATAAATCAGATTTTCCTGATCCCAAGCCCAGTATCCTTTGTGCTATATGGTCTTAATGTTTCTTTGATGTGGCAGAGTGGCCTTATAATGCCTCAGGATTTGTTGTTCATTTGTTTTTCAGTGTTTTCCAACTCTTCATGACCACATTTTGGAGTTTTCTTGGTAAAGGTACAAGAGTAGTTTGCCATTTCCTTCTCCAGCTCATTTTATAGATGAGGAAACTGAGGCAAACAGAGTTAAGTGACTTGCCCAGGGTCATACAGTTACTAAGTGTCTGAGGCCAATCATCAGAAGGATTAGTCTGAGCATTAGTTTTCAGGCTACATGCAGAGGGTGAAGATGATTGAATTTGAGGCGCATTAGTTCCAGAAGATCTCCTGGAAGTTAGAAATATATTTTCTTCTCCCTTGCCTAAAAGTTCAGGTGTGGTAGAAGAGCTACCCAGGGCTATGTGATAGGAGATCTGGATTCTAATTCTAGCTCTGCTATTAGCTTGCTGTGTGACTTCAAGCACTTTCTGGGTCTCTAGTTCTTAACCTATAAAATGAGAGGGTTGTAATAAATAAACTCTCAGATAGCTTCCAGTTCTAAAAATCTGAGTCCACATGAAATCTAGTAAAACATCTGGGTAATCCAAGATTCTGGATTGTTGGATTCCTATTATGAAAGCTTCTGCTTTCTCTGAACTGGCCATGACATACTTTGACACTGAAAAGGCCTTTTCTAACTATAAAGCATGTAACAATGGTTTCAAAAGATGATGCCTGCAGTAGAATTGTCGAAGTCATTTCTGTTTCCATTGGTCAAGACTTTTCATCTCCTTGGGTTTTCGTATTGAAAATGAGTGGGTTGGATTGCAGAGGTGTCAAAATCCTAGCTGCCAGAAAGGCAGCAAACAGGCCAGCAAGACTCCCAAGGAAGGCCAAACCTAATTAAAATGTAATTAGAAATATTTAACAGAAGTAAATGAAAATGTGTTACAACATAGATAATGTTGATTTGTGGTTTTCTAAGTCAATATGCAGGCAGCAGTGATCCCTTTCCATCTGACCACTAAGATAGCTAAGGATAACTTTAAGTCTGATGCTTACACAATCACCTCCCATGGCATAGGGGAAAAAGTACTGGATTTAGTGACTAAAAGCCCTGAGTTCAAATCCTTGCCCTACTACTTTCCTATCTGACCTGGAACAGGTCTCTGGGTTTCAGTTCACTCATTTCTAAAAATAATTAGATGGTCTCTAAGGTCCCTCCAGTTCTAAGTCTATGACCCTATGATGACTACCCTAAATGTGTGTGTATGTACGTACTATGTATTTCCAGCATACTCCCTTTTCACTCTAATATTTCTTTTTCATGTTAACGAATAAAATGATCATCTCATCAACAATAAAAATAAAAGAGCACTGAATTTAGAAGACTCCCTGGGAAAGGATTATTCTGAATAAGTGGGAGCAAGGAGTGGGATTTCCTTCTCATTCAAAAACAACAACTCCCTTCACTCAGCAAAGAGCAGAATATACAACCTTTTCATGGAAGGATTTAGTATTCTTTTCAAAGCTACATATCAAAAACCCACACACAATGGAAACATTCCCCCTTACCAGGGCATCAAAGAAGAGGGAACTTACATATTAGACTTTCTTAAATGAAACCTTTTCATTGTAGCTTCAGAGTTTCTCTCTGGGGATCACTGACTTAAAACCAAGAAAAAAAGGGGAAGCGGACATCATACCATTTCCATTAAAAGCAGTTGTCCGGGGCCATTTTTTGCCGGCCCCGCCCTCCTCTATTCCATGCTTCCATTCCATCAAAATGAGGCTTTCTGTAATAGGGTGAGGCCAGAGGATGCTATTTGTCTCCTAAT
Organism: Pseudochirops cupreus; assembly: GCA_028627135.1. NCBI lineage: Eukaryota > Metazoa > Chordata > Mammalia > Diprotodontia > Pseudocheiridae > Pseudochirops > Pseudochirops cupreus. Next base: position 284,723,158 of record CM053584.1, read on the forward strand.
GTCTGCTGCTTTTCAAGTGGGTGGCAGAGTAACTAGGAACATTTGTCACTGGTGCTGAGTCTCTGCAGAATCCATTGAAAGCAAAGTATTCCACCCCTACTTCATTTGGGAATTTTCCTCCCTTCATATAGTTTAATTTAATTTGGTTCCTGAGTGGAGGCTGCTGGTCAGTTAGAAACCAAAGGCTTCTATATACATTACCACATTAGAGTAGGCATAAATGCTTTCAGGTTTATTCCTGGCATTCTGTCTAACTTGCCCAACCAACTGTATGCTTCAGGAAATAAAAAGCAACACCAGGGAGCAAAGTGTGGCAAGAGTGAACAAGACTCAGGCTAAGGATAGGAGATGATGGCAGAGGCATCCTAGCCCCTCTCCTGATCGTTACTGGCCACAGTTCAATTCAGCAAGCATTTGTTAAATGCCTTCTATATCCTAGGCATTAGGGATACAGAGACATTCCTGGACCTCACGGAACTTACATACTATTGAGAAGAGATAACATACACACAGTTATGGAAAAATTGCACACTAAATAAGTACAAACGTGGCACAGTGGATAGAGTGCCGAGCCTGGAGTCAGGAAGACTCATCTTCCTGAGTTCAAATGTGACTTCAGACACTTACTAGCTGTATGACACTGGGCAAGTCACTTAATCCTGTTTACCTCAGTTTCCTCATCTGTAAAATGAGTTGGAGAAGGAAATGGTATACCACTCCACTATCTTTGCCAAGAAAACCCCAAATAGGGTCATGAAGAGTTGGACACAACTGAAAAGATCAAACAACAACAATTTCAAGTTAAGGAGACTACAGCGTATATACAGTTATCCAGAAAGTCCTTTGGTGATGTCAGGAGCGTAGCCTGTAAAGGAACGAAAACATGATTGGTCTGGGCCAGCTGAAAATGGAAGTTCTAGGGAAAAACCAGACAATTAAAGGCTGCAGGGGTAGAGAGTACTTCCTATGTGAGAAGAAGCCCAAAGGTGGAATGAAACTCCAAGGTGAAGAGCTTTCAATGCCATGGTGACCAAAGTCTTATGGAGAGCAGTCAGCAGGGCAGTGCTACAGCTGCGCACAATTAAGTCAACCCAAAGTTAGCCCACGCTGTCTTGTTTGGGCTAGACAACTGCTGAGTTCCTTTCCAGATACAGAAACATGATACTATGATCCTATGGCCTTTATCAGCCTCAGTTTCCTTATTTACAAAAATTAAAATATGGTCATAGACTTAGAGCTCAAAGAGACAGCTAGTCCAAACCCTTAGTTTTACACATGAAGGCCCCCCAAAGGTAAAATGACTTGTTTAAGGTCACATAGCTATTAAGTGGCAGAGGCAGGATTCAATCCCTAGTCCCTCTGACTCCAGATTCACCATTCTACCACAGTCCCACATTGCCTTTATGCTTTTAATCCCTTCCTCAAAGAGTGGTTTTGAGGATCAAATGCAATAGTATATGTAAAGTGCTTCATAAATCTTAAAACACCCACCATCATTATTATTTGTAAGGCCCTTGGCTAGTGACAAAGGGAAATAAAAAAGTAAAACATGGTCTCCACTCACATGTAGCTAAAGAACAGGGTAGCATCAGGAAAGAAAGACATAACTTACATCGTTCAGTAATAGTTGGCAGTGCTGAGTACCAGGAGTTCTGTGGAATGTGGTTCTGGAGCGAGTGTACACTGAAGACATCCTTCCTTTGAGTGGGGTACGTCTGTGTCAGCCAGCAGTGCTTCAAGAGAAACCGCAGGGCATTTCAAGCAAAGGTTGGAAAACCTTTAGGGACAGGATGCCCTGCCCCCTGGGCTGAGTGTGATGGGCTTAACTGAAAATCACTATGTTTGAAGATAACTATCAGGAAGAAAGAAGATGTGAATTTCGTTAAGGGGATCCTATTGGAAACCTAAGGAGAATTTGACAACTGGGAGAAAGTACTATCTGCAAACACTCTCTCGGCCTTGTGTCTTGGCTCCATGATGACAACGTTCAACAGTCTCTTAAAACACAGTGGTGAAGGTATGTGTATGGTGAGCAGGGTGGGGTGCAAACATTTTAATTTATAATAAATGAAATTAGATAAAGTTTGTGCAGTCAGCAGATCTGATCGCTGCTTTGGAGTTTCTTGTTTGCATTTAGAGCTCTTTTTCCTTTGTTGCTGCATGTAAATCAATCTCTCCTTTTATGCAACCCAGTTAGTATTTCCTGTAAATGCCAGGGATAAATAGTTTGGGGTTTTGTGTGTGTGTGTGTGTGTGTGTGTGTGTGTGTGTGTGTGTGTGTGCATGCTCTTGAGACAAACCACATGAAGAACACAGGCACCAGAGTGGCATCAGGGAACCCCACCCTACTCTGGAAACTCCAAACAGAAAACTGAATTTGTGGTCAAGAATAAATAAAAGAATTCACCCCTTGCCAATTAGCCATCCCTGAAGGGTAATTATCTACCTTTTTCAAAACAGAACCTGTAGAAGAGTGCACTAAATAATAAAGCCTCCAGCGCTAGATAGCACTTAGAGCTGGAAAGGCTCCCCCACCACCCGTGTTTCCAATGCTAAAGGTTTTCTTTATCTTTATTTCTTTAGCCCTCTTCCCTTTAGTTCAGATCAGTTCAATCCAACAGACATTTATTAAGGATCTACTGCATGCAGAAAAGCAGTGCTAAGTGCTAAGGATTCAAAGATGAGGAATGACTTCAACTATATACTCCAAGAGCTTATGAGGTAGAAGTGGGAGTTTGCAAGCGTGTGCTGGCAAATATTTAACAACCTTCTTCCCATAGGAAAAAAAAGTACCTGTGACCCTTACTAAGTTTAATCTGCATTATAACCCTTTTTCCATGCCTTCCTTAAATATAGACCATCAAAAAAAATCAATCCAGCCCTGATTTGTAATGTATGCTGATTTTCAAGATGTCAACACTCATACTGAAAATTTACCAGTGTAGATGTGTGCCAATAAGCATGACAGAAAGTAGATAGGGACACAGGAGAGATCAGGGCTAAGTGCTCTAGGACACTTTAAAGGAGATGCCACTTTCATGAGAGGATTTAGGAAAGGTATCATGGACCATGTGTCTCCAGGGCTACAATGAAGGAAGGAAAGCATTTCAAAAAGGAAACAGGTTCCAAACATGGGAATATAGATCTTGGCCAATCCTTCCCTGCTATCCTTGTCTATATCTTTCCCTGAGTTTGTAATATGAAATCTACTTAGCATACTAGAGGCTTTCCTGCTCCTTTGGTATCCATCCAGGCATCAGGAGAAAGTGAGGAAAGTCATGAGAAACAGTACCTTTGGTTGGAACCATCTTATGCTTTGAAAAACAAGAGAAAACCATAGAGAACCCTTGTAGAGTTCCTCACTGGAAATACAAAGGGCAAGGGCCATAATTTCCAAGTTTGTTGTATTATTGCCAGTGCTTCTGTGTATCAGTCATTTAATAAACAATTATTACGTGCCAGGGACTATGCTAAGTGCTGGGGGTGGGGGAGGGAAGCAAAAGACAATCCTGCCCTCGAGAAGCTCACAATCTAACGGTGGAGACAACCATATGTATGAATAAGTTAGATGTGGAAGTTAATAATTAACAGAGAGAAAGCACTAGAATTAAGAGGAGTTGGTAAAGATTTCCTGGAGAAACGGGATTTTGGTTGAGACTTGAAGGAATCCAGGGAAATCAGGAGGTAGAGATAAGGAGAAAGAGTATTCTAGGAATGGGAGACAGAGAAAATGCCTAGAGTCAAGAAATGTAGTGTCTTTTTTTGTAGCACAGCAAGAAGGCTATTGTGACTATATTGAAGGGTCCATAGAGGGAATGGTGTAAGATGTAAGCAGGTATAAGTTATTGGATAACAGTATTTGAAAGCTGGCCATTGAACATTGAATGAGATGAGCATGTTGTCAAGGAGTCATAATGTATCAATGTATCACTTGTTCTGGCTAACTAAGTGTATATACTCTTTGGTCCTCTAAAATCTCTATGACCCATGGGAGTGGGGGAATAGGAAGAATTCCATAAATATAAGCTAAATTAAAATTTCTTGGAAAATTATGTACATTTTAACCTTGTTCATCTCTTCATAAGTGCATGAATACAAAGGAAATAAATGTTTTGGTTTAAGACTCTCAGGAGTAAACTACCACAAGACAAAAAAAAATACTTGAATTCCTTGGTTTAGTCCTATATTATCAAGAGATGCGAAAGTGTCATATCTCCCCGAAGGGTTTCATTGATTGGTTTTTAAGGAAAGAGAGTGGGAAGGTCATTGGGTAATGTTCATTTTTGCAATTTATCCCATAGGTTGACACTGGTTTTCTGGCTCAGATGATGGATTCTCCATATGAAGGGACATCTTTAACAAATTAGGAACCTCCTAGTGGCTTAGCATTCCCTTTCTATTTGAATGAATTAAACAATGCACTTTCTTATGAGGCAGAGGAGAAACATTTTTTCCAATCCTCAGATGTTCAGTTTCAGAATTTTCCAACCACATATTATTATTTGATTTGTTTAAGACTGCTGAAGTGTTGAAACCCAGGATCACTTTTAACACCATATATGGTCTCCTGAGTTTGAAGGTGGGAAGTTGGAGAATTTTTTTTGTTAAAAAGACATATTAATTTAACAAAAATGGTATCTACTTAACTCAATCTACTCATTTTATATAACTGTGAAGTCATCTCCTTTTGATTAGGATTCTTCAGTCTTGGTGTGCCTAGATGCCCTGGATGTGCAGATAACCAAAACTGGAAGAGAAAGCGAAATAGAGAAATGGGATTGATCAGAGCATTAGCCTGTAAAAACTGTAAAGATGAAAACACATCCATCATGGTACTCTCATGGAACTGGGATGTGAATGGAAATTAAAAGGCTAAGAGAGCCCCTGTATCTGAACAAAGTCACTTCAGGGTGGGGGAGTAGAACATGAGTTGGGAGAGTCTCTGATGATGGTAGTTTCAAGAAAGCTAGAGAGCATAGTTGTTGGAGAGAAAACAGAATGGGTGAGAATGAAGAGAAAAAGAAAAGAAACAAGTAGAAGTCTGGATTGAGAGGAAATATGAAGTCAGTAAGAAAGGAAACATGCAATTATTAAGCATTCATGCTAAACACTTTACAGATATTATCTCTTTTGATCCTCACAACAACCCTGAAAGTAAGTACTATTATTGTCCTCATCTCACAGATGGGGAAACTGAGGCAGGAAGAAGTTAAAAGACTTGCCCAGCTAGTAAGTACCTGAGGCAACATTTGACCCCTGTTCTCTGGCTCTAGGCCCAGTGCTCTTTCTACTGGGCCACTGAGCTTCCTCTAAGGGCAGGAAGAAGAAAATTACAAATTCGTAAACTGACAACAATTGTGACTGTCAAAATTCATACAATTTTTATTACGAAATTACAAAATGAGTTGGGGAAGGAGGAATAAATGTGATTAAAAATCGTTAACATGAGTTCTTAATTTTAAAGGGCGAGGTGAACAAACAGAATGTTAAAAAAGCAGTCAGCATTTGGAAATAAGAAAGTTGTGAGACTGGCTGAAATTTAGTGAAGGGTCTGTTAAAGACAAGGGGAGTAAAGGACACCGATAAGATGTAATTATGGCATGATTTAAAAATTGCAGCAAAAGCAGGGTCAACTTCAGGATAATTTCCCACAATGTCCCCAAAGCAGTAACGAGCAGCCTTATGGTGAAGATGAAAACAGTCATAAAAAGTTTATGGTCAAGGGTGATTCTACTTTGCTCTTGGAGGCCAGAAAACAGGGGAGTCTGAATAAAAGATTTCCTGGCAGTAGGTATAGGATATATGGGGTGACCCTGTTACCTTTGCTTAAAGAACTCTCTAATGAGGAAGAAATCCAGAACTTGGTACTTAGAACAACACATTCTACTTTTCTATGGTTTATTTTTAGGTAGGCTTTCCTGACACCAAGTGGAAATCTGCCTCCCTGATGCTTCCATTCATTATTTCTACTTCTACCCTCTGGGGCCAAGCACGACCACTCTAACCCTCTTCCATACGATGGTCTTTCAAGTACTTGAAGACAACTGTTTTCAACCCCCTAAAGATCTCCTATTTTCCATACTAAATATTACCAGTTTCTTTGCCCAATCCTTACATGACGTGATCTCAAAACATCTCATCATCCTGATCACTGTCCTCTGGATATTTTATGGTTTATTAGAATATTTCCTAATATGGATTGTTGTCCTCCCTAAAATGTGGCACACAGAAATGAACACAATACTCTAGTCTAGATGTAGTCTGACCAGGATAGAGTACAGCAGAGCTTTCATCTTCCTAGTCCTAAACACAATTCCACCCCTGCACAGCTGAAGATAGGTTTAGTATTTTTGGCTGCTATGTCATATCCTTGACTCATATTGAGCCTGTAATATATTTAACACCCCCCCTCCCAAATGATTGTCTGTTGCTGTCTGTTGTATCTGTAAAATTTGATTTTTTTTATCCAAAGTATAGAATTTTACATTTATCCCTTATTAAACTTCATCTTAGAGTATTTACCCTATTTTTAGCTTGTTGAAATCTTTTTGGAGCCAAACTCTGTCATCCAACATGCTAGCTATACTTCATAGCTTTCTGTTATCTGTAAATTTAAAATGTGTGACATCTATTCTTTTATGCAAGTCATTAATAAAATGTTAAATTGCTCAGGGACAAGCACAGAAGAGATGCCTAGGGCCTTCACCAAAGTCTTCTCTCTAAATTGATATGCCATTCAGGCTATTGTTTGGGTCAAGCTGTTGAATCAGTTCTGAATATGTAAAATTGTTCAATTGGCTACCCCATTTTTCTACATCTTGTCTTTGTCTACAAGGATATCTTGGGAGACTTTGTCCTTCTCTCTAAATGTGTGTATTCCCCAAAGGTTTAATCTTTGGTGCTGTGCCATATTCTCTCTCTGTCTCTCTGTCTATCTCTCTGTCTTTCTCTCTCCTTCTCCCTCTTTTTCTTTCTACCCCCCTCTCTCTTTTTTCTCTCTTTCTCTCCATCTCCCTCTCTCTTTCTTCCTCCCTCCTTCCCTCTCCCTCTCTTTCTGATGTCTCTTGCTGTCTCCATTTTTTTTCCTTGAAAAACTTATCTAACTTCATGGTCTCAGCTATTCCTTTAATATTGGTGGTTTCCAAATCTCTATCTCCACCCCAACCTATCTTGTAAATTCTAATTCTCTATCTTAATTCTATATTCTATATCTTAATTCCATATTCTATATCTTAATGCCTACTTGACCTTACAGGAAGAGGGGAGAATCGAAACTTAACTTTGCTTCCTCTCAGACCTTCATGGGTAAAATGAGAGGGAGAAGTAGGTCAGATAGCATCTAAGGTTAATGCTAAATCTATAATCCTATGATCTCTGTATACACACAAACATATATATATATATACATATATACACACATATGTATGTATGTATTGTATACATACATATCTATCTATATATACTTTCAGATATAATCATAGTAGATCAATATGAATTACAGATTCGTGCAAAGATTGGTGATTTTGTTGGCCAGAACTCAGAAGATTTGTAGGTTTGCATTCAGAGATGTTAAATATCTGTGGTCACAAAACTGGTGTCAGAGGTGGCATTTGAACCCAGGCCCTCTAGACAAGGCCAACATTATATCCACTATGTCATATTGCCTCACTAGAATAAAAACTGACATTTACATAGTGAATTAAATTTGCAACATACTTTACATACACTGTCTCATTTAATCACCTAATATTGAATGTCTACAATCCTCTTTATTTTTACCTTCTCCTTGCCTCTACTTTCCCCCCAGAAAAACTGTTTCTTTTGCTACTGCCATACCTAAAAGCTTACCATTTTTTGCTTATGTTATTCCAGAAGCAGCCAGTCAATAAGTGATTACTAAGCTCCTACTATATTCCAGGCACTGCTAAGCAAAGTATGCTCGATCATGTCAGCTTCCTCCTGCTCCAATCCATCCTGCATACCTTTGCCACATTTGTCTTTCTGAAATATTACATACTGTGGGTTCCCTTAATCCCAAACCTTCAATGGCTACTGTTACCTAATAAGGTCCAAAATTCTTATTCAGACATTTAAGGTCTTTCAGAATCAGATCTTACTGACTTTCTGCTTTTATCTCCCACTTTTTCCTTTAAATGAACCCTCGATTGCCGTCCAACTATATTATTTACTGACTGTTCTATGAACCACGTGCATTGCCCTTTGTGACTTGCTCCTGGTGTTTCCTCGGCCTGAAATATCCTCCTTCTCTTTCTCCTCACTACCTGTTAAAATCCTACCTTTCCTTCAGAAATACATCAAGTGGAAAAGAGGTTAAAGCACTGAACCCGGAGTCAGGAAGATCTGAGTTCAAATCCTGCTAACTAGCTTTGTGACTTGGGCAAGTCACTTAACCCCTATCTGTCCCAGTTTCCTCATCAGTAAAAGATTAATAATGGCACCTACCTCCCACAGTTGTTGTGAGGATCAAATGAGATAATATTGTTGTAGATGCCAGTTTAATAATTATCCCATGAAACATTCCATTACCATCAAAACTGAACACAAAAAATGGAGAAGCCAAGTCCAACAATCATAGAATCTGAGTTGAAAATGACTGTTGTTGCTGTTTCATCATGTCCAACTCTTCATAACCCCGTTTGAAGTTTTCTTGGCAAAGATACTGGAGTATCTTTCCTTCTCCAACTCATTTTACAGATGAGGAAACTAGGCAAATAGGGGTAAGTGACTTACCCGGGGTCACACAGCTAGTATCTGAGGCTGGATTTGAACTAAGGAAAGTGAGTCTTCCTGACTCCAGTTCCAGCTCTCCTATCCACTGCTATACCTGAGGCCACCTAGACCAGAAATCCTTTTCTGTGAACTTACATAGAGCTTATATAGCAATTAAAACTCATTAATTGAACAAACATTTATTATTAGGTGCCTACTATAATGATCATATATTCCCTTGTATTATGCTAGTTTGTGAAAACGGTGCTGGATTTGGAGTCTGAACATTGCGGTATAGGGTGGTCTAGGGCAAGAAACTTCACCTCCCTGGTTCTGTGTTTCTTCATCTGTAAAATGAGGAAGCTGGAACAGATAACTCTAAGGCCACTTACAGCTGGAACATCATGATCCTATGATCTCTTGTCATCTCCCTTACTAGATAACAAATTCCTGGGTAGGAACCGTCTCCTTTCTTCTTTGTCTATCCTATAGCACCCAGAATAGTGTCTTATGCATAGCAAGCACTCAGTTAATATTTGTGAAAGGAATACATCTGGCAGAAAGAGACCCTTAGATAGAATGCTTTTGGGGACAGGCCTCAGGGTAGAAGTTGCAGAGTAATGAATATGAGGTGGACGGGGGTCACAGCCACTTTATTCTTATCCTTAAAACGGCTCCTTCCCATTTAATGCATCTGTGGATTTTATTTGGTTTCCTTTCATTTAGTGTTTATTATGTCCCAGAGTCATCTTGAGCCCTTTGGGGACTGCTTTTGGGTAGGCTAGACCACCCCAGAGTTTTATAACATAGGGTTTTGTTCATAAGTTTCCATCACAAATGATTCACGAATTTGTCTACAGGCTGTTGAGCACTGTCTGCTTTCTAGAGCTTCTGGGGACAGCTGGTAGGAGGTTTGGGGCCTGATCTGTACCTGCTCTTTTATACTTTAGTTTTTTGTTCTTTTCAAAACTGTGACTTGAACATTTCCACAAAATGAGTTCACATTGAGATATGACAGTAGCCTCTCTTTGTTTCTGAAAAACTGCCCAGAGCTACTCATTCAGTAAAGCAGTATTTCCCAGAGTTGAAAGACCTCTGGGAAATCTTGGTGGCTTGGGGAGGGGTGGAAAACAGAGAGAAGTATCCTTTAAAATCTTCTTAGGATTTCTGATCTTACTTCACTTTGTATTTTTAGAGGGTGGATAGGTATTTGACTGAAGAAGAACTTTTAAAAACTGAGGATTTTCCAAATACACCCTTATGCCTAGAATTGAATATGACACACCTATACCCACAAACATTTCTTGCATATGTATATGGATGAACCTTTTGGCATAGTGGCCATAGAACCAGCCTCAGAGCCAGGAAGATTTGGATTCAAGTCTTAGCTCTGACACAAATTGGCTTTATGATCCAGGAGGAGTGATTTAACCTCTAAGTGATCTAGGAACTCCCTAAAATTATACATTATAGAGAATCTGTCTACATGCACTGATAGAGTTCCCTCATCTAGACTTCCCTATTTCTATGCAATTATAGCTCTAGTCTCTATCTTTATTGAAAGTGAAATGATATAACAATCATGAGACATATACTCCTTACTGTGAATGTATATATAACCTGTGTGTCATTTGGGCCTGTGACGTAGTAGACCAATTCGCTTTGAGTACCTCTCTCAAAAATAATCTCTATGGTTCATGTATCCACCCAAGGTTTCACTTAGGCACATTCACATTTGGCTCATGTCTCTCTAAAGGCCCTTAATTGCTTTGGAAGCATTTAGATGAATAAGATAGGACAGATTTTATTTAAACCAACAATAAGATAGAGAACAGACTTCTTTGCAAGACCTCAACAGTTAGAGCAGGTCTCTTCCCTCTTCTGGAAGGGCATTTATCAATCCTCCTCTCATGGGCTTTGCACCTTACCTGTAGGTCTACATAGCCTACATGACTCACATTTCCATGAAAGGAACATGGGTCTGGGTTGCTTCTCAGTCCATACAATTTGCTGATGGCCTTTCTTCCCTTTGGGGCCACACAGTTGGTATACCCTCTAGTACCTTTTTTTAGATCCAAGTGGAGCTAAATGTTTCCATCTCCTCTTACCTTCCCTGGTCAAGGATCCAAATCCTTTTCCTCTCTCTAGTATCAAGGATCTTACTGTTTTTGCAGATTTCTATATGAACCCCACACCATGGGTGAAAATAGTGTCCCCATAAAAATTAGTCACCTCCTGAGCTGATTGAAGGATGCTGGACTAGAGATGCAGGTGAAGCATGCCTTTTTGAATATGGCTGATGTGAGATTTCATTTTGTTTAACAATGCATATTTGTTATCAAAGAAAATAAAACCAAAAAGCACATAGATATTCACCTGTCTTTCTCCACATCTAAAAGTACGGCAGGATCATTTTGTGTGTCTGTGCCCATGTCCACATCTGCATCTGTGAGGATGTCCCTTTATCTCTTTCTGTCTTTGTCCTCAGGGGGACCTCTCAGAAGCATCTGGTGATCCTTCTTTTAGGAAGATTTCTCTTCTTTCTGGCTCTCCCCTTAAGTCTCTGTCTTCTCTTTCTGTCTCTGTGTCTGTTTCTGGTGGATACTCAACTCTGTTAAAGGGACCAGCTTTAGTATATGAATGTTATCCTCAATTTAGTATCAACTTACAGCCGCTGTAAAGGCTGTATCAATGGGGGCAATGATGTCCCAGGAAAAAAAATACGGTGATCAAGAGAGACTTGAGGGGGAAGAAGTTTGCCTGACTTCTCGAAATATGTACCTGCTGTATACAGAAATACATGTACAGTGTGTCCCAAAAATCTTAGTGCAGATTTAAGCTCTAGTAAGCTTTTATAATTTAAAAATACTCTGAGACTTTTGGAATACCATAGTTCAGGGGTGACAAACCTGTAGCCTCAAGGCCACATGTGGTCTTCTAGGTCCTCAAATGTGGCCCTATGATTAAATCTAAACTTCACAGAACAAATCCCTTTAATAAAAGGATTTGTTCTATAAAAGTTGGACTTAGTCAAAAGTCCGTACCCAAGGACCTAGAAGGCTACATGTGGCCTTGAGGCCTCAGGTTCCCCACCCCTGCCATAGATGGTTTCTTTTGCAATGTACTTTAGATATATGTTTACCTGTTTCTCTCATCCACCAAAGAACAAAGATGAACACACACACACACACACACACACACACACACACACACACAATTTTTGCCATGTTAGTTCCATATATTCTCTCTGAATTGTGGAAGGGGGTAGAAAATAGAGGGAGCACTTTCAGCTAAGCCCCCGATAAGCTCCCAGAAGCTTTGAAAAGATCTGCATTCAGTCTTCTGGTAGCAGAGGAAGGCATACAGCAAAGTGGAAATTTAAGGAGTGATTAAAAAGCCCAGAAGCCTCTAGAAGGTCTTCTAAAGAATCAGACACTGAGTAAAAAATAAAAAGGAGATAAATTAGTATTCGGGTAAGTCAATAATTTGAAGCTTTGACTCCAGCAGAGGTGAAATGCAAACACTTCTATCCTTGAGGAATATATTAAAGATATTTTTTCCTTTTTACTGATATCTTTTGTTTTCACACCATAATTTCTGAATGTATCCCTCCCCTATTCAGTGAGCCATTATTTATAACCAAGAATGAAAAAAAAAAGAAAACAAAAGGCAGTTTAGATTAACCAATACACTGACAAAATCTAATAGTTGGGCAAGTTATTTTTAAAATTATGGTTTTCTAATGGATAAGCATTTGTTTTTTTCTCTGCCTTACGTTCCCATTTGAAAAAAGAGAAGAAAAAGCTCTTGGACAAGTGAAACAGATGCAATAGATTTGCACTGCACTGAGTCTAGAGTCAGGATCTTCTATACACACTAGCCATATGACTCTGGCCAAGCCACTTGACCTCTGTCTACCTCACCTTTTTCAATTGTAAAATGAGTTTAACTATCATAACAGCATCTAACTCCCAGGATTGGCATGTGGATTAAATGAGTTAATATTTGTATGTGCTAAGCACATAATAGGTACTTAACAAATACTTATTCCCATCTCTTTCCCTTTTTTCTACATTATCATTGTCCAAAAATGGGTGTCTTGATTCAGCATCTTAATCTATCGCCTCTTTTTTGGGAGGTGGGTAGCAGTCTTCATTATTGGTCCTTTGGATCGTGGTTGATCATTGGGTTAATCAGAGCTCTTAATTATTTCCAAATTGTTCATTTTTACAATGTTATCATGGTATAAATTTTTTTTTTGTTTTACAAAGCTGTTTTTTTAAGGCAATAAAATTGGAGGTCTTTTAATTCTTAGTAGTTGATAAAAGAGAAGCAAATGTGATGATACCACCAGTAATGAAGAAAGAGAATGATGACAGCCCACCATTTCTGGCATATTTTCCTCAGTTCGATATCTCGATGTTCTGGGATTTCTGTTTTCACTTATTCAACAATTGCTGTCCTCTATCTCTGTTTTCCCAAGAATCAGCTGTCTGCTTTCCTTTTGCCTTCTTTCTCTCTCACTGCTGTATGCCTTTCACCTCCCTAAATCTGTTGCCTTGCATTATGTAACTAAAAAGAAAGCTTCCCAGCATCACCACTTTCAGATGTGGTTCTTACAAATAGCACCAGCCCAGCAACCAAACCCAAACTGGCAGCTATCAGAACTGATAAGCAAATGCCCCAAGTGACTTAAGAGAGAAAGAGCTGCCTTAGGATAGTATCAACAATAATGAAAAAATGTGCAGAGCCTAAAAGAACAAGGAGTGAGAGGATTTAGCAAAGAATTATCATCATAATGACTGTGTCAGTGAATGCTAAGAAGGTAATTAGATTTGGGAATTCTTTATTTTCTCATTTATTTTCTTCCAAATTCATTATCCTACCAAATGCTTCTGGACTAACCCTAAGCTTACTACAATGTCTTGCTCTGTTAACTTTTAGTTAAATAGGCTCATTTTTACAACTGGGGGGGGGGTCACCCAGTTACAATCTGAGTCTGGGGTCAATTTACCAGTTAAAACCTAGTCCTCTTTAAATGCGGTCCAAACCATGGGGTTGATCTCTATATACTGGTTAGGTTAATTCTGTTCTCTTGCCACAGCTTCCATCTGTAACAATGGCTAGCCTTCTCACAGATTCCTGGGAAGTTTTGCAAGAAGGACAGGGCAAGAGAATGTGGATGATAGTTCATTTTCATATACCAGTCAAAAAGTACATCAGCATCTCACTTCTGTAAAGGGACAGGGACAGGGACAGGGTAGAGAATAGAACAAGGGGGGGGGCGGGATAGGAAGGAGGGACATATAATCAGTCTCTCACAATATGCCCACTGTGGAGATGTTCTGTGCAATTACACATGGACAGCCTGTATTTAATTGCTTGTTCTTCCAATGGCAGTGGGTGATGAGGGAGGAAGGGAAAGAATCTAGAATTTAAAGTTCTATAATCAAATGTTAAAAATATATATGTATGTATATATTATTGTTATTATTACTAACTACATCCAACTGGGAATTAAGATACATAGGCACTATGGTAGGGAGATCCATCCTGCCCTACCAGAAAGTCAGAGGGGTGGGGGGGAGGACATAGGAGATAGTAGATTGGGGGAGGGATTATACAGTGGGATGGCTGTTTTGAGGTGTTGGGTAGGGGAAAGATGGGGAGAAAATTTGTAACTCAAAATCTCATGGAAATGAATGATATAAATAAGAAAAAAAATAAATTTATTTTTTAAAAAGTACATCAGCATCAGATGAATGAATAAGACCATCACAACTAGAGAAGAAAGAACTCAAAACATTCATGCTTTACTGATAATGGATCAGAAACATCATCGTGTTATAAAAAGCACACATCATAATTTATAGCTTATAATTCCAGTAACTCATTCTTTGACACAATATTACTTACATATCAGTATTGTGAATTCAAAACAGTCCTGTTTATCCTATGCAGATTCACCTGGAAGACAATCTGTAAGATAAAGTGGCTGAGCAGACATTAATAGCAACTGTGCCATAGCAACAGGCATGATCATTCATTAGGAGACAGTTGCTATTCAATAGTCTGAGTGTGTCTGATTTTTCATGACTCCACTTGGGATTTTCTTGGCAAAGATACTGGAATGGTTTGCCATTCTTCTCCAGCTCATTTTACAGATAAGGAAACTGAGGTAAACAGAGTTGAGTGCTTCCCCAGAGTCACAGAGCTAGTGTCTGAGGCCAGATTTGAACTCACAAAGCACAATCCTCTTGACTCCAGGCCCAGTGCTGTATCCACTGTGCACCTATCTGCCCATTTAAAGGACAAAGTCTATATGAATTTAATTGTTCTGAACTGATAGTTCTCCCTGCTTTCAGCCTCTCCCCTGTCTAATTCATACTCTATATAAACAGTCCTATGGTATCAGAGGTATGAATTGTCCTTCCAAGGATGTTGTTCTTTGGTCACATAAAAATGCCTCCATTCAGTGCCCTCCATGCATGTGCCATGACCATCTATATTCCCTGCTTGTGTGCTCTTCCATGTGAATTTCCTTTGTCCACTCTTCCCCCTAAAGTATGTGTATTAATGGGAGAATATGCCACAGGTTTATGGGAGGACAATGATTTCCTTCCACTTTTCTTACTATATTATTTGCCTTGCTTTGAATTAATTGTGTTCTCTGGTTGACTATTCAAGGTTAACACATTGGTAGGGGCTTGAGAGCTGTGGTTTTGAAGAATATAGACCCATAGAGTACCTTGAATCTGGGGTAGCCAGTCAACCTTCTCATTTCAATGAGTGGTATTGGAGATGGGAGAGATTCTTGATATTTAAGCCAAAACTATGATGAAAATAGAAGTTAATTGAGACTTGAAAGACAGACAGGCTTAAAGTAATTCAATTAAACTAAACAAACATTTATTAAGTACCTTCTGTAGGCTGGGACTTGTGGTAGGTATTGGGGAATATATAAAGTTTAGATAAGCAACATTACAAAGAGGATATTTAAATTCAATCAAGAAATTATAAAGATGTGATTTAAAGGATTCCTGCTTTTGTTTTCATTTCAACCAACATAGCTTCTTAAAAATCTGACAATCATCAGCACAGAGATAAGTAAACTTATGGGAGCTTATATGGTCACTGAGAGTATGCAGAGGAAAAGAGAACACGGAACAGAGCCTTAGACTCTATCCATAGTTGGAGAAAGTGATACAAATAATGATCTATAAAAAACAACTCAGAAAGAGTGATTAGACACGTAGAAGGAAAATCAAGAGAGAGTGAGGTCGTAAAAACCCAGAGAAAAAAGTATATCCAGGAGGAGAGGGTGGCCAACAGTGTCAAATACTATAGAACTCAAGACGGCTTGAGAAAAAGCCATCAGATTTGACAATTAAGAGATCATTGGTCATTTTGGAGAGCCATTTTAGTTTAGTAATGGGATGGTAAACTAGATTGTAAAGGGTTAAGAAGTGAGAGGATAAAAAGAGAAACAATCAGTTTAGATAGTTTTTTTTCTAGAAATTTATCTGAGGAAGATAGGAGAGATATAGGATGATAGCTTGTGAGGATGGTAAAGTCTGTTGAATTAGAGAAATGTGAATTAAAGCAATTCTGAGTTTCCATTTCATATCCATAAGACTGGAGAAACTGATCAAAAAGTAAAATTACAAATGATGGATGGGCTGTGGTGGAGCTGTAAATCGCTCCAGTCATTCTAGAAAAGCTGTTTGAAAATGTGCCCCCAAAGTTACTAGACTTTGCATTACGCTTGTCTCAGCAATACTCCCAAAAGGAAGAAAATGATCTCAATATAAATTAATTCACATTTAGGTGTGAATGAATGATAAGCTTATTGTTCTTCCTTGGGTATGTGCAAAAGAAGAAAGACATTGTAACCCAAATAAATTTCTCATTAATAGAAATAAAATCAATGCCCAAAGAACAGTGAAATTTATCAGACGGTTTCTTTTTTTTCCGAGGTTACAAGGTAAAAGAGAAGGTAGCAAATAAGAGAGTTAGGCTTATTTTTGGAATAGCTCTGAGTCAGCTCCACTTAGATGTCTCTGCTTTGTGTAGCTTCCAACCTTCCTCTCTTTCTTAACCTTCCTTCTGATTGTCTGAAATCACTGATACTTTCTTCAGTAGAAGTGAAGACTGTAGACTCTAGTTTGCCAAATAAGCAGACATTTCATGATATGAAGGACACAGTGAATGAATGGCCCACATGTGCTACGGGATAGGATGGCTCTTGGAAATTGTACAGTGCTTTTAGTGGCCTATCTCCCCCCCCCTCCCCCACAACCCCCATCCAATGAAACAAAAGCCCATCATTTTTAACATCTTCTTATTATATTGTTTGTCTGCCAGGTATAGTATAGCACCTTCTCTAAAGAATTAAAGTCAGGATCACTCAAAGGACAATACAGAAGCACACAGTGGCTATTAAGTAGGCAGTAGCATGTTACCAGTGATGAATTGTACAAGAAGATGTGACCAGAAAGATGTATGATCAGAAAAGTGAGGAATGTGGTGGAAAAATGATGGACAGCCAACATGTTGCCTTAATATCCATGTGATACTGCTAAATCTTAGGGAATGCCCCCCCATCTGGTTGAGCTGACCCCCCTGTGGAGGACTTATGGGAGGGCCTGCATGAGAGTCAGATAGGATGGACAGGTGAGGATGGTTTGCACACTGCCCCTTGGGAGGCTGAGTGGTGATGTGGAAAGAGGGCTGGATTTGGAGTCTGGAGACCTGGACCAAATCCTGGCCCTGCTGCTCCTTACCTGTTACACTAGTAAGCTAGACATTTAATTTCACTGAGTGTCAGCTTCCTGAAAGTCCTTTCCAGCCTTTAAATCTTCTGTCTATGATTCACATGGATGGGACCACAGATTCTGAGAAGTATCAAAGTAAGGAGAGAGTGGGCTGGCAGAATGGAGAAGAAAGGGACAATAGGGGCACGTTGGGTGTATGGTATAAGTTGGAGGCCATTTACAGAGTAAAGTAATGGTGTTTTCATTCACAAGGAGAGAGGCTAAAGAGCAGATAAATCATATACATTTTATTTCCCCAATAGAAAAATACCTAAATTATAACATAGCTTAGTCCAGTGCTTTTTAAATTGTGGGTCACGACCCCATATGGGGTTGCAAAAAATTTGGCAACAGTAAAAGCTTTCCAAATGCACAACCACCAACAATTAATTAATTCAAAATCAAATGCGTAATGAATCTGAGGTGTTTCTGACAATGCTTGCACGTGCTGCATAGGGAAACTTCACTGCAGTCTTGCATATACTCTGTCTGCATAATGTAGAATGATGCTGAAATGCAAAAAGGGATCACTTGTGGGAAAAGTTTAAGAAACCCTGAAAAGTCATCTCTAAGGGCTGTTCACAGTCTGATATTTGTCACTTATTTTCACACAATACACATTTTAGCATCCTGTGCTTGTTTTTTGGGGGACCTATTTTATTTTAGATATTCATGACGTCTCTGTTGCAAAGAGAGTGGAAGAGAAGTTGAGGGGAAATTTTAACATGGAATTAAATAGGATAGTACAAGGCTATTTTGGTCAGAAGTTAATTGATTTTTGTTGTAAAGTTAAAGAGAAATGGTGTGGTCCAGGAGAAAGAAGACTGAATTTGGTATCTGGAGATTTGGATTCGAATCCTAGTTTCTGTTAGCTGTGTGCCCCTGGGAAAGTCAGTTTCCCTGGGTCTCAGTTTCTTTATCTGAAGGTGTTGGACTAGAGAGCCTCCAGATAGTGAAAGGGCTTTTTTTTGTGGGGAAGGGGGAGCTTAGGTTATTTTTTTTCCTTATTTACAAAGCAGGGTAAGGGAGATGCCCCAAATGACTGTCAGAAAGCATCAGTTTTTCATCTCGCCTGCCTATGTAGATCTGGTTTCCTGTCCTTGATCCTAAATTATTTTATCCTGTCAGGAGACAGCTGGTTTGGCAGAGCCCTCCACTACTAAACAGAGCACCCTAGGGGGGATGGGGCAGGGGGTGAGGGGGAGGAAGCTCTTGAAGACCAGGCAGCTCCATCTTCAATGAGCCTGCCTCTGGGTTAGCAGTGGCAGCAAGAGGTCCTGGAGGGGGTTAGGAAAGGGGGGAGACTGGGCAGCCTGGGCTGGCAACCTTCCAACAAGAGCTGTTCACAGGCTTGTTCTCAGACTGCCTTGTTCCAGAGGGTCTAACTGGGAATGAAATGAATTGTATTTTTTTTAAAAAATCAACCTCAAAGAGGCCCTTTTATGGGCAGACCCACGCCTGTCCTTTTCATTTGATCCTACTTGAGAAACTGACCTCTTTGCCCCTAACCAGGCAGCAGGTGGCATCCTTAGAAAGGGCGCGGCCTTCTGAGCTGCCCCACCCCTGGGGCTTCAAACAGAACCTCAGCCTAGTGGGATACAAGCAGAGCTTTTGGACTCCCCGCCCTCTATCCTCCTGCCCCCCAATGCTGCAGGAGCTGCCTTGGGACATGCAACAGTTTTCAGTGGGGAGATAATGTGGGGTAATTCTTGGCCTTCTCCCTCTGAGGCTAAGCCTTGTCCTGAAGTGTTCAGGACTAGCTGGGTCTTGCCTGCTTCCACAGTGGCATGCCAGAGAGCAGTGAATATAAATGCCCTTTGAAAGAAACTCTTCAACCTGTCTTCCAAAAATATCCTATTTCCTTCTGCCTGTTAGCTGAGTCTTGCTCTTCTTCCTCAGGCTCCAAGAGTGTGACCTGAAGCTTTAGGATAGATCCTGACTTTAAGCACTGACTGACAGTTGAATTTGGACTTCACAGGGGCAGTTATTACAGTAGTTTAGTGGGTAAAGGGACTTAATTTAATAGCACAGTGCCTGAGATTGGCAGTTAGGTGTTTTTAAGATGATATATTTTGTACACCTCAAAAAAGGAGCAGGAATTAATGTAAGAAAAAGTAAATGGATTAGAACTCTGAATACTTTGTTTATTCATGTACTGCCTTTCATGAATACCTCAAGAGGCACTTTACATAAAATGTAATTACAGCAATCACTCAACTGAGTATTCAGGAAATAGAAATGTCTTCAGATACAACTCAAATGCCAGCAACTCCAAAAACGTGATCTGTCTTGGAAAGGAGTAACAGACATGGGATTGTCTAAGTGTATGCCCACAGACTTGGATACATTTAGTAAAAATGGCCTTAAGGGAAAGAGCATAGATTTAGAGCTAGAAGGAACTTCAGGGGTTAATTGATCCAACCCTTTATTTCATAGATGAAGGAATTAAGGTTAAGAATGATTAAGTGACTGGCCTATGGTTATTCATTAAGTAGCAAAGCTGGGATTTGATTCCCATCCTCTGAATCCAAGTACCATGCTCTTCCTCCTGCATTATTCTGACATTGCTGATTTCAGAGAGCCTAAACACATCAACTCTGCTTACCATATCTGGAAATTATGATCACTTGGAATAACACTCTTTCACTCTGTCAAAATTAAATTACAAGTTTATTTGGACTTTAATTACTACAAAAAAAGGCTGATTTTTTTTTCTGCCTTCTCTTTGCTGTCAGTGCTACATTTACAAATGTAAATGCTCTTCTCAATATAATGTGGTTTGATTATATTATTTGTTTTCTGTATTTACTTACACTGAAAGATAGGGATCACCTGAATTCCCATTTTTCATTATCTGCTTTTATTATGTCCTTTGTAAATACCTTTTGCTAGATGGAAATGTCTGTGACAGTCTGAGGATGGGGGAATGGGTTCTAGTCTCAGTTTGTCTTTATTTCCGTTTACTTGTTCCTTCATTAAGCCTGGACCATAGTTATCCATTAAGTAGCAAAGCTGGGATTTGAATTCCCATCCTCTGGATGGGAGTTCTCATAGGACTTATAATACTGAAATAGGCATGCCAATGGGAAAGTATATGATAGAAAAAGTCATCTGGCATAGTTAGGGAAATATGCTGAAGTATTGTTCCCCATTGAGATTGTTTATTTAATATTATTTAATAATTTAACATTGAATATTTAATACAGAATATTTAATCAATTATTTAATTAATATAACATTTTAATTAATATTTAATACTGAATATTTAATAAGAGGGCAGTATGATGTAGGGGAACAGGCACTGAATCAGTATGACTGGCTTTAAGACCCAATTCTCCAGCTTCCTAGCTGTGTCCTTGGGTTTATCATCATCCAACTTCTCTGAATCTAGGTAAGGAAATGATAATACCTGTGATACCTATCTACCACAAGGTTGTGGTCAGAAGGTAATAGGTGTGACATACTTTGACAGAGTAATATGATATTTGAATGCCAGCATTAATATTTGGCTTTTAGAGATATGGCAATAAGATAAACCTGGGACCAAGACCCTATAGATTTGTGAGATAGTAAAAAAGCTACCTGAATAAAAGTCAGGCAGGAGACCTGGGTTCTTGTTGTACCTCTACTGCTAGCAAGTTGTATGCTATTGGGCAAGTTAAAGGTTGGGTGGTATAGGACATTTGGATTTGGAGTGGGTTCAAATCCTGACCTGCCACTCACTACTTGCATGACTTTGGGCAAATCATTTCACTCCTATGGGCCTTAGTTTCCTAACCTGAAAAATGGATTTCCATTAGATGTCCTCTATGGTTCCTTCAAGCTCTAAACTGATGATCCTAAATCTTCTCTCAGGATTTTAGTTTCTTCACTTATAAAATGGGGGGTGGGACGTGGGAGAGGACAAACTACATCTACCTTTTGTAATTTTGGGGGAAATTGATGGGTTTTAGGGAGCTTGTGAACTTGAATGGGAAAAAAATTACATGCCTAACTTTCACCAAATTTGATTTTTTTCTTTATAAACTTATGCATTTTGTTTTATACATTTAAAACATTATCCTGAGAAGGGGTCCATAGGCTTCCCCAGATTCTCAAAGGGGTCCAAGACACAAAAAGACTAAGAATTTCTGGAATAAATGATCTCTAAGAATACTTCAAACTCTGAGGTTCAATGATTCTAAGCATAGCAGTTTTACATGTGAAATGAGGACGTAGCTTAAATGTGATTCACAAGTATCTAATAGACCAGATTCTCATTCTTTGCAATTCTCCCTATGGATTTCTGGATGATTATCTGGCCCTCATGAAATCTGATGTGTTGTTTCTGAACTCTAACCAAATAAAAAAAGTTAAGGTCAATATATAAACGTATATAAAATACATAAAGGCCAGGCTGGGTAGTAGATGCTCAGTCAATACTTGTTCAATAGGATTGAATTTGCAATCATATGTGTCATAGGTGTTATCTCAGTTGAGTTAAGGCTATTGAAAAGAGATTCATTCAGCAACAACTTACTTTTATTTAAAGCCTTTTATCCTCGGGCTTCTCACAATCCTTTAAAGAACCTAAAATATAGCTATGCCAGGTAGCTATATGCCCTACTAGGGTAGGGAGGCTGGGACTTTTCCTGGAATGTCAACATTTAAAGAGGGTTAAAAATACTCAAAGTCCTTCAGAAGGTAGAGACAGAAAGCTTTATAACAGCTAGTCAGCAAGAATGTTTAGTTAGTAAGTGAAGCTATGCTTCCTTGTCCCTACATAGCCCTGCTCTCTTTTCCTCAATTGAATTTGCTTTAAAAAGTTTATTTCAGGGCACATTTCCTGCCCCTTGCCCCAGGTGCAAAAATTGCTAGTTAAGAGTCTGGATGGAACACATCAGTCTTAGGTTTGATTCTTACGGTCTTTGTGGCTATTGTTGCCCCAATCCTGGTTTCAGCCTAGCTTTTAGTGGAGGGACACCCACCACAGCAAAACCACTGCTAAAGTTGGCAATAATAGAACTCCTAGTCAGCAGTCTTGGTCTAAGAATTTAGTTTTGAATAAGTTGCACCGTCCACCATTTTTTAGAATTTACCCCAGATCCTCTCCCCGATTCTCCAAGGCCATCTCAAATGCCACTTCCTCCAGAATGCCTCTCCTGATTTATCACACACACCCCCACCAGTCCAACTTGGCTCCAAACTGGCACTGTACTTCATGCCTCTGAAAGGATCAATAATTTAGAGCTGAGTGACCTTAGAGGTCACCAAATACATCCTTGTTGAAGAAGCTGGGGCCTAAAAAAAAAATCATACCTTAAGTGAGGCCATGTAGGTAGTAAGTAGCAAAGCTGAGATTTGAACCCACAACCTCTGATTTCACAGTCAGTACTTTTCCCACTGATCCATGCTGCTACTCTTATTGTATTTTCACATTATACCTTGCATTATGGTAATTTGCACACATACTTTTATTCCCTTGAGGGAGAGTATAAACTCTCTGGAGGCAGAGACTGGATCTTATTCTGCTTTGCAGCCTCGCATGTCTGTAGCATTTAAGAGATACTTGTTGAATTAGACTGAATTTAATCAGGTATCCACCACATGCAGGTTAGTACGCTGGATATTACACAGGTTTTACAGAACAATAAATAATAGTTAACATCTATGTTACAGTTGCTACTTACAAAGTACTTCCTAATGATGATCTCATTTGATCCTCACAACTACCCTGGGAGGGAGGGGCCATTATTATACCTGTTTTACAAATAGGGAAACTGAGGCAGACAGAGGTTAAATGACTTTCCCAGGGTCACATAGTTAGTAAATACTTTGAGGCTGGATTTGAAATCAGGTCTTCCTGACTCCAGGCCTGGCATTTTATCCACTGTACCACCTCTCCATAACTCTGGATATTTTAATTAAAAAGAATTTCCCTGCAAATGCTTCAGTCCTTTCACTTGTATATCTCTACTGTTCCCAATACCCCTCAAATACTACTCTTTGTGGCTTTTATGACAATCTTCTGGACACTACTTCTATTAGACATTTTAGACAGGCAGCTTCTCACAGAATCTCAACTGTTATTTTTTTCTCCCAAGACCAGTGGTTCTCATAACAGCGGGTTATGTTCAATTTGTAACAATGAAAATGCATCCTGCATAGCAGATATTTACATTACGATTCATAACAGTAGCAAAATTACAGTTATGAAGCAGCAACGAAAATAATTTTATGGTTGGGGGTCACCACAACATGAGGAACTGTATTAAAGGGTCGCAGCATTAGGTAGGTTGAGAACCACTGCCCAAGACCAAGTACTCCTAGATGTCTAAAATGTATTGTGACAGTGGTTATGATATTTCCACGTTTGTTTCTTTTTCATGGTAATACTATGGGGAATTTTCAACACTTTTACCATTTATGGCCCTCCCAAAAAATCTCAGATGTAGCTTAGCTGAAGTATGTGCGCCTAATGCCTTGTAGAAGTCATTCTGGTTAAATCAGAAACTTTAAAGATCAAGAGGATAAGGTTTAAGCTAGAAGGGACATTAGGGCAATTCTAGTCCAGAGATTCTCAAAACATGATCTGGGAACCACTGGAGGTCCCTGAGATGCTTTTAGGTGCAGTGGATAGATTACCAGGCCTGGAGCCAGGAAGACTCATTTTCCTGAGTTCAAACCTGGCCTCAGACTCTTATTAGCTATGTGACCCTGGGCAAGTCACTTAATCCTGTTTACCTCAGTTTCCCCATCCATAAAATAAACTGGAGAAGAAAATGGCAAACTACTCCAATATCTTTACCAAGAAAACCCCAGAAGGGGTCACAGAGAGTTGGAGACACCTGGAACAACTGAACAACATAATCAAAAGTTTGTTCAAAAGGGAGGGAAAGGATTCACAGTGATTTTTAAAAGCAAGAAAGGAATCCTGAGACCAAAAAAATCTGAGACCTGCTGATCTAGTCCAATCCCTTTATTTTTTCTAGAGTAGGTGACTGAAATCAGAGAAATTTAAATGATTTGCCCTCACTGACTTGACTTAGAAGTGGAAGAACCCAAGCCCTCAGACCCCAGAGATGTGCATTTTTGTCTTTAAAAATTTGGAACAAAGTTGTAAAGACCCCTTCTAATCCTTGACTCCATGCAGTCTCATAATAGGGAGCTCCTTCACAGATCATCATTAGGAGACCAAAGGATGCTTTTATTTACATTTCATGAATCAGGAAACTTGGACACAAAAAAAGAGTGAGTTTTTGATGGGTAGCCAGCTAAGAAAAGGAGCTAGCAGGGCAGACAGGAGATTGGTGGCAATTGGCTTAGTGTCCAATTTTGCAGAGTCTTCTCTATGTGGTGGAGGCATGGGAAAATGTAAAAACCACAAGAATATATGCAAGTTTCTTGAAAATATTTTCCCCTAGGCCAGCGGAAACAACTTTTACATTTATTGATGCAACAACATTTTACTGAATATAGGCTGTGTTGGAATCACCATACTAAGAGCTTTTCTCTATATTTCCATACCGGGTGGGCATAAATCAAATAACAATAGGCAATTGGAGCTGGGATATGCTGTTGAGATAATTTTCCTTCAATTTGTAGATGCAAAAAAAAAAAGAAAAACTGAGACATGATGAAGTGAAGAGATTTGCCCATACAAATAGCTAGGTGTAATGTTGATCTTTCTCTCCTGCCCATTACTAGGCACATAGAGCCCTGGTCCAGAACTAATCAGGCTCTGGGCTACAGAGAGTTTCCAATTAAGTGCTGAGCGCAAGGATTTTCAAGCTCCTCGGCACTTTGTCAATCAGATGCTGGATCTTTGTTATATATTCTGGGAGGTTGGCATTTTGCTTCAGGGGTTCGCTCATGAGAAGGATCTCTTGATTTCTTGGTCTAGACTCTGAGTAGCATAAGTTCAGTGCCCTCCAACTGCTTAGATGTCTGTGTTCCTTTGATCCAGTGATGTATGTAAAGTGTATAGCAATACTGCTTCACTTAGACAACTGAAGTCTTGTCTGTTGATCTTTGTGCTAATTTCTCTGCTTATATTTTCTCTGTGTTTTCTCCAAGTTCAAGGTGCTGACCTTTCTGCTGAACTAATGAGTATAATTAAAAGCAAGACTGATAACCTCTTTTTGAATAGTCTTTCCTTTAAAAGCAGATCAAAGAACCTATGCTAGCAAGTCATCCTGGGTATGCTGGGGTGCTTGCTAATACACCAAGCCAAGGACTAGAATTCAGGACTCAGACACTCAACACCTAGTCAGTCTCCTTTCCTCTTGGAATTTTAAAATTGAGTAGTTGATTAATTATTTAACCAGAGGAATATGTAGAGTGTTTTCTAAACCAAAGGGACCAAATAACACAAGTTGAAAAATAGTATTATTATTGATTGAAAGCTGGTCCCAAAAGTTTAAAAGTATTTGTTGCTACTGCTGTGGGTGCCTATGTATACCTATGTATGAACACACAAGCATATATACTGCATATGTGTATGTATGTATATGCATAAATGTGTGCATATATATAGTATGTTGTATATATGTATATATTGTGTCTATGTCTATATATATGTATGCATATACATACACACATGTTATATATGACCATATGTTATGTATGATTCCATAGGAGATATATAATTATGTAGTTCTTAGATCTGGCTTTTGTGGTAATATTTATTTTCATAGCCATTGCAAAGAATGGTGGGTCCTCAAAGAGATGACAAGAAATCAGGTCCATGTATGTCTTTGGGGTTTCTGTGGCAGAGCTCCCCCCACCATGGTGCAGGATCTCCAATCGGAAATTAAACAGGGAGCTAAGTAGTTTCCCACGGAGAACAGAGTTAAGTGAAAAGAAGATAGAGTTTAAAAAATAGAAGTGAACCTGAAAGCATTAGCTCACTAGAAATAGCCCTATTCAGTATTCCACAATTTAGTCAGGAGACTCTCCCAAAGAGAAAAAGCTCCTTCTAGCCAAGGCTCTAAGAAACAGACAGAGCATTGCTGAAGTGAAAAAGCAAAAAAAACAGTTGTATTTTCCCTCTGGGAAGCTTTATTTTCCTCATTTAGTGACTGGTCATGTTTGAGGTTTTTTTTTTCCTCTTTCTTTTTGGGCAATCAGGGTTAAGTGACTTGCCCAGGGTCACACAGCTAGTGTCTTACTGGAGGCTGGATTTGAACTCAGGTCCTCCTGACTTCAGAGTCAGTGCTCTATGAGTTTTTGTTTTTCTAAAAGAGCTTAAAATATCCTATGGAATTCTAACTAAAAGAATAAAGTCAGAGGCTACTCACTTATTCATCTTCTTCCTGAAAGAAAAGATAGCACTCTAGTTAAAGCAGGAAGTTGAAAACAGAAAGAAGAACCACCACTACAATACCAGTGAAGACAAACTTTTGCAGCAACCACTGCTGAATGAAGCAATGCTGAATAGCAGCCATGTGAGACCAGAAGGGAGCAATGTCTGGAAAAGACCATAAACCACATAAGACTAATAGGGAGAACATCTGGCACAAATAGTGCATGGTATCACCAGACAACATCTATGCTGACTAGTAAAGAGAAACACATTGGTAGGGGCTCATGAGCTATTGTTTTAAGTGAATGTAGATCCATAGAGTAGCTTGATCTTAGGATAGACTCTTTTGAGGGCCCCATTTTTGAATTTTGGTGTCATCCTATGTGTTAACATTGGTAATAACTCACATTTCAATGACATTTCAATTGTTACGGTTTACAAAATGCTCTCCTAGCAAAACTCTCTGAAACTTTTTGAGACAGGTAAACTGATAAAGTCTGAGGGATATCCTTCTCTTTTCAGTAATGACATAAGCAATCAAATCAGCCCCCTGGAATCTAACCTTTTTCATACAGTTAAAACATAAACAATGAAAACAATTTTCTCTTGCCTGATGAAGAAAGAGCAGAACTTTTCACAAAGTTCTGAATCTAACGTTGATTTTTATAAGCCTACTTGGATCTGAGGTTGGTTTCCTATTAGGATAATTTGCAACAGAAGGATTATGCATAGCCAGCTCCAACAGATGTGTGTCTCTGCCATAAAATGCATAGAGCATGGCTTGGGTGTATAGCATACCTGGCCTCCATTCTGAACATACTGAAGATGTATACTTTTGTGTAATGGAATATTATTGTGCTATAAGAAATGAGGAGCAGACAGATTTCATAATAACCTGGAGAGACCTATATAAACTGATGCTGCATGAGGGGAGCAGAACCAGGGGAACATTGTACACAATTACAGACACATCGTATCTGTGATGACTGACTTTGATAGAATGGGCTCATCTTAGCAATGCAAGGTTATAAGACAACTCCAAAAGGCTTGGAAAGTCTGGTCACACAGGGTCACACAGTAAGTGTCTGAGACTGGGTTTGAAGTCAGGTCTTCCTGCCTCCAGGCCCAGCACTCTATCTATTGTGCCACCTATCTGCCCCTACTTGCTACATGATCTTAAAGCCTCTACTAGAACAGGCAGGTGGGTGCTTCGTAAGATCGCCTGAGCCAATGGTGGACAGCCCTTAGCCTGACAAGATCTGCTGCTGCCCAATCTAACTGAGATTACATATTTCAAAGGAGTGCACTCTGGACTTCTGCCATGCCCCAGAAACCTCTTTATCCTGGAATGCTCATTCCAGCCCTGGAATTTACACATTCAATTTCTCCCTCTGATTTGATGGCTCCTCCATCCATTAAAGGAGGGGATCCAAGCAAGCCATGACTTCATTTCTCTCCAGGATGTACTATGGACTTTCTCAACCACGCTCCCTCCCTAGGCAGTATACCTTTGGGTCCCATATGCTTTTTACTTTTCTTTTTTATGTTGTTTTCTATTAGAATGCAAGCTCCTTGAGGAAAGAGACTGTTTCTTTTTGGTTGTAATTTATATTTTCAGCATCAGCACAGCGTCCAGAATACAGTAAGCACTTGATAAATGCACATTGACTGAACATTGACTTTGAAAAGGTTAGAAGTGCTTGATATCACAAAATTGTTTTCTCTTTGTATGTGTGTCTTAGATGAATCTTCTATCTGGTCATTGTAACAGTATTGATCGTATTGTCAAGGACATTAAATAACAACTCTTGGGATCAATCATCCTAACGATAAAAATCTCCTAGTATATGACTAATGTATAGAATAAATAGCCAATCATAACAGTTCCCTGGTTTTGAAAATTGATCAAATTGAGGAAGAAATGGTCTACCTCGCTGCTAATCTTCAAATGTGTATGTCCTTGACCCTGTCTTCTTACTCTTTGACATCTTTGTAGATATTCTCTTCTAGCTTAGCTCTAGCCACGCAAGAGTTCTTCAGTTATTCTGTCTCAATTGTTATTTCCCTATCTCTTTCATTGGTTCCTTATGTGGGTGATGCTCAATGGTCTTTCCTTGGCCCTCTTCTTTTCTTTCCATATCCTTTCTTTGGTAAATTCCTTTATTCTTCCCCTTCTGTCGTCTACCTATCACACATCACTGGCAATGTAACTTTTATTATCCAGAGATCCAGTCATGTTTCTTCTCTTTTCAAAAGTTTTCAGTGGCTGCCATTTGTCTGCTGAAAGCTCAAATGTCTTACCCTGGCAAAGGCCCTCCATAGTTTGGTATTGGCCTAATTTTCCACCCTTTTGTCATATTACTTTTTCCATGCACTCTATGCTCAAGCTAAACTTGACAACTCAGTGCACCCACAACATATTTAACTTTGCTAACCTCCATGCTTTTCCTTGCACTCTTCCCTATGTCTAGAATGCCATTTATTTCCATCCTCTTCCTTTCAGCTGTTGAATTCTAGGCTATCCTTCAAAATCCAACTTAAATGCTACCTACTCCAGGAAGCCTTTTCTACTCCTTCCTGTCCATAATGGCCTTCCTCCCAAGAGATCACCTAACACTTTGTCTTTCAACTTTCTAATGCACTCGTCTTAATAGTAACTCATGTTTCTACAGTAGCTAAAGAAATATAAAACACTTTGGTCACAATGAGACTCTAAGGTAGGTATAATAGGTATCATTAACGCTACCATTTCACAGATGGAAGAAATTGGCATCAGAGAGAGGAAATGGTCTACCTTACAGTGGTCCACCTATCATTGTGCTAGGTGGCACAATGGTTAGGGTGGTGGACTTGGAGTCAGGAAGACTTGAGTGCAAATCATACCTTAGATCAGTGGTTCTCAACCTTCCCAAGGCGCCACCCTTTAATACAGTTCCTCATGTTGTGGTGCCCCCCAACCATAAAATTATTTTCATTGCTACTTCATAACTGTAATTTTGCTACTGTTATGAATTGTAATGTAAATATCTGATATGCAGGATGTATTTTCATTGTTACAAATTGAACATAACCCACAGGTTGAGAACCGCTGCCTTAGATAGCTGGGTGATTGTGGGCAAGACATTTAGCACCTCAGTTTCCTAATTGCTAAAATGGGTGTATTAATAGCACCTAACTCCCAGGGCTGCTGTGAGAATAAAATGAGATAATATTTATAAAGTGCTTTGCAAACTTTAAACTACTATATAAATGTTCAACTAGCAAATATTTGTACCAGGGTTTAAAATTCATACTTCTTTAATACAAGGCTAGCTTTCTTTTCCTCCATCAATGTTGTCTCACTATACACACACACATACATGCATATAAATATACATACATGTACACTATATATACAATATAATATATAATATACATATAATATAGCTATAGATATAGATAGTCATTGTACATTTTGAGTATCTGTGTTAATGTTTTATTTCCCTACTAAAATGACCATTCTATGAGGATATGACTGGGGGTTATTTAAAATTTGCATCTTCCCCAAGTTCTTAGCATAGTATCACCAGAGGTGTTAAACATGTGTTGGGGCCCAAAGTTCTCAAAATACTGTGGGAATCAGATTAAAATGTAATTGGGAAATATTTAACTAAATTAAAAAAAATAGAATAGGACATAATAGTATCCTGTAGTCCTGTTAATAGTAAATTAACTATTAATATGATTAATTATTATTTTATTATATAATTATTAATATTAATAGTTAATAAGTGGTTTTCTAAGTTAATATGTGGCCTACAGGGATCCTTATGTGCAAGGCCCTGTTGCTATTTGAGTTTGAATCCTGCTTCAGACTCTTTCTAGGTATGTAACCTTGGACAAGTCACTTAAACTCTCTTAGCTTTAATTTTTCCATCTATAAAATAGTAAT
Source organism: Pseudochirops cupreus (assembly GCA_028627135.1). NCBI lineage: Eukaryota > Metazoa > Chordata > Mammalia > Diprotodontia > Pseudocheiridae > Pseudochirops > Pseudochirops cupreus. The sequence continues at coordinate 284,753,915 of CM053584.1, forward strand.
AAAGGACCTATTTCATGGTTTTGTAGTGAGATTACATGTAAAACACTATATAATAATAATATTTAGCACATTTATCACTTTAAAGTTTGCAAAGTGCTTTCTGAATATTATCTCATTTTTCTTCACAACCCTGGGAGATAGGTGCTATTACTATATTCATTTTACAGTTGAGGAAACTGAGGCAGAGATTAAATGTCTTGCCCATGTTCAAACAACTAGGAAGTATTTGAAGTTGAATTTGATCTCAGATTTTCTTGATCCTAAGACCAATGCCTTATCCACTATGCCACCTAGCTGCCTATATAAATGCTAGTTATTTTAATTGTGATTAAATGCATGGCCTTGGGTAGGTTATTTCTTGGTTTCCTCAATCACAAAATGGGGTGGGGAGAGGTTTCATGACTTCTGAAGTTGCCTTTAGTTCTGGACCTGGAATTCTAGTCATCTGAATAATGGTATTCAGCTAAGGCTGATAGAGTTTTGCATTCCAATTAAAGAAAATCACATAGTCAAGTCTGTGTCATTCACATAAACCCCAAAATAATAGAAGAAATGGGAATTCTAGGGGGAAAAAGTTGTTTTATTATTTTTGGTGCTGCATTTGTAAAAGTTTCATGAAAGAATGACTATTTGGCATGAACATTACACCACCAAATAAATACATTCATTCTTTTGTAGGGGAAACCAGGTGGCAAGTTAAAGCTGCAGTGCTCAGAAAAGTATTTGCCCCTTCATTACTGTGACACTGGCTAGGATATGAGTTTAGGTAAGAGATAGAAGGTCAGCACATGTTTTACTTGAAACTATACTTGTAGGGCAGGTAGGTGGCACAATGAATAGTGCACTGGCCCTGGAGTCAAGAGGACCTGAGTTCAAATCCAGCCTCAGATACTTACTAGCTGTGTGACCTTGGGCAAGTCACTTAACCTCAGTTACCCTGCTTTCTCCAATCCAAAAACCAAAAAATAAAAAGAAACTATACTTGCTACTCAGTTGTTAATAGAAATTTTCAGCTTAAGTACACTGCTTACAAATTATTGGCAGATTAAAAGGCTTTTATATATATATATATATATATATATATATATATATATACACACACACACACACACATGTATATGTGTGTATATGTGTGTGTGTGTGTCAGACCTAGTCAATAATTTCTCAGAAATGATCAAAACATAAGGAATCAAGGTATTTCAGAAATGTCTTGAAAAAACTCCCATAATAGGTTGGCATTATGAAAAATTTCCATCTTTCTCCACAAAACTACGTCAACCTGTTTTAAAAGAGTTAAGATGTGTCCTGAACAGATTATAGCTTGCTTACTTAGCAGAATAATGCATTTGTAGAATGTTAGAGTGGGAAGAACTTTAGGAATCATCTCTTCTGGTCTCCCCATTTTATAGATGAAAGACTAGAGAGGCTATGGTCATACAATTTCAAAACTAAGATTTAAACTTTTCCATTCAGCACCATTTTCACCACGTTGTACACTATAACTCTTGTTTGTATTGGAAAACTGTTATAATTGTGTGGGCCCTCTCAAGGATGGGAATAAAGTAAAGCAAGCACTAGAATGCTTCTTTCTCTTCCCCGTTTCTTTCACCACTTGTCATTTTGGGTTTTGGAGGAGGAAGGAATGAAGAAAGAATAAGGCAGAAAAAATGAGGAGCAGGGTCAGGAGCATGGTGGAAGAATTATTCCCAGAGTGCCTTACTCTCACCCAGATATTGAAGTGCCCTGTCTCAGAATCATAGAACTGGAACTGAAGTAGACCTTAGACATTGTTCAGTCCAAATTACTTCAATTTACAGAGGAAGAAACTGAAGCCTAAAGGAGGGAGGAGAGAGGAGGAAATATGGTTAAGTGACTTGCCAATGAAGGTCATATAGGTAATAAAAAGTAGGCTCAGATTCTGAATTCAAGGTCCTATGATTTTAAATCCTTCATATTTTCCACTGTTTAGAGTACACACCCCAAATGTTCACATGGACTATTTGTGCCTGACCTATGGTAGAGCATTCTGAACTCATATTGCTCTGATCAGCCACTGTCGGACTCATTGAAACTTGACTTTAGCATAGTGATGTCATTCTGGTCCTCTTTGAGAATGAAGGACAACCAACCAACCAACCATTTCTCAGTATATTTTGCGTCCTTAGGGTATTACAACTTCCATACAACTTCCACCTTCCCAGTTCTTCTCCTGCTCTCTGGGTCTCTAGAAGTAGATTAACATAATCAGGAACATACTCCATGGTGTCACACACACACCTACAAATTCCCACACTCACAAACATGCTCCCTCATCTGGAGGAGAAAAGATTCTAAATGGGCAAATATCAAAGAAAGCAAATCGAAGCTGTGGGCCTAAGGGAAGTGTGAACTGTGTTCTTCTAGTTGTTTAAGATAAAATTATTTTTGATAGGTTCATTGGTTCCTGGCTTCATTTAGACATAACATCATTTGTATCATGTAAGATTCTAAGTAACTGACACATAATATCTCATTTGAGCCACATAACAATCTTGTGAGGCAGATATTATGTATATCATAAGTCCCATTTTATAGATGGGTAAACTCATATTTTTCCATTGTAACAAAGGCAATAAGTATAAGTTTTGAAGTCTGACTCCAGGTCCACAGGAATAGCCATAACATCAAGCTTCCTTATAGAAGCAACGAATATAAATGATCATATTCACATACTTAGATGCATTTTCTATTTGCTCCCAGAATATGAAAGGCTTCAGGATGATAACAAAAGAGAAAATGGAAATATTAGCTGTGGGGTAGAATAATAATAATAATAATCACTAAATATTTACATAGGAGGGTACTTAGCAGCCATCTAGTTCAACTCACATCTGAAAAAAGTTAGCACTACAACATATTGAATAAGTGGTCTTCTCCAGTCTCCAGTAAGGGGGAAGATCTGTGAGGAGGGGGGAACTCATTACCTGGATAACTCTTAATTGTCAACAACTTTTTCCTAATATCAAACTCTTTGCAATTTCTCCCCAATATTTCTGTTTCTATCCTTTGGGATAACACAAATCAAATTTCTCTCCCAAATACTTAAAGACAACCATCACGTCTCCCTTGAGCCTTCTGTTCTTGGGACAGAACATTCCTAGTTTCATAAATTAATGGTCCTATGGCATGAACTCAAAGCCCATCAAAATTCTGGTTTCCCTTAAATCTATCAATATTCTTCTTAAAGTACAGCATCCAGAACTGCACGTGATATTTCAAGTGTGGTCTAGCAAGGGTAGAATAGGAAAGGACCTCACTGTTTCTGAAATTCATGCCTTCTTGATTGTGGCGCAAAGTAGGCTGCTATATCACTCTTTTGATACATATGTAATCCATTAAAAAAAACAATCCAGGCCTTTTTCATATAATCTGCTATCTAATCATGCCTCTGTGCTCTTGCCTCTATGAAGTTATTTCTTGAACTCATGTGTAGAACTTAAATTGCATCATGTATTTAACTTTGTAACCCATATTTTTCCTTTATATACACAACCATAACATTTTATCCAATAGATGTGTTTGAAAATTGGTATGAAAAGTTAATATTTTGATTAGGAAGTCTATTTCTATCACATGTAATTTAGGAATTATGTTCCCATAAAATTTTTTATTCTAAAATAAAATAAAAATTAAATAAAATCAGAACCTAGCTCCATTCCACCTTTTAGGCCCTTTGCACACTTTATGGTCTAACCAAATTGGCCTTCTTACAGTTTCTCATTCGTGGCACTCTATTTTCCATCTTCATGCCTTTTCATTGGCTCTCTCTCATGATTAGAATGTTTTCCCTCCTTAATTCTACTTCCCTAGTTTCTTCCAATACCCAGATCAAGCATCATGAAGTTTTTCCTGATCTCTTAGAATGATGGCAACTGCAAACAGAAATGGGGTCCACTAATTAGTACATAAAGATCTCTGTGAACTGCAGATTGACTTAATTTGTCATGTTATGTAACCTATAGTTGATATACTTTTATTTAGTTTGTTAAATTTTGCTTACATTTTAATGTTTCAGTTGTGCTAGAGCAGCGGTTCTCAACCTGTGGGTTGCGACCCCTTTGGGAGTCAAATGACCCTTTCACAGGGGTCGCCTAAGACCATCGGAAAACACATATTTCCAATGGTCTTAGGAACCGAGACACCGCTCCTCTATCGGTCTCCAGGTGGGTCTTCCCACCTGCAGATACACCCACATACAAGTATTAAAGGGTCACAGCATTAGGAAGGTTGAGAACCACTGCGCTAGAAAGTGCTGCAGAAGGCATGGGCTGTATGTTTGACAGTTCTAGTCTAGGATGCTAGTGCCCTCTCCCCTCAAATCACTTTGTATCTCTTTTGTATATATATCTATAAATGTGTACAAATTGTCTCCCTATCCCTTACCTCCCACCCATCGAATGCAAGCAACTTGAGGGCAGGGCTTCTTTCATTTTTGTCTTGTATTGTCAAAGCTTAGCCCAGTACCTTGCACATAGTAGGTATTTCATAAGTACATATTAATTAAGAAACTCTGAAAGGAATGTGATGATAATTCTGGCTTTTTAAATGTGCTTTTTTATATGCCTTACTGGTCTACAAAGCAATTAAAATAAGTTAGTTAATATTTTTAAAAAATCTTATTAGATTCAACCTAGTTTTCTATTCCATCAAGATAGGTAAGTGGATGAGAGAGACAGAGTCTGAACGACAGAAACAGAGAGAAAATTTTTCGAAAATTTAATATCTACCAGATACTGCTAAGCCCTACAGATACTAATATAAAAAAGCAAGATAGTCTTTGCCCTCTAACAGTATATCCTAACAGGAGAAGATTTCACAGAAAGGGGAGCTATCGGGGGTAAAGGTAGGAGATGAGGATAATGGATTGAGTATGGACAACCTGATGTGAGGATAGCCAGGAGAGCTGGCTCCCAGCAAGATAAGGTGAAAGGTCACCAGGGGTGGAGTCTACTCTTGTGGTGAGGGAGAGATGAGGCCTGAGTGTGAGTGAGAGTGAGAGATGATATATTACTGAGTATACATCACATTGTAAGGAGATGGTCAAAAAGTTTGATTTGAGAGGTAATACTTGTATTTTTGCTTTCTAAACCAGAGGTAACACTAATAAGAATTTAAGGATAGGAGATATTTTAGGTGGAAGAGTTTTTTGTTTTGCTTTATTTTTGTTGTTTTTAATGCAACTTTCTACTCCTTTTAGTGCTGCCAGACTATGTCTTTTATGACTCATGGCTGGACACAACGTTGAATATTCTCACTTCAATCTCTGAGAGATGAAGAGAGTGTTTGCTACCCAGTAACCTCACAAGAATTTGATAAGCACTAACCAAAGGATTTTAGCCCTGTAATTAGCCCCAGCTCCTCGCCACAATAGCATCCTAATGACCCTTTGCAGGTAGATTTTTCTTTATTCAAACCTGGGATTTCACTGATAGAGGGAAATCCTGGTGTGAAAATGTCTTCCACTGATGCAGCTCAGCATCTCCTTGTTAGTCTAAGCGTCACAGTACTCAAGATGACATGCTTATGATCACATAGCTCATATGTGTTAAAGACAAAACTTGAACCCAGGTCCTCCTTACTCCAAAGCTGGCTCTCTATTCACCCAAGAGCACCCTTCTTCTCTTGAAAATGGGCATCCATTCAAATTTTATAGCCACCAAGGGAAAACATTTTATTAAGTCCCCTAGTCAATGATAATAAGAGGGTTTTCTATTCAGATAATTATGCAATATAATCAATAGAAAGACTGGGTAGACCAATATTTTGATCCCCACTGTCCTTTACCCTCCCCATTATTTTCTTCCCTAGAAAGCCTCTTTAGGGTGTCTGATTACATTTCAAAACTCCTGCTAATTTCCATTTTTAAAGCATATTTCATCTTTGTCCCCAAGGCCCCAAGTCTTTATCTTTATAGCACAACTAACTTACTTCAATCCAGGATACCCCACTCCCTATCCAATAGCATCTTCTGGCTCCAAGATCTCAGATAAACCCTAGGAGCCTTTTCAGTGGTCTGGGATTTACAAGGCAGGAAGTCAAAGGTCAGTAGCAATGCTAGACACGCTCACTTTCACACACACACACACACACACACACACACACATCTATCATGTTAACTTCAGAATCCCACCCCTACCCCCAGCTCCCCAGTCTTCCTCCCATCTCTCATTACTGGTTATCTAGAGGGTAGATAAGGACAAAGGCCTTTCTTTTCCTCTCTTGGGCATTTGACATTTCCTGACCTCCTTCCTACCCTCCCCTTCCCCACAGCAGTCTGGCCCACCCCACCACAGACAAACACTCTTCTCAGGGGGAGTTCCGGGGCTTGCATTGTGTGGGCCCGGGGGAAGGTGCTCATTAGTTGCAGCTGCAGGGACCTGGTGCCTGCCTGAGTCAGAGGCGCTGCGGCCACCAGCGGCTTGGGGAGCAGTCAGCAAGGAAACAGCAGGGAGACTGCTCTGGTGGCTCAATCTGGCTGTTAATGAGCTTGCTGGTGGCGCGGCCTCCTCATCAGGCCCGTTTGTTTTTACAGGCTGCCCTTTGTTGACTCTAGCCTTGTTTTTGTTGCCTTGCAGTGCAGATATTCTCAGGCGTTCAAGTTTTGCCTTGCTCTGCCGGGCTGTCTTCTTTTCATCAGAGACCGTGTGGGAGCTAAAGTTAAACTTGATTAACAACATTTAGCCCAGAAAGGGTCAGGATGCTATTTTCATGTTAAATGGTCTGCTCCTTGCTCTGTTTTTGGCTTCTTCTTTTTTTTTTTTTTGCATGTGTGTTTTCTTTCTTTTTAAGACACAACAGAACACACAATGAGAAACTTCTTGCTTTTGTTGCCATGGGTGTGTGTGTGTGTGTGTGTGTGTGTGTGTGTGTGTGTGTGTGTGTGTGTGTGTGTGTGTGTGTGTGTGTGTGTGTTATGGAAAGAATAGAGCTTTGAATTAGTTGCTTGTTGTATTTGTCCCAGAATGTCATATATTGCACATTTGTAGTTTCGAAACTACACAATCCTTTTCATTAATTATTCTATTTTGACATACCACTACTGCCATCTTTGAGCCCATAGGATTTAGAGTTGGTAGGGAATTTAAGGATCAATTCAATTCCTTAATTTTATTCAGGAGGAAATCGATGCCCAGAGTGGTTACATGACTATTCAAGAGTCACAAAGGTAGTAAGTAGAAGAATCAGCATCTTTAGACTCCTCCTGGAACATAGAATTAAGGGATCCAGTTGGGAGAACAAAGTTTGAATCATGGTTCTGCCATTAATTCACTATGTAATCTTTGGCAAATTCCATCAATCCTCTGAGCCTCCATTTCCTCAACTATTAAATGAGAGCTGGATTAGAGTCATTAGACTATCTCTAAGGTCCTTTATAGCTCTAATGGTCTACAATGCTGCATACCCTGGAAGCTCATCCTCAGACAACCTTTCTGAGTTTCCTGATCTTTTCTTCCATTTCTTCTTAGTAAAGAAAATCAAAGAGTGATCATCAATAGTGAGCTTCACCAGCTAGTTATGTTCCAGGATAACATTGTACTGGATGCTTTGAGGTCCAGAAAATTTGAGAGTCTCCCCAATGAAATGCAAAGTACTGTGTTAGGCTCTGGCAACAGAAAGGCAAAATGAGGTGGCTCTTACTCTCAAAGAACTTACATTCTGCTTGAGGGAAATAGAATATATACAGAGAAGTTAATAATATAACATGATATATATATATACATATATATACACATACGTATGTATGTATGCACACATACATATATATACATACATACACACATATGTGAGACAATTACATGGCATAGTAGAAAGAGTACTGACCTAGAGTTAGGAAGACTGAGCTCAAATCCAGTTTCAGAAACTAGCTGTGTGACCCTGGGAAAGTCACTTAACCTTTGTGTGCCCCAGTTTCCTCATCTGCAAATGGAGATAATAATAGCACCTGCCTTCCAGGGTTGTTGTAAGGATCAAATAAGATAATAATTACATAGCTCTTAGCACCGTGTCTGGCACATAAGCCCTATATAATGTGTGTGTGTGTGTGTGTGTGTGTGTGTGTGTGTGTGTGTGTGCGCCAGGCCTGGAGTCAGGAAGACTCATCTTCCTAAGTTCAAATCTGGCCTCAGATACTTACTAGCTATGTGACCCTGGGCAAGTCTCTTAACCCTCAGTTTCCTTATCTGCTAGAGAAGGAAATGGCAAACCACTCCAGTATCTTTGCTAAGAAAACCCTCAAAGGGGACAAGTCTAGTTGGACAAGGCTGAAAAACAACTAAACAGCAACAGTCAAATGTGTATGTGTGTGTGCGTGTGTGTGTAAAATACAAAGTTAATTCCTACTGATGTGAATAGCACCAAAAAGTGGGGAAGGAAATAAACATTTATTAAACATCTACTGTGTGCCAGTACTTTACAAACAACAACCCTGAGTGGCAGGAGCTATTATTATCACCATTTTACAGTTAAAGGAACTGAGGCAGACAGCAAATAAGTAACTTGTCCAGGGTCATGCAGCTCATAAGTGTTTGATGCTAGATTTAAACTCTATTCTTTCAAACCCCAAGTCCGTTACTCTATTCACTGTACCCTGCCTGACTTTAGGGGAGATCAGGAAAGAGTTAAACCTCTGCAGTTGATGGGGTCTTCTTATTCCCAGTATGCTTATACTTGTATAAGATTATCTCTGCTCTGGATCCTGGGTTTACCTACTTTTCCCCAACATTCCCATTTTGCCATTTTCTGGAAAATTCTGAAAACATAATATCTTTTCTTATTTAATTCAGCTCAGATAATACCTAGAGTCTCTCTCTGTAAATGATATAAAGTCTTGGAAGCCAACTAGATATGCCTGGTAATAAATCCCTCCTCCAGTGCCTTGACCTCCTCTTTTTATGACTTAAAGACCTTCACAATCAAATCTCAGGGATTCCTGCCCCAGCAGCAGAAATTTAGCTACACCCTCTGTCCTAACGCAGGGATTCTTAGCCCTTGTTGTGTCATGGACTTCTTTGGTGGAGTCCGTGGAGCCCTTCCCAGGCTAACATTTTAAATACATAAAATTAAAGGCATAGGATTACAAGGGAAACTGATTTTTATTAAAATAGTCATCAAACTATTTTTTTTTTGATGGGGGGAAGGTTCACAGACCCCAGGTTTAAAACCTCTGTTCTTAGGTACTACAGAACACGATAACCTCAAAAGTATCCAAATGACAGGGTAACCCAAAGATTACAGGCTCTAGAGCTTGGAGGAATCTCAGAGGCCACCTAGTCCAGCTCTCTTACTTTACTGATGAAAAAATTAAGGTGCAAATAAGTGAAATAATTGACCCAAGGTCAGGATCAGAGGCAGAATTTGAACTTAGATCCTCTGACTCCAGAACCAGTGATTTTTCTACTGTGCTACACTGTAGTGGAAAAATGGATAATACTTGGCAGTAGACAGAAGAGGTAATGTGTAAGATCTCATTGTATAGCTTAATGACAAAAAAAAAAGTAGATTAGGCATATACCAAGAGTGAGGAAGAATGGAAGGGTACCTGGAGTATTATACTGACTTCTATGAAATGAAAAAGAACTATGAAGTGAAAAAGAACCAGAGGAAGGTATCTAACATACTACCCACAGCCTCTCTTGGAAGATATAAAAAAAGACACGGACAAGAATCCCATTTTGTAAAACGCCAATTAATACAGGTCAGAATTGAGATAGACTAGATTTGAATAGGAGGAAGGAATCAGGATCGGTCAAAGATCCATGCTTTTTGGGTGACAAGTGCCCTTCCAGCCTCCTTCCTTTTTTACGTCTGTCTGGTCTCCAAGCCCTGTCCATAAGAGTTCTGTCCTTAACATTAAAAAAATAACAACCCACACCAGTCAAGCCCTATGGGAAAGCCACATGATTTCCAGTACTAGTGATGAATCCACTAGATGAGGTTGGCCCTCCTTTTCCTTTCTCTCTTTTCAGCTCTACAATTGGACCCTGTATGTATATCAGAAAAAGGTCTAAGGATTAGAGCAGATGTAGAGTCAAAGGGAATCAGTAAAGTAGGTACTGTTTAAAATGACATTTAGGATCTTTAAATGTACATGGTTGAGTATGGCATTTACTTTATGATGGTCAGACCCATAAAGCAAAAAGGATAATTCTGGGCTCTGAAGTGTCAAGGATTATGAAGGACTGAAGCTTTAAAAAGTCACTTAATGCTTGTGTAGAGGGCTGCTTGGGGATATGCAAAGCCTTGGTCATTGATGTAAATTCCGTGGACCACATTTCCCAGAAGGCTATGTCTAAGCCTTTAGTATCCAAATATCTTGACTTTGTAACATTGATGGGAGTTGAAGATCTTCCCCTCCCATTAATAGGCCTCACCTGGAGCCCAACAAGAGAAACTTGATTAGGAAAGGCTTGTTTTTCTGGAAGGCCCACAGCTTTTGTTACTTTGTAATTAGTCAGTGGGTTAGGAGGATGGTGATGCCCTCTGACCCTAAAGAAGTGTATATATACTCTGAGGTTAGCATTTTGTTTTGAGACTCACTAATTGGAAGAGTGTTTGAGTGATTTGGCCAGACAAGACTTTGGGTAGCTGTTAAGGAGCATCTTCCCGCCCCGGCTTTGAAAACCCAGAAGTTGGTGCTTTTCCTTCTGGTAACTATGAATGTATGCAATGGTCAAACAGTTGGATCTGTCTGTTGATTGTGTGTGTACTATTTTGTCAGACAGTTAGAAGCCCTGTCTATTAGTTTTTATGTTATTATTTCTGCTTGTAATTTGTTTGTATTTTCTCTGAAGTTCAGGGTGCCAATTTTTTCCCCTGAACTAAGTAAATGATATATATGTTTGATTAAAGTAAGATTGTTGACCCTTTTTGAGTTGCTTTCCTTTAGAAAAGCAGATCAAAGAACCTGTGCTAGCAGCCCTCCTATGTGCTGGCATTATTGGTCTTATAGCCCCCCAGCATCTGCAAGTAGCATTGCTGTTACAACCTTACACTGGCACAAATTGTCAATTAGAAAGAAGGTTCTGTGGCATCACTAGCTTGAAAAAGTCTGTGGGAGTCTTGCAAGGGATGATAAGGCATAAGGAAAAGATTTGAAAGATGGGCAGAAATGAGAGTTGTGTACAGAGCAGGTTCCCTACCACTGGGTTTACTAAAAATTATAGAAATTGAAGCAAGAAGTTTCAATATTAATCTGGTTTGAGATAAATCAGTCAGTCAGCAATCATTTATTAAGTACTTACTATGTGCTATATAGAGGGCAATTTATTCAGTTTTGATGTGTGCACAGGTAGCACTGAGTCACTTTCACTGGTATTCAAGCTAGTTTCCACTGAGAATGTACAGGAAGAGCTCCCAGAGAGACCATTTGAGCTTCTTGTAAATATTCTAAAATGAAAAATTGACTACTCCATAGCTGTCAATACCTCTTGAAGCCCAAGTCTATAGAAGGTATTTAAAAATCAAGAAGCATATAGTTCTTATGTCATACAAAAAAAATGGTTAAAATAGAAATGGGATCACCTTACCAAGGTAGAAAATGAATAAAAAGAGAAGAGGAAATCATCCTTTGACAATGAAAGAGATGAATGTCTTGAAGATTTATGAAACTAGAGATGATGAAGTAAAAATAACCATTAATAAAGCCTGGATAGATTCTTGGGAGAAATAAACCAAAGAAGAGATCAGATTTTGAGACCAAAAAAAAAATGTCCTTTCAGTCACAAATGTGGAAATATTGTTTCTCATAAGGGACTGTTATTGACCTGCACAAATGCATTTGGCAAGAATACCATTTACTTATATTTCTTCCAAGTAAAGAGTTCATGTTGGAGAAGTTATATAAATCAGATTGCATTTTAAAAATACAATAAAAGAGGTATCAGGGCCAAGCAACTTGTCAGTTATTTTAAGTTGGTTGGGATAATGTGGTTGACTTACTCAATTGACCTTTACCCTTAAAGAAATGAGAAAAAATAGAGGGAAGAAAAGAAAGAGAAGAAAAAGAAAGAAAATAGAAGGTAAAGAGAGAAAACAAAGGGAAAGAAGGAAGAAAGGAAACTTAGAGGAGTCAAATCCAAATAGAAAAATGAATGAAGATGGATGAAGAAAACATTTCTCCTCAAACACATTTAGTCTGATGAAGCAATTATATAATAGAAGCACCTACACAAAATGCAGAACATTTTTATAATTCAAACATTCTAGATCTTAATATTGTATATTTGAATCACCTGGACTTTATGCCTTCATTTTAAATATGCAGAAAGTAGCGTTAGGGGCAAGGTGGAAGTTCAAGATATAAAAAGAGGAGTTATGTCATATCCTAAATCTTCCCTGTGTCAGCTATGCATGGGTTCTCAGTTCTGAGCTCTGACATAGATTGCTGGCACTGGTTGCTGCACTTAGTCCTCCCATCTGACATTTTAGGCAACAGCATCCACTTAGAGCTCTGAGGAGATCCTCAGCCTTTTTATCCTGGAACTGCTGTGAGCCAACAACTGAGCCATCTTCTCATAAATTTGCCTCGGAAAGCCCCACCTTTCAAAAATGAACTTCCCTTCGGCTTCCACCATGCCATTCAATGTGCAGTTTTAAGATTTAGAATTCCTGAAGAAGAAGAATGTTTCTGTGCTCTTTTTTGCTGCTTGCAACACAACCAAAACATGGTAATTGTGTCTACTTTACAAATTGCTTCATGCGTATAGACCTACTCTCACGGTAAACTGTTGTGGTCCATAAAGGGATATAATAGAGAGTAGCAGATCATGCAGCCAGGAATTATAAGCCCTGCATTTTATTTCCAGGGCCAAAGTTTGTATCAGAATAATTAAGCAAAAGAAATTTATTATACATCACTCTCCCTTTCTGCTGAATATTCATGGAGAATTTTTGCCTGTGAGGGAATTCTGAGTGTGACTGCTACAGAGAAATGTGTGTCTGGTTCTAGCCAAGTAATCTGGGGTGTGGAAAGAGTGGGTGGAGATGACTGCTTTTGGGAGGGGGTGGCATCTGTAAATGTGGGTAAGACATGTAGTTTGGACAGACCTCACTCTCAGCAGGAAATGTGGTCACTCCAGTCATGCTGATCACCCCCCTCACACACACGCACACTCCTGTTGATCTCTCCCTGTGCACTGTAATTGGTTATCCTTATATACTTGGATATTTGTTTTAAGGGCTACAGTGGAAAGAGCTCTGGATTTGAAGTCAGAGAAAGTGGGATTCAAATCCTAGCTCTGCTACTTAATGCCAATTGGCCAGTGAAAGTCAATAAACATTATTAAGCATTTACCATGTGTCAGACACTGTGCTAAGAACTGGAAATGTAAAAAAGGAGGAAAAAGACAATCCCTGCCCTCAAGGAGCTCACAATCTAACGGAGGGAAACAACAAGCTGTGAAGTTGTATAAATAAACTCTATACGGGATAAACAGGAAATAATTCAAAGAGGGACAGCACTAGACCTAAAGGGGGTTGGGAAAGGCTTCCTGTAGAAAATGGGATATCAGTTGGAACTTAAAGGAAGCCAGAGAAAGCAGTAGGTGGAGACAAGGAAGGAGAGAGTTGCAGGCATGGAGGATAGCCAGAAAAAATGCCCAGAGTTGAGAGATAAAGTGTCTTGTTCATGAAACGACAAAGACTCCAGTGTTACTGGATTGAAGAGTTGGGGTGAGAAATAAGATGTAAGAAGGCAGGATTATGTTTGAGCGTAACTGGGCTAAAAGACCTTTGTAGCTCAAAAAAAAAAATCTAGGATTTTATTTATGGTTCATGAAAAACTACACTAGAGATAGGCAAGATAGGGCATAATATGGAAGAAGTCACAAGAGAGATATTTTAACATCATTTTTGATAAATGCAGATATTTTTAATGCCAGAAAATTCTAGTTGCCATAGCATTTAAGAATTTATTTGGTGAGAAATCAACTCATTTCAGTTCAATTCAACAGGCACTTATTAGGCATCTATTATGTGCAAGGCAATGTACTATAGAGCTAGAGACATAAAGAGACAAAACCAAAATGATCTCCATAAAAAGCCATTGTACTGGAGAAAAATAATACGTAAAGATAAAATGATTTTTGGGAAGTATGAATGATGACTGAAGAAATCAGGAAAATGTTTATACAGAAGATTGAATGCAATCTGAAGCTTGAAGGAAGATTGATATTCCAAGGAAAAGAGGTAAGGAAGGAGAGCATTCCAGGCAAGGAGAACTTCCTTTGCAGAGACACAAAGGTGGGAATATCATGTATGGGAATAGCATGTAGGCCTGTTTGGCAGGGATATGGTGGTACATATGAGGAAGAGTAACACAAAGTCAGTCTAGAAAGGCTTTGTGGTGCTTTGCAAGGCCACCGAGAATTTTGCCTAAGATTAATGTTTTTTAAAGTCAGTTCCATTGCTGGCTTATCCATATGTCTCTATAGGAAGTCTTAAGACAGCTATTACTGAGGGAAATTTAATTGTGGCTCAAATGGCACAAATCTGAGCTTTTCAGAGCCAAAAATTCTGATTTCCATCCTTTACCAACCCCAGTAAAATCTGGAAGAGTGAATAGAGAATACAAAAGCTTGGATTACTATGGGCTTATAATAAACATTGTATAGAAATCATTACATCAGATGTTAAGTGGGTTAACTGGGCCAAGTCTGACCAACTGGGCCACAAGTTATTAGAGGATGTTTTGTCAGTACAGAAATAGGCTGAAATGATAGTCATGGAACAATGGCATCAGATCTTTGTAAGGAGTTATTAGCAAGTAGAAGATTTCTTCCCTCTCTCCTGAAAAGGGTATAACATGTTACTGTGGTTACTGTCTTTGCTTATCATACTTAAAGCTGATTTGGCCTCCTCACTATGAATATGAGGGTGATTTATGCATTTTCCTATGACATCCTACTCAGTATACTAAAGGCTCCTATAATGCACGTACCCTTTCCAATATGGGAGCTGATGTCCAAGCCAGACAGTTTGCATATATGGAAATCATTTCTTTAAGCTAAAAGGGTTGTCTTTTATCATTCAGCATTTAAAAAGTTAGTTAATATACAGCAATAGAAGGAGAGGGATGCATCAACATGAAACAGAAGGGAAATTCATACCCCAAATGCAGGATTTCCCCATTTAATCAGGAGCAGCTGATAAATATGTCTCCCTGATGCTTTGCTATTTGATTCACTTAAGCCAAGTAAATGAACATTTGCAATTTTATTATTCTAGTGGTACCCGCCAGCACCTCCCTAGTCACACTGTCATTCATTATTCTATGCCCTGAGGTTCTGGGTTTTATAATTTGGTTGTAAAGATGTGTTCCAGGCATGCTTATGGAATACAAAAACTCATCCCCCAGTCCTGGATTATTTTTCATATTTTAAAATAATATCAAGTTGGCTTCTGATCAAAACTTGGGAAGAAAACAGAAGTTCCACAGTAATCAAATTATGTATTGGGCTCAATCCTCCCCTTTCAATTTCTGCTGCTCTAGAGTATGCTCTGGCTATCACAGCAACCACGCCGCCAGATGTTGGGAAGCCAGAATCATCCCCTCTACATATGTATCAAAATGCCTATGGATTATGTGTTTAGGCAGTCAGGGAGTATTAGGGCAGTATTGCCCCAGTAACATGACTTCCCGTTCTCCTCTTTTCCACCCCTAACCTCGCCTATGTCTTTCCACTTTAAGCATTGGGTGGTCCTGGCTACCACAGAGGTGAAAGCTGAGTCCATTCTTACCCTACTCATAACACCCCCCACTCCATTTTCCATCATTCCTGCCTCCTACTTCCTCCCAAGAGAAAAGAATCAAGTCCAAAACAACATATTTATCAAGTTCTGTTTACTCCAAAGGGCTTAATTTTTTTCTCCATTTTTGTTTTCACTTAATTCTTGGAAAGATTGGTGAAAAATATTATCTGAGTTTTGCAGTTAGAAAAACTAAAGTTCAGAGAAAGCTTGCTTAGGAGTTTAATGAAGAAATCATAGGTCTGAACCTAGAGTACTAATTGTTACTTCTTATCCTGTCCTATCCCTAATGATTCATTATGGATCATAGGATCATAGACCTAGTGTAAGCTCCCACAAATGATTCTAGAGAGCATTGTACCCAGAACTAATCTGTACTGACACAACACACTGTTTTGGCATTGGGTTTCAGTTGGAAGCCTACTAAAACTACTATCTCATATACATTTGAGCTTTTTCTTCCCCTTTGTTGGTCAGTGTGTTACTAGTCCATTGATGCGTAGTGAAATAAAAGCATTCAATGGACGGGATTGGATCCAGAAGACTTCCCATTATTTAGGCTGTCTGAGGTTTTTATATTTGTACTTATAAACCTATATAGCTTGTTAGTACATAGGTATCTGAATGTTGTCTCCCCTATTATATTGTGAACTTTTTGAGAACAGGTATTGTCTTTTGCCTTTCTTTATATTCCTAGTGCTTAACACAATGCCTAAGTACAACATAGTAGGCACTTGATAAATGTTGGATGACTATACCACTTGTTATGGCACTTTCAGGGGTAAAAGTATGGAAAAAATGTTGGGTATCTGTGTAGAAGAGTGGAAAGAATGCTAATGCTGAGTCATGTGCATACTGAGGTATGTATGCATATGTGTATATATATGTGAATGTGTGTGTGTGTGTGTATACATATATATGTACATGGCATCACCAAAAAATAGCTGTTAACAAGATGGGACTGGGAGTAGCATGGGATCGATCAAAGTGTTGGGCATTTTTACAGATGTGAATTACCTTGATCCTTTCCTCCTCCTATCTAATTCCAATTCATTTGTCTGCATTAACTGTCCAACTGAGTAGGAACTAACACACTGGACTGCCATTTAACTATAGGACCTGATTTGACAATATGCATTATTCATCTACACTTAGTTTTTCCTATGTAGATTTGCTGAGACCACAATCTCTTTAGTAATCATGGATCTAAATAAGGAAACTCTTTAGAGTTCTAGGGCTCTATACATCAGTACAATGTCATCTTCAGGGAGGCACAAATGTGGAAATCCATCATCTATAGGGAATTCCTCTTCTGTTTAGAGTTTGTACAGAACATTATCAATAAATCTTAGGAGCATCTTTAGTGAGTATTTATCTGTTTTCTGCTTCTTTTGATGTTGATCCTCAAAAGATTGTTTGAAAAGTCATCCTTGGGGTTCATCCAACATGGAATCTTGTGTGCTTTCATGTGAGACATTTTATTGAGATACACTCTTTAAAATTGCCTTTTATTTTGTTAAGCGAAGAAAGAGAGAAAGAGAGAGAGAGAGAGAGAGAGAGAGAGAGAGAGAGAGAGAGAGATTTTTTTCTAAATGGCCAAACAATAAATATTAAGCTCTTTACACACTACACACTCTCCATACTACTTACTTTATACATTCCTCACTGCACTCTAGTCACTCTGCATGACTCAGTTTTGTAATTGAAGATAGGATCTGTAAGAGAAAACTGTCTTTTGATACTCAGTTATTTACAGTTTGTTGAGATTCAATCAATTTCAATTTCTTTTGCTGATTACACTTACTAGATCTACTACTTTCTGAGTCTTTCTTGAAGAAAGAATTTCTGACATGCAAATCTGAGTCTTTTGAGTTATATAATCCTTTGATCTTTTTAATTTCATAATTCTGAACTATATTCTCTAACATAAGGTCTCCCCTGATCATATGTATTCAGTTTTGCACAGAATATCAAAGTTTATGTCTGCAGGACTTTACAAAGTTCTTCATAAATTTTTTCTACTTCCTCAGAAGTGCAAAAGGCTTTGGCATAAAAGCTGTACTTATTTTTATGTTTTCCTCTTTGCTTACTCTTATCACAAGTACTGGTAGGTGAAAAGACCAAGTGTCCTATGGACTTGATATCTTGGGCTCATGAAAAAACAACTTTGTCTATTCCTTATTTCACTTTTCAGAGGAAAATCTGGGAGCCATCCTTCCACTGAGTTGCAACTTATTAATGCCTTTTGGTTTAATTTGTAGTAAGAATATGCTACACATGAATGTGGTTTATACCCTCCAATTCTTTATCAACTTATTGATTTTTGATAGAGATATCACATTAAGAATACTCCTATTTAAATTAACATTTGTGGATAGTCTTAAAATTGTCATATGTAGTACCTCTCTTCTACCATCACAGTAGAAGCAGAAGAGGGCTGTGCACATTATTATACATACATGGGTGTGTCCCTCTTCTGCTTCCACTATAGCTGCATAGATAGAAGGATTTACATAAATGTGTATATGTATGTGTGTATGCATCAAAGATGATCTTCAAAGTTCTTCCCATCTCTGTGACGGAAGATCATCTTTGATCATGTCTAGAATGCATTCCTTCTCTCTTCTGCTCTGTAGAATCAATTCTGTGTTTACTTCAAAACTTGGCTCAAGTACTACCTTCTGCAGGAAGACTCCTGATTCCTCCAGATCCTATTGCCCCCACCCCCATTTTTCTGTGTTCGTGTGTGTTTGCATATGTGCACATTGTCTTTATAGAATATAAGACTGTGAAGATCAAGAACTGTTGTGTTTTTGTTTTTCTGCATCTGGGGCTTAGCATGGTAACTGGAACATAGAATGTGCTTAATAAATACTTACTGACTGATGTACTACAATCCCCTCATTTTACAGGTGGGGTAACCAAGATCCAAAAGGCTAAATGATCTCTCTTAGGTCACAGAGTCCACAAATGACAAAACTGACATAAGAATACAGGTCTTGACTCTAAGTCCAGTGCTCTGAAGGTCCCTACAATACACTGCCACCCTTAATATATTCCTATAGAGGAGTGGAGTCCAGATGGTGGCATAGAAGCAGGAGAACTTCGCAGCCTCCCCCATGACCACCTCAAATACTTATAAGTTATGACTCTAAACAAATTTTAGAGCTCCAGAACCCACAAAATTACAGAAAAACACATCTCCCACTGAAGGCAGCCTGGGAGGCTGATGGGAAGGGCTCATCGCAGAGTGCTGCAAGCCGAAACCAGCTGGGCCTGAAACCACAGCTTGGCCCCAGGGTGGCCAGGACAAGCCACGGCTGGAGCACTTGGGAGAGTGGATCACTGGCAGGTGTGACAGTTTCCAGAATTAGCAACTCATAAGAGCCAGGGATAAAGTAAAAGGTCAGTGGAACTCAGCTAAATTTGGGGGAGAGAAGCGGTTCTGGCTGCTGGCCCCCAGGGCAAGAAAGCAGCAGAAAGCAGGGGCCCTGCAGCTGCCTCCACATGGCTGCTTCAGAGCTTGCAGCCTGCAGATTGCAGGGGGGCTGAGCAATCATTCAGAGGCTAAGTGCTCTTATATTAACCTGCCTGGATCAGGATTGTGGTCTTGGGTGGTGGTCCTGAGGTGTGTGACCAGTGAGTCAAAGCTGGCGGGAGCTGCAGAGACAACGGCCTCCTAGTAGCTCCGGCAGCTGCAAAAACCCCAGCGATTTGGGACAAAGCATTCCCCCTGGGAAGCAGAGATCTACTGTGGCTCAAAAACCAAATTAATTGACTGGCATCAGGAACAGGCAAAGGAAGCAAACCAAGCTCAGCAATCCAACTTTAGATTCCTTTTTTGGGGACAAAAAGGATCACAGCATGGAACAAGAGGAAGACAACACAGTTAGAACTCTTGCACCAAAAGCTTCCAAGAAAAATGTAAACTGATTAAAGGCCGTAGAGGAGCTTAAGAACATTTTGAAAACCAAATAAGAGAAATGGAGGAAAAATTGGGAACAGAAATGAGAATGGTGCAAGAAAATCATGAAAAGAGAGTCAACAACCTGACTGAAGAAAATAACACCATAAAAAAATAGATTAACTCAAATGGCAAAAGAGGCCCAAAAAGCCAATGAGGAGAATGCCTTAAAAAGCCAAATTTGCCAGATGGAAAAAGAATCTCAAAAGCTCACTGAGGA
>CM053584.1:284774381-284800610 GCA_028627135.1 Pseudochirops cupreus
AAGGAGAAAACATTACAAGCTACCAGGAAGAAATGGTTTAAATATTGTGGAAACACAATTAGGATAACACAAAATCTAGCAGCTTCTACACTAAGGGATTGAAGGGCTTGGAATATGATATTCCAGAGGTCAAAGGAGCTAGGATTAAAACCAAGAATCACCTACCCAGAAAAACTGAGTATAATGCTTCAGGGGAAAATATGGTTATTCAATGAAATAGAGGACTTTCAAGTATTCTTGATGAAAAAACCAGAACTGAATAGAAAATTTGACATTCAAATACAAGAGTTAAGAGAAGCATGAGAAGGTAAACAGGAAAAAGAAATCATAAGGAACTTATTAAAGTTGAACTATGTATATTCCTACATGGGAAAACTATAATTGTAACTCATGAGAATTTTCTCAGTATTAGGATAGTTGACAGGAATATATATGTATATATACATAAATATGTATGTATAGGAGGGTATATGTGTGTATAAATATATATGTTAGTGTGTGTATATGTGTGTACATGTATACATAGAGGGCACAGGATCAGTTGAATAGAAAGGGATGATATCTAAAAAATTAAATTAAGAGGTGAGAGAGGAATGTAATGAGAGAAGGAAAAAAGGAGAGATAGAATAGGGCAAATTATCTCATAAAAAAGGCAAGAGAAAACTGTTACAATGGAGGGGAAGAACAAGATGGTGAAAGGGAATGGGTCAACCTTATTACTGAATTTGGCTTAAGGAGGGAATAACATACACACTTATTTGGGTATCTTATCCTACAGGAAAGTAGGAGGGAAGGGGATAAGAGGGGAGATGATAGAAGGAAGGGCAGATTGGGGGAGAGGGTAGTTAGAAGCACATAAGTTTGGAAAGTGATAGGGTCAAAGTAGAAAATAGAATAAGTGGGGGTCAGGACAGGATGGAGGGAAATATAGTTAGTCTTTCACAATATAACTACTATGGAAACTACACATATACAGCCTATATTGAATTGCTTATCTTCCCAGTGGGGGTGGGTGAGGAGAGAAGGAGGAAAAAATCTGGAAATCAAAGTTAAAAAAAAAAGTTCAAAAAAATGTTTTCTACATGCAGCTGGGAAATAAGATATTTGGGCACTGGGGTATAGAAATCCATCTCGCCCTACTAGAAAGTTAGAGGGGGTATAGGGGAGGATATAAGAGAGATTAGATTGGTGGAAGGGGTATTCTCTAGGCTTGCTATGTTGGAGTGGGGATAGAGGGAAGACAGGGAGAAAATTTGTAACTCAAAATCTTGTGGAAAGGAATGTTGAAAATTCAAAATAAATTTTAAAAATATTTTAAAATATATTTAAAAAATAAATAATTGTTGATTGATTAAAGTCCAGCCTCTGTATTTTACACAGAATGGAAAATGAGATACAGAGGAGTTAATGAATTTAGTCAGGCTCATAAGCTAGTAAATCTTGAGTTGAGATTTGAACATTTTCAAGCCCAGTGCTCTGTTGATGCTGTCAGGCAGTTTAATCCAAGGGGAAAATCAACTTTCACATCAATAAGGTTGATTTTTCTCCCGTTTGTGAAGATGGCTCTACAAAATTGTAGATATTATAATTTTGCATTCAAATTCAATCTTCCGCTTGTTGATAGGATACTTAGGCTTGAGTCCTGAGTCTAGAGCTTACTAGCTGTGTGGCTATGGGCAAACCACTTAACCTTTCTGATCCTTCAGGTTACTCATCTTCAATACAGAGATAAAAGTATTTATATTGCCTATCTCACAGAGATATTGCGAGACAAGACCTCTGTAAAACTTAAAAGGGATATTTAAATGAACTGTCTATCTCTTCATGACTTATGTTTTATAGCTTTAGGATCTAAGCATCATGGAACAGCGGGAAAAGGATTAAAGTCAGGAAATGTGGGTTCTAGTCCCAGTTCTGCCACTAATTAACTATCTGGCACTGGACAACTCACTTTCTAAGCCTCAATATTTTCATCTGTAAAATTCGAGATTTCGGAGATGTGATCTGTAATGTTGTCTACAGGCCCAGATTCTATGAAAAGGGTCTAGGTAAATATGGAAAGGTTAATTTGCAATTTTAGGTGGATACCAAGTGGAGGTAGTGTGGCACATTTCCAGCAAGATTTTCAATTGGATTTAAATTGTTGAAAATACTAAGGTTTTTTTTCTGGTTTTCCTTAGTAACTAGACGCTAGTCTCCTTTACTTATTCTTCTCTTTTTAAAAAATGCTTCATTAATATTCTTTCCTTTTTTTTTAAACATCATTGTTACTTCCCAATGACAACTTGACCCTCTCTTACATGTAATCTAAACGCAGCCTCTTAGCCTACCAAGGTTAAGATCTTCCTTCAGCCTCTCTCTTTTTTAACTCAAAACTCATTATATTTGCCTGCCCCCCCTTCCCTTTTATATTAATGTGATGCAATTCAAGAAGCATTTATGGGGCAGTTACATGATACAATGAATATAGAACTGGCCCTGGAGTCAAGAGGACCTGAGTTCAAATTCGTCCTCAGACACTTGACACTTACTAACTGTGTGACCTTGGGCAAGTCATTTAGCCCCAATTGCCCTGCCTCCTCCCACCTTCCAAAAAGTTAAAAAAAAAAAAGAAGTATTTATTGCCTACAGTGTTCAAGGCACTGTAGTAGGTTCTGGGAATACAAAAACAAAAAAGGGTAGGAAAGATATAGCACCTACACAGATAAGTAAATAAAAAAGCAGTCAGTCAACTAGCATTGATTAGACTAAAGTCTGGGGATACAAAGAAAGTCAAAAACCAGTTAATATTCTGTAGGTGCTCACAGTTTAATGAGGGAGATAATATGCAATTATATGCAAATGAGATATATACACAATGAATCGGGGTTAATCCCAAAAGGAAGGCACTAAGAATAAGGAGGACTGGGGAAAGTCCTACTTCTTGCTGAAGATAGGATTTATCTGAAATTTGAAGGAAACTAGGGAAGCTTGGAAACAGAGAAGAGGACAAGAAAAGTTCCAGGAATGAAGAGCAGACAATGAAAATGCTTGGAGTCTGGAAATAGTATGTCCCTTTGTAAGGAGAAGCAAGGATGTCAGTGACACTTGATTGGCATATACAAAATAGCCATAGACCCATGGACCAGATTACTCCCTGCCATCTCAAAATCAGATGTCTAAACCAGATCCAATCTAAGGCAGGTGACCAAAAAAATTAGTCTTACTCTGGCTCACTAGGCCTCCACCCAACATTTACTCTGGAAGATCTAAGCTTCCACAAATGTGGCTTCCAGCTCAAGGTCAAGCACTCAGAGTAGCAAATGCATATCAGATAGCATGTAGCCTTTATTGTACAAACAAAAAATGTATATGGTACCAAGGACTTTTGTGTTCTATGGGGTGGCTGCATGGCACAGTGGATAAAGTACTGGGCCTGTAGTCAGGAAGACTCATCTTTCTGAGTTCAAGTTTGGCCTCAGAGATTTACTAGCTATGCAACCTAGACAAATCACTTAACCCTGTTTGCCTCAGTTTTCTCATCTGTAAAATGAGCTAGAGAAAGAAATGACAATCCACTCCAGTATCTTTGCCAAAAAAAAAAACCCAAGTGGGGTCACAAAGAATTGGACATGACTGAAGTGACTGAACAACAAAAAAACAAGAATTATTAGCAAAACATAAACAGATACTTACAGTAGACTGTAAGGAATCATTACAATCACCCCCACCCCCTCTTGGTATAGGTTTTTCTCTTCAGTTCTTTCAACTTGGTTGGTATAGCTTTTCTCCAATTTCTCTCTTCTATTCTGCTTTCCCAATGATTTATATGGAATTTAACATGTTATTGCCAGCAGGGTAACACCTTGACATTCCCGTGAAACCCCTTTCTCTCACAAGATAAGGCTATCCTCCTAAGACTTAGAGTACAACCCCCCCCACCCAAGGCAAAGATACCTTGAAACTAACGATGGTTAGCCACTTTCCCAATGGTCTGTCTAAATCACTCACAGAAATGCTGGGGACAAAGTAAAAGTCTTCTGCTTCCCCACAATGTGGAGAAAGAAAGAGGTGTCTTGGCACTTGGATATCCCAGGTTAAGAACTATTGGAATGAAACCAAGCTTATGTGAGGGATTTCATTTATTTTAAAACCAACTTTCAAGGTATGTCCTGGGATCAGTAATCCATTCAGTCTGCTTATGGTGCCCAGAAAGGATGGTAGATCTAGAATCAATGGGCCCTTATTCTAGTATCTCCTCTCCCACTTACTGTGTGACTTTGGACAAATTATTTAATCACTCCTGATTTGCCTCACTTGTAAAATTAGTGTGTTGAACGAGGTGACTTCAAAGGTCCCTTCAGTATCAAAATCTATAATCCTATCTGTAGCCATATTCTATACCTACATCAACTGTATAATAAGTCATATACAACAAGCCAGAAGATCAAATTATGTTTAGTACACTGCACTGAACCCTATTCAGAATGCTACAAAATAATATCTGTTAGAAGTAGATGATTACATTTTAGAAAGATGTTTCAGAAGCAAGAATTGAAAAAACAAATACTCTCTTCCGGTAACTAGGAAATCCCATTAATCAGAAACCCTGATTCCCTGAGCATTCCAGTTAATCAAACTTTGCACAGTATTATTTCAGTCTTTTCAGTCATGTCTGGTGGAATATTTAAATGAGCTGTTGCTTCTGCAAAACTATTACTTTATGACTTAAATTTTATAGCTTTAGGTTTTCTTGGCAAAGATATTGGAGTGGTTTACCATTTCCTTCCACAGCTCATTTTACAGATGAGGAGACTGAGGCAAACAGGGTTAAATCACTTGCCCAGGGTCACATAGTTAGGGAGTGTCTGAGGCAAGATCTGAACTCAGAAAGATGACTCCAGACCCAGCACTCCATCCATTATACCACCTAGATACCCTACACAATATTATAGTGCTTTCCCAAAATAATGAGCCTCAGTGTTAGCTAAATAGGTCCAAGAAGGAAGACTAGAAGCCCCCAAACTAGCCAACAGCTTCGTGTCCTTGGGGACATTGGAGTTTGATGCTAGATGATTTCACAACTTTTCAGAAAAACTCAGCTAACTTCCATAGTCATCATGTTATTATAAAACTGATCTAGAGTCGGCCCTGCCACTGACCTTCTTCATTTTTCATGAGTTCCTGTGAAAAGTAGCCTAAATTCTAGAACTGGAATAACACAAGGAAAGTTAGTTTTATTCTCATCACAAAAGCTCTTGACTCATATTTTACTTAAGGAGAACACACTATGAATCACATGTGATTTACATTAAATTTTGCATGCATTTAGATGTGGGTATGAATTAGGGAACACATTTTGTTTGAACTCTCTAGCCCTTCTATTCATTTCTTTAGTTTGATTTTTTTCTGACACCATATGTTTTTATATTTCAGTAATGAAAAAATATGATCTTTCTCCCTCCTCGGGTAGAATTAGGCATGGAGGGAGCTCGGTGCTTGCTCAGGAAGACAAGTTTGGTGGGGAGGAGAAAGCCATTGTTTCAGCTTTCCTTGTGAAACTGCATTTCCCATTGCCCACTCTGGGAAGGGTAAGAATTGGTCATAAATTATTTCTATTACATCAAGAATGTCCTTGGGACTTCTAGTTATATAAATGTGACATGAAGCTCAAGAGCCTGGGGCCATTTCAAGTAAAAGATGAGTTAAGATGGATTGGGGAAACAGCTTGCTCAATGTACAGATATAGTCTTCCAAAGTTTCTGGACAGGATATATGTAACTAGATTTTCCCCAATGTATCTTAACCTGGGGTGGAGGGGAGGGGAGTGTTAAATGAGGTCAAATGACATTCCAGGTCTTGGTGAGGAGCGATAGTTTATGAGGCTTTCTTTCATTTTACTTACTGCAATCCTTCCAAAAGCTCATTCTGCCATCATCCACTCAGCCCTTGCCACAAACCATACTGAGCAATTTTTATTCCCTAGGCAAGCTATAGTGGGGATCCTTTTGGATTATTGTAGGACACCACAAGGTTTTTAAACTGCTAAAGGACTGGCCCTTCCTGAGGAAAGAGGAAGGGCAGGATTTTTGCCCCTGGGGAGAAAGTGTAACCCAAGAGAAGGAAACTTTTTCTGGTGTGGGAAGCAGGCCATAAAGGGGCAGCTGGGATGGTGGGGATGCTTTGAATGGTGCTGTCATTTCCAAAATGACCTAGGGTGGAGATTGCTTCTTCAGGTAGGGAGCACAAGGGAAGGCCTAGGGAGGGGGGAAGTGTACTTTTTTGGTGCTGTCACCATCCTCTAAATTTCCTAACATGGGCAAAGTTCCAGTAACTCTTCTGTCATTATGACTGCTCTGCAGCTCCTCTGTCTCTCTGGTCCAGCCTGGTTTTTTTCCTCCTTTTCTCTAACCCCAGGAACAGAGAGCTCAGAGTTTATTAAGAACAAGGATTTTTAACCTGGGGGTCACTGATCCTTTAGGTTTTTTTTTGGCAAGGCAGTAGGGGTTAAGTGACTTGCTCAGGGTCATACAGGTAATGTGTCAAGTGTTTGAGGCTGAATTTGAACTCAGGTCCTCCTGACTCCAGGACTGGTGCTCTACCCACTGCACTAGCTAGCTCTCCCCAGATTCCTTAGTTATATGGTACAGTGGAAAGAACGCTGACCTTAGAGTCACAGTTCTTGAGTTCAAATCTCAGATCTTCCACTTAATAACTGTGTGACCTTGAGCAAGTCACTTGACATTTCTGGGGTTCAGTTTCTTCATTTGTAAAATGAAAGGGTTGGGCTGGGTGTTATCTACAGCTCTGTATTTCTAATACAAAGAACTGAGATTCCACGGCAAGGCAGTTAGTTGTTGTAGTGGATAGAATACTGGACCTGGAATCAGAAAGACCTAAGTCCAAATCTGACCATAGATGCTTAATTAGCTATGTGACTTTGGGAAAGTCTATGTGGCTCAGTTTCCTCAATTGTAAAATGAGATTAATAATGTCTGTCTCCTAAGGTTGTTGTGAGGATTAAATGAGATTCTATTTGTAAAATGCTTAGCACATAATAAACAATTAATAAATTCTTGTTTAAAAAAGTGTCTCTCCAGGGCCATAGGAGAGTGTCTGGTATACAATAGGTGTCCAATAAATGATTGATTATCATTAGGCTCCAGTATGTCCATATTTCTTCCTTTCTTCCTAGGAAGACTCTGGGGTAAGGTTTTCTGATCTCTGGCTTTCATTACTGTTAAGGTAATTTGCTCTAAACTTACCCCAGAAATCCTCTGGTTGCTTTCAGTCTATGAGTAACCTCTCACAGGGGACCATTCATCTTGAATCTCAACAGTTGGTCACCATCACATTCGCTTCCTTCAATTTTGCTCCTTGAATAATGGTTATGGGTTTTATATTGTCTTTCTGTTCCATCATCCCTAGCTTCTGTCCACATGTCCATTATTCCTTGTTTCCTTTGTTTTCTGTAGCTATTTTTTTTTCACTTCCCACTCTGTCATTTGCAATAGTTCCCGTGACCGTATTAATACAATCACCTTCCCTCTTCCCCAGCCTGGCTTAGTCCTAATTGCAAATCATTGTCTTTCGGCCCCTGTTAGGGTCCAATTGTGCCTGTGGTCTTACGTCTTGGCTCCTCAGTCACATGTGGTGCTAGGGGCCTAGTCTGACCAGAGCTCTCATGCTCTCTATAACCAAAGATTTCTGTAAGAAGATCTGAGTAATGAAATACTGGCTAACCAGTGTGCCATCATGCAGTGTTATCCCTTTATTTAAAACAAATTGGCCTTTCTAACTATTATGTTGTCTTATTACTTCCAGATTAGTTGTCTCCCTGAAGGGGGTCTTTCCTGGCAGGTCATGAAAGGAAGCAATATGTGCTGGGAGCATGAGGGTAGAAACCCACATTCTGGCTTCTTCCCTCAATGAGTCATTCGCTGCCATGTTTAGAGGTATAAAACATAGATCTCAGTCTTTAACTTCATGTTTATGTATACCTCTAGGTATAGAAGCCGTCTATCACATACCGATACAAACAAAACCAGAATGGGGCCTGCTCCACACACAGCAGAGTATAACAAGGAATTCCTTTTTCTCCCATATATGAATTTACATGTTTACCTCTAGGGCAAGTCATGAAAAAGTTTAGCAAACTTTTCATCACATAACTCAAAATCGCCTGACTTGAGATTCTAATGTAGCATGGGATGAATTCCATGAAGCAGGCCAGACAATTTTCCATGATGCCAGGATACTGGGCAGTGTTTCCAAGGACAGAAGGCTATTTCTGCTCCCTCTCTCCACCCATTCCCCCAAAGTGCAAATAACACAGGTGGCCCCTATGCTCCCAGGAAAATGTCCAGTTGCCTTTTGGGTCATTCTGCTACTATTCACATGAATTTTAAACCAGGAATGTTCAGAGGAAAAATAGGGGTGGGGAATGTTAGGAAGAGGCCTTTCAGGAACATTGTGATACATTAATTCTTACTATCTGGAAGAATGTCAATTGCTAAGAGGATAAATATTCTAGTTTACTTTTGGTTTAAATTTAAATTTATAGTGAAAGATCACATGATACAAAATGTCACATGGCTTCTCTTCAAGGCACTCAAGAGACTGAGCTTGTTCTGGATAAAGTTATGTCTAGGCATGATAGATACCTTTTGGAAGGCATGAGGCTGAATTGGGTAAAGCTCCCTAATCCCACTGAAAGCTCAAGCACATCAACCACTTATTCAAATCCTAAAGGGCTTTAACCAAAAAGACTAAAAAGATGAGGTAAGAGAGAGAGAGAGACAGAGAGAGAGAGAGATGGAATTGAAATCTGTGTATCTAGGTTTAAGCTGTAAGGCTAAAAAAGTTATATTAGTTCTTCCTAGAATTTCTGATTATCTTAATTGGACTTTTAAAAAATTAATAAGCATTCATTAAGTACTTACAACACTCTTGACACTGTGTCATGTGCTGGAAATACAAAAATGGAACATTCCCTGCCTTCGAGTGGTTTATATTTTATCAAACTAGGAAAACTTTGTGTATGGGGCCAGCTTTGGACTTTGCTGTGTCTGTGGTCTAAGCATCAACTAAGCATGGGAAAAATTTAGCATCAAAAGGCTTACAAAGAAGGATGATTGTTTTTCACCTAGAGCCCATCATAAAACTTTTGAATATGTGGAGAGATTGAGCTGTGACATTAGTGGGAGGAGAGAGAAATAGGACCAGGGTTCTTTTCAGAAAGTCTCCCATTTCTTGACTAGTCTATGTACTCTAAGAACCAGGGCTGTAGGAACTTCATTTTCCAGATTGCTTGTTATGGTATTTTCTTGAGGAGATAAATTTCTGTTTATGCAGTCAAATTTTAATCATTCTTTTAAATAGAGGGTACTAGTCAAGCAAATAATCCAAAATGACAGATGATTCCTCCCCACAAAAAATATATATATATATATGTTTTTTTAATCTGTTTCAGAACTTACATATGGATATAGGTCTGTGGACAAATCAACTGTAGTAAACCATGAAAATCTTCTCAGGAGGAGACAAGACAGCGGTCTGGCTTTCTCATGTCGTCTTCTCTCCTCCTCTCTTTGCTTCTCACAGCAGGTTGGGGGTGGACAGTATCACTTCTTAGACCAAAGCAGTAGCACTAGTCTTGTTATCCTGATTTGGCTCCCATATTCCTCTGGGGCTTACAAAATTATTTAAAAGGAGGTAATAGGTGGTCTTGAGCACAAATTGACAATTTTAGTCTGAATGAATCTAAGCATTACAACTCCTCCTACCTTTGTTGAATAAGAGTGGAAGTTTACAGCTGACAGTAATATAAAAACCAGCGTCCAGAGGATGACCTTAGGTCAGTGTATAACATAGAGTTAGGGATTTTTGTTCCATTTTTGTTGTTTGTTTAACAAAGTGATTTTCCTTAGCCTGCTCGCTAATCATTGTTTTCGGTTCTGTTGATTGTCCCATTACTAACAGGGTTGATTTTAAATATAGGCTGGTTGGACGCCTCCATTTCAAATGGGAGGCCTGTATTTCTATGAGAATCTCACCACAGAAAGGGAATATCTACACAGAGGTCTTTGTGTTCTTGGACCTTAGCCACATACCATTCTGGGGAAGGAAGGTCAGTTGATCAGAAAATACTGCTTCTCTGGGAGGAGAGATAGAGGAATGCAGTAATAGGAGCAATCTTAATCCATGCTTCCATGCAAATTAATTTAGTTTTTCCTTAAAAGGCATTGAGACTATCCTTGAGACTTGATTGGCTTAGAGGACTAAAGGC
This sequence comes from Pseudochirops cupreus, assembly GCA_028627135.1. Lineage (NCBI taxonomy): Eukaryota > Metazoa > Chordata > Mammalia > Diprotodontia > Pseudocheiridae > Pseudochirops > Pseudochirops cupreus. Next base: position 284,784,649 of record CM053584.1, read on the forward strand.
TCAGACTGCTGACATGACTTCCTCATTGCTTGAGTACAAAGCAGTCGCAAAGAGCATCAAATGATCTTTCTGATGCTTGCTTGGTAGAGCACAATGGGCAACTCAGTCAAGAAAGCTTCCCTGAATTCAAGGCGTCCTTAAGACCTAGCCTTGTTGAACACCCTTCTCCTACTAGGTAGGGCTAAGTAAATCTTTTTGTTAGTTGTTTAATGATCAATGAGTGTCTCACTTTGATGAATTGTCAAACCAAAATGACCAAGGACCCGGCCTTAGTCAGATCCAGCCCAGTCCAGAACACCAGAAAATACCTAAACTTCTTCCAAGTGGCGTCAAAACTGGTATAGAACATAAACTTGTTTTTAAAAAAAATACCATAAACGAAGAAGACAGAAAGTTGAGAAATAGTACCTTACAAAAAGTGAACAAGGACTTTACCTGTCAGATCTATGGAGAAGTGAAGAATTATTACCAAATAAGATAGAGAGCATTGCAGGATGTGAAAGGGATAATTTCAATTACATTAAATTAAAAACAAACAAAACCAATGCAGTCATGATTAGAAGGAAAGCAGAAAACTGGAGGGGGTGAATTTTATAGCAAGTTTCTCCAATAAAAGACTTATTTCTCAAATATATAGAGAACTGAGTCAAATTTATAAGAATACAAGTCAATTCCCAATGAATTAAATGGTTAGAAGATATGAAGAGGAAGTTTTCAGATGAAGAAGTCAAAGATATCTATAATAAGAAAAAATGCTCCAAATCACAGTTGATTAGAGAAATGCAAATTAAAACAACTCTGAGGTACCACCTCACCCCTATCAGATTGGCTAATATGACAGAAAAGGAAAATGATGTTGGAGGGAATGTGGGAAAATTGGGATACAAATGTGCTGTTGGTGGTGTCGTTGGCTGATCCAGCCACTCTGGAGAGCAATTTGGAACTGTGCCCAAAGCACTATAAAACTATGTACATCCTTTGACCCAGTAATACCACTACTAGGTCTATAACCCAAAGAGATCAAAGGAAAAGGAAAAGGATCTATAGGCACAAAAATATTTATAGCAGTTCTTTTAATGATGGCAAAAAAATTGGAAACTAAGGGGATGCCTATCAGCTGGGGAATGGCTGAACAAGTAGTGGTATATGACTATGATGGAATCCTATTGTGCTTTAAGAAATGACAAGCAAGGTGCTTTTGGAAAAACCTGAACTTACACAATCAATTGCAAAGTGAAGTGAGCAGAACCAGAACATTGTACACAGTAACAGAATATTGTATGATAAACAACTGTGAATGACAGCTATTCTCAGCAATACAATCCAAGATAATTCTGGAGGACCACCTCTAGAGAAAGTATTGATGAAATCTGAATGCAAATAAAAGCATACTCTTTTTTGCTTTATTTTTTTCTTGTCTCTTTTTGGTCTGTGTTTTCTTTTACAACATGACTAGTATGGAAATATGTTTTGCATGACTTCACATGTATTACCTATATCAAATTTCTTGCCATCTCAGGGAGTGGGGAGATGAAGGAGGGGACAATTTGGAACATGAAATTTAAAAAAATGTTTTAAATTGTTTCTATGCATAATTAAAAATATTATCTAGAAAAAAGAACACAGTGAAGACAAGTAAAAGTCTTCAGAAAGATTAGTATCAGATTCAATTATGACTCTTAAATGTTTGATGATTTTCTTGAGCAAACATATTGGTACCTCTGCATGCAAATGAGCATCTCCTCCTTAGAAGTTATCAACTTAAGATAAACCTATTTCAACTATGTTCCTATTATCCATTTTAGAATTTCCTCTACTGGAGTTGCCTTCAGGTCCCATGGTACATTCTTTGGTATATACTTAGTGGTGCAAAGTCTTCATATTCTGAAGGTGGATTTGTGTTTTGAAGGATCTAAAGGACTTCTGGAGCCTAGTTAGGTAAATAAAGTGGATGAATTGAAAAATGCCATTTCTAATGAATAATGAGAGAGAGGCACCTATAAAATAGTGAGACTATTTTTTCTTATATGTGTATTGCCTTATAAATTGACTCATAGAAACCTAGGAAAACTTGTATGAATTGATGCAGAGTGAAGTTAAGTAGATATAGGAGTATAATATATTGTAACAACAACATTGAAAAAATGAACAGTTTTGAAGACTTAAGAACTTTGGTCAATGCTATGATCAAACATGATTCCAGAGAACTTATAACAAAGAATGTTATCCACTTCCTGATGGAGAAGTGATAGACTAAATACATAGAATGAGACAAATGTTTTTGGACATGGCCTGTTTAAAGATTTCTTCATCCCTCTTCCTGCAGTACTTTTGACTCTCCCAAACTTGCTACCATAACTCAGCTAAATCTTTACTATGGAACTTCCCTCAGTGCCTGGGGTCTTCTCTTTCTGGAGCATCCCTCTCCCAATCCAGCTCCTTTCTCCCTCTGGAGAGTTCCTTCTGGGGCCTCCATTTTGGGGACTGCCCAGTCTGACTGTCATTCCCCTCCTCCTTGCTCTGCTGTGTAACTCTCTGGACTTTGTCAACATGATCCTATGGAAAAAACTAACACCCCTCTCCCCAACTTTTTAGCTTACTTTTATGTGTTGTCTTCCCCTATTAGAATGTATGTTTCTTTGAGGGCAGGATTCCCTTTATTTTTGCTTCTTTTTTGTATCCTCAGCACTTGGCACAGTGACTGGCACATAGCACTTAATAAATGTATTGCCTGCCTCTCTCTCTCTCTCTTCTACACTCTCTGTCTCTCTCTGTCTCTCTTTCTCTATACATATATATATAGATATATATATATTAGATATATGTTTATATGTGTAATATGTCTATAAGTATATATACACATACATATATGCGTACATATGTACATACATATACATGTATATACATATACATACATATGCATCTGTGTGTGTGTATATATATACATATATATATATATACATATATATATATGTATATATAAAACAAGAGTTTGGTTGTTGTTGCTTTCCTGGATTTTCAGAGTAGAGTGAAGGGTGGGGCTTGGGAGGTGGGAAAAAAGAAAGTAAATGCTTGAAAATGGAAAAAGGAATTAAAAGGAAAAAAATAAACAGACTCGCATTTTTAAATGGGCAAAATCTAAACTACAAAGTGCTATGTGTTCTTATTTTTTTGAATGACTATTTTTTGTTTTTGTAGGGCAATTGGGGTTAAGTGACGTGCCCATGGTCACATGGCTAGTAACTTTGGCAAGTGTCTAAGGTCCGATTTGAACTCAGGTCCTCCTGATTCCAGGGCCAGTGCTCTATTCACTGCGCCATCTAGCAGGCCTGGCTATGTGTTCTTAAAAGTTAATTTATCTGCAGCTTAGATTTCCTGATTTATTTAAATCAAATACAAAATTAAACCTTCCTCCCTTTTGAATGCAAGTTTTCCTTATTTTGGAACTAGCTCTCCTCTGCCATGATATCTGTGTTTGTGGTCAGTTCTTTGCTTGAGTATATATCTATATATATCTCTTTCACTTCTTTACTAAATAAATGTGTGTGTGTGTGTGTGTGTGTGTGTGTGTGTGTGTGTGGGTGGGTGGGTGGGTGGGTGTGGGTGTTATGGTTGCAAAAGTCTAGCACTTCGGTGAATAATGGCATCTCTGGGGAAGTTTCACTGACTGACTTTCCTACTAGTCAGATACAAAGTAACAACCGCCTGATTCTCTAAATTGACTTTGAACACACCTATATGTGTTGGCTTTGCCTACCCACTTTCAGATGTCACTGGCCCCAACTGTTTCTGATAGAAAGCTGTCTACTCATATACATGTGTGTCCACCATGTAAAAACCTTTTATCATTTGCAGATTATGGCACAGAGTGGTTACGAGCTGTGTCGTGATCTCAGCTGTCACAGATAGAGTGGCTCTGCTTTTCCAAGTTGAGGGTAGCAGGTGCACTTGCAAATTTCTACTTGCTAATCCATCAAAATCTCCATGCTTATCACAGTATTACCAATCTATTAGTTCTGTTACCAAATGAACAAATATCTATTCCCTCTTTGAACTGTACTGGGAACTAGACACTAGGAAAAATCAGGGACAAGAAATCTTAAATTGCTATTAACTTCCTCTGACATTGATTTAAAATGCCCTCAAACCGATTTCTGGGGACTTTCTTCTTCTATAGAAAGCAGCATGTCATAGTGGATAGAGGAAATGGTCTTATAGTGACAAAGACCTGGGTTCAAATCCTATTTGTCCATATACTAGGATAAAGTTTTAAAGGGGTAGATATCCCCCTATGGAGCATGATCATATACCGTGGGATAATGACCCAATCTATAAGAGATGAAAAAGGCAGCTCAGTTACATGGGCCGCAAACCTGTAGGTGTTTGATCCTACCCAGATTCAGTTAGCATTTGCCTCAAGGGATTTATCAGTTAGATCTAGGGATGTCGTGAAAATAAATAAAATTCACCCTTTAAAACGTCTTAACCTTCAAAAATATAAAATAACCAAGTTAATGGAACACCAAATAGAGATCTTAAATAGTACAACTTCAGAAAAGAGAATAGAACTAGCTGTAAGGAACTATGAAAGAAAAAAAGTCTCCTGGTCTTGATGGATTCAGAAGATACATAGGATCAGGGTTTTTATGTAATGTGTTTTTTTCCTCTTCCTCTTTTTTTTCTTAAACATTCTTTGTTATATAATGGGTGGTCCTCTGGGAGAGGAGCAAACAGAAATCTAGGCAAAATATATCAATGAAATACAGTTTTTAAAAACCATCAAATATACGTTTTGAATGCAGCTCTTCTTTTTTGAAGGCTCATCATCATTTTAATTGATTATCCACTCCCTAACAGTAATGGGGAAAGGACATTAGATTGAGATTCAGGAGCTCTAGATTCTCTTCCTAAGGATTTCTACACATAACTAACTATGTAGCCTTGGGCAGGTCATTTTATTTCTCTAAGTCCTAGGTTCAATGTTTATGAAATGTGGAGTCCTAACATTAAGTACTAACATTATTTTAGGCTTGAAATTTCAAACCTGCAACATAAAAAATAATTGTGAAGATAGCTTTTACTAGCCAAAATTCTTTCATAGCCTCTGATCTTTATTTTTAAATTCCCCTTTGATCAAGTTTCCTTTCTTATTTTCTTTAATACTGTAGTTATTAGTTTATAATCTATCCTGTCTAAAAAAATACTTTTAGAACCTATCTTGTTTCTAAAACTGCTCATTCTGGCATATGTGCCAAAAATTTTATAGCAGTACTAAAGCACTTTTTTTCCCCTCAAATATATAGGAAAACAAGTTTATCAATTTAGAGCTGGAAGAAATCTGTTAGATCATCTAATTTAACCCCTTTATTTTACTGATGAGGAAACTGGTCCTGAGATATTAAGTAAATGATCCATGCTTACCCAGACAGTAAGTGAGATTAAATTCCAAAAGCGGCTCCTGTGATTTCATATCCAGGGCTCTTCCTATGCTCCTTCTACTTCTGCTTCCTTATGCTCAAACTCCTTTAATTCTGAAATTCCTGATTCTCCTAAAGCTTCTTTCCTAAATACCTTGACATTATCATACTACTATCAAATGTTCTTTGATTTATTCTTTCTGCCTTCCTATTTCTAGTCCCCAGACATTTTCCTCTATATCTTCCCTACTTAAAGGACCCTTATTTCCCCCTCTCCTCAAAAGAACAGAATTCATTTACCTTTTATGATCTGGTCAGCAAGTAGTTTATCATATTATGAGAAAAAGAATGTTACATTTGCATTTTCTTCTGAAAAATTTGTTTTGAATATTTTAATAGAAATTTTACTTTATTTTTCTACTTTATTCTTGTATTTGCCTCTAAGTTTGACTATATATAGTCTTTATGGCTTTTAACATTCAGTACCCATCAATCTTATCACGCTACTCATTTATTCTTTACAGAAAAAATTCAGCCTCTTTTCTCAAGTTTTTCAAATATTCCTTTCTTTTTTAATGTTGCTGACCCTTCCTACCATGATTTAAAGAGGGAAAATTGAAATAAAGAGCATCTTTCTCTTTCTTTATTAAAATTGTATACCTTCCTAATCATTATTCTTTAATATGACCTCATCACTGATAGTCCTTCTCTTCTGGGGGGCAAATACACATGCTTATTTTAATTTCTGTTGGCCTAATTGTTTCATAAATCTATAAATGTCAAAATACATGCAAAACTCAATTATTTCTGTGCTATTAAAAAGGAACAGAAGTGCTAGTAATACCATCAAATGTCAGTATTCTGGCAGTAATATGCAGGAGTCAGTTGGAAAGAGCTGATTGTTAAATTTTCAGTATGAGCAATTATACTTCAGAAATCATTACTGTTATCCCTTTCACATTGTGGCAATTAGGGGCATGGCCGTGTTCTAAAAAAATCTAGGTAAAAATATTTGATCCTTCCTTTGTACCAGAAAAATCTGAATTATTATGGCATTAAAAAATAAAATATGTTGCTATCATACAATACCATGCATATGTTTTATGCATTTCTGAGTTTCTAAAATTTTTCTGTATCTTCTGTTGGCCTTCATGTATGGTCTGCAGCTTCTACAAAACTCCAAAAACTGCCCATTTGTGCAACTCAAGCACTATATGAACAGGAACTCCCTCTACTACAACTTTCCCAGCAAGTCATTATCCAGCCTTTACTAGAAGACCTAGAGAAGAACCATACACTAGCTCCTAAAGCAGTCCATTCTGATTTTGGAAAGTTGTCGTTCTTATGAGGTTTTCCTAGTGTGAAATACCAATCTGACCCTAAAACATCCACCCATTACGCCTACTTCTACCCTCTGGGGCCACACAGAATAAGTCTAATCTCTGCAATCTTTTCCTCATTAGATTGTAAGCTTCTTGAAGGCAGGGATGGTCTTGTCTCTTTTTGTATTCCCAGCATTTAACACAGGGCCTGGCTTAATAAAGGTTTTTGATTGATTGATTGAGTCTTAAAACCCTATGCCCCTCCTTAAGTCTCCTATCACTGTGGCTAAAGTGATTCAAATTCCTTCCACCAATTCTAAAATGAGCAGTCTCTTCACCATTGTCCTCACCTTCCTCTAGAATCTAGAATCTAGAATCTGCTGGGTAGATGCTCCTCATCTTGTCAATGTTCTCCCCAAAATGTGCTGCCTGAAACCACATATGATACTCTGGATTTTGGCTGACCAGAGTGCCACAGCAGAGCAAGGAGATTATTTACCTTGTTCTGAACTCCTCTCTGATGTTTTAAAGGATCTATAATCTCAAGCAATGGTTCATATTGTGATCCAACCTTGTTTTCTCATCCTGTGAAAATTGCCCATGTCCTCCCATAAATCACCATAAGATCTTCACCCAGCAAAGGCTGGGGGTGAAGGATAGGGGAGGGTTCTCCTAGATATCTCTTCATTGCATGGATGTCATCAGAAAACGCAGGATATCCATTAATTATCTCTCATTCTCTTTACATCACCATTCCACCTCCTTGCCTTGATTTATCTTATCTTGTTTTTCCTGTCATTTTGGTTTGCTGAATTTTTTTGTGCTTATTTCATCATGTTAGCCAATGTCCTGTTGCCTCTCATTTCTGCCTTTCTGTAATCCTGTTTCTGGTACAATTCTTCATCATTCCTTTATACTAATCTCGATTTAGCTTGGCCCATTTAATCTCAGACTTCAGAAAAAATTTTACAGTATTATTGCTTCTTTTGCAGTGCAGAATCAGAATTGCTGCTTTTCATTATCTCCTTCCCCTCCCACATCTTCTTCCTTCTTCCCACTATAGGAGCCCCTCCACATTCAATTTGCGATTAGCGGTTTTGAAAGTTCTTGGTTTTCAGTGCCAGCCCACGCTCTCTATTCAAGCAATGACTCTTTGTTCGACCGAACCATGTGGGGGTGCAGAGCTGTTTGAAAAGTGGGGGAGGGCGAAGTCACTAGTGTGTGGCTACAGTCTATTGGTCCCCAAAGACTGGGTAGTAGACATCCCTCTATCACTCCAACTCAGAACAGAAATTCTTCCAGTTCAAACTTATTTCTTTCTCACCTTCCACCACTTACAGATTTCTTTTTGAGTCTCATTCACAACTTAGTATCAACTATTTCAATCAGAGACAACTCTATATCTAGATTATTGAACTTTCAAGGAATATGGATTTTGATTCTAAGAGGAAAAAGGAAAAGACATTTCTTTAGAGTGGAAGGGAAGACCTGGGTTGAGTCTCAGAACTTGACCAGAGAAAAGTGTGAGGGTACTCAGTGTTTTAGTACCTAATAATCTCTTAAAAATGAATTTTCATTCATTCATTCACTTATTCACTAGGAAAGAAGAAAATAAGAGGGAATGTTAGAAAGGAATTCAGAAAAGGAAGTGTTCAGGTCAGTAAGAAGTGGACCCAAGATCTGAGATTCTGGAGATTAGGGGAATACAATGTTGCCAACTAATACTGATAAAGTGTGTAAAGCACTTCATTATATAGAATATGTTATATAATCCTTGACTGAGAGGCATCCTGGAGTAGAAGATAGACTGGCTTTAGACACAGGAGGATCTGGGTTCAAGTCCTATCTCAGACATATAATAACTTTGTGACCTTTAGCAAGTCACTTAACCTGTAGTGCCCCAGATAATTCTCTAAAACTTTAGATTGCAAGAGGATGCTGATCCATATTGGTAGAACTTGCCAGGAGCTATGTATGTCTATAAAATCATAGGTTGGTAAAAATAAACAAACAAATGAAGAATGAACTTGGCTAAATTAAATCTTATTTCAGGGACTGTTAAACAAATTAGTAGTGTGAACAAGATCATTTTCCACACTTTTGTGAAAGGATGAATTGTTTGTAAGGACTATACTACTTAATTGGGTATATGCAGATTGTGTTGTTTATTAAATTTGAGTTTTATTTATTCATGGTAGGGTGGGGTAACCTCTACTCAATAGCCTTTTTTTTAACTGAGTTACTATATGGACTTGAAAATAATAAATTGCATTTCTAGTAAAATTCTGTTTCTGTTGAAATACAATCTATAGAGGAAAAGAAGCACGGTGTATTGGAATCTACACTGAACTTAGAACAAGAAAATTTGGTTCCAAATACCCCGCTTTTCATTTTACTAGCTGTGTCTGACTGTGGGCAAGTCGCTTCTCTCAGAGTTCCAATTTCCTCATGTGGAGGTTGGACAAGTTGATGTCTAAAGTCTGTTCCAACCTTAACATTATATGATTCTCCCCAGTTCTTAAGAATCCGTGATGAGATTTTGTTACAATATCCCTGGTTTCTTTCAGGGAGATTATTTGTGTATTGATGAGATGATTGAGCCACAGAACAATGTAAGAAGTTTCCTTAAGGTCATGAAAAAATCTAAAGAAAAATCCAGGATTGGAACAGAATAAATTCCTTGTTGTTAGTCAGAGAATCTGGACCAGGATGCCAGGTTGTCAGCCTCAACTGTTCATCAAGCCTTACTGGTATCCTTACAATCACGAAAGATGTTGTGTGTACTTTCAGCAAGAAGCAGGGGTCCCAAGGTCTGAGGTGCTAGAGACAAGGGGAATACAGCTCTGCCAACTAATTCCTATCCCTTGAGATGACTCTTGCGAGGAATATAATTCAATGTTAACCTTTCCTATCCTTTTGTTGTTTCTAGCCTTGGCTGGATAAGTTTTGTAAAGAACCTTCCATGGCCTTGATTGCTGGCCCATTGCCAGCCAGACGTGGGAGGCAAAAGAGCAATAAGCCTGGTGGGAAGAACGGACAGACATGTGCCTCCCTTTTCAACTCTTTCTGCCCTATCACTCACCGGGTGACAGTTCAATTGTTCTTCCTGAGAGGCAGGCAAGCAGCTGAGCTGGCCACCTACGCACTCCGTCCTTTTTCCCTCTCCCTCATAAGCGTCAAGTCTGTGCTCAGCCCAGCTCAGCCCAGCTTGGCCTGATGCTCACCTCCTCAGCTGTCTCAGCCCAGATGCAAACAGCCTCAGCTTCCCAACAAAGAAAGAACTCCAGCTTGGGCCTTGAGCTTCAATTGAACTTCTCTGAGCACCTGCTGGAAGAATGTTGGTGGCATGAATGACAGGCACTCTCTGTACATAGAGACTTTTATATTTATGATGACGACTGGGAAGTAGTAAATGTTGTCTCAGGCTCAATCAGCAGGAGCCAGAAGGCAAATGGGGCATCAGATAAAGTGAAAGCTGTTCTGTAAAGTCACAGCACGGAAAGGACAAAATCCAACTTTGTAGGACTTTCTCTCTTCCTTCAGCCTGCTAAAGAAAATTGAAATGATCTCTGAAAGCTTCAAATTGCCTCATTTATCATATCTCAAAAATAATTGGCCCTCTAACAAACAGAATGTACAGGGTGGAATCACTTCCTAATCCCTAAACCTTAACTTCTTAGGTAAATGATTTAACAATCATAATGGTTAAGAATCATAACAGCTAGCATTTATATAATCTTTTAAAATTTATAAAACACTTTACAGCTATCTCATCTTATTCTTACAATAACACTGGGAGATAGGTAATCTTAGTATTATTTTACAGATGAGGAAATTGAGGCAGACAGAGGTTAAGAGATTTGCCGAGGGTCACATAACTAAAATATCTTAGTTTAGTTTTTTAATTCAGGTATTTCTGACTCTAGGTCAATACTCTACACATTATACCACCTAGGGGCTAGAAAGCTGGTAATATACCTGATGTGGTTTTTAAATCCAATTAAATCTATTATGTTATGAGCTTTATTTATATTTTCATAATCCATGGTCTCTAATAAAATTTGAAGCTCTTATTATGTGGTCTAATAATAACAGCTAACACTTATATAGGATTTTAAATGCAAAGCACTTTATGCGAATTATCTCATTTGATTCTCATGACAACTTTATGAAGTGGATACAACTATTATCCCACTTTTATAGATGGGGAATAATATAAGTGATTTTCCTAAAATCACACAGATATTTGCAGAGATAGGATTTGAACCCAAGTACTCCTTATTCCTACCTGAAAAATATTTCCACTTAAATGTTCCCCCTCTCATTTCAAGTTTTATATATTTGGAACTAGAATCAATCTTCTTTTCTCCTCTCCTTCCCAACTCTACTGTCCTCACAAATGCCTTATAGGTATTAGTGATACTGCAATTCTCTTAGTCAAGTAGACTCAACACTTTAGAGCCTTCTTAGGGCTATTTTTGAACTCCTTTTTCCTGGTCCTCTAACTCCAAGTCTTGGTTTTTGTTTGTTTGTTTTCAGTCTTATGGTTTTGTGCCTTTGCATTTTATACTACCGTGCTCAACACCAATAATAAATTTAAAATATTCAGCTTTACAAAATTATACATATGTAATTACATATATTGTGCTTAAGTACCAGTATGGGACCTGATCTTTTAAAATACTCAACATCAATTTATCATGCTAGAAAATAGCCTCTAAACCAGATGACCTGAGTTGAAGTGCCTTCTTTGACCCACAGAAACTCACAATCATTCATTTTCCCAAAATAATAGAATCAGTCTACTGAATTATTATTTCCATCACCTAAATAATGCTTACCCAAATTCTTTGATTCTTCCTTTATGATGCCTCTCACATTTGTACCTTTCTTTCCATTCCCATTGCCACCACAGTGGTTCAGGACCTTATTACTTCATGACTGGACAGTTGTAAGAGACTCCTAATTAATCTCTCTGCCTCTTGTCATAATTAGTATAAACACTCTTAGTTTGGGCATTTGTTCTAAGGACAGAGAGTTAGTCTTGGTTTGATTTCTGATACCATAGTCTATTCAGGGTTTAAAATTGCATGAAACAATCAGATAAAATGACAAAGCAGGATCCTATTGTATGGTCTAAAGCAGTGGTTCTCAACCTCCCTAATGCTGCAACCCTTTAATACTCGTATCTGGGCGTATCTGCATGTGGGCGGACCTGCCTGGAGACGGATAGAGGAGCAGTGTCTCCGTACCTTAGACCATCAGAAATATGTGTTTTACTATGGTCTTAGGCGACCCCCAAAGGGGTCGTGACCCACAGATTAAGAACCTCTAGTCTAAAGTAAGACTTTACCCAAAGGGAATGATGCATAAGACATGGTCTCTATTAGTGTAAGTTCAAGGACATCCAATACAGACATAATCCAGGAATAATGAAAAGTAAGAGTTTCATTAATATTGTAAAGCTTGAAGAAAAGCAAATAACTAGATAAGGAGTTCTGAAACGAGTTGGGAATAGATTTAAGGGGTTCTGTGGACTTGGATGGGAAAAAAAATTACATCTTCATTTTCAATAACCTATAACCAAAATTTAGCATTTCATTTAGTTATTTAAAAATGTGACTCTGAGAAAGGGTCCATTGGGGTTACCATACTGTCACAGGGGTCCATGACACAAAAGATTAAAAGAACCTTTGTTCTAGATTATTCAAGATGAGATAAACTCTGTACACAGGGATGTGGCAATGCTAGTGAGTAAGTTACTATCCAAATAGATAGATATCCAAATAGAGTAAGTTACTATCTAAATCCAAATGTTATCTGTAAGAAAGTATGACCCAACATGGAGATGAGTACAGTCAGAGCAGGGAGGTGCGCACCCATTTCTCACCCAACTGTACACCTTTGAATTTCTCCTTCATGCCTCCTAAAACCTCATCATCCTTCAAGTATATGAAGGGTTGTTGCATGAAAGGGGGTTTGCACATGTTAAACTTGGCCAAAGAAGACAGAATGAGGAATAATGGGTGGAAATTTCTGAGACACAGATTTTGGCTTAATCAAGGAAAAACTTCCTAACAATTTGGAGTAATTTCAAAGTAGAGTGGGTTTCCTGAAAAGCTAACAAGTTTCCATTTATTGGATGTCTTCAATAAGCTGTTTGAGACTGGATTTCTGTTTATATCTAAGATGGATTAGGTGACATTGGTGGTGCCATCCAACTCCAAGACTTTATGAATCAATTTAATCCAATTCCCTTATGTTTTTAAATAATGAAATTAAGGCCCAGAGAGGTTAAGTGATTTGCCTAAAATCACGCAGCTGAACAATGCCATAGATAGGTCTAGAACCCAAATCTCCTGACTTCTAGTTCAACACTATTTCTACCCCTTTGATTCTAAGAATGGAAGGATTTTGTTAATGTCAGTGTTACCTGTGAGAAACATTACCATATAGTTATAATCATCTATTCACATCTTATCACAAAATTATCTTATCATCTTAGCTGGTCAATCATCCAGAAAGATCCTGAGGGAATAGGACATAACACAGGTAAGTTTTGATGGCAGCTGCAGAGGACAGAAAAGATGGATGGAGGCACTGCTCCATAGGGGTACAAAGTAGAAAATCTGGGTCTAAAGGAGAATATTTTCTCTTTTTTAAAATAATATTTTCCCAATTGCATATAAAACAATTTTTAACATTTGTGGTTTTGTAAAATTGTATTCCAAATTCTCCCCCTCCTTCCCTTCCCCCTTCTCCTCTCCCTGAGACAGTAAACAATTTGTATTGGCTATACATGTGCAATCATGCAAAACATATTCCGATATTAGTCATGTTGTAAAAGAAAGAGTGGACCAAAAAAAAAAACCCACCACAAAAAATAAAGTGAAAAACAGTATACTTCGATCTGCATTCAGACTCCCATCAGTTCTTTCTCTGGAGGTGGATAACATATTTCATCATGAGTCCTTTGGAATTGTTGTTTCATGTTGCTGAGAATAGCCACCATTCACAGGTGATCATCATATAATATTGCTGTTATTGCATAAGATGTTCTCCTGATTCTGCTCACTTCACTCTGCAGCAGTTCATCTAAGTTTTTCCAGATTTTTCTAAAATCAACCTGCTCATCATTTCTTATAGCACAATAGTATTCCATCACAATCATATACCACAATTTGTTCGGCCATTTCCCAATCGATGGGCATCCCTTCAACTTGTAGTTCTTTGCCACCCTACCCTCTAAGCTACTATAAATATTTTTGTAAAAATAGGTCTTTTGCCTTTTTAAAAAATCTTTTTGGGATACAGACCTGATACTGATATTATTGGGTCAAGGGGTATACATAGTTAAATAGCCCTTGAGTATAGTTCCAAGTTGCTCTCCAGAGTGGTTGGATCAGTTCACAACTCCACCAACGGTGCGTTAATGTCCCAATTTTCCCACATCTCTTCCTTTTTTATCATTTTTCTTTTCTATCATATTAGCCAATCTGATAGATGCAAAATGGTACCTCAAAGTTATTTTAACTTGAATTTCTCTAATCAATAGTGATACAGTGCATTTTTTTTATGTGACTATAGCTAGCTTTGATTTTTTCATCGGAAAACTACCTGTTCATATCCTTTGACCATTTATCAATTGGGAAATGACTGGTATCCTTATAAATTTAACTCAGTTCAAGGAAAACACTTTCAATGAGGTGGAAAAATATTAAAAGGAAGATGGAGAGATGCTAACCAACTTTATTTGACTCACAACTTTTCATTTTCAAAGTGTTTTATCAGTGTCCTTTTTCTGTTTCACATCTCTTTTACCTCCAAATGATTCCCTTCCACTTTCCTCTACAAACACTCAATAGAGTTCACCCGCACAACAAATTCATGCGGTCAAATAAACAAGCAAAATACTTGATTGCCATCTCTTTGCTGAGAGATGGAAGGCATGTTTCATCATCAAGTTCTCTGAAGTCATAAGTGGTCTCTCTAGTGCTCAGAATTTTGAAGTCTTTTTTTCAAAGTTGCTTTCCTTTATATTATTGTTCAATCTTTCTGGTTCTGTTTTTCTAGTTTATCAGTTTATCTGAGTCTTCTCAAATTTCTTTGTGTTCTTTATATTTATCATTTTTTATAGTGCAATAAGATTCACTTACATTCATATGCTACAACTTGTTCAATTATTCCTCAGTTGATAGTGATTTTATATCTAGTTCCTTGCTATTATAAAAAAGACTGGTGTAAATTATTATTAATAGCCATAGCTATATAGTGCTTAGTATGACTGTGTTAAGTACTTTAAAATTATTATCTCATTTGATCCTCCCAACAACCCTGGGAGGCAGTTGGTATTATTATCCCCATTATACATATGAAGGAACTTTGGGTTTTTTCCTTTTTTTCTTTGTCTTTAAAGGGTTTTGTTTGTTTGCCTACTAGTGATATAACTGGGCCAAAAGTTACGTATAGTTCAGTATCTTTTAAAATAAAATTCCATAACATTTCCCAGAATGCTTAGACCAATTCATAGTTTCTCCAATATTGCTTTTGTGTGCCTTTCTTCTCAGAGCTCCTTCGACTTTTGTTATTTCTGTCTTTTTCATCTTTGCTCATCTCTTGGGTGCAAGTAAATCCACAGAGTAGTTTTAATTTGTGTTTCTCTTATTATTGAGTTGGAACATTCTTTCACATGGTTCTTGATAGCTTAAATTTATTCTTTAGAAAACTACCTATTCGTATTCTTTGACCTCTTATTAGAACACAGATCCTTATATCTATAGTCACTTCTAGACACACTCCTGACCCTAGGGACTCTAGACTCTGATAGGTGAGCTTTCATTTTATTATGCCCAGCACCAGACCACCATGTCACTCCCCAGTCATCTCTATACTATGCTGCCAACTCTAGACCCCTATATTGGTCTTCCTTTATTAGAATATAATCTCCCTAAGGGCAGAGACTATCTTGTTTGGTTGTTTTTGTATCCTTAAAGAGTTTATGGCAGTGTCTGGCACATGGTAAATGTTTAGTAAATGTTTTTCTTTCTATCTTCCTTTTTTACTTTCTCCTCCCTCTGTTCTCTTCCTTCCTCCTTTCCTCCCTTCTTCCTTTCTTCTTCCTTCCTTCCTTCTTTCCTTCCTTCCTTCCTTTTTTCCTTCCTTCCTTCCTTCCTTCCCATTACATACCACAATTCATCTGCACCATGTAAGCCTTGCTTTGTAA
>CM053584.1:284800710-284869426 GCA_028627135.1 Pseudochirops cupreus
GGAACTCCATTTAATAATACATAACTAAAATACGTAGGAACTCCATTTAATAATACATAACCAAAATACATAGGAACTCCATTTAATAATACATAACCAAAATACATAGGAACTCCATTTAATAATACATACAACATTCTGCTACCATATTCCCCAACCTCTCTAAACAAAGGAATTCATGCCATATGAGGATCAGTTGAGGTAATTAGGCATATTTAGTCTGGAGAGAAGACTTATGTGGGAAACAGTAGCAGTTTCAGCATTTGAAGGGCAACCTTATGCAGGAAGGATTGGGTTTGTTCTGTTTGGCTCTAGGGGAGAGAACAAGGAGGAATAACTGAAAGTAGCAAAGAGGCAGATTTAGGCATGATATCAAGAAAAACTTGCTAACGGTTAGAACTGTTCAAGAATGGACTGACTGGCCTTGAAAGGTGGGGGATCCCCCTCCTTGCAGTTCTTCAAGCTTGCCAGCATGTCACTGTGTGTATTCTTTCGTATATAAGTTGTCCTGGGCAGCGTCTGAGGTCTTTTTCAGATCTCCTATGCCGTGATTATGTAAAGCAGAGGAGGGTACATTTTCTCATTTTTTTTGTTCAGGTCATGAGCTGTCATTAAAATTACATGGTGTTTGCCGCATTTTAATGCTCTTTTTGTTTGTAATTTTA
Source organism: Pseudochirops cupreus (assembly GCA_028627135.1). Lineage (NCBI taxonomy): Eukaryota > Metazoa > Chordata > Mammalia > Diprotodontia > Pseudocheiridae > Pseudochirops > Pseudochirops cupreus. The sequence goes on from CM053584.1 coordinate 284,801,376, forward strand.
ACCAGTGTTTATATTGTTTTCCTCATTCTGCTTACTTCATTCCATATGAATTCGCTCATCTTTTCATAATTCTCTGAATTTCTCACATTCGGTGTTTCTTACGATACCATAATAGGTCATTACCTTCTCTTGCCACAATTCCCGAATTGATGGGATGGGCTCTCTCTTCCTAAGCATGAATTTCTCTCTTTCCACCTCCAGCACACACTGAGCACACCACAACAAAATGCCTCTCCAGACAGTCCTATTTCTGGAAGAATGAGTAAGTTACACAGAGGGCCAAGGAAGTTCATGGACCACAGAGGGTGGAAAAAACAACCTTCCTTTCATCTATTTTGGTAAAAGTTGCAGAAGCTATAAACATCTTTCCTGAGCTGATAATTTTATCCCTCATCCTCTGACCTGTCTTTAGCCCCAGAGACGGAAATCATTTAGTCCAGGGGCATAGGGATGGAAAGATGTTGACATATCTTGGAGGCGGGGTTTCCACTTAGCCATGCCCTCTCTTCTTTCCTCACCTGCCCCATTGCTAACCTCCCAGCATTCTCTGACGAAAAAGAACAGGAGACTTAGCTGCTGGAGCAGTAGCACCACACAAAGAGCTGACCTAAGGGCAGGGGACCAGTTTATTTGTTTGACACTATTTCCTCAGTCTCAGTACTGACAGGTCTACCCTCCCCTCTGAAGTCATCCCAGAGCAACCACATGCTCTGACACTGAGTGCAAGCAGCTGAGAGGTTGCCAGCGCTCTAGCTAGATTACCTGTTGCCATAGAAACCAGCAGTCCAGGGTTGTGTTGCTTTATTTCTTAGTAGGGTGATGCATACAGAGCTGCCAAGTCTTTTCTGCTACTGAGAGTAAAAGAAAAAAACAGCACCAGGAATATCCCAGATCGGGAAATAGATCTATTCTAGGAGTAAACAAAAAGAACAAAAGGACTAGTTTCCTGGTAAAAGCCCCGATTTTCCATCTATTTTGAAAAAACCTTTTTTTGGTTTGTCAGCATTTTATGGATTAGCAATCACATCTCACCCATCTTGAAAATCACTAGTATTTCCCAAACCTGTTGTTTTGCTGACATTTTTTGTCTTTAAGCTAAGATCAAAGATAAGAAAAAAATAGTCAAAGTTGTTTCTTCCTTTTGGCCAATTCAAATAGCAGACTAATTTATGAAGTGTCAAGAGTTCTTGTGGAGTAGAGAATAAAAGACCGACCTTATAGTTGAGAAGATGGGGTTCAATTACTGCTTCTGATAATGTATTAGCAATGCAACCATGGACAGACTGTTTAGATTTGGGGGGTACCCAGGCAGCTCTCTAATTCAGGGTTTTTTAAACTTTTTCTTGTGGTGTGAACCCATTGGCAATCAGGTGAAGCCTGTGGACCCATTCTCAAACTAAAGTGGTTTTTAAAAATTCGTAAATGAAGGAAATGTGAAAATTCATTTAGATATTCTCTAAAATAAATACGCAAATTTACCCATCCAAGTTAACAACCCCCCTAACATTATTCTCATGTAAATACAAGTTTAAGAACTACTGTTCTAATACTATAAATTAGCAGAGTTACTGACCTCCCTCAGGGAAAGGAGTTTCCATGCAAGGAATTCCTTGCCCTAATAAAATTGTAGGTCTATCCACCCCTTCTAGCCCACAGTAAATGAAGAATAAGTCTGTAGTAACATCTTTTGTGTCAAATATGAAGTACTCTCTCATAGCCTCAAAGCTCTATGAGCCTGCGCTCAGGCTCTGGCGCCCTCCTTATGGACTGTCTTTAGAGTAGGCAAACCATCCCTGGTGTGAATTCTGATTTTTGGCGAGGGAAATTGGCAGCTTGGGAAGGTGAGGCTTCACAGGACCATTTGGTCACAGTTCTGCTTCAAAAAGAGCACATTTCTGGAAAAAAAAGACGTAACTACTCTCTCCCTAATATACAGTATTGAATAGATTTTAAAAGCTACATATTATTGGAATTTAAGATTATAGATCTAGAGCTGGAAAGAATTTATGTGGTAATCTTGTCAACTTCCTCATTGTACTGATAAGGAAACTGAGGCCCAGGAGGTTTAAGTGATTTGCACAAGGTCACGTAGGTAATAAGTATTGAAAGTTGGATCTGAACCCAGGTCTTTTGTTTGCTAATGTCCTTTGTACCGCATCATCCTGTTTTCTGGTTGTCTACCAGAAGAATATCCTGCTAGAAGGCACGTTATCAAATGTATTAGGAGGTTCTTGGTCCTTAATATTCTTTAAAAATAATTGCTACTTACTTTTATGTAGCATTTCATGGTTACATACTACTTTACATACATTAATCTGAAATTACTGTGAGGTAAGAAAGGCTAGTATAATATTACCGTTTTATGGATGGTGAAACTAAGACTTGGAGAAAAGTAAGAGACATGTTATGCTGACAGATATGTCACTGTCAAGAGGTTTAGAAATAGTCACGTGTCAAATTGATATGTCCACAATGGAACCAGAATAAAGAAATATGAACCTACCTAAGTTAAGTGGTTTCAAAAGTAATTGATTGACTGGATCCAAAACTTAATGATTAATACATAGAAGTCAACATATAAAAAGTCTAGTGGAGTGCCCCAGCCTTTGACTAGTGACTAGGCAATATTTTTATTTTTAAAATGTGAAATTAGGGGCAGTTAAGTGGCAGAGTGAATAGAGCACTAACCCTGGAGTCAAAATCCAGCCTCAGACACTTAATGCTTACTAGGCATGTGACCTTGGGCAAGTCACTTAACCCTAATTGCCCTGCCTTCCCCCCTCCAAAAAGCTAAATAAATAGATAGATTGACTAATTAATTAATTAATGTGAAATTATGTGCCAATACTTCATTGGTTCAATAATTACAATGACGTGAATACCCTGGATACCAAAAAGCTAGAGCATGCTTCTCCCTCTAACTTCTGACAGAGAGATCAGCATGACTAACACTAACATAGGGAAACTACCTTCCGGTGAGTTATCGTTACATCCTTTGTAAATATTCTTTCACTTCTCTGAATAACTTTTCCTTGCTATGGCTAAATGAACCTTCTTTTGTTAACTGTCAGATGTTCTACCAGTGTCTCCCCTCGTTCTAATCAATTACTTGAGATATCAGACTGGTCTGAATCAACCTTAGCTTACTATACGGGATGGGTAAGATATGAACCCAGCAGCAGGGAAGTTGTTGAGAAAATGAATAAGAAATGGAGTGAAGATTAGCTGATGTCTACCTGAAATAGGGCTTAGGAGAGACTGTTACCAAGAGGCATTAGTTCTAGAGATTGAAGAGTTAAAACTGCCAGTGCGTAGTTTGTGCTCTTGGTGAGAAGGCTGCTGGTAAGGTACAATATTAATGGGAATTGAAGATCTTCCCCTCCCATTAATAGGCCTCACGGGGAGCCCAGTAAGAGAAACTTGATTAGGGGAGGCTTGTTTTTCAGGAAGGCCCATACCTTTTGTTAGTTTGTAATTAGGCCATGGGTCAGGTGGGTTGTGATGCCCTCTGACCCTGAAGAACTATATATATACTCTGAGGTTAGCATTTTGCTTTGGGGCTTACTCATAGGAAGAGTGTTCAAATGATATAGCTGGATGAGACTCTGGGTAGTTGTTAAGGAGCCCCTTCTCCCCCTCACCTGCTTTGAAAATCCAGATGTTGGTGCTTCTCTCTCTGGTAACTATGTATGTATGTATATAATGGTCAGACAGTTGAATCTGTCTGTTGATCTGTGATGTATGAATTATTTGCTCAGATGAAAAGCAGATCAAAGAACCTGTACTAGCAGCCAGCCATCCTGGATAAGCTAGGGTGCTTGTTGTTACATAAGGTTGACTAGGAGATGACCAAGATAACCCAGTGTCACCTCCACTTAATGATAAGAGGCAGTCATAATCAGACTTTCTGAAACGTATATTGTTTGGGGTGCCATATTTTAGAGCAGCGGTTCTCAACCTTCCTAATGCCGTGACTCTTTAATACTCGTATGTGGGCATATCTGCACGTGGGCAGACCCGCCTGGAGACGGATGGGGAGCAGTGTCTCAGTTCCCAAGACCATTGGAAATACGTGTTTTCTGATCGTCTTAGGCGACACTGTTCAACCCCCAAAGGGGTTGCAACCCACAGGTTGAGAACCGCTGTTTTAGAGGAATATTGACAAATCAAGAGGCCCTCTAGTGGGGGAGTGTCCAAGAAGGTGTGAGGACTTGAAGGTGTTCCAAAGCATTCCATGGGGATTGGTCAAAAGAACTGGGGTATGTTTTGAGACTGTAGAAAAGATGAAGGATTAGTGGGCATGATAGTCTTCAAATATTTCAGGGGTCTCATATAAAAGAGACATTACACTTGTGGATAGAAATGACAAGCAGCATATTTCTATTCAATGAAAAGAAAAACTTGCCAACAATTTTAAATGTCCACAAATGTAGTGGTCTGCCTTGGTAAGATAACGAGCTATTAGCAGTCATCAAGTGGAGATTGGGTGGCTGCTTGATAGGAATTGTTGTAGACAGAAAGCATACTTTGGCATAGAGTTTCCTATAGTTGGTGTAGTTGACTGATCAAGGTTCCTTCCATATCTAAGATTCCATGACCCATTGACTAAATCAACTATTTAATTCATCTCAAACCTTGATTTGATAATACCTCATTCCAGCCTGAGTAGTTCTGAAACTGGAGTTTATAGAAATGGATAACTTCATGTCCCAGTAAAGACTTTAATAGCTAAGTTTTTTTAAAAAGCCATATGAGTATATGAGAGGAGCATCGTTTGGGATCCTCAAAGACAAGAAGAACCAACTTCAGGTCCAACTTTTGATCCATACTGGCCGTGTGATCTTGAACAAGTCACTTAATTTCTCATTTCCCTTAGCAATTCTTTAAGCTCATTAGTTGCAAAGCAAGTGCCAATTTGCTTGGGTATGTGACATTTCCTCACTGGGAATCCCCCATACCAATGAAATTACAGGCTTAGTTAAAAAAATAAGCATGTCAGTAGTGTATATTACAATGAAAGATCCACAGTATTACTTATTATTGCTGAAATAATGCTTGCATGCAGCTGCTAAAGTTCAAAGGACATAAATGGCCACAAAAAAAGATCTAGTAACATTTTTACTTATCAGATAGTGCACAGAAATTAAGTAGTCATTGCTTGATCTTAAATAATTGGCTAGTCTGTCCTGAAATCTTTCTCCCTCTTGTTGTAATCTATTAAATCTGGTCTATTTTAGTAAAGCATCCTAACACTGAGAGGCCATTGGATCCACTCATACATAATTTTCATCTTTCTTTTGTAGCACAATGCCTCAAACATAGTAAGCACTTAATAAATGTTTGTTGACTGACAATTAAAATTTTTCAGCTTCCATTGCTCTTAAGATAAATTTAAAGTGATTTTAACCAATGAAAATAAGAGAAAGTGCTGTGGAATGTAAGCTACCCATTTATGTGCACATTGGAAAATTTGATAAGCCAACATTTTTCCCATATAGGCATGTAATTGATTTAGCTATAGACTTGACCTTTGAAAGGCCCTTTTAAACCACCAGCCATGAGAAAGCTCCTTTTCTTGGTGGACCTCCTGAAAATAGTGCATCAAGGCTCCTTGCCCTTTCTCACAGCACTTTTGGCTGCAATGCAACAAGAACGCTCTTTGTCAGTCAGTGTGTATCCAGGAACAGCTTTTGGGGCTGGATTTTCTCATGGTGTATTCAAGGAAGGGAAGTGATGATTATTCATTCTGAAATATGTCCAAGACATCGAGGGTATCCCTGTCCTTTGATACTTCCTTCAATAGTATGGACCAAGAGATTAAGGAATTAACCTTATGAGGGGAAGCTGGCCACTTAATATCAGAGAAATGACTGTGATTTCTTCAATGAACTGTTTGCTAATCTGACTTCCCAGCAAATGAACAGCTTATAGTGATTTCTAGATGTGTCTTGGGCCACATTCCTAATGCCAGCAATATGGGCTATGTGTCCATGCCTGAAGTGTCTTGCCACTGAAATGTCTATAGTTGATGTTGAGTGATTACAAGGAATCTCTCAGCAGAAAGAAAGGGGCATATAAAGCCTTCATCGCCAGCAGATACTATGAACCCAGGAGTGCAAGAAACCCTCTCTGTAATCTATTAAAGTACACATGCACACACACACACACACACACACACACAAAACTGTCCTGTGAAATCACTACACTGAAAAATTTTAATCTAAAAAAATTGAATGAGAACTATATATAATGTATTAATTACTGTTGACAATTAAGATTTTTCAGCTGCCATTGCTCTTAAGATAAATTTAAAGTGATTTTAACAAATCAAAATAAGAGAAAGTGGTGTGGAATGCCTGGAACAAGGATTGGAGTTGAGCATTATTTTTACCCTTGGGCCAATTATTTAATGCAATGGAGAATGCTTATGAAGGTATCTAGCATGCAAAGTAAACCATGGTTTGCATAACATAGATAACTGCTGTCTAATTATCACCATTCTGTTGCTAGATTGACTGATACAAAATACTTTTATTTTTTAATTTAATTGAATTCAATTCAACTCTCTCTCCAAACTATGGGGCAGCTAAGGTGAAGCAATGGATACAGTGCTGGGTCTGGAGTCAGGAAGACTCATCTTTATGAGTTCAAATCCAGCCTCAGGCATTTACTGTATCCTGGACAAGTTACTTAACCCCATCTGCCTCAATGTCTTCATCTGTAAAATGATCTGGAAAAGGAAATGGCAAACCACTATAGTATCTTTGCCAAGAAAACTCCAAATGGGGTCACAAAAGAGTCAGACATGACTCCAAACCACCCTTCCCACTTGCCAAACTGGTGTTTCTAAATAATGCTTTTGATCATGCCACTCTCTTGCTCAGAAAGTCCTCAGTGGCTCCTTATTATTTCTAGGAAAACAAAGCTTTCCACAATCTGGCCAAAGTTTGTCTTTCTGGGATTATTTCACATTACTCCCCTTTAAGCACTCTGTATTCTATTCAAACAAGCTTATTCACTATTCACTATTCACCATACATAACATTCCTTCCCTATCCATGTGCCTTTTTTGCAATCTATCCTCCATGCCTAAAACATAGTCCTTCTTTACCATTACCTTTTGGAATTCCTAGCTTTCTTTAACCATCTATTCAAATGTCACATGCTACCATATATCCTGGGTGCCCTCTCCTCTGAAAACTACTTTACACATGATTTGTACATATGTAGCTACATTCATGTCGTTTTGCTCCAATGGAATGTAAACTCCTTGAGAGTAACAATTATTTCATTTTTGTCTTGGCAGCCCTATTGCCAAGCACAGGATACATAGTAGTCCTCCAGGGTCTTACATTCTACTTGAGTTTAGGACATGTAAACAAATAAGTAAATATAAGGTAATTCAAAGAGGAAGAGAACACTCTGCATATACCTTTATTAGCTGCTAGGTGACCCTGGGTAAGTCACTTAACCTCTCTCAGTCTCAGTTTCCTCATCCATAAAATTATAATAATAACAGCACCTACATTTACTTTGGAGATAAAAGAAGAGATTTATAAAGTACTTAGTAGACCGTACAGTGCTGTATAAATGCCAGCTATTATTACTATTAACAGCTCAGGGCACTAGGAAAAGCTTTAAGTTAAAGGTGACTTCAAGATTCAAGCCTTCATAGGGAAAGTGCTATCCACATCCTGAGAAAGAACTATAGAGTCAATGCAGATTGAAGCATACTGTTTGCTCTTCTTGTGGTTTCTCCTTTTTATTCTGATTCATCTTTCACAACATGACTAATGTGGAAATATGTTTAATATGATTGCACAGGTATAGCCTAGATTATATTGTTTGCCCTCTTGGTGAGGGGGGAAGGTATGGAGAGAGGGAGAAAAATTTTGGAACTCAAAATCTTATAAAAGTGAATGTTGAAAAACTATCTTTACATATAATTGGAAAAAATAAAATATTACTAAGTAGAAGAAAAAAAAATATGAGAGCCTTGATGCTAAGGATTCTAAGAAGCAAAGGTGATTTCCCATCCATTTATCAGGTGGCTTCTATTCCATTCTTACAGGTTTTCTTTTTTCTTTTTGAAAAAAGAGTACTTGAAAAATATATTGGAAAAATTATAGAAAAAGCAAGAATATTGTTTCAAAATCAGTATTACATTAGTTTTTGTAAGTCAGTTCTTTTCTACCCACTGAAAACATAAAATTAGGGATTTTGAAAATATAATATGGAAATCTGTTATATGTCTTGAAGAAAACTCTTAACAGTTAAAGAAGCATTGATTTTTAAAGGCGGTTTAACTCTTGGAATCAATTTGATCCATTCTTTCAAAGGTGGTGGTTATGGCTGCCACAGTTTCATATGGTCACATGAAATCTTGATCAACTTGGTAGGTCATCATTTGTGGCAAGTGACAAATGAGATACGAATTTAAGGAAATGAAACATTTTCTTTTTTTAAAGGGGGGAGGGCAGGACAATTGGGGTTAAGTGATTTGCCCAAGGTCACACAGCTAGTAAGTGTTAAGTGTCTGTCTGAGGCTGGATTTGAACTCAGGTCCTCCTGACTCCAGGGCTGGTGCTCTATTCACTGAACCACCTAGCTGCCCCAAAACTTATTTTTTAAGTAAATATTTATTCAAATTAGCATTGTGCTTCTAAGTCTTCATCTAGGGAGTCATTACACATTCTAGCAATGCTACTGTTGCTTAAAATATTTCTTGAATTGTGCTAGTAGAATTGCTTTTCGGGTCAGTTTACAAGCTGTGCCCCCCCCCAAAAAAGTTAAATTATTTAATATTTGGTAGGTAGGAGGTAGGAGGCAGCTAGGGTGGCTCAGTGGTAAGGGGACTAGGCCTGGAGTCAGGAAGACCTGAGTTCAAATCTAGCCTCAGACACTTGCTAGCTTTTTTAAACCTGGGCATATCACTTAACCTCTGTTTGCCTTAATCCACTGAAAGAAATGGCAAATCACTCCAATATCTTTGCCAAGAAGACCCAATGGATGGTACTGGTGTGCTGTGGTCCATGAGGGGGTCACAAAGAGTCACAGATGACTGAACAACTGAACCATAACAATTCTTCGGAAACAAACAGCCAAAAATGGCGTTACTTTGTTCACTCACTGTGCTTGTTGAATTTGGCTCTGCCCGACTTTTGACCATTACCAAAAATTCAACCTAGGTGTAAGGACAAAGATTTGCCAGCAGTAGAGATATCCAAAATAAGGTACTCTAGGCTATGAAGGCAATTAATTCATTTAATTATTTATTCAGGAATTTGCTAGTGAAATCCCACCTCTGATACTTGTAACCTGCATGAATTTGGGCAAGTCACATACTTTCTCTTGGCTTTAGTTTCCTCATCTATAAAATGAGCTTGGACTAGATGGCTTCAGGGGTCCTTTTCACTCTGGGTCTGTGATCTTGTGAGGAAAATACAACTATGAGCCATCAACTATGATTTTAATTTCTTCTCAGGAGACTCCCTAAGACTATGAGTTGCAGTACAGGTGCCGATCTGCATTGGGAAATGACATTCCACACTGAGAGATTCCAATTGCTAATGAAATCACAATGTAATTTTCTCTTTCATTTTTATTTTTTTGGAGGGGGAAGGCAGGGCAGTTGGGGTTAAGTGACTTGTCCAAGGTCACACAGACAGTTTTTGTGTTGTGTCTGAGGCCGTTTTTGAATCCAGGGCCTCCTGACTCCTGCTATATTCATTGTGCCACCTAGCCGCCCCTAATTTTCTCTTCTTTAAAGGAACAGTGATTACACAATATAAAATGGTCTGAAATTAATACAATTTTCTCTAATACTTAAAGCAAGGCACTTACCAACTTTTTTTTTTAACATGACAGCATCACTGGCATAAGAGAAAAATCTCTCAAAGTAGCCACTTTAAGGAAGAAAGCACTCATTTGGGGGTTTTGTTTAAAACAAATAATAATAACTAGCATTTATATAATACCTTGTGGCTTGCAAAGTGCCTTACAAATATCTTATTTCATCTTCATAGCAACTACGGGTGCTATTATTATTATAACTTTACAGATGAGGAAACTGAGGCACAGAAGGACTTACCCAAAGTCATACAGCTAGTAAGTAAGCTGAGGCTATATTGTAACTCAAGTCTTCCTTGCTCCTTACCCAGATTTCTATCCACTGCACCACCTGTCTAGCCTTTTCCATTACTTTCCTAGTCACGCCTCTTAACTTTACTAAGTTCACAAATATCCTACTCCTGAATGTCTCACTACAACTTTACTGGAGTGACGCCCTTTTTCCAGATTGAAGATGGATTCAAGAGTTTGCCAACGTTATTAAGATTGGATTTCTAATTATCATTAAGAGTCCTTTAAGATATAAAAATAGAATACCCTAGACAAACAACTATACAACTACAATCTATGCAAATTATAGTGCTAAACTTAAACTTCAGTGTAAGTGTATATAAATGTAATTCTGTAGATGTTGCATTTCTGAAGATCTTACTCTAATGGCTTCCTGGCTTCTGCATGGAAGTGATATCAAGTTCTCAAAGGTTACACCAATGAAGCACAGGCTCTGGCAACTTCTCCCAAACCAAATCCTCTCCAAGTAAACAACAGAGTTTATAGAGGCTGGTCACCACAAGGTTGAATGCTTTTGACCATGGCAACCCATTAAACCACCCACCAAGGCATGTGATTTCCATCAAGAATCATCAGTTTATAGTCAGAAGGGACTTCTGAGACCTAGCCCAATCCTCTCATTTTATACATGAGGAAACCAAGATCCAGAGAAATCATTTGGTCACAGAGGGAGTAAGAGATTGAGCTGAGATTCAAACCCAGATCTCATGTCTCTGAATTTGGCAGTCTTTCCAATGTACTATGTTGCATCAGTGCACAGGGTGGACATACAGGTGAAATCATACATCTTCCAAAGCACTGAAATTGTAGACTCTCTAGACATGATGGTTATGGCTTTTAATTCATTCTTAAATGGACTTTAATTGCTTTTCTAAAGAAACCAAGCTAAAACCACTAATTCCTAGATAAAAGGAATGGTTTTTCCTCAGTCTAGCTGGAGATATTTAGAAGCCTCTCTTCAGCGGGAAAGAAAGAGCCCAGCATGAGCAGGAAGAGGAATGCAGAGTCAGCAGAGACCCTGATTTTCAGGAAGATGACAAGGGCAAATATTTATAAAATGTCTTTTCTCCAGCTGAAGCATTAACAAGGGCAGCAATGCCAGCAACAATAGTAATTAGCACTTCTACAGGATCTTTCATGGAGAGCATTTTACAAACATTAATTAATTTCACCTCTCCTAGGCCCCCGTGATTGTATTAAGAAGCTTATTCTCTAGCCAACAGTGGGCCAGGATGGATGGACATGCTAAATGTTTTCACAGGCCCACAGTGGACATCCTGGAGGGGGCACCATGACGACAGCCTTCCTCAGACATTCCCGCATGCACACACAAGGTCTACTGCTTCCCAAGTCTCTGAGATGTGAAATGAAACCCCAAGGGCTACATTAACAGATGCCAGAAAAAATACACAGAGCCAAAGCCGGGGCCAGCAATGGTGAAGCACCCTGCATTCCCATGAGAAACTCTCTGGACTTAGTTTGTCTACGTCACTTGAGTGTGCAAACCCGAGGCCAGGAGAGTTTAAAAATACCATGACTGCTGCAGATTTCCCAGGCCATATTTAGTTCACACATCTTACCGTAGCAGGAAAGAGCTGGAAAGACATAAAGAAAGACAGAAAAGGGGAAGACGGACAGCAAGGGATGTGACTGTCAGTATAACAGTACAGGCTAAAAATAATTCTTCCTACTGTTACCAGCTTTGTGTTTGTCTGACCATGTGTCTCTTTGTCCCTTGGTGTCTCTGTGTGCCTGTCTGGCTGTTTGTGTCTTTATCTTCTGTGTACCTGTCTCTCTCTCTCTCTCTCTCCTCTCTCCATCTCTGTCTCTGTCTCCATCTGCCTCTGTTTCTGTCTGTCTCCCTGTCCATCTCTCTTTCTCTCTCCCTTTCTGCCTCTCCAAGGAAGTTGAAGCCCAAGACGCTCCTCCGCTGCTCCCGGGCATCTGCTAGGATCGTCTATTTTCTGCCACAGGCAGAGGACAGGAAGGAAGAGTTTGTTTCCTGTAAATAGAAGGAGAGAAAATTACAGCTATTATTGTTTTGACAACGGAAGCACTCCCTCAAGTTTGCAGTGCGATTCATTCCTGACAGACATCAGGTCTGAGATGTTGGCTCTCGGCAGAAATCCCTTCCGAGGGGTCCCCCAGGGAAAGCTGAAAGCCTTGATGGCTTGGCGTTAGATGCCTAACAGCATAAAGATGTAATTCTGGGCAATCTGATGCCCCATTGCAGAATGGAATGCAGCCTGCGTTTTGATGAATGCTTTGATACAAACCTTGTTGGTCTGAAATGAACATGTTGGATCCTGACACACACACATACACACATGCATACACACACACACACACACACACACACACCCACACAGACCAAAATTAAATTGAGAAAAATTGTCATGCTTCCCTTTCCTCCCCCCTGCCCTCCATGCTAACTTGATTGTTTTATTAGTGTTTTTGCATAACATTCCTTTCCAAATATATACTAGTTCATTTTAAAATGAGGCCCCCTGCATATTTAAGTACACATACATTCAGGATGATGTGCTAAAATGCGTAAGCTATTTATACATGGGTATGATCAAGATCCTACTTTGGGCTGCTTGATCTAGGGAAAGGGAGAGTGCTCACTTGGCCACAATGAGCATCGTTGGCGTTATTTGATCAAGTCCCTAGAGAGGAGATTTTTTTTTAAGGTTTTTTAGAAGTTCCACATCCGTTAGATGAGTGCCCATCATTCAGAAATAAAGGAAGGGGTCATCGCTCCATGTGAAAGGAGTAAACCAGAGCTCTTGGCCTCAGAAGCATAGACAGGGATTTCCAGTAGAAGGCCAACTTCTGGGCCCACTTGCTAATTAGAATGTAATGTTGTGCCCATAGGGAAAGAAGTCCTTACGTTGATGAGAACTTGGGGGTGGAAGACAAAGTAGATACAGTTCAGGAAAATGTTTTCCTAGAGCAGATGCTAAATATACACTTGCTGGTTGATTAGTCCTTCATTCACAAGTTTTGGAGCTGGAACAAACCCTTAAAGATGATCTAGTCCAACCCTCTCACTTTACAAATAAGAAAACAGAGCCCCAGGGGGGCTGACAGGGTTAAGCATTTGCCAAGATCACATGGCTAGTCTGAGGCCAGATGATCCAGGCATGGCACTCTATCCACTGTGTCACCTGGCTGCCACACCCATTTTACAGCAAAATGAGGTGGTAAGAGATTAAGTAAGTGCTGAGGGGAGGGTCGCATCTCTAGTAATTGCCTGAGGCTGGATTTGAACTCAGGTCTTCTTTATCCCATGTCCAAAGCTCTCTCCACTGCACCACCTAGCAGTCAATAATGGTTAGACAACCTAAGGATTCACAGAAAGAATCCAACACCTCCACTGTGCTGGTTAGATCCTCTAACAAGGCTTTATGGAAAGACATGAACAAGAATTGTACGTGTTGTGATCTCTAGTAATTGAAGGAGCCCTGACATTGGTGATGATTCATCACATTCATCACATAACCAATGGATAAAACATTTAGAGCTGGAAGCAGTTTTGTTGGAGGTCATCTAATCTGGCCCCTCATTTTATACCTGAGTAAATTAATCCCAAGAAAAGTTAAATATGACTTGCCCACAGAGTTAGGAGGTGAATCTGGGCCTCTGACTCCAAATCCACACTACCTCCAATGTCTTACGTATATGTGTGCTTAAATGTTTTATATATCAAAGTGTGCATAATATGTTACTTTTTTTTTTTTTTTTGCTTTTTGGAAGGCAATTGGGTTTAAGTTACCTGCCCAAAGTCACAGGGCTAGTAAGTGTGTCAAGTGTCTGAGGTAGGATTTGAACTCAGGTCCTCCTGACTCCAGGGCCAGTGCTCTACTCACTGTGCCACCTAGCCACCCCAATATAAGTTACTATTATTTTGGTTGTTCTTTATTTAGAACTTTGAATTTTATAAAGTGCTTTCATCATAGCAGTAAGGCACCCTAAGGCAGAGACAGGAGAGACCATAAGCCAATTGGGTCAAACACCAGCACCTCACCTGCCACCTCTCCATAGACCCTGAAATAGACAGTCAGGATCTTGAGCCCAAAAGCCCTACGTCTAGCACTATCCTCCACACCACCAGCCATCCTTTCTGGCCAACCCCTGAAGTTGTCTTCAAGTAGAGCAATACCTGTTGAGAAGGGGCTACCATCCTTGTCACCACCAATACACCAGCCGACAACTTGCCAGCCACAACCAAGTAAGACTGAGAGTCCTAGAAATATCAATTGCCCCCAGGCTACATTATTCCAGCCAACACCCCCCCTACACACACACACACACACACACACACACACACACACACACACACACACACTACATCTGTCATTCAAGGAAGAGATGCCACCTAGCAACTGAAGGTGGCAGATGCTATGGCACTTGTTGCTTCAACAGCCAGTTATTAAAGACCTGGGGATCAGTTCTGTCCATCCAAATCCTTGGCTTTGTTGAATCATTTAACATCAGAAACAGATATGGCTTTATTAAAAAGTTGTATTGTCTTCTACTTTACTGCTGTGCCCTAAGAATCACACACGCTTTCCATGGGCAGCAGCTAAAACCTCCCTGCCATTATTATATGAGTCGCTTGAGAACAAGACCTGGTTTTGTATTCCTAGCATTTAGAACAATGCTTAGCTCATAATTAGTGCTTAATAATTTTTCATTCATTTATTCATAATAAGTCTGAGAATAAGTATTACAGTTAGGTCCTGATCAGTGCAAATAATAAATCTTGTGAAGTGGTCATGTATATTTGAACTTGTACTATTTGAAGTTATAATTATGGAAAATATGGTAATTAGTTCCATCTCAATGTATGTATACTGTGCCCATTTGAATAATGTTCTCACTTTCCCGGATTCATTATCCACAGCAGTGGGGACCTTGATGTATTTCTCCTGTTTTACTGATGGGAAAACGGCGTCTCAGAGAATGTCAGTGAGTTTGTTTATTCAAGAGTAGAATCGTATAATATCCAAGGAACTGATGAGATGAGGAAACTTTTTTAATAAAGGAATCAAACAGTTTGACTAATTAAGTTTGCCTAGCACCTAGCAATCTGTGCTATGTGTAAGTGCCTCTTGACAGAATTTTCAAACTCTTGTCTCCTTGGAATCACTTCAGCCAATCTGAAATGCACCTCTCTGCAGTAAAGTACCATGAGCGTAGGTGGTGTCATCCAGATTGGAAACCTTTAGCCAGCAAGAAGCTTCTGTTGTCTCCTTGCTTTAGGAGTTGGAGCTAATGACACTCACAAGACTGTTCCAAATCTATTGCTTACTGTTAGGGGGACACCGATTTGGAAAAAAAAAAACAAAAACCAAAAACCAAAACTAATAGGCCAAGCAGAATGTCAACATTTCATCACGAGATGCTTAAAATCATTGGAGGAAGGAGCAGCCTCGATTGTCACTATGATGCCAAATTATTGGGTTTCAATAAAGCCCACTTAGAGACAGATTTAGCAGTCTCTCTGGTTTGTTATTTGGGAAGAGGCTCTGAATTCATGAATGGAAAGAAAACTGTGAAAACTCCTGAATCCAGTACCCTCATTATTCAATTAATCAATAGTAATTCCCTTCAGAAAGAAGAAAGCATTATGGAAAGATGAGTTCACTATGGCTCCTTAGATGTCTGTTGAAAGTTTTTAAGGTAGACAGTCTATGGGTTCCTAAGTCCCTAGGTCACTGTTCTGTATGAAGTTAGGCATTGTTTAGTAAAACTGAAATGGTGTGAAGACATGAATGTGTGCCCATCCCCATCCCCTCTCCCAGTGCTTGGTTAAAGTAGGAAGAACACTAAATCTGGAATTAGAGGACCTGGGTTAGAATCTTGGTTTACTATTCACAGGTCTGTGACCTTGGGGAAGTCAGTTACCCTTTCTATTCCTCAGTGTCTTCATCTGTAAAATGAGAGGATTGTACAAAATTATTTCCAAGGGGCCCATTACAACCCTAAATCTTGTTTTCCTATTACCCCAATTAATTAAAAATTCTATATTAAAAATTGTAAATTTACTAAAAATATAAAATGATTTTAAAATTTCATATTAAAAAATAAAATGGTAATTTGGTGGTACATTAGATAAAATGCTGGACTAGAAGTCAGGAAGAAATAAGTTCAAATTCAGCCTCAGATAGTTACTAGCTATCACCCTGGTCAAGTCACTTAAAACTCTGTCTGCCTTAGTTTCTTCATTTGTATAATGAGGATAATAATATTATCTGTCTCCCAGATGTAGGGATAAAATGAGATGACATTTGTAAAAGGTTTTACAAACCTTAAAACACTATGTAAATACTAGTTGTCATCATCATCATCATCATTATATGAGAGAAACAGAGGCTGCTTAAAACTCTCAGAGCAGAATTAAATAATCTCAAATAAAGAAGAGAGCAATTGTGAGCAAGCTTTTAAAAAAATCCTGGGAAAAAAGAGATACAAAAGAAAAATGATTCTGAAATAAGTAAGGAAGGTTATGGTTGAACATTCAAAACATGAATATTTAAACTTTCATCCTAAAAACTGTTTTGAAATGTTTTAAAATAGCTGTGCATCCAAAAACAATGAATTAAAAATCTAGATAAGAGTATTGCCAAGAAAAGTCACAAAACCATGGACTGGATGCACTACACAGTCAGGCTGTGTAATCTTGACCCTCCATGCGCTGGTTATTATTCTCTGATGTTTCCAGGAGTATCTTTTTGAAAATTTCTCCATTTTCTTCAAGTCCAGCTAAAATCCTGGTTTGCATATCTTATTCTTCTTTGGAACTACTAAGTCATCTCCTTTGCACACAATGTAGAAATAGATGCTTTAACAAATGTTTATTGAAATCATAACTGAATGTTGTGGGATCATAATGGCCAATTGTGTTCAATGATCTAAAGAAAAGATTTGAAAAGGCACTGGGCAACTATGGAAGTAGAATACTGCAAATATTGTAAGACAACCGTTTTTCCCCCTCTTTTTGCTTCTTTGTTATTAGGGATGGTTCTTTGTGAAAAGTAGGGCAAGGCCCACATTGGTAAATGTAGGTGATGTAAAAACAAAAACAAAAATCAACAAAAAAAATTCTTTTTAAAAAATGTTTCTTAAAAAATGTCTTTCCTGATCTCTCCCAATCCAATGTGATCTCAGCTTTCTCTGAATTCCCATAGCACTTTCTTGGTAACTTTTATGACATACAACTCACATTCTACTTCTTCCTAGCCTCCTTGTATACTGTTTGATCCCATTGACTTTAGCTGGTAAACTTCTCAAGGGCACTACTATGTTTTAGTCACAGAATCATAGATTTAGACCTGGAAAGGACCTTATTAAAGGTCATCTAATCAATTCCCTCATTTTATAGATGAGGAAGCTGAGCTTCAGAGAAATTATGTGACTTTCCCATTTGCCCAAAAGTTCTTGCAAAATTTTTCCATTGATTATGTCTCTACTTTCTTGTTCTTGCATTCCCCTTATTTTCCTGCTTCTCCGATCTTTCTTTCTCCTTTGATTCCTTTTATTCTTCTCATCTCTCAAACAGAGGATTTCTCCAACTTGTTTTCCATCTCATCTCTTCTCTCTCTCTCTCTCTCTCTTTCTGTACTTTAACCCTTGGCAATGTCATCAATATCTAAAATTTCAACTATGTCTCTATGTGAATAACCATAAGATCCGTATGTCCAGACTCCCTCTTTCCTATGCTCCAGACTCACAGTCCCACCTTCCTTTCTGGGCCTTTCCATTGGTCCTGTAGCTAAACATTATTTTATGCATTGTCTCCCCCAATTAGAGGGTGAGCTCCTTGAGAGCAGGAATGTTTTGGCGTTTCTATTTTTACTTCCCCCCACCCAGTACTTAGCAGACTGTGGGGCATAAAATATGTGCTAAATAATTCTTTTTTTCATTGAATCATCCACTTGTACTCCATTCAGTCATTCAGTATACCAAAGTCATCCAAGTGTCCACTAACAATCCTCTTCCAGAGTTCCTGTTCATGATCACTCCATAATCCAGTTCACTAAGGCCTGAGATATCTTTTGCTCTACCTTCACTCCAAAATATAAGAAATATGTTGATCATTGTCCATTTTGCCTCTTTACACCTCTCTTTCCTTTCCACTCTCATGGCGACCACTCCAGTTCAGATCCTTATGCCCTCTTATCTCTACTATTCTGATACCCTCACAGTGGGTCTCCTGCCTAGCATATGTTCAGATTAAATAATTTTAGTCCAATAAACATCTATTAAGCACCTCTTGTATGGAAAGGTCTTTATGCAGTAAATGTTGATCTGCACTGGGAAAAGTTCCCCTTATGAAACTACAGGTGCTGTCAAATAAAAGAAACAAACGATTTTGCAAGGTATTGTGCTAGATGCTGCAGGCTCAAAGATGATTAACAATGAAATTCCTTCTATCAAGGAATTTATAATCTAACCAAGTATATACCTTACTAAGGTTTCGTTTTTCCTCCTAGATAAAATTACATTGGGAACTGCTAGATGGATTTTAGCTATTCTCTCACTTAGCATTTTACAAAGTTGCCTAGGGGCACTGATAGGTTAAGTAACTTATCTAGGGTCATAATAAGTAGTATTTGTCAGTGGTAAGACTTGAAGACTCAGGTCTTCATGATCACAAGGATGGCCCTTTGACCACTATGCTATATTTACTTTAAAAGAGTGTTGCTAGATTAATCTTCCTAAAGCACAGCTGTGATTATGTTACTCCCTCTGCTCAAAAATCTTCAATGACTTTACATTACCAACTTAAAAAATTTCTAAAGTCTAAAGGAAAGTATGATAAGTGTAGTAAAGAGATACCTTTAAAAAGAACATTATAAGAGTTGAGAGAAGGGAGAACCCATTTCCACTTGGGAACATCAAGGAAAAATTCATATCATAAAAAAGTAGAATTTGATCTAGTCTTGAAGGAAGGATACAATTCCAAGAATTTAATGTGGAGGTGAGGAACAAGAGCATTATATGGCTATAGAATAGAGACAGAATGTATTTGAAGAATAGCAAATGATAGAATTTGACTAGAACTGATTCTCCCTCCCCTCAGAAGTGAAGTGACCTCTTCCTTCTCTGAACTCTCTTAACATTTTTTGTATCTCTTATAATAAAAGCAACTCACATTTCTATAGTGCTTTGAAATTTACAGAGTACTTTCTTCAAAACAACACTATGATGTAGACAATGCAACTATTATATTTTGAAAATTTGGAAGCTGAAAGCCTTGAGATGGTAAATAACTTGCTTATATTCTCAAACCTATTAAGTGCCAAGGGCGGGATTCAAACCCAGGTCTCATGATGCTATCGTTCTTTTGCATTAAACTATACTTCTTGATCATCTTCTTGTGCTAGAGATTTTTACATTCATGTCTTCTTCTTCTTCTTCTTCTTCTTCTTCTTCTTCTTCTTCTTCTTCTTCTTTTTGCTTTTCCTAGGGGCAATTGGGATTAAGTGACTTGCCCAAGGTCACAAGGCTAGTAACTGTTAAGTGTCTAAGGCCAGATTTGAATTGAGGTCCTCTTGACTCCAGGGCTGGTGCTCTATTCACTGCACCACCTAGCTCATGTCCTATCTTCTTTATTAGACTATAATATCCTTAAAGTCAGGGTCCGTCTCTTAGATTCCTTCTTTCATGAAATTCTGTTCATTTGCTATTGTATCATTCATACTCCAAAGGTATTTCCAGGACGAGATTTTGTTCAGAACAGGAAACTTATCTTTCCCTCTATTATGAATGTACATGAACTCTACTAGCTCTGACCTGAGTCAAAGTAAAAATAGCCAGGATTCACATACTTGCCATCAGTTGTACCTAACAGCAATATATTATTTTCTGTAGTTGGATTTCTTAAATCTGTATCCTCTGTGCATACTGAATTTCCATATTGTCCACACGTCTGTAGTTTCTGCTTCAGGGCTCATATCCTTGTATTTATGGGACATCTCCTTTTTTTCACATATCCATTTTATATTCTGTGAGGCTTACCTCCTTCTCTTAGCCACTGTTTTGTCTTTTCATCAGCTTGCCATTAGCAGTTTCATAGTAGTCTCAGTCCTTAAACTTGCAAAATAGGGCAGTACTTTCATAGGTACTCATTTTTGTCTTGTCTTTTTTTTACAGATCAGTTATCTTGGAAGACATGGCAGTATAAGGCAGGTTCCAGATTACCCACTGACCAGTCTCTCGGTAAAAGCCCTGATTAGAAGGGATCAGATATTTCTATGGATCACCTCTTCAAAAATATATTCAATCTTATCTAAATCTTTGTCCTTGTCATTCATCATCATTATTATCAATTCCTATTCCACAGAAGTCTTTATAATCAGTGTCAGAAAGACACTCCCTTTCTCTCTTGAGCAAGCAGTTTTTCTAAATGGGATACCTAGGTAGCTCTCTTTGGCATCCTGGACAATTACACTATCCACTTCACTCACCATCCTCAGGCCCTCATCCTTCTCCTCCTCCTCATTGTGAGGATCCTGGATCTTGCCTTCTTTTTCAGTTCTGTCAGTGCTTTTGGTATATATGCTCTTGTCAAGTACAAAGTCAGTCACAGGCACATTGTCCAGGGACGACTCTTCACTTCTAGAAGATGGATCCACAGAGGTAACACTTGGGCTCTTTCTCTTAGGCAGAGGAGAGATGTCAGTATCAAACTTCTCAAACCAAGCCAGCCAGCTGGGAGAAGGATTGAACACACCCAATTTCATTGTTCCAAAAACTGTCTCTTAACTTGGCTTGCCCAATGTATCTATTTGGACTTGGGGCTCTTAACTAAGACCATTAATGGCCTCCATGCTAGAACAAACTGATCCTGCTATTAGTTTATTTCTTGAGTAGACGTGTTTTGTATTAACTATGAGAGACTTGGACCTGCCATTGAGTGGCATTTGATAGATGCTCAGTAAATGTTTGTTGAATGAATGAACGAGCATTTTACTGAAAGATATGAGTAGTTTTAAATTCAGCTTCATAAATAGAGGATGGGGGAGATATGACAAAAATAGTAGTTAATGGGAGAAAGACCTGGGAATTTTAGTGCAATACAAACTCAACATGAGAGGGTATGTCACATAGCTGCTATCGAGATAATATGTTCTAGGCAGTTTTCAAAGGAAGAAATTAAAGCTATCTATTGTCATATGAAAAAAATGTTCTAAATTGCTATTGATTAGAGAAATGCAAATCAAAGCAGCTCTGAGGTACCACATTACACCTATCAGATTGTGTAACATGACAAAACAGGAAAATGATAACTGTTGGAGATGTGGGAAAATTGGAACACTAATGCATTTTTGGTAGAGTTGTGAACTGATCCAATCATTCTGGAGAGCAATTTGGAACTATGCCCAAAGGACTATAAAACTGTGCATACCCTTTGACCCAGCAATACCACTTCTACGTCTATATCCCAAAGAGATCATAAAAACAGGAAAAAGACCCATGTAAACAAAAAAATGTTTATAGTAGCTCTTTTGGTGGTGGCAAAGAATTGGAAATTGAGGGGATGTCCATCAATTGGGTAATGGTTGAACAAATTGTGGTTTATAAATGTACTGGAATACTATTGTGTTATAAGAAATGATGAGCAGGAGGACCTTAGAAAAACCTGGAAAGACTAATGTGAATTGATGCTGAGTGAAATGAGCAGAACCAGGAGAACATTGTACACAGTAACAGTCACATTGTATGATGACTGACTTTAATAGACAGCTTTTCTCAGCAATGCGAGGATCTAAGAAAACTCCAAAAGACTCACTATGGAAAATGCCATCCACATGCAGAGAAAGAACTTTGGAGTCCGAATGTAGACGGAAGAATATTATTTGATTTCCTTTTCTTTTGTAGTTTTGTTTTGTTTCTTCTTTCTTGTGGTTCCTCCCATTAGTTCTAAGTTTTCTTTACGTCATGACTAATGTGAAAAAGTTTAATATGAATGTATAAGTAGAGCTTATATCAGATTGCATGCCATCTTGGGGAGGAGGGAAGGGTGGGGGGAGAAAATTTAAAACTCAAAATCTTTTGGAAGTGAATGTTAAACTAAAAAAAAAAGAACCTAAAATTAATTAATAATAAAAAGATAATATGTTCTTAGGTTGCATTAATAAAAACTGGTGTCAATCAATACCAAGGGGAGTAATTTTCCCATTGTACTAAGCTGCTAATCAGTCTAGGGACCACCTCTAAATTATTGTGTCTAATTCTGGAAAACACTTTTAGGAAAGACATTGCTCACGTGCAGCTCATCCAGAGATAGGTGACCAGAATGCTAAAGGGACTGGTGACTGCATCCCATGAGACTCCATTGAAGAAACTAGAGATGTTTAGTCTGGAGAAAAGAAGACTTAGAGGGGACATGAGTACTTGATGTTTGAGTCTTTAAGCACTTAAAAGTCTGTAATGTAGAACAAAGATTGGACTTGTTTTGCTTGGCCTTAGAGTATAAGACTGAGCAATGAATGGAAACCACAAAGAAGCAGATTTTGAATTAAAAGAAGGAAAGAATTTCCTAACAATGAGTGCTGTTCAGAAGTAGAATTTGATGCCTCTAGAGGTAGTGGATTCCCGGTGACTAGAGGTCTTCAGTCAGAACACAGAAGGCCTCTAACTGGAGAAGTAAAAGTAAATCTTCCTTCATTCAGGTTGGAGTTGGACTAGGTGGCCCTTGAGGCTCCTTCCAACTCTGAGATCCTATGATTCAGTTCCTACAAGGCAAATGTATAGTGAAATGTTAAACTGATATCCCGTTAATCTGGCAATAATTAGAATGGCATCTGAAGAACAAACAACTGGCAAATCATTTATGTTTTTAAGAAACAAAACCATTTTGGACAAACTAGAGAGATTTTGTCTTTAAACAATATTAATCTACAAACAAAAGGAAATATTGCATTTTCTAAATGCTTTATTAAAGTATGTATTTAATATATTTTATAAGCCTTTTTTTCTGCCAAAATTTAAAATTGGTTAAAAATAGCCAATTGAAAACTGACCAAAAGGCTATTTCAACTAGTTGAGAGAAGTGTTTTTTGAGGTGTCCAAAAAGCATAAAGATATATAGAGAAAGCAAGTAATTATCACTCTTGCAATTAACCAACTACTTTGAAATCAAGGAATTTAAGAACAAATCATTAGCCTAGAGTTGTGGGGGTGGACATTTAGCCCATTCCTGAGACTTTATTACATTTCAATTATAAATGTGTGTTAAGTTGGTGATTCAGAAAAATTAAGGAATTGGTATTCCTCTCTCTTAACTCAGTGCAGAAGGAGCTAACGATATACCTTATGATAATGAGGACCAACAATTTTGTCTCAAATGTTGAAGCCTTTCCCAACCAAAAACTAAATCAACAGCCTGTTGGGGAGGTTTGTCAGAATTTGGAAGTGTAGGAAGTTTCCCTACACAAAGTGAAATTGCTTTGGGTTCATTTTGGTAACGTGCTTTCTCATTTTTGAGAATATTTTTTTAGATATGGGTACTAATCCTTCTTTAGAAGTTTGATAGAATTCCCATGTGAATCCATCAGGACCAAGAATTTTTTTCCCCCTTTGGTAATTCCTTTATAGCTGGATCTATTTCTTTTTCTGAGATAGGGTTATTTAAGATTTCTCTCCGTTCTTCAGATACTTTGACTGTTTTATATTTTTGAAGATATTTCTCTATTTCTTTCATGTTCTCAGTGTTGTTGGCATATGACTGACTGCACATATTGGGTTTACTTTGTATATATTTTTTATTTACTTATCTCTACACATGCTGTTTCCAGGAATGCAAGATCTTTGAGGGCAGGGACTGTTTGGATTTTTCTGTATCCCCAGTACCTAGCACAAGGCCAACAGAGGCAACTATGTAGTACAGTGGATAGAGCACAGAATCTGGAGTCAGAAAGACCTGAATTTAAATCAAGCCTCAAATACTTACTAGCTGTATCACAAGGGGCAAGTCACTTGACCTTTGTCTGCCTCAACTTCCTCAGCTGTAAAATGGGCATACACCTACCACCCAGGGCTGTTGTGAGGATTAAATGAGATAATCTGGAAGGTGCTTAGCACAGTGACTGACACATAAGTAGGTACTTAATAAAAATGTTTCCCTTTCCTCCATTCCTTCTTTCCTGCCTGCATGTCTTCCATATTTCCTTATAATCGCTTGACAAATAGCACTGAATTTATATAAACAAGTATTTGTTTGCTTATGGTAGTACTCAGTCAAAGGCACTTGGGTTCAGATCCTGACTGAATCACATGTCAGGGAGACTCTGAGCAATTCATTTAACACTTCTTTGCCACTGACAATGCTCTGTGCCTATTAGAGGCAAAGCAGGTGCTGAATTGCTCTGGGGGAGAAAGCTCCTTACTAGATGGCTCCCTACACTGGTGAAATACCCAGTTAGTGAAAAATAAAAATCACCACTTAAGATTATACAAACGAGTGCAGAAGGATACATGGGAGAACGGTCATATGTGTGTGGATAATCATTTATGAAAACAAACAATGCAAATGGGAAAGCCTGAACTAAGTGTGGGTGTGCAGACTGGGTGTAGGGACAAATGTGCGTGTGTGCATGTGTTTGTGTATGAATGTACACATTCGAAGAAGATAAATGGGTAACGTGGCCTTGATCTATATTCCACTTCTTGGCTGTCTGCTTCCAGTGGCTGCTCAGATGGCTTTTATGCCATCCCATGACACCATTCACAAGGAGTAACGGGTAACTTCCTGGCTCACATTCCCCCTTTTAATGAATACCACTGCTAATTAACTGACAGTAACATGTAGCTGTTCTTGGCCGTATGCATCTCTCGCTGAGGTCATCATGGCTGTTGGTGATGTAATTTATTACTCTGTAAGGCACTTTGGGACACACTGTGTGTGAAGACCACTTCTGCCAGCACCAAGGCAACACAAGTCAGGTTTTCTTCAGTAAGGTAATATGTTCCATTGCTGCTGGGCCTCCAGTTAATAAGGCATCAAAGTCATTCGGGTTCCACTGGAATACCATAAAGGTTTCCAAATGCTCTCCGTGGGCTGGGACAGACAGCTGCTGTTTCAAGGATGGACTTTTATCCCTCAACCAGTGTAACAGCCATAATCCCATTCTCTGTCCTCTCCCTTCCTACCTCATCCCAATTCATCAAAGCTTTTGACTCTTTAAGGGAAGTTCTGATAGGGACAAAGATACATCTAGAGGATGAAAAACAAACAAACAGAAAAAACCCATGACTCCATGAGAACAATATCAAGAACTGCTTAGGCAAGCGGGCACGCGGGCACGTGGGCAGAGACCCTCAGCACATAGCAGTGGGGTCATACAGGCGGCCTGGGTTCAGACTGGATGCTGTACTCTTGATGAACTCTACTAAATTAGCTCTACAAGATGCTGCATTCCCTTTTCTCTAGAGGATCAAAGTGGTTGGATCCAGTCCCGGCCTTCTACAGATAACCAGGTCACAGGATACATTTGCACCCATGTACTGCTTGTAATACGCAGGGCGGCAGATTCGACTATTTCCCAGTGTATAGCCATACAGGGAACTGGTGCTCACATTTTTCCTTTTCAGTCATTGGAACTAGTCTAGTGACCTGAGATCATTTCTGTGCACTCTACCCTTTTTACAGGCTTCTTGAACTGTGGAACATTTTTTTCTCATGTGTGAGGCTACTGTTCCCCCACAAGCTCTTCTCGTCCTTTTATAATAACCTTTGTCATAATAACAGCTCCTCCTTGTAGCACTTAAAATGCTTGTCTCCCAAGGACAGTGTGACAAAGGGGGTGCAGTACATCAGCATGACTTGAATGACATCTGAGTGGTGGAAGAACACGAGGCTATCTGGCTTGGGAAGAAAAAGCAACAGGAGTAAAACGACAAAAGAATATATGTAGCACGTGTGAGAGTAACTATGATAAATGAATCTCAGTTGTTTAAAGGAAAGTCAGGAATTAATGTGGTATAATCAAGTATGTTTTTCTTAATCCTTTTCAATTTAATTTCTCTTTACAACAAATAAATCATACTATACAATTCACCCACATAGTTGGACATATCCTGAATATGATTTAAAAGTAGTAGAACTGATTTTTTGTTTTTAAACAAATATAATAGAATTTAAATGTTCAAAAAAATGCAGCCCCTTAGGATTTATTCCAATGATTACATTTCTCAAAACATCTTAGGAATTCCCCTTAGAGATTAATTTTCCCAGTCAGTTTATGAAAACGCCGTCATAGGATGCCACATGCAGGTGCTGAAGGGAATTTCAAATGGGGACATCTAAAAACATTTTGAGCAATGATACCATTATTCCAGATCGCTTTTCTGTCTTTCTACCAAGCAGATATTTCCACCTGCCCCCCCCCCCTTTTCCAGCTCTTTGTTATGTTTTATCTTCTCTCTTAAAATGTAAATTACTTAAGGGCAGAGACTGTCTTTTTGTTCATTTTTCTCCATTTCCAGCATTTAGCACAATGCCTAACACACAGTAAGCACTTCATAAATGCTTCATCTAATCTAACCTAATCTGTTGGAATAACGGTGCAGTGCAAACACTGGAAGGCTAAAATTGGAGTCACCAGGGTTGAGTTTTATTTCTGGCTCTGGCACTCGGCACCTATGTTATCCTGGGCAGGTACTTAACCTTGCCTTCCTCATCTGTAAAATGAAAAGGTTAGACTAGATGGTCTTAAAAGGTTCCTTCCAGATCTAAATTTATTATCTTATGATTCCTAATTTGCAATGAACATTTATTTATTTTACAGAATTTATATGGGCCTTGCATATTTATTAAATATCCACATACTATCTACATTGAATGAAGTAATTAATTCTTCACTGGTGTCAGGAAAATTGATTAATCTGCAACAAGGTCATGTGTAACACCTCAGAAGAGGGGCGATCATTTCTTCCACATTTAAAGTAAGGGGGTGGGGGAAATTTTAAGAAGAAATTGTACGACAGCAATGTAATAGCAATTCTCAAAGGACTGAAATGGGAAATCATATGTAATGATCACATCTGTTGAGAATAGGGAAACAAACTAGGTTATGTAGTGTATAGAGAATTGGGCCAGGAGTCAAAAAGACATGAGTCAAATTACGTCTCTCACACTTACTAACTGTGTGACCCTGGGCAAGTCACTAGTTTCCTCATCTATAAAATAGGGGTGATGATAGCACCTCTTTCCCAGGGTTGTTATGAGGACAGAACAAGCTCATATTTTTAGAGTATATTGTAAACATTTGCAAATGTTAAGGTTTTGAGATCATCCTTGTCTCATGCTACCAAAATACTTTGAGTTATGAGCATGTCAAACTGGTCTGCTCTCAAACATGCCATCTGTCCTCTCTACTTCTGTACACTACTACACAGCGTCTTTCCATATAAATGCAAGCTATCATTATCAGAGAGCATGAAAATAATTTATAGATTAATTTTTCCAAATCATCACAAATCATGAATAATATAATACAAATCAATAATTTTAAATTATTCTTCTTATTACCAGCAGCTATGCTATCAATACTAATAAGTAAAACAGTATGTTAAAAACAAATACTTGTATGTTATTAACTTAAATTAATGGACAAAGAGCATTGAGCTACTCAATTGTGGGGGGTCAGGAATGAAAGAATCATTGCTTCTGCCTTCATTTTGATGCAAGGAGTAGCCCACTTATAGAAGACAACAATGATAATAAAATTCCAGAGTAGTCCTCCTACTACATGATCCTGAGGATGTCACTTTCCCGTTCAACAATTGTCAATGGCTCCCCATTGCCTACAGAATAACCTGCAACTCCTCAGAGTAACACGTCTTCCACAATTTGGATCTTATCAGTCTTGTCTCACTCTATCGCAGTACTCTGAGTTATGATCCTGCCAAACTGGTATACTCTCAAACTCATAGTGTGTTCTCTCCACCTTTTTACCCCATGCCATACCACAACATACCTTTGCTTATGCTATTGACTGAACGTGTTCTGTTTTTATCTGTCTTATTCATTTATTTGGAACACATTGACCCTCTTTTGTCCCTAGTCTCCATCCTTGTCTGTTTAGATCCATTAAGACCCAACTCAAACACTACCCCCTCCATGATGTTTCCCTATTCCCCATAGTCAGGTGTAATCTCACTCTCCTTAGATCTCTCACCATAGGACTGGTACCTCTCCTATTCACTTTTCATATATAATTTCCTATTATAGTTATTTGTATATGTTTTACTTCTTCAACTATCTTATAAGCTCCTAGAAGGAAAGAGTTGTGCTTTTTCATGTTTATATTCTCTTTTTTTTGAGGGGGTAAGGCAAGGCAATTGAGGTTAAGTGATTTGCCCAAAGTCACACAGCTAGTAAGTGTTAAGTGTCTGAAGCTGAATTTGAACTCAGGTCAAATCCTCACTCCAGGGCCAGTGCTCTATTCACTGTACCACCTAGCTGCCCCACCATGTTTATATTCTCAACCAAATTCTTTTATATAATGGATATTTAATAAATATTTAATAATTAATAAATGCTTAATATTTTAATTAAATTCAATAGCACCAATGAACCAGCATTGAAAACTTCTCATAGCTATATGCCAAATTAAATTGAATCAGAAAATCTCCATGTGATATTTACTGCCTTTTCCCCCTATTATCTTCTTAACATAGATACTATTGTTGTCTTTTCTTTGTAGCGCCAACGCTTAGCACAGTGCCTGGTATACAGTAAGTATTTAATCAATGCTGGTTGATTGAGTGATTCCTCATCAGTTGCTATTTCTTACATGGTGATATAATACCCTAGAAACTGCATAACATATTTCATCACATTAATGGCAAACTCAGTTGTGTTTCCTGTCTTCAGTCTTTGCACCAGACATCCCATCTTACTGTGTCTCAGTCGTTCTTTTCCCTTAAAATGCAGTTAAAATTATATTGAGATAGTGCTTTGTGCTGCATCTTAGAGTAAGACTTGTAGGAGGCAAAATAGGGAGCAATAGTGTCACAAAAGCCCTGAGAGGAGAAAGAACAGAAGAGGAGGGCCGTCAACAGTGTCAATTGCAGCAGATAGATTGAGAAAGATGAGCACTGAGAGTTATATATAGTTTAGTTGCAAAGCCACAATAAAACCATGTAAAAACTTTCATCTTACAAGAATTCATTTTACAGATTGTCATTTCCAATAAATAAAATCAGGCACATTGACATACTAAGTGATTAATACAAAGAAATAGATCAAATCAAAAGTAGATAATGTAGTTTTCTAATCAGTCTTTTGAGATGAACATTGGATCACACTCACCTCTTTTCCTGTTGCTCAGAGAAGCGAATATGTAGAATCTGCAGAAAAAATTATTGGAATCCAGTCAAAAAAAGAAACAAAAGTCTACTCGGTGAATTTTCTGTACCTCTGGCCAAAGTGTGAATCAAGGAAATGTACAATGGTATTAGCCTAGAAGAGGGGCTCTCACATTACATAGCAGACTCTTAACCACTGGCCATCTGGGCTTCAGAAAGTCATTATATTTCACTGTTTTTGCCTCACATGAGTTGACTAACAAATCTTTTTCTGTAAGTTGCAGAATAAAAATAACAGAGGCACAACCTATAAAAAATACCTCTCCTGTGGCAAACACACTATCTTACCAATACAATGTTGTACAGGAATTTGGATCCAGATTTTATCTCATTTTCTAATTGTTCAGTCAGCAATTAAATAAGACCTGCCAATTCCATGATCCTAATAAGTAGTCATGATTGCTGCCTCTAAACCCTTTCACATTTGACCCTTGTGTGACATTTGTAGCCATGTTGCAAATAAACTCAGAAACGAGAGTTTTGAATAATTCTTCCAGCCCCTAACATCTTCCTATTGTCACCACAGTGACTTGTCAGTACATGAAGTGTATTTGAATGAAATGAAAGCTTACATACCAGCTTATGAAAGAGAGCCTTATAATGAAAATATCAGAATAATGTACTTAGAAGCAAAATATATGCACACACATATCTTTACATATATGTGTGTATGTTATATTGTGTATGTGATGTGCATATATGTATAAAATATATATTATATAATTACAGTATATTTTAAAGCATTCAGATTAAAGAGAGCAATCCTTACTAGTGTCTCTTCAAATGATCATGATAGCATGGCACAAAGAATAGAACAATGTCAGGAAATTTGGGTTCAAATTCTGATTCTGCAACCAACATGCTATGGGACCTTGGTAAATGTAATAATCTCTCCAGGCCTCAACTTCTTCACTGGTTGTATAAGGGGGTTGGATTACATGACTTTCTAAGATCCCATTGTACTCTAAAAATCTAAGAATCTAGAATTCATTCTTAATCAAGAAAACTGCACTATGGAGTATATACTGACACATCCCTACAATCGAGACAGTAATATGTAATAATCCAGTAAGTACCCAGGCAAGCACATGTGGGTAGATTACATGTCTTATTTGTCTTTATACCTTGCCTAGTTCCTAACATGTTTTTACATAGTTCTGAATACATATTTGACGGATGAATACAGTGAATACTTTTGAACCTATACCTCTCACACACTCCACTAGATAGAATTGAATGCTCCCTAATTCAATAAAAATGCAGTCCAACCAGAAAGATATTATCGGACTGATAATGTTAATACAAAGTTGAACACCAAGGTTAGTCATTTGTTCTGAGAAAATCAAAGCTGAAATACACTTCTCAGCCACATATATGATATAGTAGCCAAGTTCTCTCAGACATTCACATATGGGGCATGAAATAGGGCTCTCTAATAATGTGGAAGTTAGAGAGCAAAGATAAGCCCCAATTATTAACTAACAATGTTCATTGAGTTGTTTTAGATGGTGTTCAATGAGACAGACTGCATAAGTGTGTTTCAGAGAAGATTTGGCCTGTGGTACATTCAGATCCACAAAGCAACAAGCTATATCATAGAAGAGTTCAACCATAGCTCTACAATCTTAATAAACAGAGATCAGTGAAAAGGATTCATCTTGATTTTTGATTAAAAGCTCTTTGTTGATGTGAGTAGATTTTCATGTGATGCAGCAATTACAGTTTATTTCAAAGATGATCTATAAACTAAAAGAATCCCAGGGATATTTAAAAATTAGAAGATGTGTTAGCTTTGAGAACATCTGCATAGGCCACTTAAAAGGAAACAGTAAAAAAAAACCTGTGGGTGTAAATAAGCACTTCATAAACCATTTGCAACAAGGTTTACATTTAATCTTAGAATATAGTAGTTTATGAAGGCAAGAAACTCAGCCCTAATTTTTTTTAAAACCTGCTTTTAACTTTTCCTTATAGTAGAAGTATACTGCTGTTTTCATTTTTGTAAGCAGAACCTACAGAGTTAAGAAATATTCTAATCAAGATCAGTACTGTATACCTTCACTAATAGTTTCACTTGCAATAGAAACAAGGACTTAGGGCTTAATTGATATTGTTCAAGGGCATTTTGAATGAACTCCACTCATCCCACTGAGTACACAAGCACTTAGCATATGTCTGCTCGATGAGAAACAGACAGTTTGGAGGAATTAAACAATGCATGCAGTTATCAGAAGCATATATTAACAACCACACGATATTCATCCCAACAAAATTTAGAAATCTGTCTTGTACTTTATAGCAAACATTTTCAGCTAAAGAAGAATAGATGAATTTTAGGGATTCATCATTTTTAAATAGTCATCACTGAAGTGAATGATAGACTAGGTCAATGTAGTCATATTAGGTTTAATGATGATACCAAGAAGTACTGCTGATGGTGGCCAATAGATTAGAGAGTAGCATTCCCAGCGACCATAGGAAGTTGAAGAAGTGGTTAAAAACAGTTGAATAAAATTCAGGAAGAACAACTGCATGAAGATAATAATAATAGTTAACGAAGATTTGAAAGTATAAAAATTCTATCCTCATAATATTGAGAAAGAAAAAGGAAATAAGCAAATAAGAGATAAAGAATAATGAACTATGTGAAAGAGCGGAGGAAGGTATTTTAGAGATAAGGAGTCACCACAAATAAAGAGCTTTTGCATTAGCAATTTGATACAATATTTTAAAAATAACATTTATTCACATTTGTTTTTATATTCCCTAGTTTTCCAGTTTTTGTCTCTCCCATTGCCCCCTCCCAGGGAGATTTCCCTTATTCAATCAGCTATCATTTATTGAGCACCTAGTATGTGCCAAACACCGTGTTAAGTGCTAGCTGTACAATAAAGAAAAAAAGAGAAAAAAAAAACTTCAGCAAAACCAACCAATGGATCAAAAAAAAAAAAAGACTGATATTATATATAGCATTATACAACTATGGTCCCGACCCTCTGGAAAGAAGCAGAGGTAGGTGTTTTTTCACTTCTCTTCTTTGATGTCAGCCTTGATCATCATAATTTTTGCAGCATTCAAGTTCAAGTGTTTTGTTGTTGTGGTTCTTTTAATTCACATCCATGTATTCATCATATATAGCATTTTCTTGATTTAATGTACTTCACCTTCCATACTTTCATATAGTCTTTCCATATTTCTCTGTTTTCATATTCATTTCTTATAGTAGAGTAATATTTTCCCATTCTCCAATCAATGGGAAATTATGTCTACTTTTTTTTTTACAGTTCTTTGCTGCTACAAAAAAGTATTACATGTTTAATAATGAAATATTTTAGTATTAACTATTTTGGTATTTTATGTGACTAACTTTTTTGTCACTGACCTTTTTGTAGTATGTGCTTAATAGTGGAATCTCTGGGTCAAAGTTTCTGAACATTTCAGTGACTTTCTTCTCAGAATTCCACATTGCTTTCCAGTATATTTGGACCAATTCCGAACTCTACCAACAACGCATTTGGGGGGTGCCTAGGTGGTGCAGTGAATAGAGCACCAGTCCTGGAGTCAGGAGGACCTGGCTTCAAATTGGTCTCAGACACTTAACACTTACTAGCCGTGTGACCTTGGGCAAATCACTTAACCCCAATTGCCCTGCCTTCCCCCCTCAAAAAATAAACAAAAAACACCCCAATGCATTTGGGTGCTTATCTTTCCTTAATTTCTCCAACACTGACTCTTCACATCTTTTTATCATCTTTGCCAATTTACTGGATTTGGGATGACACTTTCAGGGTATTTTTATTTGTACTTCTCTCATATTAGTAATTTGGAATATTATTTCATATAGATTTTGATGAATTTCAAGGTTTTTAGAAAACCATTTATAATCTTTGACCACTTATCCATTAGGGAATGGTTTGGGTCTTATATATCTTTGTTAGTT
This sequence comes from Pseudochirops cupreus, assembly GCA_028627135.1. Taxonomy (NCBI): domain Eukaryota; kingdom Metazoa; phylum Chordata; class Mammalia; order Diprotodontia; family Pseudocheiridae; genus Pseudochirops; species Pseudochirops cupreus. The sequence goes on from CM053584.1 coordinate 284,834,842, forward strand.
GTCTAATTATTTTGGATATTAGACTCTTATCAGAGATATATGATGTAAAGATGTTTCCCAATTATTGTTTTTCCTTCTTAGCCTAGATGCATTAATTTTAGAGCCATCATTTTGAAAAGCAAGTATAGTGAGTGTCAGACTTCTGGAAAGTTGACTTAGTAAGAGATTTTATCTTAACCCAGCTCTCCTTCATCACATCAAAGCATGAATAAATATACTAAATAAAATTTTAAGGGGGAGGTGTAGTCTAGGAATAAAAGATTTAGCAAGATAACCCACATAGAAAATCCAGAAGAAAAGAAATGAATAAGGAAAGAGATTAACAGAGACAAAACAGAAAGTAGGATAATGGGGCTAAAAGCTATTATGAAGTAGAAGAATATGAGGGGAAATTACAAAATGAAGAAGGAATACTACTGTAATAACTACAATTAGGAATCCAGAAAAGAAAGTGGAACAATTACTGGACTCCTTAGACAAGTTGAAAAACTTAAAAAGAGTTGAAGGGGAAAATGAAGAGCAAAAAATTGAGATTTTAAAGAAAAACTCCAAAAAATGCAAATTGATTCTTTGAATATATGCTATAAAATCTTTAAAAAGCAATGGGTAACCAGAAAAAGAATGGAAAAGAGTGAACTTTAAAATGTAGAAATGCAATAAGAACTATTAGAGAAAGAGAAAATCACATGCTGTCTCTACAGATTAGTATAATTGACTTTAAAAACAGAGCTCAAAAACCAATGGCTTCACAGAAAAACATAATGAAATAAAAATCTTGAATACTATATTTCAAGAAATTATTTTTTTTGACTATTTGAAAATATTGAAACTAGGTGCCAAAGTACAATTTGAAAGAGTCCATAGGGTTTGGGTAGAAAGGAACCTGAGGTTTTCCTCTCTCAGAAATGTAGTTGTAAAACGTTAAAACTCACAAGTAAAAGAAGAAACCATATAAGTGGCTAGGAGGAGACAGTTCACTAAGGGAATACCAGTATGAATTGCTTCATCAACAAGATAAATGAAAGAGAAAAAAATCAAATATTATGTACATAAAGTCAAAGGAAAATTATATATCCCAAAGTAATTTATCCTATAAAACTGAGTATAATCCTACAGAGGAAAGACACACACACACACACACACACACACACACACACAAATTAATTAATTCTAAGGATTCATTTCGAGAAAACTAAATTTTAGGAAAATTTTTGAAATGCAAAGGCATGTCCCTCTGGTCCATCACTTCTTTACCAGAATGTAAGATACACATTTTACCACCAATAAATAACAATTTTTGTTTCTTTGATTAAAGTGTTAAAATCTTTCAAAGTTGTTTTCGTTTATTATCACACACAGTCAATGTATTGATTTGTTTTGCTTATGTATGTGTACATACACATACATACATGCATTATATGCATGTGTGTATGCAAACATACATGGATGTGCATGTGTGTATACATATATACATATGCATGTGTATATATAGTCAAGGAATAGTTTCTATTGAAGTAAAATGAGCTGGTATATGTGTCTATATATAAACATTTAAAAATGCACAAAAAAGCAAAAATAAGTACAAAGGGGTATGCAAATAAAGCAATGTTGTTATTACCTTTTAAAATTATATTCTATATTTTAAAAGAGCAATCTCTTTATAACAGTTCATAGTTTCTTATATAATTATCTTTTTTGTTCTTTATATATTGAAATATTTGTGTTTGTTGGTGGCTATTAAATTCCTCATTAAAATGTTAAAAATAAACATAAAGTTGGTGGACAAAAGAAACTTAAAAATAGCTGCAAAAAGGAGATAAGACTATTGTCTTTTATAAGGAACATACTACTTATGACTCTGAGAGAATAAAGAATCACAAGCTATGAAATTAGGTGTTGATAAAGGACTATGGAAGAGATAAGGAGAAGGGTACCATAAAAGGTCATTCAAACAAAAGGGTGGCGCCAAAAGGATGGAGTTTCTTATCTTGTCTAGGAAAGGGAAGTATTAGGAGAATATCTTTCTATCAACAGACAGTTAACTAACTAGATAGACAGACAAACACAGATAGATGGATAGATAGATAGATAGATAGATAGATAGATAGATAGATAGATAGATTAACAAACAGACAGACATGGAAAAGTAAACTAAAGTGAGCAGGGGCTAGATTGAAGAGGAGTTAAGTTGATAAATCACAAGGTAGAGTCAATAAAGTGATCACTTCATGTTAAATGGGATACAACTTCTTAGGGCTAATTGAAATAAAAAAGACTCGCAAGATCCTATGATTTAGGTACTGGCTAGGTATAGGGGTAGGGGAAGGATCTAAAAGAAAGGGACAAGATTTTTTTTTTTAAGATATGATCCTTTCATATTCAACTCATCCTATGCCCACTGTCTATGTATATATGTGTACACACACACACATACCCTCCTATACATACATACATACACACACACATACACACACACACACACATACCCTTCAACTATTGTCATACTGAGAAAAGCCTCATGAGTTACAATTGTCATTTTTCCATGTAGGAATGTAAATATTTCATCTTTAATAAATTCCTTATGATTTCTTTTTACTGTTTAAAGGGGCAAGATTGTAATCAGATTAACTTCAAGCAAAACAAATGGCAGGTACCTAGTGCTGATTTTTTATGTATAGAAAAGATAATATAATAGTATGTAATAGTGGAGAACAATTGTAACAATTACAGTTTTGAATGTTAATCAGCTGACATTACACATAGATGGAGGAAGTTATTAGAATGGATTAGAAAACCCAACCCACCAATTTTCTGTACCCCCCCCCCAAAAAAACAAAACCAAAAAACTCCCTCACTTAAAGCATAAAGATTCATGCAAAGGAAAATGAGGGAAGTAGAATTTACTGTGCATCAGTGGAATTTTAAAAAGTAGTACTGGTAATCATGAACTCAGACAAGGCAACAGTAAAAATTGATACACACAAGAGAGACAAACAGGGAAATTATGTTATACTTAAGGGTACTATAAAATGAAATAATATTAATACCAAATATATCTGAATAGAATGTCATAGCATCTAAGACATATGCACATAGGACTTAAATAAATGCAATCATGAAACAATTTCTAATGAATTTTAAAAGATCTTAATAATTGGATATTCAATGATCCTGGCTGGGTTACAGTAATATAGAAAAAGTGACAATAATCCAAATTATTCTATAGATTAAGCACTATACCAACCAAATTGCCAAAAATATACTCTATGAAATTACATGAAATAACCAATTATATTTTCAAAATTATCTCATAAGGGAATAAAAATATAAAAAGAAATGGAACAAAATAAATAATAACTAGAAACACACAGAATTCTAAAGGCACACAAACTCCTGGAAAACGGTTGATTTTTTAAAAAATCTGACAGGAACTGGAAAAGCTGGACAGCATTATGGTTTGGTTTTTTGGTTTTTTTTTAATAATTGATTCAGACCAGGGACTCTTACTCATATTTGTATCATGAACCCCTGTGGAAGTCTGGTAAAGACAAGCACTTTCTCAGAGTAGTATCTTTAACTGCAAAAAAAAAAAGCCCAAACCAAACCCCCCCCCAAAAAAAACAGAGTATTATGAAAAAAAGTTAATTATATTGAAAAATAAGTATCAAAATGTCTTTTTGTTTTAAGTAAGATCACAGACCCCAGAATAAGAACCCAGGATTAGACAAATGTTTTACATAATATATCACAATAAATTCCAAATGGATTATATTGTCTAAATGTAAAAAGCTACACAGAAGGATGGCTGGGTGGCGCAGTGAATAGAGCACCGGTCCTGGAATCAGGATGGACCTGAGTTCAAATCGGGTCTCAGACATTTAACACTTACTAGCCATGTGACCTTGGGCAAGTCACTTAACCCCAATTGCCCTGCCTTCCCCTCTCCAAAAAAAAAAGTTTTACAGAGTCTACAGAGTCATGGTGCTTACCTCACTGTTGTATGCCTGTGAAACCGGGACAACAAGCCTGTTGTATACCAGGGCCATGCCAGGAAACTGAATCATTTACATTTGAATTGTCTTAGGAAGATTCTGAAGATCAGCTGACAGTATAAGGTACCAGACACCGACGTTCTTACTCGAACTAAACTGCCAAGCATTCAAACTCTGCCTCAGAGAGTGCAACTCCAATGGGCTGGCCATATTGTTTGAATGTAGAACATATGCTTGCCAAAAAGACTTTTTATGAAGAACTCACACACAGGGCAAGCATTCACATGATGGTCACAAGAAGTGATACAAGGACACCCTCAAGGTCTCTCTTAAGAATTTTAGAATTGATTGTGTGACATGGGAGACACTGATACAGGCATGGTGTGCCCATATCAGAGAAGGTGCTGTGCTCTATGAGCAAAGCAGAATTGAAAAAGCTCAAAGGAAATGCAGGATGTGCAAATTTGGAGAATCCACCACAAATGTTCATGTGAACTATGTGTACACAACCTGTGGTAGAGTATTCTGAACTCGTAGTGGTCTGATCAGCCACAATCTGACACTGAAACTTGATTCTAGGATAGTGATGTCATTTTTGTCCTCTTCGAGAATGAAGGACAACAACCAACCAAAAAGTTATATCATAAAAATACTTAGAAGTAAATTGATGTTTATATCTGTCACAACTATGAATTAGGAAAAAAGTGACATGCAGAAAAGACAGAAGAAATTATTATTTAAAAGACAAAATAGAATTTGTACTATGCAAAATAAAAATTTTTAGTTTTATCAAAATTAATACAGCTAGAAATAGAAAAGATACAGATTGGGAAAAAACACATTAAATATCTCTTGATAAAAGTGTGCCATCTAAAATCTAGATGGAATTGATATTATATATAAGATAAAGTTCTCCCTCCAAGAGGTAAATTTTTAAAGAATTGTAAACCACTGTTTTAAAAAGAAATGCAAACTATAAAGAAACACCTGAAAAAATGTTTGAAATAACAGGGAGACAGAGAGAGAGAGAGAGAGAGAGAGAGAGAGAGAGAGAGACAGAGAGACAGAGAGACAGAGAGACAGAGAGAGAGACAGAGAGACAGAGAGAGAGAGACAAGACAGACAGACAGAGAGACACAGAGAGAGGATTTATTCAATTTTAAAAATTATAACTTTGGAGGCACAATTGTTTCTCAGAACATGGACTGAATGGGGACCTAGAAAGCAGCCTTTGCATCCATGAGACCTCTACAAAAGCTGGTGTCAGTCATAGAGAGATAAAGCTTTAATATGGGAAAAAGGAACAGGATTCAGAGCCTTGGTCCTGAAGAGAAGCCCTTTGTCCACACTATCTGCATGGTCCCAAAAGGCAAGTTTGCATCTGTTCCATGCTGCATCTGCTTGCCCTTCTTGGTTTCAACTCCACGGAACAAAATGCCCCTGTACCAGGTACCCTGTAGGTGTTCCACTTCCCACTCCTTTTTTCCTGCCTCCTTTTTTGTGTTTTCTCCCCCTTTAAAATGTAAGCTCCTTAAGGGCAGGGATTGCCATTTCATTAATTGTATCCTCAGTATTTAACACAGTCCTTGGCATGTTGTAGGTGTTTAATAAATGTTTATTGGATTCTGTTTGATTGGGAAGTCTTTGGCATAACTGAGAGGAACAGTACAGACCTTGCCTTTCACTGGTGCTTTGAATCATGTCAGAAGCCCTGAGATAAAATTTCCACTCTTCTGCTTACTACCCATGTGACCCTGGTCAAGTAATTTAACCTTTCTGGGATTCAATTTTCCCACCAGTAAAATGAGGGGCTTGGACTAGATAACCTCTAAGGTCCTTCCAAGTTTAAAAATCTCTGATCTATCTATGGAATTGTATAGATCCAGAGAAAAAATGAGACCCACCAGAAGAGGGGAGCATGGTGTTTTGGTTTCCTTTGGGAAAAAAAAGAGAATTTTTCTTAACTGGCAAGGGCCTTGGCTATGCCCACTACCCATTACACATGTCAGGTGAAATGAAATCTCTTTTATTCAATGTATTAATAGCATTAATACTTGCAGAGAAGCTCAGGGCACTTTGTGGGAGAGCAACAAGCCAAATACTGATGTTCCTAGGGGAAACCCTATATCAAAACAAGCACAGACATGGCTATTGAGAGAGAACTCCACCTCCACGCCCCCATCCCAGGTGAACTTACTTGGTGTATTTCACTCCTCCCCAAGAGCTTCTCACTCATATTTGGAGGCATCCCCCAGAAATTCAACTTCTGTTTTAGATATCATCTTTTCAACCAGTTGTTTACTCCCCAAATCCCACATTCTCTTCTAAAGCCCTTGCCTTTATCTGGCAGCAGTAGAGAAGAAACCTTGTTAGACTATTAATTCCCTGAGTCCAGGGACTCGGTCATATAAATTTTCTATTTCCTTCAGGAATAAGTGTTTCCTCTGTAGTAAACATTTAATAAATGTTTGTTGAATTAAATGAAATAGAATTTGCTGAGTTATAGGTATTGTTGAACCTAGATTGAGAGAAAGAGAGATGGAGAGGTGAGGGATAGGAGAAAGGATGCAGAAAGATAAAAAGACATATAAAAAAGAAGATTTAACACATATTTGGAGAATGGGGGAGAGGAGGGAAGAAGAGAAGGTAATGAAAGACACAAAGGGATCAGTGATCGAGTTAGAAAGAGAACCAGGAGAGGGCCATGGAAGCTAAGTGAGGGGAATTTCAAGTCAACTCTGTTATAATTTGAAGAGTAGAAAAAGAGAAATTGGTGAGAAAAGACCATTTGATTAGATGAATACTTTTTCTAAATATAATACAGAGTCAACTTATTCAACAGAAACTAATTTTAAGGTGAATTAAGGAAAATAAAATATACTCTGATAATAGTGTTCACTGCTACCCCTTCAGGCCATCAGGAAACCTGTGTAAGAGATGATCTCTTCTGAGGTATGAATAGGACAGGTGTTCAGTAATTACAACGCTCGTAATGACTCTTCTAATCCGGGATTTAACATGCTGAAAAACTTGTTGTCCCTCCAAAATTATAATGCTTTTATTAAAATAAACTATAAGCAGAAATAAAGATCAGCAATAAAGACGTGTTTTGCTCCGCTGGCCCCCGTAGACAGCCAGGTGACGCCCTGAACCAGGGGTCAGCACACGGTGACCCTCAGTCAAACCTCTGTTTTTGTACCGCCCAGGAGCTAAGAATTGTTTTTATATTTTTATTCTGCTTACTCCTCCCCCAATATTACGGGTGTTTTTCTTTTTTGTTGTTGTTCTACAATGTAAGCTTCTTGAGAGCACAAGTTCATGGTTTTTGTCTCTATTCCCTGTACCTAGAACAATGTTTCGAATAGTAGGTGCTTAATAAATGCCTATTGAATGAATACATAGATGAATATCTCTTTTGTGCATGAAAGGCTAATTCACAGACACATTTGTTTTGATCTTGATCTCTAAAGCAATGTATTGTGATCAAGTTTACTACAGGTTAAAGGATTGTTGTTGTTTTATTATACAATTCCAAATAAGACAGAAATTTACGAGGAATATTATTCCGAAGAATTCTGACGGACACAATCTATGATTATTCTTTGCCACATAAAAGTGATTGTTTATTTAAACCCCAATTCCTCTATCCAACTTCTAAGATTGGTTTGCCAGAATTCTTATCTATGCAAGAACATAAAGTGTTCCCATTTGTTCAGGGAAGGAAATGGATGAACAAGTAAGATTTACAAGCAGAGGCCAACTAAGTGGGAGCATGATGTCTCCCCTCTTCTCTAAGGTGCCTACGTATTCATGGAACTTTTAGTCCCATAGTTTCCTTTGCTTACCCTTTTATATTTTCGTTATAATAGTTTTATATCCCTTTTCATAAGATTAAATAACTAATGTTTTGTGAAAACTTAACCTTTAAAAAAATCAAATTTTTTTAAATCAGCAAAGATCTACCTTTTCTCTCTCTTCCCCAGCTTGGAAATCAAAGAAAAACAAAACGCCTATTACAAGCATCTATAGTCAAACAAAACAAATTTCCACATTGACCACGTCCAGAAGGAAAAAAAAAAAATATATATATATATATATATGTATATATATATATATATATGTATATATATGTACCTATAATACATATGTCTCATTTTGCATTATGAGTCTCTCACCTCTCAACCGGAAGATAGGAAGCATATTCCATCATTACTCCTCTGGAGTCATGGTTAGCCATTACTTGATCAGAGTTCTTATGGCTTTCCAAGTTGTTCGTCTTTGCAATATTATCGTCACTCCAAATTTTTCTCCTGGTTCACTTCACTCTATATCAATTCATATAAATCTTCGCAACATTCTCTGAAACCATCCCTTTCATCATTTCTTATAGCATAGTAGTATGCTATCATATTTATATACCATAACTTGTTCAGTTGATGGGCACACCCTCAGATTCCTATTCTTTGCCACCTCAAAAAGAGCTATCAACATTTTTTTATATCCTTAGAGTTTGTTCTGCTTGGAACTACTCCCTCCTTTTGTTTATACTCCCCTAATTCTCCCTTCTCCCCTTTCCCTGTTGACTGAAATACATTTCTGAATCCAACACCATATGTATGTGTTCTTTTCTTTTTTGACCAATTAAGAGAAGAATGAGGTTCAAGTGTAGACATCTCTTCATCTTTGTCCTTGCTTGTATAAACTTCTACTCGTGCACCTCAATTATGTTTCTTTTCCTTTTCCTTCCCTCCATGGAACCCCAGTGTATTTCTCTTCACCTCTTTCTTCCATTCTTTCAAGGAACAAGTCTTTGTTCTAGCAAGTAAAGGTGTGCTTTTCGTGTTCCTTTTTCCTTCCTTATAGAATGGAGACCAACATAAGTACTATCTGATACTGACAAACAGAAATATAGCACACTCTTAAAGGTCTTTTTACAATTCCTCTTGCTTTACTTTAAGAAAGATCCTTAATCCTTTGTCTTCCTTTTATGGTTATCTTGGCTAATCCTTGATGCTCCAAAGTGATGCTTAATTCTTTTATACTCTTTCTAGCTATCATACAGCATAGTTTGCTCAGATGCCTTTAATTGGCAGTTAGCATTCCCTTTCCTCCCCCCCATACTATATTATAGACAGCAACAAACAGTTGTCTCACAAATAGAAATCCAATTATGTAATTAGGTCTACTCATGTTATTTCTCCTTTCTATGGGTCTATAGATAGCTCCTTGTACTTTCCTGAATGCTTACCTCTTTGGGGGCTGTAAGGGTTAATTTATTTAGCAGACATCAGCAAAGAAAAGGCACAGACAGAAAGAAGACAGAAGCAATCAGAATATGATCCATAAAGAGCAATCCAATTATCAAATTAGGTCTACCTGACTTGAAGAAGTGAAGCTTCTGCACTGAGAAAACATGGACTGGAGGCCATACAAGGGCAAAAATTGGGTTCTGGAAGAATGAATCTGTGAAAAAGTGGAAGGAATGAGTTTGTAAAAAGTTGGAAGGACAAGCGACTGGTCAGAGTCTGGCATTTATTTAAGAGTTCAAGATCTTGTAGATTGGGCACAGAGATCATTGGAATTGAGAAAGCTAAGGAAATGGGGGATCTGGGTGTTAGTTCATCAGTGATCATATTCAAAAATCAGATGATCACAAGGGAACAGGTGAAGAGAAATATAAGCCTGGTGTTAAAGTCGTTGGGAGAGCATCAGAGTATCAGCATCAACAAAGATCAGAAAAGTGAAGTATAGAACTAAAGACTGTGAATTTCAGAGGAGGAGAGGTTGTCAAGAGGTGGTAGCAGGCCAAGGTCCTAGAGGTGACTTTAGAGAACTAAGAGTGTGCCAATTTCTTCTCCTGGTCTTATAAGCCAGCAGTTAGGGAAAAGCCTAGCAAAGGAAATGGAGCAGAGGCAGGGAAAGCGTAATTCAAGTCTTCAATGCAATTCAGTAGAAGCCATCAAGGGATATGGTGTCCAAAGTGCAAAGCCAAGTTCCAATTAATGTCAAGAGGGTAAATGAAGAAAAGATTTGAAGAAAGAGAGTTCATTGACAATGAGTGTGTGGGGAACGTGTTAGGGCATAGGGAAAGTGTTCAGGAGGTTGTAAAAGGAGTGGGGAGACATGTATAGAAACTTGGGGACAGGAGGGTTAAGGTCAGTCAGACAACTGATGTACATTTCTTACGCAGCTACTAGGTGGCAGGCACTGTGCTAAGTGTTAGGGATGCAAAGAAAGGTAAAATACAGTCCCTGGTCTCAAGGCACTCACAGTCTATTATAGAAGACTACATGCAAAAACTATCTACAAATGAGTTATATACAGGATAAAAGGAAATAACCAACTGAGGGAAACCAACTTTCTGGAGAGTTTAGGAACCCATTTTCTTAGATAGCAGAAGAGAGATTCCTAAGTAGGAGTATCTATGTTGGAGTTGCTTCTCCAGCAGTCCTGTATTTGTTTCCCTTCTGGAGGAAGTTCAAACCCTCAGAGTATTATTACCTGCATACTTTCCTGGGTGAATGTGGGAATCTTTTGAATGACTGGAGAGCGGTTACTGTTCAAGGAACTTCTGGTTCATTTCTCTGCCAAGGGTAGGAACAGGATGAACATACGAATCCTTAGAACCAGAGAGGGGAGCAGAGGGAAGGAAGGAGAGAGTGGAATTCTTTGGGAAGTGAGCGGAATTGTTTTGCTTGTTTAAAGATCCCCATGAGTCCTCTGTATGTTTTCTGCATTTTCTATTTCTTAACCAGCACCAAATTGTTTTGATGATTACCGCTTTTTAAGCACAGTTTGAGATCTGATACTGGTGGGCCTTCTCCCTTCCCGTTTTTTTTCTCATTGATTCCTTTGATACTCTTGACCTTTGGTTCCAAAGATGAATTTTGTTATAACTCTATAAAGTAATTCTTTGGGACTTTAGTATGGCACTGAATAAGGAAATTAATATAGGGGGTGCTTTCGTTTTATTATATTGTCTTGTCCTATTTGTGTGCAATTGATATTTCTCCAATTATTTAGATCTATCTTTATTTGTATGAAGAGTATTTTGTAACTGTATTCATATAGTTCCAGTGTGTGTTTTGGCACAGAGACCCTTAGGTATTTTATACTGTCTGTAGTTATTTTAAGTGAAATTTCTCTTCTATCTTTTTCTGCTGGATTTTATTAGTAATATGCAGAAATACAAATTATTTGTGTGGGTTTATTTTATATCCTGCAACTTTGCTGCGGTTGTTCACTGTTTTGATTAGTTTTATTTTAGTTGACTCTTTAATTCCTTAGGTGAAAGCGTCCTATCAGCAAAAAGTGATGATTTTGTTTCCTTGTTGCCTATGCTTATTCCTTTGGTTTCTTTTTCTTGTCTTATTGCTATAGCTAGCATTTCTAGCACAATGCCAAATAGTAATGATGATAACAGACATCCTTCCTTCACCTCTGATCTTGTTGGTAGGTCTTCTAGATTATCTCCATTATAGATAATGCTTGATATTGCTTTTATGTAGTGTAACATTAATGGGAGTCGAAGATCTTCCCAGCCCATTAATAGGTCTCACCTAGAGCCCAACAAGAAAAGCTTGATTAGGGGAGGCTTGCTTTCCAGGAAGGCCCACACCTTTTGTTACTTTGTAATTAGGCAGTGGGTCACAAGGGTTGTAATGCCCTCTGACCCTGGAAAGCTATAACATATATATATATATGTATATGTATATGTATATGTATATATATACACACACACACACACACACACACACACATATATATATATATATATATACTCTGAGGTTAGCATTGTGATTTGGGGCTTACTTATGGGATGAGTGTTCAAGTGATGTAGCCAGATGAGACTCTAGGTAGCCATTAACGAGCCCTCCACCCCCCAGCTTTGAAAACCCGGATGTTGGTGCTTCTCTCAATGGTAACTATGTATATATGTAATTGTCAGATAGTTGGATCTGTCTGTTGATCTGTGACATATGTATTATTTGGTCAGACGGTTAGAAGCCCAGTCTGTTGGTGTTTAATGCTGTTCTTTCTGCTTCTATTTTCTGTTTGTATTTTCTCTGAAGTTCAGCGTGCTGACTTTTCCCCCTGAACTAAGTAAATGATATATATGTTTGATTAAAGTAAGATTGTTGGCCCCTTTTGAGTTGCTTTTTTTTTTTTAGAAAAGCAGATCAAAGAACCTGTGCTAGTAGTCCTCCTGTATGCTAGTCTTATCAGTCTCATACCCCTACAGCAGCTGCAAGTAGCATTGCTGTTACAGGTAGATACTACTTATTATTTTAAGGAAAGATTGATTTATTCTTGTGCTTTCTAGTGTTTTTAATAGGAATAGGTGTTGTATTTTGTCAAAAGTCTTTTTTTGCAATTGTGGAAATAATGATTTTTGTTGCTTTTATTATTGATAAGGTCAGTTATGTTTATGGTTTTCCTAATATTGAACCAGTCTTGCATTTCTTATATAAATTGAGCCTCCTTGGAGTGTATAATCTTCATAATCTTGCTAGTATTTTGTTTAAAATTTTTGTATCAATATTAATTAGGAAAATTGATCTATATATTTTGATTCTCTCTAGCTTAGGTATCAAGATGTTTGTGTCACAGAAGGAATTTGATAAGGCTCCTTCTTTACCTACTTTTTTTTTAAAAAAACAGATCATGTAGTATTAGAATTAATTGTTTTTTAAACACTTAGTAGAATTCAATTTTAAATCCATTTGGTCATGGGTTTTTTTCTTAGGGAGCTCATTTATGGCTTGTTCAATTTCTTCTTGTAAGACAGGGTTATTTAAGTATTCTATTTCTTGTTGTGTTAATGATGACAGTTCATATTTTTATAAATATTCATCCTTTTCTTTAGATGGTCAGTTTTATTGGGCTAGAGTTAGAAAAAAATTCCTAACAATTGCCTTTTATTTTATCTTCATTGATTATAAATCCACCTTTATCATTTTTAATACTGGTAAATTGGTTGTCTTTTTAAAAAAATCAAATTAGCCAATTGTTTGTTTATTTTCTTGTTTCCCCCTCCAAACAAGTTTTTAGCTTTATTTATTATTTCATTTTTTAATTTCAGATCTGTTAATCTTGCCTTTGATTTTCAGACTTTGTTTTCATGTTTAAGTGGGCATTTAAATTCATTGTTTTTTATAGTTTTTTTTAATTGCATGCTTTCTAATTTGTTGATCTACTCTTTCTTTTTTTTATTGATGTAAGCATAGAGAGGTACAAAATTTCCCTTAAATACTTCTTTGACTTCATCCCACAAATTTTGGTATGTTGTATTATTGTTGTCATTATCTTTAATGAAATTATCGATTATTTCTATGATTTGTTGTTTGATCCACCTATTCTTTAGGATTATTATTTACTTTCCAATTAATTTTTACTTTATGCTTCATCAAAGACCTTTTATTGAATGTAGTTTTTAATTGCATTATGGTCAGGAAATGATATGCTTAATTTTTCTGCATTTGTTCGTGAAAGTTTTATCACCTAATATATGGTCAATTTTTGTGAAGTCACCATGCACAGTTGAGAAATAGGCATACTACCTTCCATTCCCATTCAGTAGCCTCCAAAGTTAGTATCATAACTAACTTTGAAAAATACTATTTAGCTCCTCAACTTTTCTTGTTAATTGTGTGGTTACTTTTTGTAGGTCTGAGAGGGGATAAATTGAAGTCTTCAGCTATTAAAGTTTTACTGTCTATTCCTATAACTCATTTAACTTTTCTTTAATAATTTAGGTATTATCCATGTGGTGCATATATTTTTAGTACTAATATTAATTCATTGTCTATGGTACCTTTTGGTAAAATGTAGTTTTCTTGCTTATCTCTTTTAATTAAGTCTATTTTTTGCTTTTGTTTTGTCTGGGATCATGATTATCATCCGTGCTTTTTTTTGGTATCTATTTGCTTCAAATATATTTCTAATAAACAGCGTATTGTTGCATTCTGTTTGCCCATCCATTCTGTTATCCTCTTCTGTTTTATGGGTGAGCTTATTCTATTCACATACACAATTATGTCTGCTAACTGAATATTTTCCTCTATCCTATTCTCTAATACTTATGCTTCTCTTTCTTGTCCTTTCCTTGATCTTCTATTTTGATATTTTGATCAAGGAATCTATTTTGATTCTGACCACTGGCTCTCTTAATCTACCCTCCCTTTCTCCATTTGTCTTTCTATTAACCTGTATTCCTGCTACTTCCATGTTGGATAAGATGAATTTCTATACCCAACTGTGTGTGTTTGTTTATTCTTTCCTCTTTGAACCAGATCAAATAAGAGTGAGGTCCAAGTGTTGCCCACTTCCTCCAACTACCCCCTTCTACTGTATAAACTCTTCTTTCTAAGTGTCCCATTTGTGAGATATAATTTCCTCTATACTTCATCTCCTTTCCCCCTTCTCCCAGTGAATTCCTTTTCCTCACCCTTCCATTATTCTTTTGAGATTATTGCAAAATAATAGAATCAAACCCAGGACCTAATTAGACATTAAAACTCCTGGTACTGACAAAGTTCTGAGAGGTTACATTTCCTTTCCCTATGTAAGAATGTAAATAGCACAGTCTTGCTTAGTCCCTTATGACTGCTCCCTTCTGTTTACCTTTTTATGCCTCTGTTAAATCTTGTGTTTGAATATCAGATTTTCTATTTGTCTCCAGTCTTTTCATGAGGGATGATTGAAAGTCCTCTATTTCATTAGATATCATTTTTTTTTGAATTATATTTAGTTTTGCTGGACAGGTTATTTGTCTTCAGAAATATTATATTTCAAATCCTCTGTTTCTTTCTAGCGGTGGTTGCTAAACTTTGTGGTCCTGAATATAGTTCTGTGTAATTGAAGTCCTTTTTTCTGGCTATGTCATTCACCTGGGCATTTTGGATTTTGACTACCGTATTGCTGGGAATTTTCATTTTGGGACTTCTTTTAGGAAGAAACCAGTGGGTTCTTTTGATTTCTACTTTGCCCTCTGGTTCTAAGATATCTGAGCAGTTTTCCTTTGTAATTTCTTGAAATATGATGGCTAGGCTTTTTTTTTTTTCCTATTCATGGCTTTCAGGTAGTCTAATGATTCTTTAATTCTCTTTGATCTATTTTCCAGATCAGTTGTTTTTCCCATGAGATATTTCATCTTTTCTTCTATTTTTTTTTCCAGTCTTTTGACTGTGTTTTATTACTCCTTGATATGGAATCATTGGCTTCCATCCGGCCAATTCTAATTTTTAAGGAGTTACTTTCCTTCATACCCTTCATACCCTTTTTTACAAAGCAATTAATCTTCTTCTATACCTGTTTTGTATAACTGTCATTTCTTTTCCATTTTTTCCCTCTATTTCTCTTAATTGGTTTAAAACTTTTTTTTTTGCTTTTAAAAAATCCCTTTCTTTAATGTTTCTAAGAATTCTTATTGGACTTGCTTTAATCTTCACTTTTCTTCGAGACTTTGCTTGTAGATGGTTTTTCTTGTTTTTTGTTTCTTTGCTTTTTGGAGGTGGAAAGGCAGGGTAGTTGGGGTTAAGTGACTTGGTCAAGGTCACACAGCTAGTAAGTGTTAAGTATCTGAGGCCAGATTTGGACTCAGGTCCTACTGACTGCAGGGTTGGTGCTCTATTCACTGTGCCACCTAGCCACCCCTTGTAGATGTTTTAAAGTCATTATCTTCTGTGTTTGTGTCTTGAGATTCCCTGATGCCGGAGATTTTTATAGTCAGGTTCTTTTTATTTGTTTGCTTGCTCATTTTTCTAGCCTACTTCTTGATTTTGGATTTTGCTACTGTTCAACTCTCCTCACTTCTGAGAGGTGTGGGGGCATGTCTGGCCTGGGCTTGTCCTTTTATGTCTTGCTATTTACATGGCTTAGTTTGGGGACCTGCAAGTTTTTAGTGCTCCCAAGGTGATATGCTATGGAGAGAGGTTTGTTTACTGACTTCCTCTACAGTTTCCTCAACCAAGTTTGTTTCTGTTGGGTCATGTGTGGTTGAATTTCAGTAGACTGCTATTGAACCCAGCTGCTGTTACCTCTCTGGGAAGTTCTGTAGGACCAGAGCAAACTGAACCGTATGGCTTCCCTTTGGTCTTGGTTTCTTGCCCTGGTTATTTCCATGCTTATGTGTAGGGTTAAAGTTTAGAACTGAGTCACAGCACTGCTCCTGGACTCAGAGTCACATAGCTAAATTTTTTGAACTCATTCCTTGCTCCATACACAACTAGGGTCTTTCTCATTGGCAACTGTTCCTTTCTTCTGTGGAACTAGGTAATGAGCAAGAGAGCTGCCAGATGGTACCAATTCCTGTCCCCTGGACTGACTAAGTGATCCTTTGTGATCTCTCTCTGTCCTGGTGCTTCCTGTTGTGGTGTTCATTCTTTAATGTCCTCTTCAGTGTCCCTTGGTGCTAGAATGCTTCTCATTGCCATAGTGTTGCATTCTTGGTCAACCTCCCACACATGCACCCTCACCCTATTATCCACAGACCTTTCTGTCTTTCTTCCTAAGTTTCCCTGGGCTGGAAAATGAGTCATTGTAACTTTCTTGACTTTCCTGATCAGTATTCCGTCCAGCATATTTTCTAGGTTTTTGTGTAGGAAGTATGTTGAGTGAGCTAAGCAAAAATATTGACTGTCTCTCTACCATCTTGACCCTGCTCGTTTTTTGCATTTTCTGTGGGGTAAAATGAAGGCTGTCCTATATTAAATATACAGTATTATCTTGAATTCAGGAAATGACTATCCTTCAACCCACAACATCACAGATTTAAACACAAGTTATATTTTAGCCATATTCTGAGACTTCCCAGAAGGACCTACAGGTGTTGAAAAAAACTTAGATTAATGTTGAGGGACTGCCCTAATTGAATCTAATGTGTGTAACCCTAGACAGAAGGATTAATGTAACAATACAGGAAACAACAGGTAACAACACAGGTAACAATAATAAATGGGTGAAAAGCATGCTCTAGCAATTGTGATCTATAAGATAACCTCAGTACCATCAGACTTCTAGGAACAAAGTAAAGTATCTGCTTCTAGGGTCCTTAACCTAAACCTACCTTAGACTGCCTCTCCCTAATTCAATTTAATAAGCATCTACTTACTAAATGAGTCCATGACTAAGGTTATCCAAGCCTCCCCTCCTACTCACACCTTCCTCCCAAAACTCTTTTCCTTCAAGTATTGGCTACTTCAGACAAACATTTTTCCCCTTCAATTATCCAGATAATTGCATCAGTTCTACACTTTTTGTGTGTAGATACCACCAAAGTGACATAAAGAATTGAAGTGATTATCTGAACCATTCAGGCAAAACACCTACTTTCACATGAATGATCCTGTCTCTTTTAGGTCCCAGCAATTGTTTGAGTGCGAATGACCAAGATAATTGCCTCAATTCTCTGCTTTACTTTGACAGTGGAGACCTTGCTTAAAAGGAGTCAACAGAGCAACTCATTTGTTAAAAGCTTGCAAAGTATGACAAAACTATGACGAAAAATGAAAGAACTGAGATTCTTTTAGCCTGAAGTAGAGAAGGAAGGGATGAATTAAGTCTTCACATATGTGGGGAAAGATCATAGATTTAGAGCTAAAATAAACAAGAGAACACCTAATACAGCAGCCTCATTTTACAGATGAAGAAACTGAGGCCCAGAAAGGTCAGGTGACTGAGTTATTATGTTGTTGCTCCCCATCTACACTAATGATATAACACAAGGAAATGTGCTCATATGACAGCAAGAGGGATTTAGGTGAGACAGAAGGAAAAACTTCCTAAAGGACTTTTAAGGCTGAAAAGGGGAACTGAGTGGGCTGAGAACTGTTTTCCCTGGAGGTGTTTAAAAACCATCTGTTTAGGATAGTTCAGGCTTAAAGACAATCTTACTTGGAGGTAAGGGAAAGGACCTGATGACTTTTCAAGATCCTTTCCTAATCCATGATGGAGGATTGGAATGCTGCTTGAGCTTGGCAAGGATGAGTGTTTTTCTCCCCCAGTGGAGCTCTCATCAGCAGCAGAATTTCTCAGTGTGCTCTGAATAGTGGGGGTTTGGACTCCACCACCTAAATGCTTTCATCTGCTCTCTAGTGACCCAAGCTGCTGTCTTCTTGTGAGGACAAACTACTGCTTACATTCACTCACTCCTTCCCGCCCAATTCTGCCATCTGTCTTCTGAAAAGATAAAACTCAATTGCTGGATTCTGGGATTCAAATTAGAACCCCAATAAGTAAGTCAACAAGTATTTATTAGGTATTTTTCTGTGATATACCAAAAAAAAAAAAGTGAGAGTCTCTTCTCAAGGAGCACACAATCTAGTGAGAGAAAGAGCATGCAGACAACTTTGTACGAACAAGCTACGTGCAGGATAGTGGTGGTCATGGTTGTCCTTCGTTCTGGAAGAGGACCAAAATGACATCACTACACTAAAGTCAAGTTTCCATGTGTTGTACTGTGGCTGATTAGACCAATTTGAACTTGGAATGCTCTACCACAGGTTGGGCACACGTAGGCCATGTGAACATTTGGGATGGATACTCTGTACTTGTGTATCCTGCATTTCCTTTGAGCTGTTTCAATTATTCTTAACTCATAGAGCACAGCACCTTCTCTGATGTAGGTATGCCATGCTGAAGAGTCCTGTGCCAGTGTCTCCCATGTCACACAATCAATTCCAAAGTTCTTGAGAGAGACCTTGAGAATGTCCTTGTATCACTTCTTGTGACTACCATGTGAGTGATTGCCCTGTGTGAGTTCTCCTTAAAATAGTCGTAACTGACATGGTTTTTGGCTGCCACGTTATACTGTTGATTCATTTTCAACTGTAAGTTTATTCAAACCCTCAGATCCTTTACACACACACACACACACGCACATACACACACACACACACACACCGAGTCATGTATCACCTAACTTGTGCTTTTAAAGTTGTTTTTAGACCCAAGGGGAGGACTTTACCTTTATCTCTATTAAATTTCTTTTGATTTGATTAGATGATCTTTTAACCTCTGGATTCTGTCATCCAGTGCATTAGCAATTCCTTTCAGCTTCCATCATCTATCTGCAAAGTTGTTAGAAGTGTGCTACCTCTGTCTAGATCCAAGTCACTGATAAGAGTGTTAAGTAGCACAGTGCTGACTGAGGCAAGTAGCTAGAAAGTACCTTCAAGCTGAGGGCTGGGGTTCTGTTTTATTCATCTTTGTATCATTCCCTCTATAATAGATACCTAACAGTGACTAATAGGTAGTCAATAAATACGAGTTGAATGAATCTATAAACAAATGAATGAAAACAAATGGCTCCACAGATTTCCAATTATTTTCTTCAGCTACATTTTCTGTTTTGCTTTATAATCACAAGCTCTATGGTTACTGAGCTATTGTTTTTTAAGATGAACAAATTCTTTTTAAAACATATCTCATGACTTCTCAGGCCTCGTATTCATGAGGAAAGTAACAAACTCTTTACTTTGGGCTGAGCAGTGAATTAGTAGCATATTGAAGGCAATAACTTAGATCTCCTTATTCTCAAATCTAATCCTGTTATTAGAATACATTGCTTCCTAATAGCAAATCCCTTAGAATAAGTGGCATAAGGAAGATGACTAAAAGCACGTATGATTATACTACTCCATTTAATAGAGTATCCTATTTCTCCATTGCTTCAGTTAGCTTAAACTCACATTCTGCTTTTCACGGATATAGATCTCAATGCAGTTCTCGCATTATTCCCATAGAGAAACATCCAACCTCCCTGGAAATGCAACAACCATTTTTGTGGTAGAACACAGAAGCCATTCTATTCCACAAGTACAACATGATGGTTTTTATGGGGGAAGTGAAGAATAACTTAGGCAGTGGGGGAGGAATGTGATTAGCTTACACAAAATGTACTGGGATTTGGCCAGGACAACAACCCAGCCATTGAAAAAGTCCTGATTTCACATCTCGTATAAAATATGGTACCTTCTAGCAGGACACACTATTCTTAACAATAGGGATGTGTTTTTTTTTCTTTTCAGCCTCTAAGGAGAACATGCTATCCAATAAAATCAAAGAATGATGAAATTTGAGAGCTAGCTGATACCACAGAGATCATTTAATCCAACCCAGTCATTTCACAGATGAGGAAACAAAGGTCTAGAGAAGTTAAAGCCAAACAAAGGAAAACCAACAAGGAAGTGGTAAAGCCAAGACTAGAACCCAGGTCTCTTGGTTCCCAACCTAGGGTCCTTTCCACTGCATGGAACTGAGGGTATGCTGGAGCCAGTTCAAACTGGCTCCTGAGAGCCAAATGTTAAATTTTCAGTGTGAGCATTTACTTTGAAACTGGCAAACTATAAATCAGTGCTTGATTTATTGTTTTGTTAATTGTTTAGATTTGTGAAAGTGATGGATAAAACATTAATAATGCAGATCGAATTTTAAAATGTGCCCGGTGTACATTTCCCCCTGGAAAGCTGATTGTTAAACACTTACCAGCACACCTTCAATTCAGTCTTTTTAGTCTCCATTCCCAAATAACACTTTAAGGTTAAGTAGCTCCTTGATCCAAGAAATTAAAAAACACCCTATAAACCAAATTATATTAACCCAAGGTAGTGTAAGTCAATGGATCACAGAATCATCTTGAAAAAAGTTTCACAGTACTATATTATGTATCCACCTACTTTTCAGGCAATACTTATCTATGCGCCATACACATGACCTAAGGGGAGAGGAGCTTCTAACATTAGAAATATATAACATTTTTATAACATAGGTGGAACAGTGGGTAGAGGGCTAGATTTGGAATTGGGAAACCTGAGTTCAAATCTGGCCTCTGACACTTACTAGTTGTATGACCCTGGGCAAGTCACCTAACCTCTCTCGGACAGTTTCCTTATTTGGAAAATGGAAAAAAAATAATGAAAGTTAAACTGTCAGGGTTGCTGTGAGAATCAAATGAGGCAATATTTGTAAAGTACTTGGCAAACTTGAAGTACCATATAAAAGTTTGCTGATGTTATCTTAGTTCAAATCTTTCAGGCACCAAGGGACCTGGGTAAATAATTCAACCTTTTAGTCTCAATTTTGCTATCTGTAAAATGGAGATAATAGCTTTCCCTACTGAACTGTTGGGAAGTTCAAATGAGATAGGATATGAAAAATACTTTGTAAATTTTAAAGTTTTATATAAATTATATATATGTACATATTTGTGTATCATACATCTTAAGTGTGTCTGTATATGTAATATACATGTAGAGTGAAGTAGAAATGTCATCTGTTAGCAGTGATATGAATTGCTTTAAGTCCTGAAGTTTTAAATATCAACTCCCTATGAGAATATGATAAGAGTTATAAGTTACTGCTTCTTGTTTAAGTTCTTTTTGTCACTGAATGCTTGTAGATCTTGTGTGCCGTAAACATTCCTTTTGTGTAGAGGAAATAAATAACAGTCCTATACCAAATCTACACTGTCCATTGAGTACCTTCCTATTCTCCACTTTGGGGAGACCCTAGATACGAGCCAGAACCCAAACTTGAGGCAATTTTCCCTGGGGCATGGGGGTGGAGGCATGAAGAGCAAAAGAGTGTGAGAAGGACCTTATTCTTCGAGGTCAGGTTCCCCCAGGAATGAGCTTGATTCGTATATGGGTCCAGAGCTCAAGGGACCCTTCAGTGATGAGGGAGAGAAAGGACACGGTGCCAAAGGCTCCCTCAGCCTAGCAGCTGTTAACATATAGGTCATTTATTACATATATTAATGCACTTTAAAGAGGTATTTTGCCAACCGTTTTTTTTCTTCTTTAGTTAACAACAATTGTCTAATACTCCTTTTAGTGTAAACACAAGTGAATAATAACAACTCAGTAATGAGTATTAGATAGAGTACTAGTCCTCAAGTCAGGAAGACCTGGGTTCAAATCTCATCTCTGAAAGTGATTTTGCTGCTTGACTTTGGGTTCTGATTCTGTCCTCACACCTGTGAAAGGGGGAGAATAACACTAGTAGTTAAGAGGCAGATAGGTGAAAGGGGCAGCCAGGTAAGGGGCAAGGGATAAAGGGCCAGGCCTGGAGTCAGGAACACTCATCTTCCTGAGTTCTAATCCTGCCTCAGACATTTACTAGCACTGTGACCCTGGGCAAGTCCCTTAACCCTGTTTGCCTCAGTTCCTCATCTGTAAAATGAGCTGGAGAAGGAAATGGCAAACCACTCCAGTATCTTTGCCAAGGAAACCCCAAATGGGATCACAGAGCCAAACACAACTGAACAACAGTAACAACAAAGAGTTAACAAACGGCTAGCCTGTTTTGCACTGGTATCCACAAAACATTTTTTAAAAAACAAAAACAGAGGAAGACCTGAGCATGTCAGGTAGCTTATCTGTGATAGTATTTATAGGATGACAGGAGCAAGAATCTCACTGTATGTGAGTACATGGATGGGTTGGGCCAGGGATGGGGAACCTGCGGCCTTGAGACCACATGAGGCTTTCTAGGTCCTTGGGTGCAGCCTTTTGACTGAGTCCAAGTTTTACAGAACAAATTCTTTTATTAAGGGGATTTATTGTGTGAATTAGAATGAATCTGTAATAGAGCTTACATTCTATCAGAAATAACATACACCCATATAAGTAGATCCATAATACACATAAATTAAATTCAAGATCTAATTTGGGGGAAGGCACTGCAGTAGGGATGGGTAGGCAGGCATTGGGAAAGTCCTCTTGTAAAAAGTAGAACTTAAACTGAGCTCTGAAGGAAGCTAGAGATACTAATCTCCTTTCCTAAATTCTACAGGATAAGAAATGACCCAGAAACATACCATACATTTACAAAATTATCATAATGTGACATTTGGTTTGATCTATTGTAAAAACTCCTGGAAGCTTAGTTGTCAACAAAGGTACTTATTCCAAAGACAGACAGGTCCTGGCATGCTTAATGCTCCTTGACAATTCAAGAGGGCACATTCTATCTGTTCTAAATTCATCTGAAACAAGGCCACAGACTACACTTAGAAGAGATACAGAAGCATAAAACAAGCTGAGGTTAGGTAATAATACATTTTTACAACCTTTTGCATTCCTCTAGTGACAAAACAGGAAGGGAAAGAAGAGAGAAACCAAAAATTAATCTAAATGAGAAATCACAGTGTTAGTGGGTTAAAGGTTGCCCCTAGAAGATTATCTGTAGGCCCTCTTGTTAACAGGCTAGGCTGTTGATTCTGTCTGATATTTTTTAACTAAAATAACCTCGGTAAGGAGGAAGAAATGAAATGGAGGGTGGTGGTAGAGGGGTGGGGTGGTGGTGGAGAAGGGTTTGGAGAGGGAGGAAGAGAACCATTTCATCTATTTTTTTTTTGTTCTCTAAAACAAAAGAAAAACACTCTAAACACAGATAATCATGCTGTAATTTCTATGAAAATACTTACTTTTTATCTTGAAAGAACATTTATATGAGTATCAAGAACATTCATCTTTACATAAAATTTTGTGACATGTAACCATGTTCTATCCCCACCGGATAAGCTCCTGAAGAGCACACTTTGGCGGGTGAGAATAGGGAATTTATCCCCAATACCTAGCAAAGTAGTTGACATGGAAGCATAGTAGTACTGGGAACTCTTGTTGAGAGAATTCCTTCTACCAGGGCAGGTCAGCACTTTCTCTGCACCTTCCTGCCTTAGAGAATCACTTACAAGACAGAGAGGTTACTGTCAGGTCTTGGGTTACATAAGGTAGGATTTGAACTAAGATTTTCCATGCTCCAAGACTAGCTTCATCTCCTACATGAGGCTGCTTTTTTAGCCACACCGACACACAGAAGGGTACTTAATAGGTGGTAATTGACTCAAACGGAATTTTATTCTTAATCATATTTTAAAATTTGTTTATATTTACATATCAATTTTTTTTAGATAATTACAATAAATCAGAAAAAGAGGAAGTCCCTAGCTTGTTCTACATCTGATACAAGGAGAATAAACGCTCTTTGGTTGTCCATCAGAATACTGACATGTAGTTAAAAATGATTCTATTCCACAGTTAAAGACAATCATTTTATAAACTATTCCTGTTAAGTACCCCAGTGACCCCTAACAGCTGACATTATTGATAAATATTTCCTACAGCAGTCAGTCTCAACTTTTTGATAATATTACCATTCTGTCTTTACTTGATTTGTGACACTTCCTGCTCCCCACAAAGGTAATATGACATGTATTAATTTTTAAAAGTAAATTTAAATGAGTTTTGTTCTGATAGCTTTTGTTGTTCAAAACTGGGTGTTACAAATGCTTCAGCACAACTGGAGGCAAACTGAGGGTGCTTTCAAGCCACATTTGGCAGTCCCTGGTGTAAGGGGATGTCTGTTACCTGAAAAAGCCTGGACACCAAATTCTAGCAAGATATGGAATATTCTCTGTCTCTCTGTCTTTCTGTCTGTCTCTCTGTCTGTCTGTCTGTCTGTCTCTCTGTCTGTCTCTGTCTCTCTCTCTCTGTCTCTGTCTCTCTGTCTCTCTCTCTGTCTCTCTGTCTCTCTGTCTCTTTTTCTGTGTGTGTGTATGTGTGTCTGTTTGTCTCTGCATCTCTGTCTCTCTGTCTCTCTATCTGACCCTCTCTCTCTCTCTCTCCCTCTCTCCTCACTTGAAAAATATCAGTGCATAGTGAAGGCTGGTGGTCTGAGTCCAAGTATTGCTGGGAAGCTGTCAGGATCACAATGCTCTTTTGTTGGCAGTCTTGGCAGCAATGCCAAGGGCTCAATAGGCCACAGGGACTGGACTAGCTCCGACTGCTGCTCAGCACTCTTGAACTGCTAAGAGAACTCCCCACGTTGTAGCTTCAGGCACACTGACAAGACAATGTGGATGGGAAGTCTGCATGCCTTCCACCAAATACAGTGTATGTACCAAATTGGTTCAGAACTGATTTTGGCTTCCTGACAAGTCGATCCTTCATTAGAGCCTGAGCATTAGACTCACTTAAAACATGCAAAAATGGGAAAGAGAAACCAGTAGAAGTGAAGGTATAGAAATGATACTGGATGGTGTTCTACTCCCTTCTGTAATTACATCATGTCTATTGACCAGATAGCTTCATTTTATCCAGAGGCTAAAATCTCAGAAGATAGGGACAGAGAGTGAAAGATTAAAAATAAGACAGGAAGAAAAAATAATACCTAACATGTATATAATGTTTTAAGTTTTAGAAGGCCCTTTACATATAATATTTCACTTGCTCCTCACAACAACTGTGTGAGATAACAGCTATTATCCTCTTTTATAGAGGAGGATATTTTTATAGAGGAGGTATTTTGACTTACCCAAGGTCATGCAGTCTGTGAGTGGTGCCTGAGGCAGGATTCGAACTCAGATCTTCCCAATTCCAGTGGTCTATCCAATGTGCCACTTACCTGTCTCTCTAAAAATAGGAAGTAGGGAGTATAGCATAAGGATAGAGGTTATTCCTCAATTCCCCAACTCATTAAGCCCTAGCACCCATTCCTTATTCTAAGAGGCATCTAAGTAAGCCAAGGAATAAAAGGAAATCACAGCACTATCTCCCAGGCCGAAAGTCTGAGGCTACCAATTCAATTTGCATTATGTTTCTTTTTTCTTATTGTTTGTTTGTTTTTGTCATATCAAACTACCCAGGGCACCAATTTTCAGATTTGGGTACATCCTCTAATGACAGAGGGAAGGAAACAGAAGATTATTGAAACAGGTAGGACAAAGGGCTTGCTAAGCAAAAATGAGCTGTTTTCTCCCCTTAACAGCTTTCTGTTAGTCCAGACTCCTGTTTTTATTTAAGAAGCCCATTGGCTTTGAAAAACACAGGGCCTTTTCAATAGCAAAAGATCAAATGCTGTTAATCAGGCAGTGCGACCTAATCCTTTAATGCAGCTGTCTCTTTACATTATAAACATTCCCTCTTCTATAGGAATGATTTTATCTGGAGCTGACTTTTTTCATTTGGTTGTTAAATCTACTTTCTCTCAAGTTTTGCTGGCTATCACTCAAATCCTTTACCTCCTACTTACCTTCTTCTTCCTCCAGAAAAAAAATTCTGTTATTATTTTGCTATTGTTAAAAAAAAAAACACAGTAACAACAATCTGAGACAGAGCAATATCTCTCCTCTCTTCTTTCTCTCTGTCTCTCTCTGTCTCTCTCCCTCCTCCCCCCTCTCTCTCCCTCTCCCTTTCTCTCTGTCCCTCTCTCTCTTTCTTTCCCTCTCACCCTCCCTCTCTCCCTCCCTCCCTCCTTTGGGAATGACAGAAACCCCTCAGATTTTCAAAACTATTCCTACAGGGAGAGCCACTGGGATGACCATTAGATGCCTAGCCTATCACTGCTAAACAGAGGTATTCCTTATAGATTCTGGTACCCTCTGTTACTCTGTCTACATATTGAAATCCCTAATTATAGTTATTTTCATTTTTATCTTCCCCATCAGAAGGTAAGCTCTTTGAGGGTAGGTACTGGGCTTTTTATTTTTTATTTTTGCCCTTCTTTCAATCTCCAGGGCTTAGCACAGTGCCTGGAATATAGTAGCACTTAGTAAAAGCTTGTTGACTATTGACCGGCTCCATCCCAAGGTCGAAGTCTTTTCATAATTATTCATCCGTTGCTGGTTGCACTTTATACAGTTAGTTCCATAGGTCATAGGTCTGGATGTATCTGCAGTTGCTACTAGTACCTTCTGCTTGGTTTAAGGATGCAACACACATAGTAACTAAGCAGTCTTAATACCAACAACCCTCAGAAGGCTCTGATGAAGCTTAAGGGTGGAATGTTTCACTCTGTGTCCCTTAAACACACAGAGGTTAATTTCCAGGAGTGTGGAATAATGACTACATCACTATTTTCCTTTAGACTAATCAGAGCCTAAATCCCTGGGTGTTCCTCTCTGGAACCTTAAAACCTGCTCCTTTCCCCCCCTCTCTTTAATCTCTCTTTGCCTCCTCCCCTCACCGAAACAAAATAACAATTTTTGTGTAACCCGGTACTGAGATTGTGACTGATCAGTCCACAAAACTATTCTGAAATATCACCCTGACTTGCAGGGAAAATAGTCTCAATTCCGAGCTACTCTGCTAGTATTATCTGCTATTCTGATTGGATTCTGTCTCTGACTTCATTTCTTTAAAGAGTCCTGTGAATATTTTGATAAATGAAGCATTGAAAGAATGGTAGCCCTCCTTCCATCTTAGCAACACAGTAAACTTGACTTCCCTATATCTGTGGTATGCTACTGTTTTGAATCCTGATGTTTGTTGAAGAGCGAATCCTTCCCCAAACCTCCACCTTCTGCCCTATCCCCACCCGCACTATCACTTTTCTTGAAGCCTTTGAAAAGTATTTCGTGAGAGTATTTTTGCAACATTCGAGATTAGCCTGCCAAATCTAAGTAATCATAGCAACACCAAGAGCCCTTTTGGATGTTCCTGCATTTCCTAGAAGATTGCATTAACCTATGAAAAAGACATTGTAAGCTGGTCTCTGAGTTCCGCCACTTGGAATGTTTGCTGAAGGGATCTGCTGGACAAGAGCGCCACCTCTCATCAGTGAACCAAAATGACACCTATATAAAGCAGGGGGTCATTGACACCAATAAATAGAACGGTGTTGTTAAATATTTATGAAGTATTTTCACTTTTCAAGGCATTGCGTTAGCTTCCCAACTCAAAGGTTAGAGTATCATTCGTACAAAATTTTAGAGAGAGCAACACAAGAACATAAGAGGAAGCATGGTATGGTGGAGAGAGAAATATCTTTGGAGCTAAGACCTGAGTTCAAGTCCCACTTCTGACACATACTGGCTAATTCTGGGCAAGTCATATAACTTCTAAAGGCTATGTACAACTCTTCATGACTTTAAGTTGCAGAGGAAGGTACTGACTTGCACTGGTAGCAGAAGTTTCTTATATAATGAAATTACTGATCTAGTCCTTATCCCTAAGACAGAGACAAAGAGAATCAGCTGAACCATGAGTTATAAGTTTTTCACAACAATTTTTTTTTACTACTCAGGAAGATATTTTAGTGTTCTGTAAGTGACAATAGATCAATATTGAATTTGAATGAATAAAAAGGCATGTGCTAAGCACTGTGGTAATCACTTAGGAAATAAGATAGTCCCTACCCTCAAGTAGCTTACATTCAAGTAGAGAGTGGTGGTCAAACAGCTCCATTTTGGTTTGGAATGTTATAGGGATAGTGAGCAGAGCCATCAGGGAGTGGGTGGATACAGATTTCCCAATTGCAAAGGCAGTATCGATTATGATTCCGAAATTGGAAAGGAGAGCAGCAGGCCAGGAGGGTACACCTGTAGTAAAGCAGTGATTTGCAAGAAGATGGCTAGGGAGCAAAGTAAAATTTCTTGAAATCTTGACCACCTTTATCAATTTAGGGCCTAATCTTTAATGTAGATTGAAAATCCTTTTCATAAGAGTCTGGAGCTAGAAAAGACCTTTGAGATTATCTAGTCCAATCCTTCCATTTTACAGGTAAGAAAACAGAAGCCTAAAGATATAAAAATGGTCTAACCAAGATCATCCCAGGCAACTAAGACAAATTTCAGCTATACTAGCCTAAAAAAGTCACAGAGCCAGTCCAACAAATACTTACCTACCTGATCCCGACCCCAAAGATAAATAAAAACAAGACTGTATAGCTAGTTCGTGAGTCCATATCCTTTGACTCTGACTGCTCCAGACAGTACACCACACTATTACTTCAGAACGATGGGATTTAACCGGAAGACAATTTAGAGAATAACTGAGAATAACTGCTATACCTTCAAGTGTGCCTAGACAATATTCCTTGGGCAGCTAGGTGGTGCAGTGGCTAGAACAGTGGGCTTGGAATCAGGAAGACTCATCCTCATGAGTTCAAATCGAGCCTTCAGACACTTCCTATCTGGGTGACCCTGGGCAAGTCACTTAACTCTGTTTGCCTTAGTTCCTCATTTATTAAGTGAGCTGGAGAAGTAATGAGAAACCACTATAGTATTTTTGCCAAGAAAACTCCCAATGGGGTCATGAAGAGTCTGACGTGACTAAAATGACTCGACAAAAACAAAAAAGATATGATCCCTACTAATGAAACTTTAAGAAACTCATATTATGCTAATGAAAGCAGATGCTCAAGAGAAACATAGACTAGAATTTTCTTATAACACGATACTCTACTATAATATGATACATAGCATTTTAAGGATTACAAAGTACTTTACATAATCTCACTTTACATGATCTTTTTTGGTTGTCCCAGCCTTATAAAGTATATAGTACAGATATTATTATTTCTGCTTTACAGACTAGGGTCTTCAGAGGTCATCTGGGCCATTCTTTCTCATTTTATAGATGAGGAAACTGAAATCAAGAGACTTGCCTAGGGTCACATCACCAGTAAGTAACAGAAGCAAAACTGTCAACCAGGTCTTCTGATTCAAAATCTAGCGCTCTTTCCTTCTAAAATGAATTTTCAATAGCAAATCTCTCACATTTTCCATGTAGAATTTTGGAAAATATTTTCATGCTTTCTGGAATAAAATTTTGGAAAATATTTTTCAGTAAGTTTATTAAGGGTCATTTAAAAATAGCATTTGATATCCATTCCATAGGCTTGCAGATAATACATTTGTCTTTTAACAGAGCTTTTTTTTCTGAAGATACCTTAACTAAAATATTAGTGATGAAAATTGCATGGGTTCAAGAGCTATAATAATAATGATGATAAAGATAGTATTTATATTATGGTTTAAGGTTTGCAAAATGCACCTGATCCTCGTAACAACCCTGTGATGTGGGTGCTGTGATTATCCCCATTTTACAGATAAGGAAACTGAGGCAGAGAGAGGTCAAGTGATTTGTCCTGGCTTACATAGCTAATGAGTGTCTGAGAGGGGATTTAACTTCTTATCTCCCTGACTCCAACTTACACTTTTTATCCATTCACTCCATGCTTCTTCTATGTCACTTAACCCTTTAGAGGGATTCTTAAACACCTAGCTGCCTAATCTTGTGCCTTAGGCATTGGAAAAGATAGAAAGGCATAAGAAATGGTATTTCCCTCTAGGACTCACTCATGGCTAGAAGCTGATGGGGAGAATAATTTAGGAGAATTAGCCCATTTAGCCCTATAAATCTTATGTGGCTGCCTAGAAGGCAGAGACTACTTATAGAGCCAAGGATCATTAGACTAGCACTTGTGTAAAACTTCAAAAAACGTCAATTAAAGCACAATGAAATGGGGCGGCCGGGTGCTGGGTGGCGCAGTGAATAGAGCACTGGCCCTGGAGTCAGGAGGACCTGAGTTCAAATGTGGCCATAGACACTTAACACAAAAAACTAGCTGTGTGACCTTGGGCAAGTCACTTAACTCTGATTGCTCTCCCTCTCCCCTCCAAAAAAAAAAGGCAACCCCCCCAAAAAAACAAAAACACAATGAGAATAAAATCAATAGTAAATGAGGTTTCATCAGATTGGACACTAACTTCAAAGAATGACTGCTTTTCACTTTGTTCCTGTTAGCTGCTTTCTTATTCTTCTTTATTAATCTATGTTCTTTCAGTCCTACACAAAACTACACAAGTTGTGAAGGTTACAAGATCTCATTTCCTACAGGTACTTCTCAAGATATCCTGAACACAAAACTCAATAAGTAATACTAATGATGGGAAAATTATGATTTCTATCCCAAAGGTCATGAAAGATTATTTTTTTGTTACATACTCTGATGCAGATCCTTAGCATTGCTCTCTCTCCCTCTTTCCAATTAAATTAACTAGGAGAAGGGGACAGACACCACAAGCAGAGCTCTGCAGTAGGTGCCATGGAATGAGAGAACAAGGTGGGAGCCTGTTAAGGTCTGCTCAGCGTGGTAGGGCAGAAAATACGGCTGGGAGCTTCAGCCAGGAAAATGAAAGCTTGGCAAGCATAAAGGGGGAACTTAGTGAGACAGTGCCACATAGTGGTCCTTTCCTAACACTACAACTATCTTTAAAGAAGTAGAGAAAATTTTTTTTTGGCATTTTGACTGCTCTGATGGAAGCCTTTAGAAAATTCTTGCCTATTTCTCTGCTTTCTAAAATATACTATATTAAATGTAAACTTTTCTGAGTGACTCCAAGTCAGCCTTTTGAATCTCTGTTATTGGGGTGCAGTGGAAAGAGAACTGGGGATGATTTTTTTTTAAAGCACAGGTGATATAGAAAGATAGAAAGACTTGAGTTTAAATCCTGAACTTGGGAAACTAAGTGAATGGCAATTTCATAGGACATATACATACATACGTGTCAAGAGTGGGGGAGGAAAGTTTAAGGGGAAAGATACTAAGCTTAGTTTTAGATATGTTGAGTTTGAGACACCAGTGAAACATCTAGGTGGCAATCCCATGTAGGCTGATGTATACTTGAATCTGGAGCCCAGAAAAGAGTACAGTACTAGAGATCTAGATTTAAAAATCTTTTGCATGGATGTAATAGTTGAAGCTATGAGTGTATTTGAGATTGTTAAATGATAGTATGTAGGGGAAGTGCTGAAAAGTAGCTATCAGAAATTACATTTATGTTTATAAAGTGGATGGCTTTGTTATTCTGAAGAAATAATTCTATTTCTATGCATAAAATAAGCACGCACAACTGGTGAGTGTATGGAGTGGTATGTCTTTGTTTCTCTCTCTCTTTTTTTTTTGTGCCTGAAAAAAGGCTAAACTGATGTGGCTGCCCTGTCATAAGTAAGTCTGACTAATCCCCAAGTGGCAGCTATCAAAATGAAAGGCATAATACCTAGAAGGAATAAAATTGCCCCTTTAAAAATGTCTCAAAAACTTCACTTTTCCACTCATTCTTACAGTGTAAGGTAGGATGGGGAGACACATGTTCACTATGGTTCTCAAAATGGAGTTATAGGGGCTCTCTTGTAGCATCAAAAAGGAAGATGTGGTACTGACAAGTTCAAGGAGGTATATGAATGAGACAATGAAAATCAGCCTACCATCTCCAAAGAATTATTCAACTGATGAGGTAGAAGGAACCTCAGAGGCCATTTAATCTCCAACATTTTACAGATAAAGATAACAAGGTCTAGAGATTTTGAAATGACTGCCCAAGTTCTCATAACAAGTGTCAGAGGCAGGATGGATGTGATGCTTTTTTTAAAACTCCAAATCCAGCACTCTTTCAAAGCACATGTGTTATAGGTTACCAACATTAAACCGTGTTGCCTCTAAGAGTCAGGTCATTTCCCTAATTACACAGAATTTAGATCCTTAAGGAAGAACATGCATAATGTATTTCACCTGGGCACGCCTGTCAATTCTGGCAGGGCACACGTGATCCCACCAGTATGGACCTGCCTCAGATGCCTCACACCTATGTTACTTTGATGCACCCTCTCACATAAAAGGCATCCAAATTAGTATATCTTTAGAAACCAGTCTATCATTTTTTCTGAACATGACTTTTCAGAGTCTTGACTGAAGTACAAAGAGAGCAGAGAAGGGGAGGGCTTCTTACTAATGGAATGGAATCCCAGTTGTCTTATCTGATGGTGCAGGGTGGGAACTAGATAGAGCCTCACGCAATTATGAACATCTACTTAAAACAGCTACCTGTGGGGAGGGGTTTGGGCTGACTTGCTGAGGGCTTTAAGAGACAAATGATTTAAGGGATTACCTTCTCAGACACAAAGCAGAAATGTTTTCCTGAAATACAGAGTGCCTTGGCTCAGTGGCGTGGTCCTTCTTAATCTCCCCAGCAGTTAACCTAGCTGTGCCTCAACTTGAATCTGCCACAAACACGACTAGTAATTTGCAAGAAGCTAAGGGACCAAAATGACTTTACTTTGCTTAAATACACAATCCACATTTAGTCTGTAGAATTATCACTTAAATGTTCTATACGTATAGATTTCATCATAGCAGGGCCATGGGCAAGAAGGGGGTAAGGGAGCAAGCTAAAATCTCTTGCCATTGAACAAACATTTCTTTAAAAAAAAAAAGTCGTTTAACTTCCAGATTTAATATCCTACATTTATCTCCTTTAAGCTAAATTTCTCTCCCTAACCTAGTTACATAAATGATCAAAGCCTTTCTCTATTTCCCCTCATCATTTCCAAAGTCTCTGTCAAATCCAAACTTGAGAGGCTTGCTTCAGAAGCAAATTTATTCTGGCAAGAGGGAGAGGAAGGAGAAAGAGATGATCATATACAACTTGCCTTTTTTTTAAACCTACAATTCTAAATCATTTTTATTTTATTTAGTACAAATAAAGACTTTTTATATTTTTCTTTTTTTTTCTTTTGGAGGGGGGAAGGCAGGGCAATTAGGGTTAAATGACTTGCCCAAGGTCATACAGCTAGTAAGCATTAAGTGTCTATGGTCTGATTTGAACTCAGGTCCTCCTGACTCCAGGGCTGGTGCTCTATTCACTGTGCCACCTAGCTGGCCCCTAGACTTTTCATATTTTGTAGAATTTCTTTTAAAGCATTTCCTTGGAGGGTATATGTTGTAATACCAAGCAAACTCAACTTCCAAGGCTCAGATTACCAGCATAGCAAACCCCATTTATTCAGCAAACATTCACAGAACAGAGAAAGTCAAAATACAGTATAACTCACTCATTTAGCAAGTAAGTTCTCAATTCAATTGCAAAGTACCAAGGTCCAAGTATCCCACCCCTGGATCAGCAGTCAAAGTAGCCCACTCCTGGGCAGTACATTCATTTAGTCTCTTTTCAAATGGAGAATAGTTTCCAATAATAAACAAAGTACACTTATTTAGTCAATCACAGAGCACCAAAAAGTCCAAAGGTTTCCCACCCCTGGACACTACTGAATTATAATACCATTCATTAACACCAAGCACCTTCTCAAAAGGGGCAGGAGAGCACAAAAGGCCATCCACCCTTAAGCTATAACAAGGTTAAGATATCATCTCAGCATTGAATACTCAAGGAAAGGCCTTTCTTTCATCTTGAATTAAGGCAAGCCCTCAGCAATCTCAGTTCCTGGGGAGACAAGGCTCAACCAAGCCACAGCCAGTGTCCTTATCCAGTCACTCTCTGCCTGTAGAACAGCCTCAGACCCCTGAAAACATCAGCAAGGCCCTCTTCCAGGATGTCTGTAAACATACCACAAGGAAATCCTCCTTCAGGGCTTCTGAACCAATAGCAAGGTTCCAGGACCTCTACAACAGCAGCACTGTCCTTCAGCAGGTGAATCTGGCAAAACAACGTAAAAACAGACAAACAAAATACCAGCAACACAGCCATGGCTCCTCAGTCCTCAGCAGTTCCGGGTGGTAGTTCTCAAAGGTCCTGGGCAGCTCCAATGGTCCCTGAGCAGTCCTTCTCTCAGCAACTCAGGCTCCACGATACTAGACACTGCTCTCCAAAAAGTCCTTCTGACCTTCTTTCGGCTTGGGCCTCTCTCCCAATTCACGGCTCCTCCCAGTTTAGCCTTCTCTCTTCACATCAACAAATCCATCCCACAAGTGGGATTCACAAGTTCTGGGTTTTAACACTCAACCCAAAAACCAAGCCAATACAGGGGCATCTCCAAATTTCATTACCATTACATATGTGCGTATGAATACGT
>CM053584.1:284869926-284960812 GCA_028627135.1 Pseudochirops cupreus
AGATCCATCCTGCCCTACCGAAAAGTCAGAGGGGTGAGGGGGGAAGACATAGGAGAGTAGACTGGGGGAGGGGGGATACACTGGGATGGCTGTTTTGGGGTGGTGGGTAGGGGAAAGATGGGGAGAAAATATGTAACTCAAAATCTTGTGGAAATGAATGATGCAAACTAAAATAAAATTAACATTCACTTCCAAAAAATAAATCTCTCTCTCTCTCTCTCCCTCCCTCCCTCTTTCTCTCCATCTTGAGCAAAGTCATTCATTTCTTCAATGAGGTTCATTCAGACTAGTATCCACTTGTTTAGTTTCTAAAAGATGCTGAAGGCTGCTGTTAAGAAAAGAGAAGCCAGTTGCACTCCCAATCCATTCTAAAAGCATTAATATTGCTCCAATACCCATTGTATACTTTCTCTACCTTTTGCCTACAGAACACACATATATCTGTATTGTCCATTGCAACTGAAAGTTATCTCTCCCTCCTCAAATTCCTGATATCTCTTTTCACTTGTGAAATTCTACTTTCTATAATGATTATTTTGGTTTATGTCTCATTTTTCTAGTAGATCATAAGCTCCTAAAGAACAAGGATTGTGCTACTTTCCAGCTTTCCATCCCTAATACCAAGGGTGGGCTGGAATCAGTTCTAGCAAGAGACTTAGATTTTCAGTGTGAGCATTTACACCTCAGAAATCCCCAAACGTTGCAAATCAGTGCTTGATTTATAGGATTTTCTTAAATTAACTAGACCTCGGAAAGTGATGAAGATGATATTAATACCAATTCAATTTAAAAATGTATCATATACATGTTGTTGTTGTTTTCCCTCAAGAGACTGTTGTTAAGCATTTACTAACACACAACTACCAGTGACCAGAGCAGCTTGTTGAACTGAAGGATGCATCTTTGGGGGAAATGGGTAACCTCAACAATCCTTTTAATGTTCAATGTGAAAAGCAGATGTATTTCCATTTTAGTTTAATATTTATCAATCCTATTTTCATAAGCTATAGAGGTTGTTACACATACATATGTTGATTTCATTATCTCATGTACTAAAGGTATTTGAAGGAATATGATGTGTTACATTTGGAAAAGTTCCAGGCCCTTTTTTTCCCCCAAATCTAAAGAAAGTGAACTCTAATCATTCAGAGACCTGGAATTCTCGTGTAACTAATCACTTCAGTAAAGTTTAGGAGATATTAATGTAGGTCTCACACTTTGAAGGATGAAAAAGCTTTCGGGGGGAAAAAAAAACCTCTGTACAGAATATTTAATATGTTTTTAAAATTGAGAATCTTGTAAAGTATCAGTTCCCAGAATCAGTATTTGGAAGGATTTTGTAAACACACCAACCAGGGCAGAAGCCTTGTCTACAACATCCCGTAATTTAATTTAATAAATAGTTATTAAACATCTGCTAAGGATGAACGTGGGAATAGAAAACCAAGAAGGAAACCATCCCTGCCCTCAAAGAGCTTACACTTTTGTGTTGTTGTTTATTTGCAGTGTGGTTACTCCCTCCCTCCCTGTGTTGATTTCAAAGTTCAATTCAAACTTATGAGTTTTCCCTCTTAAAAAAGCTTTATCTTGTCTACTGATCAGTGTTTTGAGGGTGTTTGTATCTGGTTGCTGCAAAAGTTAAACTGCACCTTGCATACTAGTTCCATTTTTTTGGATCATGTCATTTAATGTCAAAAGTAGAAGGCAAATTATTAACTCATGGAACTATTATTGTATTAAACATTAAATCATTTTCATAGTTTTATGTGATTTCCATATTGATTGGACTGAGAAGTTCCGGAATTACATTCTTGTTCCACCAACTTTTTTTTTTTTCAGTGTGGCTTTCCTCACTTCTTTATATAACCATCAAATTGACAAAAAATGTGACTTACATCATTGTTGGAGACCTTCCTGTCTGGTTCACCAGGAACTAACTGGGTTACTAGTGCCAATAGAAACTCTGGGCTGACTTTTTGCAAGCTTTATGTCCATTTATGTAAAAGCATTTGAAAAATATGAAGTGCTCTATGTAAGATTTGATTTTTTTTTATATTATTGCAGGCAAACAATGAAATCAGATACATGAGATTTTAGACCTACGTGATCACCTAGTCCAACATCCTCAGATAAAGAAACTTAGACTGAAAGTAGTTAAGAACTTATATAAGATCACATAATACAGTTTCCATTCCCATATTACCTCCTTTTTGTCCATTTCACACCTTGTGTACATCAACGATGATTAATCTATTAAAATACAATGGTAAGAATTCTGGTTTTAAAATGAAAAGACCTGGGTTCTAATCTTAGTTGTCAGTTGGCCAATTGGTCACTTAAATTATTGACTAAATTAATTAATTACCCACTAAAATAAATCATTTAACCTTTCATTTCTATGTTTACAAAATGAGGATATTAATAATTATATTACTTGACAGAATTATGGTGGAAAAGGCATTGAGTAAACATCAAAGTGACATATAAACATTCTGGTCATTGTTATAGTCAGGAAGACTTCCCCATATGTAGGAAACCCATCTTCTATTTGGACTCTATACCAGATATCTTCCACGTGAACACCTTTAGTCAACATACATCTCCCTTAAATTTCATTTTATGTTGACAGAAGGTCACTAAATCACTTTTGTGATTGCACCTTTCAAGGAATCTCATATGATCTTAACATTTCATGGGAGACATCTTGCTTGTTAAGGTTGGATTTTTGTTCTACTGACACATATGATTTCTTAAAAGTCAGCAAAAACTAAATAACACAGCGTCTTACATTTTATATGCCCTATCTACTCCAGTCAATTGAATGACTGTGAAAATATGGTGTGCTAGAGAAAATTACTAGCAAAAGAATGCCTATTTCCTTCTCACATTTTCTTAAAAGATATCCTTGATACAAGTGTTAAGTTACTTTCATAAAGACTTTATAGAAAGGAGAAAGTAGGCACAAATGAATCAGTAATTACTGATGTCCTTTTGGTCAACTTTTTTTTGGTAGTAACAACATTCATTTTGGTTAGTTCTTCTATAGAAAACATATAGGAGAATATGAACTAGCATCATACCCAATAATAAAGCATGGGCAAGCCACAGTACGCATTGCTGGAAGGAGTGTCCACTTAAGGAAGATCACCAGGCTGTTGAAGTACTAAATCATTGTTATTATACTCTAATGGTATGAATATACTTCAATACTTCAAATACTTGTGATTTCATCAGTGTGTGCACAGTGCAGATTGCAAGTCACTTCTGACTTATTAGATGGACAAAGAGTGTTAGGATTTAAAAATCCATCACCATGAGGCCAACTTAGTGATGTACTTCAAATGTAGTTGGGTTTATCCTCAGAAAAGAAACATAGATACAGTTGATCCTTCACCAGAACAAACTTGAAGTCTTTCCATCTTAGGAAGACCAGTCAGATCTTACATTCTGCTGACAAAGATCATACCCCATAATGGGGGGTGGCAGGGTGGGAGGGGGATTTTAGTAGGAGATTAAAAATGTAAATGTAGAAAAATCAGAGTACAAGAAAAATTCTAATTAAGTGAAGACTCCAATTTGACTTGTCTCCAAGAGACAACACTAACAACACTGAGTGGGCAGAAATTTGAGAGGGGCAGATTTAAGCTTGAGATCAGATAGAATTTCCCAATAATCAAAACTATCCCATAGTGGAAGGAGATGCCTTGAGATGTTGTGGGTCTCTTTTTACTGGAGATCTTCAAGCAAAGGCTGGATGGTCACTTGTTGGGCCCAGTGTAAAGAAAATTCTTTTTCAGATATTGATTAGACTGAATAACCTATGAGCTCCCTCCCAACTCTCGAGTTTCCATGATTCTGCTGATGCAGGCTGCATCCTATTCACACATCAGGTCACCTTTGACCTACGACCTAATGACATTAGGTTATGTACTATCTTTCAGGAAGAGGAACAGACTGTGTATGGATAAAAGGAATCATCCTGACCAAGTAATGAAAGGCTGGTCTTTATAAAATAAATATGAAGAGAGAAATTCTCTCTGACTGATGAAATAATATAGAAGATATACACATCCAAAAATAGAGCAGAGATTTAACTTATTTGCAACATTGAAAATCTCACACTTTTAATCTGACCTTACAAGTCAAGCTCCAAATGGTATTTGGTTTCTGTAGGGGTTTTTTTGTTGTTTCATAGATTTTTTTTTTCATAGGTTTTTTTTTTTAATTAAATGCTAACTTGCTACTTTCCAGTATTTGGTTCTAAACATAATTCAAACAATTAAAAATTTGCCCTAGTAAAGAAATGGCTGACTATAAAAACAGAACAAAACTCCCTTTTATCCCTCTTGGGATGTGTCTCAGTCATGAGATGGAGATGGAGAATTCCAAATGTTGCTCTCACTTTGAGATGACTGACCCTGGAAAATCTGATTTGAAGAATTTTTGAAATGAATAATTATAAACACTGTGGCAAAAGGTAAACTAAAAGAAGACCCAATAACATGGAAAACATCACGTATCTTACTGTTTGTTAAGTGGACCAAATTTTGGTCAACAAGATTATGCATCTGACCCGCCATCACAACAATGCTTCTTCAAACACAGAAAGTATCCCTAAACTACAGTGATAAGCTCTGGTGAAATATAAAGACAGATGGATTGTCCCAGGCAAAAACCAAAGACCTCTGAAGCTCTCATTAAAATTAAAAAGTGAATGAACTTTAACCACTTGTAAGCCTCCAACTGTTGTTTTCTGAGCAACCATAGTATGTCATATATACAGAACACATAGATTGTCATCTAGTTAGCTAGAACAGTTTTGGCCTGTTTCCAAGAAATGCAAAAAATAGAAAGGGAGATTTATAGCTTTATCTAAAAGGACAGAGGAACAGAGAACCTGTTTGGCCCTTTAAGAACAACAAAAAAAATGGGACCTTTAGCTGTTTACTGAATTATGGAGAATTCTGTGGGCACTCATATGGTAAATGATGAGTGTCTTGAATGGGGCACGTTCTGTTAACTCTGACAAGATTTCTTGCAGTTTTAGGGTGAAGCAAATCTGTAAGAAAAGATTTATATCTGAAAATCCTTCCATCCTAAACTGCTGCAAAAACATATAAATGTACTTCAGAAAAAAGCAAGGAGCCAAATTGGCAAAAAAAAAATCCAGTATATGAAAATGTTTTAAAGACTGGTCAAAAAGAAAAGTCAATCAAACATGTGACAAGGTCAGGTAAGTGGAATAATTTAGGCATTGGGAACACCAGAGATCTCTTTGCATTAACTTGTCTAAAATCATATGGTTAACCAAAGACCAAAATTAGTGCTCTAAGTTATGTCTTTCTTACTCCTGACATATGTTAAATGGCACTCTAGCAGCCTGAACACATTAATACTATTCCTTCAGAGTAAGTTTCCTACCCAGAAGTGACTAACAGTATACTCTGTATATAATAGATGCCTAATATCTTATAAATAAGCTTAATAAATATCTAATATCTCAAAGAGCTAAAGAAATGAATGCCCAGCTGAATTGGATTTGGGTTTAGAAAGGACTGTCTTGGATTCATATCTGAATCCATGTAACTCAGAGCATTCACAAATTTATATTCATAAGTTAGTGTCTAGCATGAGCATCTGTATTTGTACTTCAGTAAAAATAGGCACAGGATTTGCATGTCTTGCCAAGAATGAGGGTAAACTCAGCTGACTCTGTATCCAAAATGAATATTTACTAAGCCCCCTGAATATAATAAGGAATG
Source organism: Pseudochirops cupreus (assembly GCA_028627135.1). NCBI lineage: Eukaryota > Metazoa > Chordata > Mammalia > Diprotodontia > Pseudocheiridae > Pseudochirops > Pseudochirops cupreus. The sequence continues at coordinate 284,875,689 of CM053584.1, forward strand.
AACACTTCCCACTTTCCACATTTTTCATGCTGCCACACACAAAACCCCTTTTTGCTCAGATTATCATTTTTATCAAAACCCTTCACCTCCCACAAAGTGATAGGGCCTAAGATTTATTTAATTAATGTTTGTGAGGGGCCTCTGATCCTTGTCTGAAAGATGCCTTTGAAGAGCAAAGGGCTGTTGATACTAACATCTAGATCCCTTCTCGTTATCAAGACTGTTTCCACAAGGAAAATCATCAGAGCTGATGGATGGGCCCACTTTTATTCAGCAGAACTACAGGTGGCAAAACATAGCTACAGGACTTAGGCAAGAATGTGTCCCTGGCTAATATCAATTGCACCAACACGGGACTTGCTGTATAGTAAGTATCCTTAATATCATTTATTGAAGATAATGCTTAATCTATCCAACATATTTTGGAAAAGCCCAAGGTACAATACATTATAACCTAAAACAACTCAATGAAACATAAAGACAATAGATGGAAAAACTGAGACTTTGAGGGTGAAATGAGAACAGCAGTAGCTTGCCCAAAGCAGTAGCTTTCACCAAAGCTCCCAATTCTCTACAGTAACCAAATCATAGTTGTCATTATGGAATACTAATACTTATCAGCACCAGCCATGCTGGAATAAATAGCATTCACCTAGTTACATTGCCTGACCACTAATAACTTACATTCTAAGCCAGAAACTTGTATTTCCTACATTGTTTTGAACATAATAGGTCTCTCTCAGAGTTTATCTATCTCTTCAAGATTTCTCAAGTTAGTTTTAATACCTGTCCTAACCATGCCAATCTTTATCCATCAACCCACTTCTTTGAACCTACAGCCTAGGCAAGTATCATTTATCATTATATATAAGCAGTCCTTGACTTCCAAACCCTAGTTACCGTCAGCACATATATGCAACTATACCCCATTGCTCTGTTTTCCTCTCCATCATCCTGAAAAACTTGATACCACTGTGGGAGACAAATAAAATTAGAAGGATCTGTAAGTAAGCTATCAACAGCAAGATTTTTTTAAATGCTCCAAATGACTAATATTTAGAGAAATGCAAATTAAAGCAACTCTAAGGTTCCATTTCATACTCACTAGATTGCAAAGCTGGACCTCCCCCCCAAATGAAAATGACAAATGTTGGAGCAACTTCAGGAAAACAGGTTCATTCATGCACTGTGGGTGAAGCTGCGAATTGGTCCAGTTATTCTGGAAAGCAATTTGGAATTATGCCCCAAAAGTTACTAAATTACATATCTTCATTGATCCAAAAATACCCAGCCTAGATCTATACCCCCAAAGAGACCAAAAGTAGAAAAAAAGTAGAAAAGATCAATACATTAAAAAATATTTATAAGCAGTCCTTTTTGGCAGGAAGAACAACTGGAAACTTGGAGGGTATTCATCAACTGGGAAATGGCTGAACAAATTATGGTATATGAAATTAATGGAATCCTATTGTACCATAAAAAATGGAGAAAGACAAGGTTTCAGAGAAACCTGGGAAGACTTGTATGAGCAATACAGAGTGAAGTAAACAGAACTGGGAGGATAATTTATACCACAGTAGCAACATTGGTAAAGACAAACTTTGAAAGACTTCGGAATTTTGGTCGTTACAGTGACCAGCCACAATTCCAATGACAAAGCACACCCTACTTCCTGAGAGTTATAATGGAACTGGCACAGCACCAAGCATATGACAGGTCCTACATGAATTCTTATTGACTGACCGATTTCTTGATTAAGGTAGCTTGAGACAGAACATTTCCTATGGAGAGATGTCACCTCTGGGATTCATCTTGGGCTGTTTCAGCAGAATCCCTCTCCAATCCCACCATTTTGTTCATTTTTTTGTTCATTTTGTTCATTTCAGTTGCATTCAACTCTCCGTGACCCCATTTGAGCTTTCCTTGGCAAAGACACTGGAGTTTGCCATTTCCTTCTCCAGCTCATTTTACAGATGAGGAAACTGAGGCAAACAGGGTTAAGTGACTTGCCCAGGGTCACACAGCTGGTAAGTATCTAAAGCTGGATTTGAACTCAGGAAGATTCATTTTCATGATGAGTCAGCATAACTACCACTGCTGCTTATTGATTTTCATATAGCCTACTATTTTCATGCATGCTTTTTTATAGCAATCATGACCTGATGCTACTTCAGAGAATAGTGTCATTCTGCATATATCTAGACCAGGGGTGGGGAACCTGTGGCCTCAAGGTCACATGTGGTTCTCTAGGCCCTCATGTGCAGCCCTTTGAGTGAATCCAAATTTCACAGAAAAAAATCCTTTTGTATTCAAAGGACCACACTTGAGGACTTAGAGGCCCACATGAGGCCTCAAGGGTACAGGTTCCACATCCCTGATCTAGATCTTTGTGTGCTGATATTATTTCTTTCCCCCCCCCCTGCTTTTTTTTGGAGGGGGGAAGGCTGGGCAATTGGGGCTAAGTGACTTGCCCAAGGTCACACATGGCTAATAAGCGTTAAGTGTCTGAGGCCAGTGCTCTATTCACTGTGCCACCTAGCCTCCCCAAGGGCTGATTTTATTTCATTCTCTGTTTGTATCGCTAGAACCCAGCCTAATGACTGGCACATAGTAGGTACTTAATAAAAAGATGTTGATGGATTAATATTTTTAAAATAATTAAGTTTCAAGTTACACTGGTGTTGAACCTTCATTTAACGGGACCCTGGGGAGAAGAACTCAAATCTGCTTCAGTCTTTCAGAGGGAAACACAGTGGTAGAAAATCAGAACTTGATCTTCCATTGAGAGCACATAATCTGGATAAGTACTGAGATAACTGACAAGTGTTACTGTACTGTGTATTTCTTTGAAGTCAATGAGGCTGAAAATCTCACTCTAAAAAGTTCTCTTAAGCAGAGAGGGTAACGTTGCTCTAATTTGAATTTCTGACATGGCATATTTTTAAACAATTCTGTAAATATTAGTCTGCAAGTCCTGACATAGCTTTGAGTACCCCAGAGAAGAAATACAAATGTGTGCTTGTATATAAACACAGGTCACGCTAAACTAAACTTTGGGAACCTAAAAGAAAGGAAGGAGTTTCCTGAGGGCTAAATTGAATCTCCATTCAACATTTCTTTAAGATGAGGCTTTTTCAATCACCCAATGGCTTGTACTCATAATATTAAGTCGAAAGTTCTACTTCTCTGTACACACTGAAACCCTGAAACAAAAATTTAGGATTAGTGATTAGATTCCTAAGACCCAGGGTCTGAGAGTCTCCCTGAAATTTGAGTCACATTGACTTTTTTTTTCTCTTTCCAATGTGTTTTAATTCTGAAAAAGAGACTGTCACCAGTTCTAAATATGCAGGCTAAAAACGTGACTTGATGGGATGCAATCACCAGTAAAACCTCTCTACTTCAAAAGAATTAAGGGAAGACCTAGATAAACTTATGAAGAGTTTAGATAACTTACTATTTTTAAAAGAAACGTCATTTTGCTACTTTCAGTTGCATTTGGTCACTGGAATTAGCTGAGCACAGAAACCAAATGTTTTGGTCTCAGGATATCTTTATATACTCTCAAAAACTGAGAACTCTGCAAAAAGCTTTTGTTTATGTTAAATATTTTGTTACAAAACTAGTTTCAACCTCTCATTTTATTTTTCAGTCATGTCTTATTCTTCATGATCCATTTGAGGTTTTCTTGGTAAAGATACTGGAGTAGTTTGCCATTTCCTTCTCCAGCTCATTTTACAGATGAGGAAACTGAGGAAAACAGGGTTAAGTGACTTGCCCAAGGCCACACAGCTAGCATCTCTCTGAATTCAGATTTGACTCCAGTTCCAGTGCTCTATCTAGCTTAAAAAAAAAAAAACTCAGAGACCCCTGGGGCAACCCGGATCACACTTTGAGAACTTCGGATATACAGGAAAATCTAGACGCGAGTCGGAAGACCTAGGTTTAAGTCCCTGCTTTGTACTTAGGTGAACATCACACTTCTGACCTTGAGCAAGTCATACCTATCTTAACCTCATTTTTTCTATATAAATATTTCATATCTGTAAAATAAGGGGAAATGAGAGTATAGGTAACCTTTACTTATAGTCATTTCCCTGCTTATAAGTAAAGTAACAAATTGTTGCCTAGTAGACTCTTTGAAGAACTGCTTTAATGAATCAATCAACATTCATTTAAATAGAAAAAAGGACAGTCCCTGCCCTGGAGGAGTTTATAATCTAAAGAGGGAAGATAACATACAAAAGGAAACTGAATATCCGGGTGGGGGAGGAGGCTTTATGGAGAAGTCCCAGAATAGTGCAGCCAGATTAGAAGTGGTACCCAGAGAGCCTGAGTGAGTTGCCCAAGATCACACAGTAGTAAGCAACAGAAGAGGGACTGAACACATTTTCTTATGTCTAATCCGATGTCCTTTACACTGCACCATGGTTCCTTAGTAGCACGACTTTTTATGTTACCCAACACCCAAACTTCCGAAAATCTGTCACTTCAATAAATATTTCATTCTTTCTAGATGCATATTTACAATCCTTGACCTTTTATTTTCAGACCTTATTAACAGTTTGAAGGTGCAAAGGTGAAACTACTGTTTCACTGAAGCCCTAATACCAATCTTTGTAAATACAGATTTCTGTTATAAGCTTCCTTTGTACTTTAGAATTCTTGGGATTATGGGTTGTTGGAGAAATATATACTACAATGATGAGTTCATTCTAAGAACTCTTCTTATAAGCTGCATTGTAGCATCACCATATGCTCCCAAAATGCCTACATGACAAGAGCAAGCAAAGCATTTGTCACCATCTTCTAAAAATGTACTTAGCTCATTAGAGATAGAATGGACCATATAAATTTAAAATATCAGCCAAAATTTGTCTCCAAAGCTTTGTAAAATATATCCACTTATTTCATAGGGATTGGAGATTAGTGTAAGAATCCAAAGTTTACCCAAATATTACCAAATTCCCATGGTAAATGTAAATTCATCTTTAAAGGCCTGTTAAACAACAGTAGGTACTGAGCCTTAGTCATTCCTGCTTTGCCATACATATCCTTAACCACCTAGGTCAAATCCAGCATTGTAGGTCGAAAAACTTGTTTATATCTATAACTCAAAGTAACTACCTTCAAAAGTTTGAGAAACATGAGAGTCATCGAATAGTCTGAATTTTTTTTTCCATAGCAAATCTAAATGTAGCCTTCTATTTCAATTAATGATCTAAGAAAGGTAATTGAAAAACAAGATATAAGGAGAGAAATATACCCATGTCTAACTGCTTTAATAAAATAGTTCACAGAATATAGAACTTCTTCTAGTGGAAATTGTTATTCTGTAGTATTTTTACAATACTTAGTATTTCAGACATCTACAAATGGACATTTTCTTTAATCTTAGGCTAAGATCAGCAAGTAAAAGACAAGCAAGTATGGACATCCCTGCTAACCCATCCCTGAAACTGAAAACAGACTGCTTCCTTTGGAGAGCCCATGTTTTTGGAACTCCATACCTGTCCTGGTCCTGTGATATTCCATTTAAATCCTCCAGAGAGCACAAGCCATACACAGTACCTTTTTTAGCTAGACTGTTCAGAGGCAATGAGATCATGTTTATTTGGGGGGGGGGAGGGCAGAGTGTTTCTTATATTATAATTACTATTGACTGCTATTTAAATATTTTAATAATCTTGTTGTGGATCTACCTGAAGCTATTTTTAAGTAAGGGGCATATTTTTGCAAGTTACTCAAGTAAACAATTAAGAAAAACTACAAATTCATGCAAAACAGAGCATTATACTTTTGGATGAAAATATATTCCTTCTCTAGGACGGTGGAGGTAGGGAGGTAGGGATAAACCTCCTCAAATCAAAGACAGAAAAATGTGGATTTTTGAGAGTTACCTTAAAATGGCTACACGCAACAGCACCACCATCCTCATATTTCAAATAAATCCCAACTTATTTCTTAATAATTGTTCTAACTTTATGTTTGTTGTTTGGTAATCATAGGAAATTAATCAGTTATCTTATCCCATTTCCTATTTACCAGATGTTCCCACATTAAACCAGAATTCATCTATTGGCATATACTAAACACAAATAGTATCTTATGTAATAAAAGTTTTTGAGTACATTGTTCATAACATGAAAAAATTAACTTTAAATCTGTAACTCCCAGGAAAGGGTTTAGTATCTTAGATTTCTCTCACAATGGGACTTAGGATACAGAAAATAAGTAACACATATTAGTATACACATAAGGCAAGAAATAGAATATTTCTTGGTTAACAAGACAGGCATGATTGTTAATTCTTGAAGGAATGACGTCAAGGTTGGTGAGCCTGGAATGATTCCTGCAGCTGGTCTCCACCGTAGTTTTTCTGGCTAGCAAAAGTGTGTCACACCCTGACCCTCTCTGCTGAGCCTGACTCCAAAATGCTTGTGAGTAAAGGTATTGAAATTTACAAGGATCTTGCCCTTAGCACTGTGCTCCTGGGGTGAAGCATTCTTATAAATTTCAAGGAGCTGCCAGCTCACAATAATGCAGCTAGTCAGGCAGGCAGTAGAACAAGACTGCACACAGATACACACGTGCACGTGCCTGTCACCTGCACCAGGCAAATGCAAATACACCCAACACTTCTAGGGGCAACCAGCTTGTTCTTATTTAGGACCATGAAACTGTTTAAATAGTGATGATATTCAGGATGGGTTGAATTTTGGACCTGTCAATCAGATCTACATCCATCTAGGCTTCCTGGAAAGACACAAACGTCTTTTAAATGAAAGAGTTGCTCTGTTTAACTGAGAAGCTATGTAAATACATTCTTTTAAAGTGGTGTTTTGCCTTGGTGACTTTCTAAGCCAATCCAAACACTAGGGTAGCAGGCTTTGGAAGTAACTGCAAATAAGATCTCAAAAGACTGAGAGTAGCAGCAAATAATGAACTGTGAGAAAGTATCCTAGGAAAATGAAGCACATAAATGACAGTAGTCAAAGAAACAGGGAATTTAAATCTCAAGACCATTTCAAATGTCCTGAAAAGATTTTAATACAGTAAATGAATCATTTTAGGGAAAATTAAAATGAGGCTAGAATCAATAACTGAAAACCACCCTTAATACAGGTGATAAATAACTGAAAATTAAGAACATATATTAGGAAGAGCACTTCCTCCCATCCGCAAATATTATATACACACATCTATATGCACACAGAGACACATATATATCTTCAGGGATGTGATTAGGAGGACATAACCAGCCTGGACCGGCTTTTAAGACATTTGTTTCAAATTATTGTATATGAAATCAATTATTTGAAGGATAAAGGTCCAGAATTTCAGAGGTCTAAATCAGCTCTATCCATATCTAATCTCCTCTGTTCAGGGCAATTTCCCTGTGCTTGCCTTCCTACCACAATTTTCTTTATATGAATGGCCTTGCACCTTTTTAAGCTAAGTATTTAAGAGAGCCTCAGAGAAGGGAATATTTTAAGAACAAAAACCAAACCGAAGAACAAAAAACCAGCTCCTTGGAACTGAAGCTTGTCTCTCTCAAGAGAAATCTCTTCTGCTTTGCAGGCTTACTCTAGCAAACCTTCTTCAGACTTTCGCTGAAAAGGATGTCCCAGCGGGGTAATGGGGTTTGAAATTCCGCAGTTGTCCCCCGTCTCCCCGCCCCCATTCCCTCTTCACACAATCACAACATTCCCATGAAAAGGCAGCCTGCAAGCCGCCTCTAAAAACACTAGTACACATTAGGTATGAGTTTGCCCTCTCCGTCTCTTCCCCTCACTGACCCTTGTGCAGAGAAATGCATGACCCGAGAAATATTGAGCCGCATAACCGAGATTTGGTATTTTGCAGTTAAATATCCCATTCTCCGGACATTGCTCAAAATATCCGGGGCTTCTTTCTTCTTCGAATAAGCTGACGTTTTTCCCTAAGAATAAACTTAAAGGTGGAAATCCTTTGACGTGTTCCGACTTCCCTTGTCTCGGACTTGGGGTTTTCTTTATAATGCTCAAGACTTAAAGGATGACCCTAGGACATGTTTTTAATAGTCGCTGTTTTCCTGCAATCTATCCCGGTGTTTGCATGTACTGCATCTAGACAAGATCGTAGTAGAAACGTTTGCTTAACAGTTAATTTTTATTTAAAGTGATTGTCGCCCCCCACCACCCCCCTTTGGTCATTTTAGAAATGAGTCACTCCGGTTACTTAGGGTGAACACCAACTCCAGATTGCACCCTCCTGTCTTGACCAGTTGATATTAGTTTGGGGCGTGTGTGTGTGTTTAAAAAGGTGGAGCGGTCTTCTGGTTTTCAACAGGTCAGACGCGTGGGCAACAAGGCAGACCAGGTATTTACAACGGGAACACATCAGATCCTTCCCGATCCTACGAGGCAGGCGCCGCCAGGATCAGCCTAGACCCCACTAGAGCCTCCAACGCCGCAGCCTAAGGCATCAAAGATCAGACGTGTCTAATGCGCGGATCACCGAGCACTGACACTCCCTGGATAGCGGGCGCATTTCATTTGGCCGGCAGGAGCCTCGTGGCAGTATTTCCCCGACGCTTTTCCTAGGGGTGGGGAAGAGGAGGGGGAGGTTACTGGGGGTGGGGGATGGGGAGTGGATAATCTGTCTGGATCTAGGTGGGAGGGGAGAGGAATACCGCTCAGGTAGCCTTGGTTAGTCTACCTACCCTAAGAGCGACCGCACCCACTTGAAAAAGTGGAAAAGAAGAGCGCGCAGAAGGAATGAAGGCTCAAGGCCGCCCAGAGTTTGTGGGCATTCCTATCCCCAAGAAATTCGATGAATACCCCAAAGCTTAGTTACTTAACGGAACTACAGGCCACACAAGACTAAAGTCTGGATACTTGACTTTTGAACACATACACAATTCGAGTGCCCCAGTTCCTGCCGCTCTAGGGTCCTTTGTGCTTCGTTTCTCCCTCCCCCGTCCCCTTCTCCCAGTACAGGATCTGACCCCCTCCCCCACCCCCGCCATTTCCCTCTTGCGCCTCCCTGATCCCCCTCCACCCGCCCAGACTGTCCTCTGGGCAGGTTACATTTCAAAAGTCAGGATGAAAAGGGTCAGATTTCTGTTCACACGGTTAGAGCAGGCTCCACCGTGGGCTTGACACAAAAGAGAGGAGAGAGGTGTGGTAAGAAAGGTTTTGGGGTTGTTTTTTTTTTGTTTTGATTTGTTTTTGTTTGTTTTTAAAGACAGCTTCACCCTAAGTCTGTCGATCCTCTCTCTACTACACTAGAATCAGCCGGAGGCTTCGTCCCTGCTGGGCAAGCTTTCTCTGTCCCCAGTTCCTATCTCTTCCCCACCCCTTTCCCAACCAAGGCTTTTTTCAGATTGTTTGGCCTCGGAGTCGGCTTCCCTCTCCGGCTTTCCCTGGTTCCTCGTCCCTTCTAACCTTCTAGTTTAGGATGGGGTTGTGAATGGGAACTAATTGGGTCCAGAGAACACCAGAGGCTGTCTGTTATCCTGGGAAGAATGGGATTCAAAGGGAAAAAAAATCTAAGGTCTGTTTACTGATGAGATCTAAGAGAAGATCGTAGTTAATTTATTTTTCTCAGTGGCGGTCTAGGTTTCGTTTGTTTGGTTGGCTTGTTGGATTTTAAAGGCTCTAATAAACCCTTCTGCACCTCAGGGCAGCCTACAAGCAAAAAGCAGAAATTTAGCTTTAGGGCGATAACGCCTGGGATCTAAAATAGGGAAGGCGGGGAACCCGAAGATTAACTTTTGGTCGGCTTACTGTCTCAGACATTCTATACGCAAAGCCGTATAGCTGGTTTAAATAGTATTTTCAGTATTTGAAGAGTGCAGTTTAAATTTTTCAAAAACATTAAGCTTTAAAAAATGTAGAAGAAACTGGACCAGGGCCTTAGAAAGTGATTTTTTAAACTGTTTGACCAAAAAAATTCACTTTTAAATACTAAGGTCACGACACTCCTTTCCTCCATTTTCCACTGCTAGATTCTCCCAAATCCTTTACTCTGCGACTTGCCTGCGCGCTGTTAGGGAAAATTGAGACAACTATGTGGGTGCACATGCAAAATAAAATTTCCAAAACTTTTCTAGGTCCAAGTATTTGGAGTTTACTGGCTCCAGGTAAATCCTGAATCATCCATCTTTCCTCAGTTCTCCATGTCACTAGGTGCAGTCACATCACTTAGGGTCACCTTCCCGTTTGCGTATACCTTCGCCCCCACAGCGGGAAAATGAAAATGCAACCAAAAAATGCGTATGAATCACACATAATCAGGTAGTTTAAAAGACGTGAAATACAGTTAAGGAAGAAATCTAACTATTCTAGATCGTGGTGGCTCTTCCGACCCATCTCAGGAAATCTGGATTAGTCTCCTCTGAGCGAACCCCATGTTCCCAAATATCCTGCGCTGGAGAAGTAATGGAAATTTAGGGAGAGAGAAAAAAGAAAATCTCTTGATAGAAAAGTTTTAAGAGAACAAGAAGATAAAAGGTCTACATGATGAGACGGTTATCATGTGAGCTTTGGAACCACGGATCCGGAAAGGGAAAAAGCCCAGAGGTGCAGTCTCCCTTTTACAACTCCTGCCAAACGCGCGCTCACACACAAACACACGCACGCACACACAGAGCCACGCGTTTGAGGTTATTCTTTAAACATAGCCCAGAAACTTTGGGACCGAAAGTGACCGGGGAGGGGCTGGGGGGTGGGGGAGAGGGAGGGTTGCCGAAACCAAAAGTCTAGCACTCAACACCTGATCCTCAGTCTCGGCGTCAGCACAACTTCCCTACATCGAGCTGAGAAATGCGGTAACACTCGCCACGGGGTCGACCCGACTGCGCCTTTCCCCGCCCGCAGCTCCCAGGGACCGGAGGTGCAACAGCAGCTTTCCCACGCTTGAAAACTACCCACTGGCTCTAGGCTTTCGCAAAGGACACCCCTCCTCCCCGTCCCCCTGCCACGCTCCCGCCCCGATCGCCTCTCAGCTTCCAGCCAATCCCAAGCGCTCCCGACTCCGTGAGGGGGCGGGCTGATGCTGCCCATCAGGAGCTTTTCGGTCCAATAGGCGGCGCCTGCGGGGGAGCCAGCCGCGGGGGTGGGGGGGGGAGGATGGGGTTACACCCGGGACAGAACGCGGGGGGGGGAGGAAGGGGGCGTGCCTGGAGACTGGGCACTTGCGCTCGCTGGAGGTAGGGATTGCAGCGTGGGAAAGAGCAAGCAGGAACAGACCGCTGCAGCCGCCGCCGTCGTGCAGCGCCCGCCAGGCTCAGCGCTCGGCTGCAGAACACGGAGGGAGGGGAGGGGTGGGGGGGAGAAGAGAAAAAGAAAAGCACTCGGGTGGGTATTTATTCCTCAATAGCCGGCTTTGGTGCATCCCCCCGGTTCGCCAAGATGAAGCGACCTTGTGAGGAAACTACCTCAGACAGCGACATGGATGAAACGATAGACGTGGGAAGCGAAAACAATTACTCGGGGTGAGTGTGAGCAGCTCAGTTGGTGGGGAACCCGGCAGGGGTTTCTCCCCGTGGGAGTTTTTTTGGGGGTGGCTAGAGGGGGCGAAGAGAGACCCAGGTGGTCCCCTAACCTTCCAGCGTGGCAAAAGCTTTGTAGGAAACTCCTAATGTAGCTGAGCATCTCTTGGGAAATCTCGGGGAGTATCTACCTCCCGGGTGTTCTGGGGAGACCAGAAAACTTTTGCCTGTGTAGCCTTCCATGTTTAGTTGTGTCGTGCTATAGGAGGTTATATGGGGTATTGTATTGTTTTTGAGGACTTTGTGTTTTTTTAATCCTTTGGGGGTGGGGTGGAACACGAGGAAGGTGAGACGTTCCGAAATACGCCTGTGGTTGTGAGAGATTTAATGAGCCATTGACTTCCGAGGCTATGGATCACCTGTAGCACAGTCAGATGTCATACCCCACTGTTGGCTCTGTAGGTAAACTTAAGGTATCCTAGCTCCTGAAAGTCCAATCCAGAGCCCTTTCGAAAATGGGACTGCAGGAGGACGAAAAACAGAATGGTTTCTTTTTCCTCTTTTCACCGAAGAGTTTAAAAAAACGTCCACTAGAAATTTTGAGGCGATTTTATAATGTCCAGACTGGCTAGGTGGCGCTTTGTGGAACAGGCATATGTGACTTTGGCAATCCAGAAATAAAATGACCTTCTACTGTAAGGGTGCGTCCAGGCATCATCATTTTCACTCTGGTATCAGCATGATTATTAGGGCTGAAAGAGAGTTGGGTCATGTTAGTAGAAAACAAATCACCACTTCACATGACAGAGTTACCTGGCATTTTGGTGCCAATGCAGGTCAAGTTATAATTGCTTCTAATTAGCATTCCCAGGAGCTGTTAAATTATTTACCTTCAACTAAGTGTCATTCAGAGGTCAGGATTCTTGCCTTTTGAAAATTACTTTTCTTTGGTATTTTCACAGTAATCTAAACACCAAAAAGCCAAAGATATTTGAAAAGTTAAAAAATTTTTTGTCCCAGTAGTTCTCAAAGTGTGATCTCAGGCGCCAGGGGTCTTTGAGGTCAAAACTTAATTCATAATAATTCAAGATAATGTAATGATATTTTAATTTCTAGTACAGTAAACATGGATAGACAACCCTATAAGTAAAGGCTTTGGGGAGTCCTCAATAATTTTTGAGTATAATAAAGGGCCCTGAGACTAAAAACTTTGAAAAGTGCTGATCTCTTATCTAATAAAGTGTTTCTCAAACTGGAGTATGTCTCAAAAATGAGGCTGAAGGTGCAGAAGACATTGAAGAAAAGGAGGAATGTTTGAAGTAGAGGTGAGAAGGAAGGGGGGGGCTAGTTACAGTGGAATTCTGAGATAGAAAGCAGTTCTGACCATCATTTCTGAAAGAAAACAGCACAAATAATAAAAACAGCAAATTCATGAACATAAGATGTATAATCCTGGTACATTATGAAAAAAGTGACTTACAAAATGAATGAGACAGTGAACTCAAGGATGCAGTTCCCAAACTTTATAGGTAGGTTTAAACGTAGACTTGAAGACTGCAAGGTTTTCAACTACAGGGGTCAGATTCATTTTCAGAGTAAAGCAGATCTATCTGGCCATTCCCCTTTAGTATGATGCATGTGTGTTAATAACTTTTTTGATTCATAGTATTCTGAGAGTTAAGCACATATCAAAGTTTAATTTTTCTTGTGCTAAGAAATAAAATAAGATAGCTTTTGTTTATTTTGATAATTGGATTTAGGGAGAATGCTAGTGACACATGACCAGACTATATCTGTTTGATAGCAAGACTTTAATGTGACCTTTATTTTAAAATAGCTTTGCTTTATCCAGTGCCAGAGAGGAAAATGCGATCAGAGGTTAGCTGACTTTTGGGAAAAAAAATCTAAGTGGAACTATGAAGTATCTAAATCTGTATACTTTTCACTAAGGCTTTCCACAATTCTTTCAGTGAGTTATAGGTAGAGGTTCAAAACAGTGGTCTCTTATGGCCTTGATGCCAAAATTGTCCACTAAAAGATGTAATTCAAACCTAGAGAGAGACCAGAAGGCCTAAAAAGCAAAATGTGGTAGAAGTGAAGGAAGAGTTAAGAATAAAGGACCAAACACTTAGAGGAGTAGTGTAATCGCTGAATATATAATAGGTGGCATCAGGTACCCACAAGGAACAATCATTGTGTTATGTAGCACCTGACACATTCTTACTGTTTCATAGGCAAAGTACGGGCTCTGTGATTCGATCAAATTCTCCGACAACAACATCTCAGATTATGGCCAGAAAGAAAAGAAGAGGGGTATGTGTACTGTTTTTCTCCCTTTCTTTGATTTCATGAAATCAGTCTAACACAGTGGTTCTCAACCTTCCTAATGCTGCGACTCTTTAATACAATTCCTCATGTTGTGGTGACCCCCCAACCATAAAATTATTTTTGATGCTACTTCATAACTGTAATTTTGCTACTGTTACGAATCGTAATGTAAATATCTGATATGCAGGATGTATTTTCGTTGTTACAAATGGAACATAACCCACAGGTTGAGAACCGCCGGTCTAATATATAACGTATCTTTACACTATGCATAACTTTACTATTTATGCATTCATAAACTTTCTTGTGTTTTTTTTCCTTTGGGATAGATTATAGAGAAAAGGCGCCGTGATCGAATAAATAACAGTTTATCTGAGTTGAGAAGACTTGTACCAACTGCTTTTGAAAAACAAGTAAGTTGCCCCCCCCCAAAAAATTCATGTATGTGTGCTCTCACATACACATACATACATACACACACACACATTCTCTCATCTGGTAATGTGGGTTCTTGTTAAAGCTCATTAAAATAATAGTGTATGTGTCCTGATCTGGCATAAAGCAGCCATTTCAATAAAATGCTTTGTTGTGGCAAAACTATTAAAAACATAATCCTTCATGAAGCCGAAAAACATTTCCATTCTTTTGCTTCTTTTTCCCTTAAGGGTAGGAGCGTTCATGCTTTCTCTGTTCTTTCTATGAATTCCAGTAGTGGTTTTGTTTAAAAATGTGCTGCATGCAGTATGCTTCAAAAAAGAATGAAATGTAAATTACACTTCTGTCTCAAATTGTGTTTTTTTTATTTAAACACTTTTTCTTATTAAAAAAGACAGCAATCCCAGAAATAGCATATCTAACCCACAATCTTAAAGTATAAACTGATTTACCAAACCATTTACTTTCATTTTAATGCCTTGTTATTAGCCTATTTGATCTGAAGCATCCTTTTAAAAGTCGTCTGGTATGATCAAACTTGACCATGTAATTAACCATGTTCAGAATAGAAATATACCTTTTAAAAAAAAAGACATTTGCACAAGTAAGAAAGTAGAAAGCTGGTCAGTTTCAAAGTTGCTTGCTTCATGGCTCAAGAAAAATCATATTTAAAACTACCTATACAAGTCTGTTGGCAGCGCAGATACCAGAGAGCATCCTTCAAAGGACAGAAACATATGATGGAAATACTTTCAATTTAGTTCAAACAGGGTATAAGACAACAGTTATTTGTTCCATTTTATTGTTTACTTCATGAATACCACAAACATTATAATACAACCCCTACAAAGCCCTTGGAAAATACCCAGAAACTGCAGTTTTGAGTTATTAGTCATTCTCAGTGAAACTACTTGTACCGTCTCTATGGAAAAGATTAACACTGAGAAAAAGTACAGCATGTAATACACTATTAATTATAAATTCTTAATGGGGGAAAAGTTACCAAAAAGACACTCATTCTGTATTCCAGAATCTTTCCATAAGGGGAAGAGTAATGTAAAAAAATTAAAGTACTTTTTATGAGGAATGCTTTGAATCTCTCTGTGCTGTTATTAAAATATCAATTTATTAAAATATCAATTATCAATGCTTTTTAAAAATGTTCTGATTACTGAAAGTCTGTCCGCAGTTATTAGGATCACTTGGTTTAGAGATTTTTTTGGTTTGTTAGATTTTTCTTAAATATTGACTTAAAACAACTTAAGCTTTAAAAAACAAACCTCTGTTCTCTGGCAGTAAGTTATTATAAACACATGGGTCTCACATTTGCAGAGTTTGGTTACCAAGAACAGAGAGTTAGAACTTGTCGTAGTATGATTAGAAGAGTAATCTTTCATGGAAATAAGTAACTTGGGGACCGTTACTATGGGCTGAGTTCTGGTACTATCCATATAAAACAAGTAAAGCTTAGAAATCGAAACCAAATCTTAGCCTCTGCTTTGAAAACATAAGAATTTAATATGTTATACATTATCCATCCAGCTTTTGCTGGCAAGTCAAAGTCAAGCAGCCTTAAGAAATATCTGTGTGTTCCAGTGACTTTTCATAGGTATCTTTACAAGGAAATAATTTCAATATTTTTTCAAATGTCTGAGATTCTGCTCTGAAGGAGCTCACAGTCTAATGGAAAGGACGCATAAACAAATAAATTACCAAAGCAAAGCAAAATGGAAGGGGGGGGAAGTATTTCTAATTCAATTAGAAACTGTCACAACTTTTAAAAAATAATTCAAAGATCCTTAAGAATTTAAAATATTACTCAGATGAGAACTGAGTTTTCCTCTCATCTTTTGGATATCGATACACAGGGTGACACCTGCTGGTCAAAACTGAAAAGGGGAGGGTTTTGTTGGGGTTTTTTTTTTTGGTTTGGGGTTTTTTGGGTTTTGGTTTTTTTCTTTCATCCAGGGAGGGACTTTGCTAATAACGAGCTAGTGGATTACTTTAATGGCAAAATCATTTTCCCTTTAAAAGCTTATTTTTTTAAAAGTCAGTTTTAAAGGCAAAATCATTAAAATCATGTTTACTTTGTATCGTATAAAAATCGATAACCCTGCAATACTACTTTAGCATCCAAAGTAAGGCAAAGGACATTTTTTACCAAGATAAAAAATAGATGCAAAGCTTTTTATTCTGTACAACTGTACAGTTTTTAATTCAGTCTTTTAATATAGATAAAAACATATGACACTGTCAGTATATCTGTCTTTTTTTCTTCATTTCATGAGGTGATCTTTTATTTTTTAAAATTAATTTATTTATTTTTAGTTTACAACATTCCCTTCCCATAGGGTTTTGAATTCTAAGTTATCTCCCGCTCCCCAAGACTGTATGTAATCGGATATAGGCTTTACATGTACATTCTTATTAAACACATTTTCACATTAGTCATGTTGTAAAGAAGAATTAGAACCAATGGGAGGAACCACAAGAGAGAAGAAACAAAGAAAAAAAAGCACAAGTAGTATGCTTCAATCTGCATTTAGAGTCTATAGTTCTTCTTGATGTGGATAGCACTTTGCATCATGAGTATTTTGGAGCTGTTTTAGGTCCTTGCATTGCTGAGAGGACCTAAGTCTATCAGAGTTGATCATCGCACCAATGTTACTGTTACTGTGTACAGTGTTCTCCTGGTTCTGCTTACTTCACTCAGCATCAGTTCATTTAAGTTTTTCCAGGTTCTGAAAGTCTTTTATAAGATCAATTCTTTTGTTAAACCTCCAGTTATTCTTTAAAAGTAGATGTGATAAGTATTATAAGCTATGGCATAATATGAATAATTACAGCTATTCAGTGATGTACTAGGAAGTCTAATAGGCATCTGAGTTACATTTTGGGAGGAAATTAACCTAATAATGCTCTGATATCAAGGAAAATTAAGACCATAACATTAAGTTCAATGAAAAGTATGCTAAATTAAAACGTATAGGATTTTTAAGGCAGTATTATTTTCTTCAAGGGATCTGCAAAATTAGAAAAAGCAGAAATACTACAAATGACAGTGGATCATTTGAAGATGCTTCAAGCCACGGGAGGTAAAAGTAAGTCACTTTCTCTCTGCACCTTTTTTTTTTAATTTAAATATTGTAAACCCAGAGCTGAACAGTTCTTTAACTTGCTGGGATAGGCAGTCCCAGATTAAAGCAGTGGAAATCAATGCTAATGGCAGGATTAAACTCGTGGGAAAGGACTGCTGGAACAAAAGAAACACTTGACCCTGGGCTTGTGTTTGCTTTCATAACACTGTGGGAGTAAAGGCTTCATTCACGGGCAGCCCAGGCAGAGATTTGTTTGGGGCTTCAGAAGAGCACTGAAATCTGCCCTGGGAGACAAAACAAACACACAAACATCCAAACATAAACAGGAGGTTGGCGACAACCATTAGGCTGCACCAAAACCAGTGCTAGAACTTGATACAATGTAGGTATCTGTAAGGAAGTGAAAATTCTTTGTTGTTTTGGATAACTTTTGTTTGGTGCAGGGTGGAGGGGAGTTGAAAGCTATTTTAAATAACTGATAACAAACCTCTATATTTCACACAATTAATGGAAATAATAACTTCCCAGATTCAGGTACTGGGGAATGGACAGGGTAGTAGTTTAATGAAGGTAGTGGGAAGATGATAAGGAAATACTTAGATCGGTTAGGGATCTCTCTTTTTTTTTTTGCTTTTTTGGAGGGGGGAGGGCAGGGCAATTGGGGTTAAGTGACTTGCCCAAGGTGACAGGGCTAGTAAGTGTTAAGTGTCTGAAGTCAGATTTGAACTCGGGTTCTCCTGACCCCAGAGTCACTGCTGTTTTCACTGCGCCACCTAGCTGCCCCAATCTCTTTTGTTTTTTGAAGACCTAAAATTCATCTACTAAGGGACAGAGGGCCTATAAATATCCAGTGTTCCCTTACATGCACATCCCTCAGGTTTTATACGTAGCCTTTGTATGACTGCTTCCTTTTAAAGGATGTCCTTAACGTTTACTTTAACCACCTTATAAAGCTATTTAGGGAACACTCAATACAGTGTGATGTCCTTCAGGCCTTACCCTCCCAAGTACTGATTGGTATAACGTAAAGGAGAGTGGATTGAAGTTTAGTCAGGAGGCCTGGGATTTAGTCCTCCTGTATTACTTAACTGCATGACAAGGATAACTCACTTAAAATAGCAGTAAAAGCAACTGAGTTGTTATGGACCAAAAGCCTTTGCAAACTGTGAAGTGCAAGGTAATCGTAAAAGTAAGGCCAGACTTCAGGACATTAGTTGTGACCCTGGGCAAGTTACTCAACCTCTGTTTGACTCAGTTTTCTTATCTGTAAAATAAGGCTAATTTTTAAAATTAATTAATTATTTTTTTTTTGGAGGGGGAAGGCAGGGCAGTTGGGGTTAGTGACTTGCCCAGGGTCACACGGCTAGGGGTGTGTGTGTGTGTGTGTGTGTGTGTGTGTGTGTGTGTGTGTGTGAGAGAGAGAGAGAGAGAGAGGTGTCTGAGGCCGGATTTGAACTCGGTCCTCTTGACTCCAGGGCCAGTGCTCTATTCACTGTGCCACCTAGCCACCCCAAAAAGCGCCTATCTCCCAGGGTTGTCATGAGATAGTAATTGTAAAGTACTTAGCACAGTGCCTGGTACATAGTAAGCAACATGTAAGTGTTACTAGTATTATTAAAGTTAGACATAATGAATAAAACCTTGATTTCTCTTTTATGAAAATGTAAGTCAGAAGTATAAGATGTCCCCTGTCCCTGTAGCTGTTCAAGCAGAGGCTCCATAATTGCTTAGCAAGCATGTTATGGGGAAGAATTGTGCTTTTAAATAGGGGATTGACTAAGGACTTCTGAAGTCCCTTCTAAGTTTATTTTTGCAGATGAATGGAGTGTGGTCCTATTAGGGTCAAATAAAAATCTCTGATCTTAATAGGATCAGACTAAGTTAGAAGGGGCTTTTTTTTTTTCAACCTCTGCTTGAAATCTCTGGTAGAGGCCAGGGAAGCCATTGGGTTTACTGGAAAGAGCTAGGAACTAGGAGTTAAAAGTAGCTGAACATGAATCCTTACTTAATACCTGTGTGACCTCGGGCAAGTCACTTTCTTGGCCTCAGTTTTTTTTATCATTAAAATAAAGGGCTTGATTTATATGATCTCTAAGGCTCTTACCAGATTTAGATCTAGGATCCTGTGGACTTAGATTATAAAAGAATATATTTCTTTATTTCATACAGATTCCAAGACAGAAATGTTGGGTACAAAGGTAAACCCTATTATTAGAAATTTCTTGTACTTCCATTGCTTTGTTAGATACAAAATAAAAAAATTAACCTCATCTGTTCTCTTTTCAATTCATTAAAACCTTCACTGTGCACAAAGCACAGTACCAGAAAAAATGCAAGATTGAGGTGAAACGAAATCCTGCCTTCAAGGAGTTTGCAGTCTGGTCTTGTGGTCTAGTTGGACGATAAGTGAGATACAGACACAGATAACCATCGTACAAAAGTAAATACCAGCTGCACTTCCTTGAAACGTGGCTTTCTCGATAAACTTGAACAGTTTATCGTTTTGAGTCCTAGCCCAGCGCTGTTCTCGGCTCTCCAGAACAGTTCTGAAGTTTGCCTTAAGAGACGACATTTTTTTTTAGTTCATACTGTCTGTTTCTAGTAGGTAATTTAAAAAATAATTAGGGAGATGATACATACAGGTTTGGGGAAGAAACACGAAGTTATCGTGTTTCTTGGTCAATAGAACATCTTTATCAAAGGTTTTCAACTTTGGGCTGTGGCTAGATTCTAACTTATTTTTTTAACAACCTTTTTTTTTACTTCTGTCTTCTTTTGGAATTGTATTTTTTTTTTAGTTAACATTAAGGAGCAGCAGACTACTCAGGTCTGTAAGTTGTATAATAAAGTATGGTGTTGGAATGTGCTCAATTTATGGCTACAAAGGAGAATTTCCTGGGAGTTTCTGGAATAAATTGTGTTGGTCTACCTTCTATTTCCTTTGTAGCTATGAACAAGCTGAGTAATGTCAGTTTCTAAAGCCATTTGGGCTCTGTCTCATGAGAATAATACTTCATACCCTTGCCTCTGATTATACTGCTTTAGGAGATTTCACCTTCTCACTTCATTAACGTGGGAATTTAGAAGATAATGAACTTTCCATTGAGGGCTCTTCAATTTTAAAAATACCTTTGCTTCCTGATGTAAAATATAATTAGTTAATGGCACTATTACTATGTTAGGGGTATCATAGCTTTCTTTTGTACTTATCTAACACATTTCAGTTTGCCTAATTTCAGGGGTGGGGAACCTGTAGCCTGAGGGCCAGTTGTGACCCTCTAGGTCCTCAGGTGCAGCCCTTTGATTGAATCAGTCATGGTTACACACAGAGACACAATAAGAGCCTTGACTGAATCAGTCAGAGGGCTGCACTTGAGGACCTAGAAGACCACATGTGGCCTTAAGGCCACCGGTTCCCCACCCCTGGATTTATTAGGCATTTATTCTTTTTTGGTAAATCTAAATATGTTTCCAAGACTTCCAGTCTTGTAATTCTAAGTATGGAATTCTTAATACGTGGGACAACTGTTCTCCAAAATGTTTTGCCTATAGAATATTATGATAGTCACAGAATCTCAGAGTCAGAAGGGGCCTCAGAGGACATCTAGTCCAACTTGTACCTGGCCAGGAATTTCTTATACCTCATCCCTGAAAAGCGGTCATCCAGGACCTTTCTAGTAATTGACATATGGAACAGAAGCCACAAAGGATTTCTTACCTGTTAAGTAGTTAGAAAAGATGACAATTATGTGTGATTACATTATCTCTTATGTACATACACATATGTGTGTGTATATATATGCGTGTGTGTGTATGTATATATGTATATATATATATGTATATATATACACACACATATACACACACACATACACAGGTTCATGGAAAGATTTCATCCTAAGGGCAAAAAAATAACTGGAAACAGCATTAAATCAAGTTACGTATTAGGATCATAGCTCAAGAGCTAGAAAGGATTATTCTCATCCTTCATTTTTTAGATAAAGACTGAAATGTAGGTTAAGTGCTGATGTCACAGAAATAATTGACACCAGAGATGAGATTTGAACCTGGGTCCTCTAGTTCCAGAGCGCATGTTCTTTTCATGGACTCCCAAATTCTAAAGATTACTCTTTGAAACAAAGTACTGAACTTGCCCCCATATTTATCTATCATTGTCCACTAATTTTGTTTTTTCTACATACACAAATACGTGAAGGTGCTGTGATTTCATCAGTGGGTAGAACTCCCAGTGTAGGAACCCCCTTCGCCACCAAAAAAGAAATTTCTGTGATAATTTTATTACATATTTAAAAGGAATAACAGTTTGTACATGACAGATTTGCAATTTCATGTGCAATCATCTTTTTATCGTATTATGTTTTATTCTATAAATTAAAAATTGAAAAACTGTTTAAAGAAATAGGGGCCCAGAGAATTTAAGTGATTTACCCAGGCTTATACAGCTAGTAAGTTTCTAAGGCAGTATTTGAACCCTTATCTTCCTAAGTCCAAGTCCAAGGCTCTACATGTTTGAGGTTTGTTGAGGTTAAATGATTAATCCAGGGTAACACAGCTAGAAAATGTCATTGGAGATATTTGAAGTCAGGTGTTTCTGACTCCATACCCAGTACTCTATTGACTGTGTCACATTACCTGTTTCCCCCTATGTATGTAATCTGTTCTACTTAACATATTATGTTATTATGTTCTGTTAAAGGGACAGTTTTGCATCAACTGTAGCATTTTTACATTCATGGGATCATAGGTTTTAGAAGGAATCTTTAGAAGCCACTGAGTCCAGCCATTCTCATTTTTTAAGAGAAAAAGAAACTAATTCATTTTTGGTGGAAGTGTGAACTGATCCAACCATTTTGGAGAGCAATCTGGTATTGTGCACGAAGGGTTATTAAACTGCCTATACCCTCTAACCCAGCAATACCACTACTTGGTCTGTTTCTGAACGTAATTAGGGAAAAGGGGCTGGGGGGGGGGGACTTATATGTTCTAAAATGTTTATAACAGGTCTTTGTAGTGGCAAAGAACTGGAAATTGTAGGGATGCCCATCAATTGGGGAATGGCTAAACACATCGTAATATACAATTGTGATAGAATACTACTGTGCTATAAGAAATGATGTGCTCAGTGATTTTAGAAAAACATGGGAAGACTCGCATGAAATACTGAAGAACAAAATGAAGAGAACATTGTATACAGTAACAGCAATATTGTTTTAAGAACAGTTTTGAGCAAATAATTCTGACTATTACAAATACCCAAATTAACTAGAAAGGACATATGAAGGAAGATGCTATCTGTATCCAGAGAAAGAATGGGTAAATAGAAATATGTATAGAATAATTTTACACACAGATAGATAGATGAAGATAGGTAGACAGACAGATAGATAGATATATGCCCCTATTCCTATCTAATGGTAGCCATCTCTAGGGTGGGGGCAGGGGAGGAAAGAAAAAAGGGAAAAAAAGACATTTCTGTGATAAGTTTATTATTTATTAAAGAGGAATAGCAAGTTGTACATGATAGATGTACAATTTCATGTGCAATCATGTTTTTATCAATAGTATTATGTTATAGAAATGCTTATTTTATTCCATAAATTAAAAATTGAAAAACTGTTTAAAGAAACTGCATCACAGAGAATTTAAATTATTTACCCAGGGTCATATAGCTAGTAAGTTTCTAAGGCAGTATTTGAACTTGTATCTTCTTAAGTCCAAGGCTTTATCCACTATACCAAGGGTGGGGAACCTGCAGCCTTGAGGCCACATGTGGCTCTCTAGGTCCTCAGGTGCGGCCCTTTGACTGAATCCAAACTTCACAGAACAAATCCTCTTAATTAAAGGATTTGTTCTGTAAAACTTGGACTCAGTCAAAGGGCCGCACCTGAGGACCTAGAGAGCCACATGTGGCCTCAAGGCTGCAGGTTCTCCACCCTTGCACTATACTATTCTTCTTCCCATGCTTAGAAGATTTGAGTTTCTGGAGTGCTTTCAATAGCAGGCTAAGGAGTCTGGGCTTTATCCTATAGCAAATAGGGACCCATTGAAAGTTTGAGGACCACTGCAGCAAATAAAAGCTGTACTTCAGAAGACCTGATCTAAAAATGTGTGGAGGGTCACTTGTAGAAGAGAGAAACTGGAGGCTGTGACTAATTAAGGGACCTGAACCACATTTCAGGCGTGAGGTAATAAGAACGTGGGCAGACTTGGGACTATGCTGACATTATCAGGATTAAGAAGAATTATATGTAATATAAAAATCAGTAATAGAATGTCATTTAAAAAAAAGAAACTCAGACCTAGTCCGACTTACTACTCATGAACTTTGGCAAATCAATTAGCCTGTCTTGGCTTCAGTTTTCTTGTGTAAAATACAGAACTATAACAGATGATCTAAGGTCCAAATCTTATGATGGTATGACTCACCTTTGAGCCAGTTATAAGGCTAATTTCAGGTGTGTGTATGAGTACATATACAAGTATATACACCTACTCATTAGACTGTTCTTGGAAAAGTGCCAGATAGCCTATGCTTAAGAATGAGCGGCATTTATAAGGAAATTCAATGAAGAATTCCATTGGGTATCTTATACCATTAAGCAGCCATGTACGTGTTGGTAGAAAACTGATTAATATAGCTCTTCAAATTAGTAACTGAATTCCTTACACACACACACACACACACTCACACTCACACACACACACACACACACACACACACACACACAACCTCATTTTGTTTCCACTGAGACTTTTCTTCATGAGGAACACTGACAAGATGTTTTCAGTTTTCTGTTAAGTAATACAACATGTCAAGATGCACTTATAATTTTACTAAGCAGACAATATCCTAATAAAAATTGCTAAAGAAAGTCCCCAGACTGTCAAAATGTATGTGGTGTTTAGCATCTAGTTTATAAAGACCAACACCAGAAAGAAAGGGGAAGGATGCTATAGACAGACCCTTTAATCTTCAATCCATGTTGTGTGTAAAGGAGACAGAGAGACTCTCGATCTCTATTACCATGAAAAGGCCTGCCATGGAATTCCACTCTCCCACAGTACAAGAAGAGAGTGATAGTATGAAACATGAACGTTCTTAATTTCTTTTTCCACTGTAATATTTGGTTGTGGGAATTATTGCATGCTCAATTGCTACAAGTTTGTCACAGGTGTAAATTACTACATATGCTTTTTTAAAATTTCTGTTAAACTAAAAATACAAGTATCTGTCTTAACTGTTTAGAGGGAATAGTTTCTAGCTAAATCTGGGCAAGGACAAAGTGGAACGCTAGCTGGTATTTGCTCACGGCATATTTTTGTTTCTCCTTTCTCACCCTTGCCCTCCTCTCTCTCCTTTTTTTTTCCTTTTTCCTTCCCTAATTCTGACTTTCAGGTTATTTTGATGCCCATGCACTTGCCATGGATTTCATGAGCATTGGATTCCGAGAATGCTTAACCGAAGTTGCGAGGTATCTGAGCTCAGTGGAAGGTCTGGACACATCTGATCCCCTGAGAGTTCGACTTGTTTCTCATCTCAGTACCTGTGCCTCTCAGAGGGAGGCAGCTGCCATGACTAGCTCCATGGCCCACCACCATCATCACCCTTTACATCCACATCATTGGACAGCTGCTTTTCACCATCTTCCTACAGCCTTGCTCCAACAAAATGGACTGCACGCCTCAGAAACCACGCCTTGTCGGCTGTCCACAGCATCAGAAGTGCCTCCCCCTTCCCATGGCTCAGCTCTTCTCACGGCCACTTTTGCTCATGCCGACTCTGCACTTCGAATGCCTTCCACAGGCAGCGTGGCTCCCTGTGTTCCACCTCTCTCTACTTCTCTCCTGTCCCTCTCTGCCACCGTCCATGCTGCTGCTGCAGCAGCCACAGCAGCTGCTCACAGTTTCCCCCTTTCCTTTGCTGGGGCATTCCCCATGCTCCCACCAAATGCAGCAGCAGCAGCCGTAGCAGCTGCAACAGCCATCAGCCCACCTTTATCTGTGTCAGCAACTTCCAGTCCCCAGCAGACAGGCAGTGGGACAAACAGTAAACCTTACCGACCCTGGGGGACAGAAGTTGGAGCTTTTTAATATTCCCTGGAAGCTTTCTACTGGACTTGTGGCAGTAGTAACTGAATGTCCTTCATTTCAGAGTCAGCTTAAAGGCCTGCACCCTGAAGGTAGCAGCCATGACAGATGCCTGAAAATTCACCAGGAAACAAAAAACACTGTTTTTGGACACATATCTCACAAGAAGAAACGATATTACCTGTTTTCTTCTTTGTTTTTGCTTCAGGCATCTTGTTAACCAACATCAATGAGCTTTTGAAAATGTCACATTATTTTTACCGTTTAAAAGTTTATGAGGGAAATATACAGATTCTAGAGATAATCTTCCAGCTACACATCTTCATGTTTGTGAGTTAGGAAAGAAAATATTCCATGGAATTCTCCTGAGGCTGGATGGAAAAAAAAACATGATTTAAAGTTTCATAAGTGCCTGAGCTATTA
Organism: Pseudochirops cupreus; assembly: GCA_028627135.1. Classification (NCBI taxonomy): domain Eukaryota; kingdom Metazoa; phylum Chordata; class Mammalia; order Diprotodontia; family Pseudocheiridae; genus Pseudochirops; species Pseudochirops cupreus. Next base: position 284,901,558 of record CM053584.1, read on the forward strand.
ACTATTTTCTTCATAAAGGAAAAGCATTGCACAAGAAAAGAAGGTAGAGAGGTATGGGTTAAGAAATGAGAAGGGAGTACTGCATTAGGCTACAGACATTTGATACATTTCCAGAGAAGAGTGCACTGTTAAAACCAACAGATTTATTTAGCTAAAAGGGGTTGCTGAGAAATAATTTTCAGGTTGAAAGGCCTAGTTTTATCTTACCTAGTTTACTTTCTTTGTACAGACTTGCTAAGTGGTGACATCTAGCATAGCATTGGTATAAGCAATTATCCTATCAGTGCTTGGATTAACAAACAATTCAGCACCACTTGCAAGCCTTCAGGCGCTTTTTTTAAAAAATGGCTTAATATATGGTGCTTCTTTTTTAGTGCACCTATGTGTATGTAACTGCCTACTGAGTGCCCACTGGAGGATATTTGATTCATGCCAATACAAAAAAAAAACTCCTTTGTAAGATGTTAAATTAACTTATTTAGTTGCATTTGGACTATTTTTATATATATTATATATACTTTTCATTGCCTCCTGATAACATGCAAAATCTTTCTGTTACCTATGAGGGAGATTGTAATTTCTGGGGACAACAGATGATGAGATGGGTAGGTAGCATTAGGGGGAAAAAAAGGCACTATTTTTTAAAGTTGCTCTTTCCCAAATTCACAAATTTCATTTGATTCCAAACCAAGATGAATGTATTCAATGTGATGCCAGTAAATTATTTTATGTCCATACCCAGACAAATAGTGCTACACAATGGTGTTTTGATTTGTTTTTTTGCTTTTGTTTTATGACATAAAATAATCTCTTAATACATTGAATCAAGCACGTGAGATTTTATGTTTTGGAAAATAAAGACACAGCATGTATTATGCACTTGATTTCTCTGCTGTGTGGAGAAAGCAATAAACATGAGAATGTTAAACATTATGCAAAATATACTTTAAAATATTTGTTTTAAAAATACTGTACCTAGTCTTGGTTTTTGCATTACTTTGTAACTTTTTTTCTATGCAAAAGTCTTTACATATCACTAATTAAATGGATTCCTTTTTTTGACTGTTGTCATGGATAAATTGAAATTATTTGAATGAAAAAAAGTAGGCAGATGAAAAATTAAGCCTAGTTTCTCTAACATTCTAAGCCATGACTTTCCCCTTTGCTAAATCATTTCAGCTCATTTTTATTGTAATTTGTTTCAACCTGAAATCTTCTAAGCCTACCTGACTTTAGGACAGCATTTGTTTCCTAGGCTTCTAAATTCAGCATTACTGATAGGATGTTATTGTAGAGTATGAACTGATTGGTTCTCTAGACTATCATTCCTACCTTTTTTCAGAAAAGATGTATGCTAGACATTTATTCTTAGAAATAATTAAATTGCAGAAATAGACCTAAATAGGCAATACTACAAAGAGAATGTGCTCTAAAAATCATGTATCTCAAAGGTCATTTGTAGAGTTTTTTAAAATATGCATACATAAGCACAGGATACTATGCTTCTTCCCCTTTGTGCTTTTCTGAAAAGACATTGTAGAACCATAATATCATCATGGGCTTCCTTTCTTTCTTTGCTGTATTGAAGCCTGGAAAGTACATTACTGATTTCAGGGAAATAGCTATTTAAACAATGTAAAAAGTTAATAGAATGAAGTTTTTTTTCCCCTTTTTATTTGTATCTTTGCTAGCAAGCACATATTGGTGTATTATCTTTATTTAGTCTTTCAGGTTCAACCTAAAGTTTCCTAACTTCCCTACCTGGTTCCATCCATTTTCAGAACTGATCTCAAATTTGTTTTTAATCTAGTTGTGGATATGATAACCTTAATTCAAGTCAACAAAGCACTCCTTGCCAGGTACTCAAAGGTGCAAAGAAGAGGTGGGTATCAGGGGGGGGGCAGTTCCTGCTGCAGTCAAGGAATTGGTTTAATTGGGAAGAAAACATAAAATTTTGTATAAACAGGACATGGGCAGGAAAAGTTGGAGATGGTCTCAAAAGGGAAGGCACTAATATTAAGGGAGACCAACAATGGTTTCTTTCAGAATGAGGGACGATCAGTGAAAATGCAGTCGGGAGATAAATCCTCTTGTACAAGGAACAGCAAAGAGACTCTGGAGGAGAGTTAAGTGTAAGAAGACTGAAAAGGTAGGGAAGGGTCAAGTTATGAAGGGCTTTCAAAGTCAAGCAGGATTTTATATTGATCCTCTATTGGAATTATTTCAAATTAATCCTGTATCAGCTTGTTTGTACTTGGTGGTTTTTGTGTTGTCCCTCCCATCAGACTATGAGCTCCTTGAAGGTAGGAACTCTTTTGCCTTCCTTTGTATTCCCACAGCTTAGCACTGTGCCTGGCACTTAGACAATTAATAAATGTTAATTGACTGGTCTTGGAGGCAATAGGATTAACTAGAATTAACGAATAGGGGAGCAGCAAGGATCTATGATTTAGGAATGTCTATTTGATAACAATACAGAATGGACTGAAGTATGGAGAGACGAGGCAGGAGGGGCCAACCAAACGGAGGAAAATGATTTATAAAGCTGTCTGTTCACATTGTTTCAGTTTATGAAGCACTTTTCATATTTTTTCATAAAGGGCATGGAAGGTTTATTCTCAATTTATTCATGTTTGTGGATGGTGCTGGGTTATGAAGTAAAATTGAATTGTATGCCCCAGCACTGTTGTCATTAGAATAATCTTATGATAGTGTTAATGAGAGGGATGGGAAAGAAGTGAGGAATACTGTAAATTTCAAATTATAAAATGGATTTGATATAGGGTCTAAATATTGCTTTTAAAAAAACCAAATCACAACATTCAAAATTTAAAACTTAAAAGGCTGCTAAGCACCACTGCTACACCTTCATTACTTAAGAGAGCTCTGACTGGCATAGACGAAGGATTCATGTTCACTTGGATGATGTCACCTGGAGTCGGAATATCACAACAAAGTTTACAGGAAGCTAGGGGTTCTTCTAAGTTTATTTCCTTGGCCCATCATCACTTCAGTGGCAATTAAACTACCCAAGACTGTAGTTACAGTCTCTTGCTGACTAGCCACAACTTACACTTAGAAGTGTCTTAACCTGCCCCCAAACCAGGAGCTACTTTGAGATACATATTTTGCCTGCAAATTACTTGGCCAGGGAATTAATTATTTTCCTTGAACTCAGACACTGATTAGCCTTCCTTAACATAAGAGTCAATATTAATAGATGACCTTGAGCTTTTTTTTTTGGTCCACTCACTATGGCAGTAACCAATAAGCAATTCAAATGCCATATTAGTTAAAATCCCTTGGTATTTGTTGATGCTATCAAGTCAAGATACCAACTATTAATGGGTTCAGTGATTTCTGATGCCCTTGTAAGGCATGGTATGCCAGTTACAAAGGCAATTAAAGAGATCATCGTTCTAGCTGATTCCATCAACCAACAGCACGAAAAGTATTTCAAGAAGGTGAATTCAATTTACTTAAGCACAGACTGGTTATGAAACAACTCAAATGAGCTCATTGATATGTTGTACCTTCTTTGCTTACTTTCATGCTCCCTACCTTGGCAGTCTTCCTCTTCACCAGTCTATTGAATTTCTTGAGGTTGCCTCTGCCCAAAAGATATTTTTTGCCCCTAGGGATCAATGTGACATCAGGAACTCGGCAGCAGTTTAGAAAAATCCTGCTCAGACAGTATCGGGGCAACTATGTTTCGTATCCCAGGGGAAAGATCATTAAGCATTTCTTGTCAAAGCATGAGAAGTGACCACCCAGCATTTCTCATCCACTCTACCATAACACCAACACACATAGTCATCATATAATATATACTGTGACCTCCAGGAAGATGAACTTTTGAAGGTTTTTTTCTACTAGATTTAGAACCAGATTTCAATGAGACTGTGATTAAGACATTAATAGAGTGCCAAGACTGGACAATTCTGCATAAGTAGGAGAATACATGCAACACCTACCCTGCAAAATTGAAGGTTACCTTGTCAATGCCCTGATAGGGAGAAAACTAATAATAATAATGACAATGATGATGACAACAGCTAACATTTATAAAGCACTCACTACGTGCCAGGTGCTGTGATAGGTGCTTTACAGTTACCTCATGTGATCCTCACAACAACCCTGGGAAGTAGGTGCTATTATTATCTGCATGTTATATAGTCAAGGAAACTGAGGCAGAGAGAGGTTAAAAGTAACTTACCCAGGACCACACAGCTAACAAGTGTCTGAGGCTGTATTTGAATGGTGGTACTAGAATTTTGAGAATTTCTTGGAGATTAAATCATTAAGTATTTTAAAGAAATTAATTCAGACTATTCACTGGAAGGCCAAATACTGAAGCTGAAACTTAAATACTTTGGCCACATAATGAGATGACAGGATTCACTGGAAAAGATCCTGATGTGAAAGATTGAAGGCAAGAGGAAAAGGGGACAGCAGAGGAGGAGATGAATACAGTGTCATGGAAACAATGAACATGAACTTGGAAAAACGTAGGGAAATAGTGGAGGATAAAAGGGCCTGGCGTGCTATAGTTCATGGGGTCGGTCACAAAGCGTCCAAGAGGATTGAATGACTGAGCAACAGCAATGATAGCTTCCTGACTTCAGGCTCGAGCTCTATCCACTCCCACCTATCTTCTTCTAAAGACAAGTTCACTTATGAATCTGCCTAACCAGGATACAGATTCCCAATAATCAAATTATAGGGCTACTTCTGAAAGACAGAACACTTAAAGGCAAGATATTTCTCAAAACAATTCCTTTATGTGTAAATTTATCAAGTAATAGGTGAGGATACCATGTTATTGAAGCACAATGTTATGCCCTTACATGAATATGTACTGGATGACAATGTAACAACTTTTAATTATCTTCTGGATATGATGTCAGCGGCAGCCTCAAGGTCATGTTCCTTTGTGATCAACTTGGACTGTTCATCACCATGTAATGCTTTAATATCCCCTCTGTCATGAGCTTGATAAAATGTTTGGGTCACCCCACTCTTTCCATACAAGGATTTCAATGCCTTATTTTACTCCATTTATAATTTAAAACTGATTTAACCCACAGAAACAATTAAGTGATTTGTCCCTAATATATTAATTGCATTGTGTTTTTAAAGAGGCAGGGGTAACAGGGAAAGCAATGAAGAAAAACTTCAGACAATAATGGCATCTTTCTGTGAGATCTTGGTGCTCTCAGAAGGTGAAGTCATCTTGGGACAGGGTGATAATCAGACTATTTTGATTAAGTGTTCATGAGATGAGAACAGAAAATCAGCCCGTGCTACAGCAATTATCTACAAAGAGCTGCAGTTCCTGCTGGGCATGACCTCAGGCTTGAGGAATTCTGGGCCTCTGACTACTTGTATGAATACAGCAAGAAAAAGCCTTTTCAAAGAGCATGTGTACCTAGTGCTCTGGAACAGATATTAGCCTTGTCTGAGGATACTAAGGTGCTATGTAGAATTAGTTGGGGCAGCTAGGTGGCACAGTGGATAGAGTAGTGGTCCTGGTGTCAGTAAGACCTGAGTTTAAATATGGTCTCAGGCACATATTAGCTGTGTGATCCTGGGCAAATCACTCAACTCTGTTTGCCTCAGTTTCCTCATCTGTAAAATGAGTTGGAAAAGTAAATGAATGGCAAACCACTCTAGTATCTTTTGCCAAAAAAATCCTCAAATGGGGCCATGAGGAGTCAGACACAACTGAAATGACTTAACCACTAAGATTAAGCAGTGCCCCAAAGTGCCAGCCAATCTGAACAATTCTTGGCCCTTGCTGTCAATATGCTCTTCTATAAAAAACTTTTTATTGAGATTCCCAGAGAGATGATAGATGAAGGTTTCCTACTAGCAATAGGTCCCATATTAGATGTGTTACCTTCACCTACTTTAGCACCAAGTATTATTTCCAGGGAGTGTCAGACCCACTCACACACAGATTTGCAATCCTTCCAACTGTATTTTGGACTTGTTTCAGAAGACAAACTAAGCTGTCCACAGGGCTGTATTAGGAGAATAAGACCAATAAGACCTAAATCTCAAGCCATTCTTTCAGGTGACCTGGATAATCATGTACAAATTCAAACTGGATACATGAAGAGTTGGCATCACAATGGGCATCACAAAGGGCATCACATTGCCCTTTAGAGCAGAGCTATTCTTTGTACAAGTAAGCTACATTTATACTCCAATAGTTTTATACTCATGCTACACCAACTCAGCTTCATTTTGTCCTGTGAAATCTCTAGTGTACTGAAGCTTGTACTCAAGAAGGCCATGTCTGATGTATCTAGGATATCATATCATCATAATTATAATGGTAATAAAAAGAGCTGACATTTATAGTGTTTTCAGATTTACAAAGCCCTTTACATACCTTAACGTGGATTCTATTATTCCCATTTTACAGATGAGTAAACTGAGACAGGCTAAGATTTATGTGGGAAGGGGGGGGAATAAAATATTTATTTATTAAGTACTGCCTGTAGGTCAAGCACTGTTATAAATACTTTACAGATATTATCTGATTTGATCCTCACCACAGTCCTGGAAGGTAGTATTATTATCCCCATTCTACAGATGAAGAAACTGAGTTACACAGAAGTAAATCAGAAGAAACTGATTTACCCAGGGTCACATAGCTAGCAAGTATCTGAGGTCATATTTGAATGCCAGTCTTTCTGACTCTGGGGCCAGCACTCTATCCACTGTGCCACCTAGCTTCCTCCATCATCAAAAGCAACAGTCATGGCATGCAACATTGATTCAATGGGAATGGTATTATCTAAGTAGGAGGTTCTTAACCTGGTGTCCATGAACTTGATTTTTTTTTCTTATTATTTTGATAAGTGTATTCAGATAAATTGGTTTCTTTTTTAATCTTATGTATTTTATCTTATGCATTTATAAATATTATTCTGAGAAGGGTTCATAGACTTCACCAGACTGCCAAAGGGGTCGAGGATACAGAAAAAAAGTTAAGGACCCCTACCTTAGAGGTTTAGTGGATATGAAATTCAGGAACCCTATTCAATGAAGGTGATTTGAGAAAGGAGCAGTTGGGCATACCAGGCCTAGTGAACAAGGAGGGACCCTGGCAATTACCTACCATCCAGGGGCAACTCAAGAAACACAGTCTGGTTTCTCCTAAATGACTGGCACGTAGATTAACTTTATAACAGACTATATACAAACCTACTCAGGATCATCAGAAGATTACTCTTTCCTATGTGCTTTTATTTTCTTATGGGTACCTACTTTTACTGTCTTTAACACTAAACTAGGGTGGACTTCTCTGGAAGTCTAGGAAAGCCTATGGACCTTTCTCAGAATAATACTTTAAATGCATAAAGTATGTAGGATTGCAAAGGAAACTAATTACATTGGAATACATTTATCAATTTTTTTTTTTTAATGAACAGACGGACTCCCCTCCTCCAAATCAATCCACAGAGTCCTTGGGGGCTCCTTTGTTTCAAAGAACACCAATTACATCATGGGATGATATCTTGACTTGTGCATGAGTTGGATTTCTACACTAGTCTAAGAGTCAGTGCTGGATAATTTTCCTTTTTTTGCTTTGCAAAGAACGTTTCCAACTAATAACATTTGAAAGTTTTGTTTGTTTGTTTTCACACAGAATCCTGCATAAACTGGAACACCATGGCTCTTAAAAAAACAACCAATGGTCAAGGCAAGTCAGAAGGTTAACCTCAACTGATGTGGTACCCATTTATCAAAGCTGCCTTGGCATTTGACTATGAAGTCTTGTAATCACTTCTGATTGAGTCTTGTGTTTTCTGCATTAACTGAGAACCTCATGCGCCCCTGGAGAAGCATTCTGTATTCAACTTATCCCTACTTATTTGGGAAATAAGGATTGAAGGCATTTGGTAAACACAGCTGTCCATGCCTCTTATTTGGCATAAATCTCGGTACTTATACAATGCTTATCTAGTCATTGGACAATCAGACATTCCTAGTCATTTTGAGACTATTTATAAGATCCCTTGATTGGGCAAACACTTATCCCCTTATTGAACACCCTCCATATTTTACAGGACCCGTGTGGAAACCAAGCAGGTTCTTTTTTCAAGACTTTATCTAATTACCAATCCATAGGATCTAAAGTCTAAATTTCATATCTCCTTTGATGTGTCTAAATTAGATCTCAAAAGTACTGTTGACCTCAACCCATGGCATGGTAGCTCAATCCCAAGTTGTATTAAATAGAAACAAGTGATTTTGTGAAGTATAGGGGCCCTCAGCCAGGAAATGCCTTTTTTTTGTTGTGACATCATACACCCCAGATCATTCTTACCTATTTGAAGCTACAGGTAGATATCTGTATACATAAACTATTTATGTTGCTCCTGATAATGAAACAAAAATTGTGCTGAACATTGTTCATAAGCAAAATATTACTGTTATATATGTGTTACCAAGTGACACAACCTCTTATAACCAAAGCTGAGATATGGATCACTGCTCAGCTGCCAATATAAGGATTGTTCTCCCTGCACCATAGATGGGAAACCAAGCCAAACTAGTGCATTTGTACAGACAGTGGTATCAAAATGTCCATTAAAGTAAATCTACTAGCAGATTATTATGGTGATTTATGCAAATTTCTTACCTACCTTTTTATTGTCTTTGTTGCAAAAGGGAATTAGATGACCCTTTCTCACCTGTATGCATTAGACTATCACAGTCCTGAGGCCTTCCTCAGTGGGCACCCTTAATAGAATCTTATTATGGCTTTTTACCATTCAACTGGTTTCAAAGTCAATAGGAGAATGTAATACATTACTACCACTAAGTCTATGTTTTCACTTGGCCATGAGTCTTATCAAAGTAAAAGTACTTTGGATACGTCATTAGTGGGTCTGTAGACATAAGTAGGAGATGGATAAGGAAAGCAACTCCTAAATAAAGTATTGTCAACATCCCAACACCACTTGCATTCTTGACATTGTATGGGGTCGCCTTCTCTATGTACTGTTCGAGGATGGGTATAGCCTTTATTTTATTAAAGAAAAAGCAAAGAGAAAAATAATCTATTAATAATAAAACTATTCAAAGGAAAAAGATCAAGATGTATATTTCTGGCCAAGCATCAATACGTACTCGTGGAATTTCTTTTACCTTCTAAAGACAGATTTAAATATGTGATATGTGCATATAATAATAGTTAGCATCTAAAAGGTACTTTTGGGTTTTGTAAAGTACTTTACATATGTTATCTTCTTTGGTCCTCACAACAACTCTGGTAGATCGGGCTATTATTATCCCCATTTAGTAGATGAGGAAATTGAAGCAAACAGGTTAAGTGACTTGTCCAGGGTTGCACAGCTAGGAAGTGACTGAAGCAGGATTCAAACTCAAGTTCTCCTAACTCCAAATCTAGCGCTCTATCCATTGTGCCCCAGCTGTCTACATATATAAAATAAATCTAAGGAGATATTTACATGTACTTAAACACATGCATATATTTAATTCCTTTGGTGTTAAGTTCTCTTATATGTCTCAATAGGTTGCAGCACCTCAGTTTCTATAGCTTTTTGACTCTGTGTATGTAAGCTATATAAACTTTTTCTTGTGGAATATAATTGTTTTTCTATAATCTCATACTAACATAAATTGTGAACACGATTCCTGAGCTTTGAAAGTTCAGACCTATGTGCTTAATGAATAGGAAACTTCAGAAAAATGGACTCCGTAACAGATATAAAGCTGCCTGCTTACCTTTTGCAAAAAATAAAAATAATAATCAAAAAAGCTAGGATTTACATAGTACTTTAAGGTTTGTGAAGCACTTTACACTGTGTTAGCTCATGTGACCTTTACAACTCTGGGAGGTAGTTATTATCAACCACATTTTACAGATGAGGAAGCTGGGGCACAGAGAGGTTAAGTGACTTGCTCAGGGTCACAAAGCTACGTAAGTGTCTGAGGCCTCATTCGAACCCAAGTCTTTCTAACTCCACATTCTTTATTTTATCTACCATGCTACCTAGCAGCAATATATCTGTTAGTGAGGGCCCAGAGAAATAAATAAAATAAAGAGTTCTCCTGGCTGCTAGTCGCACCTTTCTAACATTTTTCCTAACTTCTGGCTTAAATATATCTAGTAGGAATAGGAGTGGGAGAGAAGGCTGGGCCTTCTCATAATGCAACTTCCTTTGGTTGACTCAATGAGCTAGAAAAACCAGAAACATAATGGTAGAAAAGAGGCTATTGGTATTGCATTCCTAAATTTTGAGGTCCATTCAAACTGACCCCATATTATCCCTAGATATGAAAGGAAAACATCTAGGTTACAGTTTCAACTCAATTAAACAAACATTTATTTTTTAAGCATTTGCTACGTACAAGGTTGCTTGCTGTTTGTCCTTCATTCTTTTTTTAATTAATTAATTAATTAATTTTGTGCTTTTTGGAGAGGGTTGGAGAGACTTCTCCAGGCAACTGGGGTTAAGTGACTTGCCCAAGGTCACACAGCTAATATGTGTTAAACGTGTCTGAGGCTGGATTTGAACTCAGGCCCTCCCAACTCCAGGGATGGTGCTCTATTCACTGTGCCACCAAGCCATCCCTGTCCTTCATTCTTAAAGAGGACCAAGACATCAGGAAGGCGATGCCATGATGTGCAGGTAAATTGGATTTAAGTGAGGGAGGGCTGTGCAAAATCACCAGCCTCACTTTCTCCTCTGAAGCCATCTTGGTACAGTGGCAAGATATGGATCAAGGCAACTGAAGATACCCAGGATGCAGTGCGGGACCTTGGCCTTTTCAAGCTAAGGCCTATACAAGGTAATTGGAATTTGGGAGAAGAAGGTATACAGGGGTACAGAACAATGATTTTATCCAGGACAGTATGCAAATTCCTTACCCCAGTATTGATGCTTGACACTGAAAGTAAAGGCAATAAGCATTTAAGTGCCTGCTGTGTGCCAGGTTAAAACGATTTACCCATGGTCATACTGCTAGTCTGTGTCAGAGATAGGACTTGAATCCAGGTCACCCTGCCTCAAACACTGGTCCTCTACATGCTCTCTCAAAGGCCCCTGGGCCTCAAGGAGATCCCATTCTATTGGGTCTACATATACTCTTGATTTTTAAAATCCCTGAAGGCCTCATACAAGTAAAAAGTGTAAAAACAAACAATTATACTTCTACAATATGACATTAAATAGTATCTCATCTTTATAATGTCTTATGAGTTTATAAAATACATAAAATTATATGATTCCTATGACAGTCTTTGGGGTAGGTGGCAGAAAGATATTATATGTATAAATGTCTGTACTATATGTTCATTCATGCCACTACTTATAATTTAAATATATACACACATATTATATATATGTACACACATACAGTTTATTATTTTTATTCAAATACAACCTGACATATATCCTTAACAAATTTCCAGGGAATAGGATCAACTATTGTTTACAAACATCCATAGACAATAAAGGAGTCTTTATCTGCCATTCGCCTTCATTCCATCGGTAATCTAAAAAGAAAGATTTCCACTGGTCAGTTTCTCCTAAATCCTTAAGCAGCATTAAGGCAGTTTGTGCTTTACTAAAATAATGAGGATTACAACACCAAGCTCTTGCTGCCCACTACTAATCATGGGAACTGGCCTCAGTCATAAATCCATGAATTATCTGGCTCACATTGACCAGTTCTCACGCCAGAGCAGCTCCTTTCATGTGACCGGCAAAACTCCAAGGATGCCCAAAAACAGTAGCCACAGACAAAACAACAGAAGAGCAATAATTCAATAAAAATATGTTTCTCCTGCTTCCCCAAGCACTCTGATTTAGCAGTCTGATTGCTGGCCCTGTGTATAAGGCGCTCCAGACAAAAGGAGAAAAAAGTTCACACTAATTGCTTATTTTCAGGGTATGACCCTGTGAGAAAGTTTTACAAATTGTTTCCTCGTTCTTTATCCTTCACAAATATACCTGACTTTCTGAAATTCTTACTTTTTTAGTAGGCTTCAGATTCCTTGCTGTCTGTTCCTGTACATATACAAGTTAGATATATTCACTGTGAAAGGTGTTAGTAGACTGTTTGGCATTACTTCCATCCCCAAAACTAATGAATGTCTCAACAGTTAAAGTAACTAAATAATCAAGCACTTTGGGTTTTTTGTTTCTACTTTAGGCTAATTTATTTGTTCTACATACAGGACATTTGGGAACAATTTTGAAATTCATATTTAATAATTAAATTCCAGAAAATTAGATTTTACATTACCAGGACACGTAAAACAAAACTTCTGTTATTCGACATTGTTTTACTTAGACTTCACTCTGCTCCCTAGAGTAAGTTTCACATTCCACCTCCACTCATCCCTTCTACTCAAGTGAACAATATGACAAGCAATGATCGAGTCCGTATTATGTGTAAAACAGTGGGTGAGACACTTGGAACAAGATATGCCCTCTGCCATCAAGTTGCTTACAGTCTAGTAGAGAAGCTAAGGCACAATGTTATGTAAGTACCTATACAATACAAGACAGAAGTTCCGTTATAGGGGCACAGTCTGACTGGAGACTGGCAAGCAGAAAAAGAAGGCTTTCTAGAGGAGGTAACATATGAACCAAGCCTATTTTGATAGGCAAAGATTGAGGAAAGATGTTCAAGAAGAACATAACTTAAATACATGAAGGTGGAAAAGTACAGGTTGCACTTCATTAACTTCAGATGGCCCAATTTGTGCTTAGGACGAATGAGGTTAATGAATCAGGAAAAAAATAGATAGGGTCCAGATAATGGAGGGTCTTGTATATCACACTTAAGATTCTGAACTTTATTCTGTAAGGCATTTAAAAGTTTTTGAGCGAGAGACTGATATGGAATCACACGGCTAAAGCTGAAAGAGACCTCAGATGTCATCTAGTCCAACCTCTTCATTTTGTAGATGAGGACACTGAGACCCAGAGAGGTTGTGACTTGCCCAGAAGTGGGATTTGAATCTATGTCCTCTGGATCCAGAGCTATGATTTAGAATGATTAATCTAGAAGTGGTAGGTAGAATGAGTTCCAAGGGGGAAAGTCTCAAGGTATGGAAACCCATTAACAATCTATTGCAAGAGTCCAACCGAGAGTAATGAGGTCCTGAATTAGAGTGGTGGTGGTAGTGGTGATGGATAGGATGGAACCAATGCTAAAGTCACTGTGGTGCTTAGGCATTGATTCCAATTGTCACTGATCTGATTGTATACATCCCATTTTTTTGTTCAGCTTGGTGGTATGTAAAGCTTGCTTTTCATGAATATGTTAACCATAAAGGAAGCCATTTGTCATATTTCTTTTACAGTTTTAGATGACAGAAATTGCTATGGCACCATGAGTAAACTAGGTAGGTCCACAGATTTCTTCCAACTCAGGAAAGGCCACGATTTTGTGGTTCTAGTTCTTCAAAATGAGTCTAGTTTGGTGCCAACAAACGAAGTGGAATTCCAAAATAAATGTTTGGAATTAGGCTGTCTTATTTTTGAAAATACAGATTCTTAAATTCACTCAACAGAAATGAGACTGGCATTTGATGAGTTCCCACGGTGTTACTTCTAATTTTCCAAAAGAAGACCATGCATGTTTGGCTATAATTTTCATATCACCTAGTGATTTGAACATGCTATCTTTTCACAATGGCTGGCAGCCAGCAGATGCTTAATAAATGATTTCTTCAGTTGAATATAAGCTTGACATTGCAGATTTAGAATATTAGACCTGAGTTCAGATCATGCCTCAAACACTTCCTAGCTGTGTGGCCTGAGGCAAAACATCTAACCTCTCTAAGCCTCAGTTTCCTTATCTATAAAATAAATTTTAATAATCTAGCACCAATCTTACAGTATTGCTGAGGATCAAATGAAATAATATAAGTAAAGTACTTTGCAAATTTTAAAATACTATACAAATGTTAGCTATTTATACTATTATATGAGAATGAAGTCACTGGTTTAATATTAATTTTAATTGTTTTTAAAGCCATATTAATGGGTTTTCTTGAGATAATATATTTATATAATCATATTGAGAATTAGGTCTTGAACATAAACTAATCTAAAAATCATTGAATAAATGCATGACTCAATCAACTGAATTCTTGTTTTATAATAAATCTATAATTTCAATAAGTAGGGTGCAGGAAACTACAAAGAACCTCTGTTATTCCCTATGGATGCACCAAACCTCTGACATTATCCTTTTGAAGTTTTTCCATTGGAATTACAATTAGTATTTTGTCCTGTAGGAAAGAATAGAAGTTAAGCATATGAAACTGGGATGCCACCTTGTGGCATACTTTTAACTTTTTCAACTAGATTTCTTCAACTTTCTTGAACCAATGCACACCAGTGGCCCTATTATTGTAGTGTAACTATTCTTTTCCAGGTACAGAGAAGGGAAGAGATAACTGAAATGTTGTTCCTGCGAATATAAAGAGCATCAATATTTATTGTATGCAAGACCTTGTTTTAAAGTCTCATTAATTATCAAGATCAGTTATAGTATTGAGAGCCACTATGTATTCAGCTCTATACCAGATTCTATGGGTAATAAAAAGGTATAAGATATAGTGCCCACTTTAGTGACGCTGACAACCTAACTGGGGAGGGAGGCAAGGGAAAAGAGCAGGACAGAGGTGATATGAAGTAGCAAATACGAGGCAGAATGTAATTAAATGTTAGATTGTATAGTTCTACAGTCGAGAAACATTGTACAGAGCAACGGGCTAGCAAAAGTGAAGGCTGATCAGGGAAAATAATTTCATAGGTTTTATAGGCTAGAAAGAATTTTAGATTCAATTTAATATTTATTAAGCACCTGCTGCATGCTGGGTGCTTTGCTAGACACTGGGGATACAAACACAAAAAAAGTGAAAATCTTTGACTTCAGAGAACCTATAGTCTACTTAGAGGACACAACAGATGCACAGATTACAAAATACTCATCTTATCTGAGAATAGGAAGAATCCTAGCACTGGGAATATCAAGAAAGGCTTTAATTAGGAAGCAGTACATGAGCTGAAACTTAAGGAAGTTTGGGAGGTTTAGAGGTAGATATGAAGAAGGGCTGGATGTAATGGTAATAGAAATTTGAAGATCTTCCCTGCCCCTTAATAAGCCTAAATTGAACTTACGGACCTTTCCTTATTTGAAAACATACTCTTCCCCCTAATAGGCTGCATATTAGGCTGCACCTGGAGCCTGTGGTGGGAGGCTTGTTTTTCAGTAAGACACTTTTGTTACTTCGTAGCCAAGTGGGTCATGAGGGTTGTGATATTCTTTGACCCTGGAGAAGGCTATATATACCTCTGAAGCAAGGTTTTGATTTGGGGCTCACTTTGGGAAGAGTTGTGTGATTTAACCAGATGAGACTCTGGGCAAGCCGTTGAGCTCCCCTTCCCCACTTTGAAAACCTCGATTCTCTCTCTAGTGACTAACTAGGTATGGATGTAATGGTCAGATAGCTAGAAGCCCTGTCTGCTGAATTGTGTTATTTTCTCTTGTAACTTCTGTTTATATTCTCTGGAGTTCAGGGTGCTGACTTTTTCCCCTGAACTAGGTAAATGATAGATGTTTGATTGATTAAAGTAAGATTGTTAACCCTTTTGGAGTTGCTTTCCTTTACAAAAGCAGATCAAAGAACCTGTGCTAGCAGACACCCTGGGTATGCTAGGGTGTTTCCTCCACTGGATAGCCTGTGCAAAGGCATAAAGACAAGAGATGGAATTTTGAGTTCAAGTAACAACTAATAGGCAAGTCTGATAAGAATGCAGGGTGTGTTCAGTGGTCATAACATGAAATAAGATGAGAGTAATTTTGAAAAGGGATATTAATATAGGGCTGAGGAATTTATATTTTATTCTATTTTTCTTTTGGAGGGGCAAGGCAGGGCAATGGGGGTTTAAGTGACTTGCCCAAGATCACGCCACAAGTAAGTGTTAAGTGTGAGGCCAAATTTGAACTCACAGCCTCCTGACTCCAGGACCCGTGCTCTATTCACTGCACCACCTAGCCACCCCCAATATTTTACTCTAAAGGTAGAATCACTAAAGATTTTTCAGCAGGAGAGTGGCATGTAGGACCTAAGTCTTCAGAATATTAATTTGGCAGCAATATGTAAGGTAACAGGAAGGGCTAAAAGTTGTGAGGTCTGCCAACACTTTCCCTCTCCCCCCCCTTCCTTCTCCTTTTTGTGAACTATTTGACCTCTCAGATGGATTGGATGGGATGGGAGTCCACAGTTGTGTTTCTTCCAATGAGATAGGCCTTACTATCTGCCCTACCTTATTGTTCCCACACGCAATCATTTAGCCTAATTATGTAACTTAATGACCCCTGGGCCTTGCCATTTGCCTTATAGCCAAACCCTTAGGACTTCTAGGCCTTTCCACTGCTCCTATAATTGAACCTTCTTTTATGCATTCTCTCTGAATAAGACTATGAGCTCCTTGAAAGCAGGGATGGTAGTATTCTTTTTTTCTATTTGTATCTTAAGTGCACAGTATAGTGCTTGGCCTCATAGTAAACACTTAAATGTTTCTTCCTGTCATTCATTCCTCTTTTACTCTCAATTCCATGTCTCTGCCTAAGCTATTTCCTACTCACTCCACCCATCTTCAACTGCTGTGATCTTACATATATACAGAACATTAAAGACGAAAGGCATTTTAGAGACAGTGGAGGAAGGGAAAGGCAAGACCCTGGGTTGAGGGAAGTGAGATGCCTTGGCCAGGTTCCTGTTGGAGCTAAGACTAGATTTTACAGGGCTTCTTAAATTGGGATCCCAAGCCTCGACAGAGTCACGACCCACAGTTTAAGAAGTATGGAAGGGGTCACAAGTTCAAAAGAGTTTAAGAAGCCCTAGAACTCAGGTCTTTAGAACTGGTGGAGGTGGATCAAGAACCTTTGGTCTCATTTTGTACAAACTCTTGTTTCCATGAATAAATAAATGCATGAGGGCAAAGAAGCAATCTCAGCTGGGGAGAGTGGTAGTTTGTGACTCTTAGCTCAGTAAGCTCTCATGCCCACTCTCAGTCACCCTTCTCTCTGGGCCATCTATCCTTTGTGGAGTTTGAATGGCTTGAGAGACAAGGGAATGGAAGAAATGCAAGAAGAGCAGCCTTCCTTTCTATTCTTTATGACTAGCCACCTCGGATGGATGGAGTCTTCCCTGCTGTGGCATCCACCTATATGCATCGTCTCTTCAGGTTAGAATGTGAGCTCCAAGAAAGCAGGAACTGGTTGATTATTAATTAATTATTAATTATCTAATTAATATCCCCAGGGCTGAGTGTAATCCTTGGCACATAGTAAGCCTTTAAGACTGTGTCATTCATTCCTTTACTCCTCTTCATCTTCCCCTTGTGGCTTCATCCCCCTAGGGAAGGGCATACTCCAATCTTTAAGATAATAGATGTATGAGGACCAGGGTAAGAATGGGGAAGCATGAGGATTGCCTCTAAGTAGCAAGCCATAGAAAGGAATCTGCTTGTCAAACTGTCTCACTTGACACTTGCTTGGTAAGAGGAGAGGAGAGGTCTGGATTATAGATATTGTGGAGAGCGCCCAAGTACCCCTGTAACAACTGCGCTCCTTCACAAAATACAGAATCTGTAGACATATAGCATTACATTAATATACTGAGTAAGAATTAGAGCTCGAAAGAGTGAGGGAATCGTGAACTTGTCACTGAAAGGTCTAAGGGAATACTCACCAGTTGGGAGATTTGACATAAATCAGCAACTAGGAGTTGGGACAGGTAGATGGTGCAGTGGATAGAGTGTCAAACCTTGTCAGACCTTGATGTCTGGGAGATTCATTTTCCTGAGTTCAAATCTGGTCTAAGAGACAGATCTGTGTGATCTTGTGAAAGTCACTTAACTCTGTTTGCCTCAGTTTCCTCATTTGTAAAATTATCTGCAGAAGGAAATGGTAAACCACTCTAATATCTTTGTCAAGAAAGCCCCAAACGAGGTAAAAACTGAACAACAACCACAGAAGCTATGAGTTAGGATTTCACTGACTCCAATCTATCCTATACACTACTGCCATTTCCTCAGAACTTTCATCATTATTCTTCACATTCTTTAATCCTTCACTCCTCCCCAACTCTATGGAAGCTACATTTTCCTTTAAAAAAAATTTTTTTATTGATTTGGTTGTTTACTTTTAATTTACAAGATTCAGTTCCACAATCCCTTGAGTTTCAAATTTTCTCCCCTCCCTTCCCCCCCCCCGCCATGGCAGGATGCAATCAAGTATGGGATCTGCAAATACTTTCACATTAGACATTGGTCTGGTTGTACCGAAGTGTTGTAACCATTGGAATGAACAATGGGAAAGAGAAAACAAACCATGGAGAAGAGAGCATGTAGTTTGTGAAGCTACATTTTCAAAGGTCATCAATGACCTTCTAAAATTCAATTCAACATTTATCATATACTTACTATTCACCTATGTGCATCATTTTATTTTATTGCTTAAGCCTTCCCTGAAACTTACTTCTCCCTAGGAATCCATGACACTGTATATTCCTGGTTTCCTCCTACCTGTCTGCCTCCTTTTTCTTGCCTTTACTTAGTTGTCCTCTCCTGTTGCCTAAAGGTGGGTGTCCCTCAAGACCATGACTAAGTAAACCTCCTTCTAATATTTATTAACCCAGTATGAAACAGTCCTGGGCTTATTATCCATCTTATGTTTTCAGTTATTACCTTAATGCCCTCAGATTTCTCCAGGAAGGCACAATCTATCATCCCATTGTTTCCCACATCAAGTACAAAGAACTGAGACTACATTCAAGGTTACCTACAATTTACTCTGAGAGGCAATTAGGTGTTTAGAGTTCTGGTCCTGGAGTCAGGAAGACCTGAGTTCAAATTTGACCTCAAACACTTACTAGCTATGTGACCCTGGGCAATTCACTCAATTTCATTTTGAAGATAACTCCCTGGGTTATTATGAGGAACAAATTAAATAATATTTTTAAACTAGTACACAGTAGGTGCTTAAGAAATATATGCTTGTTCTCCCTCCACCATTAAGCTTTATTTCCACATTTCCCCTAAAATTACGTGTGCTCTCCACACCTAATCCCTGTTATTATCTTCTGTGACTTCGAAATACCCATTGAAGATACTTCTAATAACTCTGCCTCTGGCTCTAAGCTTGAAATCCTATGACCTATCTCTTCTACGATCATCATCTCCCATCTTCTCTCTCTCTCTTCTGCTTCCTCTTCAAGCTATTCTTCACCTTCATCATGATCTTTGGTTCTTCAATCCCTCCCTGTGCTCCCACTTCATCATTCCAGTTCTGGCTTCTCTCCCTTTCCTTCACAGTCTTCACTCTGGAATCATCTTTGTACCTAACTATAACTGGAATCTCACCACTGTATAGCTATGCTTTATTCATCCTTGATTGACTATTGAATTTTCCATAGTACTATTCTAATCCTTCTCTTCTCTCCTCAGATGCCCATCCATCTCCCGTAGTAATGTCACCTCCTACTTTATTTTGAAGATTTATACCATCCATCATGAGCTCCCTCAATTCCCCTATTCCACACTTCAAAATCTCTCTGTCTTAACTGACACTTTCATTCTATCTAGTCTTACTGGATGAGGTAGCTTACTTCCTTGCCAATGTTAACTCTTCTACTTGTACCTTGATCTCATTCCTTCGAAGCTCCTATGGGCCCTTATTTTAGTAATCATTCTTCTATCTCTTCATCTCAATTTTAATTGCCCTCTGTCTACTGACTCCTTTTCCTCTTCATATAAATATATTCTAATCTCTCCTCTGGCCAAAAGAAAATGAAAAGAAAATATCTTGATCCTATCATCCCTTCAAGTGGTATCATATTTCTTTTATTGCTTCAAAATTCTAGCAATAGTTTAGACTAACTACCTCTTTAACTCAACATCATTCACTCCACTACCCCATTGCAATCTGACTTCTCTCCCCACTACTCCAGTGCAACAATTATCTCCAAGGTTATTAGCAACCTGTGAATTAACACATCCAATTGCCTTTTCCCATTCCTCATTCTGCTTGATCTTTCTTTAGCCTTTGATATTGCTGGTCATCTTTTCCTTCATAATATGCTCTCCTTCCCCAGCCTCCTTGACACTGCTCTCTCTGGTGGTTCTCCTATTTAAAAACTCCAGGTTCTCCTTTACTAATGGTTCGCCTTCCTCCTTCCACTCCTTTTGTTTGGATGTTTCCTAAAGGTCTATCAAAGGCTCCTTTTTGTCCCTTCCCTTTGCTCCCTCGATAATTTCAGCCACTCCCCATGGCTTCATTTACCACTATTATGCCAATACCTTCCAAATCCATACTCTAGTTTCTCTATGTAGTTCTCTCCTCCTTTTCTCTCCTTAGACCCGGTCTTCATTTTTAATTGTCTGTTGGCAAACTCCACCTGGATACTACATTGGTACCTCAAAATCTACATGTCCAAACTTAACTCATCATTCTATCAGCCTAATCAAATGCTACTCATCCTTTGCAGCACATCTTTTATTTATCCCAGACACTCTGAATTACCTCTATATCATTTATAGTAGCATTCTTGTTGACACCTAATTATATTCCACTTCACGCAATGCCTTTTTCTACATCTGTATCTTCTCTTCTCTATTAAATAGTTCATTAAACTCAGAATCAGTCTCCACCCTGGCTTTTTTTTAAAACTCCCAGATAATCCTGTACACAGCGTTCTGTATGTTGTAAATGTTGATTAAATACTTATGGAATAAGTAGATAAATTAGTAGTTTCAATTCCCTATTCACCAAAATTTTAAAAAGTGCTACTAAATTATGCATTAGTGATTAGTTTGCATCATCTCTTTTGTTCATCTTACCTTTCTAGTGGAAGTTGTAACTAAAAGTCAAATGTCCAAGCGTTTAGGATGTATGAGACACTGTGTTAAGCACTTCAAATACAACCAAAAAGAAAGACAGTTTCTGTCTTTCACAAGGAGCTTACATTCTAGTGGGGGAGGACTCAGATAAAGGCTTGAGGGTGAAATCCAGAGAACAAAAGATGGCAGGACTGGGCCCTTCCTCAGAATGGAGGCTCTGGGAAGAACTAGCCAATGTGAGAAAGGGCTGCAGGGGCAGAAAGAGAAGGCAATTGGGGCATGCTGACGAGTCAGAAGTGTTGTTTTGTTTGGAAGTCATAGGTCAAGAAGGCCAACTTCCTGTTCCAACTCTTCCTTCCTAGTCCCTAAAGTCTCCATTTCTGCTAGTGGAAATGCCCCCCCCCCCCCCACACACACTTTCTCTCTCTCTCTCTCTCTCTCTCTCTCTCTCTCTCTCTCTCTCTCCCTGAACTTAAGAACAGAGAGGTTGTTTTTTTCAAGGACTGAGGTGAGAAGCTGGTCTACTGATGACTCCGATAACCAAAAATTCATTACTGGATAGTGAACCTGGTAAAATGGACAACTGAAAGTGGCAACAACAAAAACAACACACACACATACACACACACACAAACACCAAACAGCTGTTGTAGGGTGACAACTGCACTTCAAGAAAGTTTCTCTACCATTGGAAGGTGGAGAAAAGTACAATACCTAGACAATCCACAACGTAGATTCAATTTCTACTAGAACTTGTATTTGAACAAATCACTATCTCCTCTGCTTCTCAGTTTCCCCATTTGTGAAATGAAGGGAGGCAGGGTTAGGCTACTAGATTGTTTTTAAGAGCACTTTCAGTTCTAATTCCTCAGCTCTGAATACAGATGCCAAGGAATTATAATTTTTAAAAATTATTTCCTTTTTTGAATTATTCAAACAGAGCTCAATTAGCTGTGCTTGTGCCCCAATAGAAGTCTTTCTCTATGCATTGGGATACTCCTAGCTCTGCCTCTTCGAAATCCCAGCTTTCCTTCAAGATTCTGTTCAGATGCACCTCCTACAGGCAGCCTTTTCCGGATCCCTTCCTGTCTCCCTTGCTCACTCTCTCCCTCTTTCCCTTCTAGAATAATCAGATATATTCTCACCTACAGTAGAAAGTAAGCGTTCTGAGGAGGTAGTTTTCATTTCCTCATAGTATCTCCCCCACCCCTAGGGTGACACGGTGCCAAGCACGGAGCGTTTGATGCATATTTGATGAACTGGACTGTTCAGGAGCAGAGTGCTGAGGACCATGAATTCAGCTTTCGTTCTAAATATTATGATAATGGTATTTCAATATAATTGATTTCTTTTGTAATGCTACGTATTATAATTTTAAAACATGACGCAGAGAAGGGGTTCATAGACCACCAAACTATCTAAGGCGATCCAGGCACACACAAAAAATGTTAAAAACTCCTGCACGGAAGTTTTACAACTAACCTACAAAGCTAGAATGTAAACGCCTCGAGAGTAAAGTTTGTTTTGTATTGCGCCTCTAGCGCCTAGCAAAATGCTTGGAATAGTAAAATGAAGTTCTAAATCAAGGAAAAGAGAAGCTTCTATCTGGAGGTATTGACAACAAACTAAAGACTAGTAAGCTTCGGAAAACAAAGTCTACTTCCCTGACCGGGAATCGAACCCGGGCCGCGGCGGTGAGAGCGCCGAATCCTAACCACTAGACCACCAGGGAACTTGCTGAGTCGTTTGCTGTAGGCCTATTAGTGTCTTTCACCTCTTCACGCAATAAGTTTTGTCCAATCAACATCTGAATAAAGGTTCCACCCCTTCCCCTTTAGTTTCAATTCCAAGGTCCAGACACTTCCCCTCTCTCCAGGCTCTGCGTTATATTTAGCGTTCCTCTTTGGTTTGAGCTGTTGGATTTTTTTTTTTTTACCACTGTGGAAAAGCTTGAAACAGTTTAAAAAAAAAGTTCCGTCATTAAGAAAGTGGCATCCTGTTTTCCAGAGAAGAATTAAAATGAATAATCCAAAAGACCAGGCAGCTTTGGGTTAGTTTGGTCCCTCATCCGCGCCACCCTCCCCAATCTTTTCTGTATAGTATTTTTAATAATGCGGAAGCGGTAATACGAACAAAGTTTTGTAAAGGTCTTATAGGGGAACGAGCTGGGGTTCAAATCCCACTTTTGCTGTCTATTATCAGCCAGACCTTGGGAGAGCCTCTTTAGGCCACTTCTGGGTCTCAGGTTTACTGGGGCTAGGGTGGGGGGAGGGCGGTAATGGACCGGATAGCGTCTGGGGTCTTTTCCAGCGGCTCTGGCTCTTAGATGGGTTGCAGTTAATATGAATTTTAAAATGAACATTATTTTGGGATTCAGACTGGAAGAGATTTTTGTATATATACACACACATATATAAAATATGTGGATATATATACATATGTTTGTGTATATATATGTGTATATGTATGTATGTATACACAACACCCATGTGTATTTCTTTTATGAACATAGTAGTCTTTCACATTAGAAAATGAGCTCCTGGAACACAGGGACTGTGTTTTTAATCCTTCTTTCGCTCTACCTACTCTAAACCTTGTAACCCTTTCCCCCATTGGAATGTAAGCTCCTTGAGGGCAGGGACTACCTTTCTGTTTGTAGTTGCACCCCCAGTGCTTTGCACTTAGTAAGCATTTAAATACTTCTTGATTTGACTTGACCCAGAATAGAACAGCCTGACACTTAAGTAAGCACTTAATAAATGTGTGTGGATGGACAGACTGACAGGTCTTAGTTTTCTGCACAATTCAGTTCTATCAGTAGTTCTCTCTATACTATATCAGATCCTGGGTTGAGAACCGCCTATGAATTGATGTGGAAAAAAACTAACCACAGCATTAAAATATCTTGGCATGTGTGAACAGTCCTTATCAAAACAAAGCAACAGGAGGAATTTTCATGCCTTTATTTTTAAATGAAAAGCAATTCGGCTTACAGAAGTCAGCATTCCTTAGGGAGCAGTATAGGAAAGGCCCCCTGATTGTGAGAGTGGGAAAGCTGAGTAAGAATTTATAACGAGGATGTTGTTACAACAGCCTTTGGTGCTGAAATGATATCGTTCAATATAATAATTAAGGTGGAGACAGGACTAGAAATATTGGTTGGAGAAACCTAAAATAATGAAAGGACCTTTATATATTAGTATTAACTACAATTGATTTGGATCAAACTGGTTGATTCAAAGAAGCAAAACAAATAATTTGAGTAGAAACTTAAAAATAACAAAGAGGTAAAGAATAACAGGAGAGGAGAGGAGAGGAGAGAGAGAGGAGAGAGACAGAGACAGAGACAGAGACAGAGACAGAGACAGAGACAGAGACTTAGTTATTTGGGAGAGTGGGAGAGCATATACCACCAGTCTTTTACCAAAGAGCATGATGAGTACTAGAAGAAAGGTTGTGGTAATTCAGTAGATGGAGCTCTTTCCTCTCATGTAACAGCTGCTTGCCCAGCTTTCTTTTTTATTTCCGAAGCCAGGAAAGCATAAAGCAGATACTGTAATTGTATGTTTACATTGTCTGAATATCTGCATTAGGTTTTGTTTACAGGCACCTTAAAAAGCAAAATTTAAAAAGAGTAGCTACTTGCTTTTAGTTACTTGAATCAATTTACTATTCTTTTACCTACTTTTTTCATCAAGTGTAATAGTTTCTAAGACAATATCCTTGCATGGTGATTCAAATTAAGACACGTTTATAATTCCCAGCTATTTTAAGTTCATTCTGCAAAATTCTCAATATCTAATAAGAAAGGAAATCGAAGGGATAAGTAAAAAACTTTAAAAAAAATTAAAGCATGCACTTATTTTACTTATAATGTATATGTCCTTCCTTAGAAGACAAACCAATGTGGGCCCATCACTTAGCATCAATTTCTCTCTCCTAAGAAATCTAATTAATAAATATCATACTATTTAAATTTGACTTTGAGGGGTTATGGCAGAATTGTAGAACTGTGATCTTAACACTGGTACTTGTCAGAATAATTTTCTTCTTCCATTATGCTGTTCAGAAACACTGTTAAAAGCATACCCAAGAACTGTTAAAACTATCCGACTTTTTGTGTGCAGATGTAAAAATACTTAAAAAAAAACCCAAACAACCAATATAACCAATAGGCAAGGCCAAATTTTAATAATAATAATAATAATAATAATGTTAGGGTGTGAATGAGAAAGAGATTTGGACTGTGGGAATTGTGGAGATGGAGTGAACCACATTGCCTCCTTCTTGTGACTCAATTTTGGATCTAGCTCTTTCTATTCAGTTATGTCCAATTTGTACTAGAATAGAATGTAAACTTCTTGAGGGAAGAGATTGTTTCATTTTTGCCTACACAGTGCCTGCCTGACACCTAGCTGGCACTCAATAAATGTTTACTGAATTGGAGTTGCCATATTTACCTCTTCATGACACTGTCCAGTTTCTGTCTTGTGAGAAAACTTTATTCAATCATGGGAAAACTGTATTGCATTGTTTGAATGCACTCCATGGCTGGAAAGCTGGACCACCTCTACGTGTTGCTTAGAGACCCTTAACTAAGGACCTACCTTATGCCAACCAGGAGCCCAGTCTGATCCAAAAACTGATTCAAGGAGTTGTCTTGCAATTATACATCTCAAGCAACCCATATGTCTTTTCTGAAAACTGGCCACATCTGGTCAATCAGTTAATGTTCCCTAGTTCCTTTGAGTACAGACCCTTGGCAGGGAATGGGACACTTCCTTTTTCTGATTTCAGGGATTTGTACCAGTTTGCTCTCCCTTTCCTAACTTGGAAAGCCTTTAACCTTTACTACAACTAGAAATCAGATTACCTAATCTTGTGTCCTAGTTTATATCCTGCTAATTATTTTCTTTTAATGAATAAAAATCTGTCTTCCCCTGTACTTGGGGTCCAGTGCCAAGCTGAGGAGCTCTGGTCCTGATCTGTTATGCAGTTGACATTCATTGCTTAATAAATCAATATGCTTTGAATTCACATGTTTGTTTCCTCAATTGTTTCGGATTCC
The DNA here is from genome assembly GCA_028627135.1 of Pseudochirops cupreus. Taxonomy (NCBI): domain Eukaryota; kingdom Metazoa; phylum Chordata; class Mammalia; order Diprotodontia; family Pseudocheiridae; genus Pseudochirops; species Pseudochirops cupreus. Next base: position 284,927,538 of record CM053584.1, read on the forward strand.
CCCCTCACAGGACTATTCTGTCTTTGGCTATATATCTAAGTGCCCACCTGAGCCTCCACAGCAATAGATTTCTACAGATTGCAGTATTCTTTTCTTGATATACCCTGAGATGCTCCTCTGATCATTCAGTTAGAGAGGGTTGCTGTTGTTTTTCCACATCCAATTCTGCTTCATTCCAAAATGCTGCCTAAGTTTAGACCCATCTACTGATGTACCAGTTATATTTTTTGGAAGTCAAGATGGTAGTAACTGCAATATCTTAGATAAACAGTAACTCTGACCTTCACATTCTCTTATAAAATGAATCCTAGCCAAACACTATTAGATAATGAGCATTTATATTGGCTGCACAAACCCATCCATGGATGTTAAGTAAATATGAAGGTTCCTGTGTCTATTAATACTCCTTTAGTCCCATCAAGAGGTGAATGTGGCAATTCCAATTTAATAAACATTTTTAAAGTGCTAACTAGTGTCAGGAAGGCAGTATGCTAGGGATTAAGGACACAAAGGCAAAAATGAAACAATCCTTTCCCTTAAGAAGCTTACATTCTATTCTAATAACCTGTGGTGTTTTTTTTTGTACTATCCACTGGGAAATTATTTTTCTTATAATTTGTAGTTTGTAAATCCAGAGAAATGTAGGAGTTATCCTCTTTGAGTTAAAATAGATAATCTTATTTTAAAAGCTCTCCTCCTTTGACCATATTTTAGGTCATTGTATCAGCAAGCACCCTAGCATACCCAGGATGGCTGCTAGCACAGGTTCTTAGATCTGCTTTTCTAAAGGAAAGCAACTCAAAATTGGTTAACAATATTACTTTAATCAATCAAACATATATCATTTACCTAGTTCAGGGGAAAAAATCAGCACCCTGAACTTCAGAGAATGCAAACAGAATACAAACACAAGTTATAAGCACAAGTTACAAGCAGACAGACAAACAGATCAGCAGATGGGCTTCTAGTCATCTGACCATTACATCCATACCTATTCAGTTACCAGAGAGGGAAGCACTAACATCTGGGTTTTTCAAAGCTGGAGGGCTCAGTGGCTTCCCAGAGTCTCACCTGGCCAAATCATACAACTCTTTCCAAAGTAAGCCCCAAAGCAAAACCTCCCATCAGCAGTTTATATAGCCTCCTGTATTGGCCAGTCACAGCCCTCTTGACCCATTGCCCAATCACAAAGTAACAAGGAGTAACAAGGCCCTGGCATTCCCGAAAAACAAGCCTCCAGCAGCAGGCTCCATGTGACCACATTCAGCCTATTAGGGGGCAGAATATACTTTCAAATCAGGGAAGGTCCTCAGAGCCACTTAAGCCTATCAAAGGGCCTAGGGGCAGGAAAGATCTTCAGATTCCCATAACAGTCATTCACATCTGTCTGTATGTCAAGCTGCACAGTTCTTTCTGTGATTAACTTTTCCTGTATCCTACTAGGTTACTTATCAAAGAAAGGTTTTTCATCAGAATTCAGCAAAGTTCTAAAGCTTGTCCTAGTCTTAACTAGTAGAATACTATATATAACCTATATATCTAAGAAAACAGCTGGAAAGCTTAGGATACTGTAACTCTGAAGTTGGAAGTCTTATGAAAGTTGTTTTCCTGAGACAGTCATGTTCTGCATGACCTGGTCTTCTAATGTTGGCACAGATGAGAATGTCTTCCATGTGTTGTTCATCAGACCTGATGACAGATCTGATAGTGATCACCACATGCAAGCTGAAGATGTTTCTGCTGCATGATTCTGGCTAAACATAGATTTGTGTGAAGAAGGAAAGTTTGTGAAGCAAAAATTTCTAAAATTTCCCTGAAGAGCAGTTATAGAACTAGAGAGATGGCAAGGACTGTAGAGATGATCTAATCCAATCTCCCTGACCACAGGAGAACTGGTTCTAGTTCCAGTTGTGGCATAATTTGTTTTGTGGTCTTGGGCAAGTTACAGTATTTCATTTCTCTGGGTCTCAGAAACATTCTATGACTCACTGTAGAAAAATTTCCTCTAATACATCCCTATTAAATGGTCTATTAGCCTGTGCTTGAATACTTCTAATGTTCTCTGTCAACCAATCCACTATTGGAAAACTCTCAAAGTTCTCCTTCAGAAATTTTTTAAAAAATGAGTTCCTGTAATTTCCACCATTGGTCCTAGTTTTTTTCCTTTGGAACAAGCACTAAGTAAAGGAAGACATGTAGTCAAGTGTTGGTTCTAGAATCAGAGCACTTACATGTGAATCCTGACTCTCATACTACAATGTGTGACCTTAGGCAAATTACTTACTCTCCTTGAGTCTCAATTTCCTCATCTGTAAAATGAGTGGGTTGACCTAGATTGCTTCTGAGCTCTTGATTCTAAAATCTAACAGACCCTTTTCCTCAGTACAATACAGGGGAGTTTCCTTAGTTCACTCCTCCCTAGCCTAAAGTACCTCCAGGCAAGGTTCCTTTTTTCATGCAAAAGAAGATGAAAAACATTTCTCTCTAGGGGTATCCTGGTCCTGTTCCCTTCAAAGGTAGAGAAGACTCAGATATTTTTTAACATGTATCCTTATGCACATTAAATCTGCATTTGGCACTATAGGCTAAATTCTATTACTGGTGCCCAAATTGTTTTATGTACATATCCTATCTTCCAAACTAAATCTTGAACTCAGAGAACAAGAATCACCAGGCTTTGCCACTTTTTAAAAATAGATAAACAAAGAAACTTCAAAGAGGTGCTTAAATTATTTTCTTTTACTGGAATTTCATTACATTGATTATTGCTCTAAATAACTCACTAGCTGAATGTGAAACTCTTTGTTACAGAGTTTTTTTGGGGGGATTTTGGTTTGTTTTTACTGTAACAGAATTTGTTTTAATATTTAACCCATTTAACATGAGTGATACATTGGAAAGACTAATGTATTTGGAGTGGATCTAGGTTAAAATCTTAGTATGTTAAAATCTTAAGCAAGTCACTTAGTTTCTCTGGGCTTCAATTTCTTTCTCTATAAAATTAGGGAGTTGAAGCAAGTGACCTCTATGGTCCCTTCCAGTTCTAAATCTAAGATCAGATTAGCCAATAATTCTCTCTAGAAACTAGAATTCTATGGCAAATTCCTTGTAAATTTTGTGAACTAAAAACCTTCCTCTATATTTTTCCCCTTGGAGGGGTTAATCATTAGGAAAAGAATATTTATGTCTACATTTTGGAAAATGTGAGCATTTTCCTAAGATATTATTTTTAAAGTGTCTCTAATTTATACATTGCCTGTTTCAAAGCATATATGGTCTATCCATTTACAGAAATGATGCAAGGATATGTCTTCTCATTATATAAGAAAGCAGTTTCCAAAATGGTGGTGCAAAGGCACCAGTTACTGGAGTAGATTGATATCTATATACATAAAACAATTTAGGGAACCATTCATGGGATTTGGCCTATAGTGTCAAAAATAGTTTTCATGTATATTTGTTAAAAATCTGAGTCTATTTGTGAAAGAACACCACAAATCAGAAGTATTTTTTAATTTCTCTCTACAAGAGAAAGTAATATTCGCTGCAGTGATTGTATAGTGGGAAGTGGCGAATAGGGGAACCACCAGAGATGGTTAGGGAACAGTGAGAGAAAAGATTCATCTGACTTAGAACCATAGATAGAGAGCTGACAGAGGCCTTATTTTAGCAATGAAAAAACTGAGATACAGGGGCAATAAGTGATATGCCCAAGGCCGCATAGGTAGTATCAGAGGCAGGATTTGAACTTAAGAGCAGCTAGGTAGCTCAGTGGATAGAACTCTGAGCCTGGAATCAGGAAGATTTGTGTTCAGATCTGGCCTCACACACTTACTATGACCCTGGGCAAGTCATTTAACCCTGTTTGCCTCAATTCTTCATCTATAAAATGACCTGGAGAAGGAATGGCAAACCACTCCAGTATCTTTGCCAAGAAAAAACCCATGTACAGTGTGGTCCATGGGATCATGAAGCATCAGATAGGACTGAACAACAAAAGCTCCAGAGCCACCCACTGTACCACATGGCCTCCCTACACAGATGATGCAAGGATAAATACATAAATGAGATAAGTTTCATTTAGCCTTGCATCATTTCTGCAAAGTATGGAAAATAAAGGAAGCCCCAAGATCACACTAAAGTCAACCCAGCAAAAGTCAAGCCAAGACAAAACTCCCAAACAAACTCTTCTAGAGGCCTTAGGCTATTCTTCACTATTCTTAAGTTTCCTTAAAAACAATTTTTCCAAAGTTTTAGCTGAGAATCTTATATTGTCTTGATTACAACATAGGTAATAATCTTTTCTTTGACCCAATTTCAAAATCATAACATGTGTGTCTTGTACTAACATGTAGCAACTCAGTTTCTTTCATCCTCAAATGACTTCCCTTTGGTACAGTTAAACCCAAAATGCTCATTTCAGTGATCTTACCCTTTTAAAAATATCTACAAATGTAAAATAATTAAAGGTACATGAAACCAAATGGAAGTCTTAAAAAATCATTACAGCAAAGCTCAAAACAAGGTTAATAACATTTATGATGTTTTAACAGACATTTTATTGTCTTGAGGCGTATCTCATATTTAGAGATGAGGGTAATGGGTGAATGCATCAAATATATAAATGTTATTAGTTTGGGCATGTAGTTAGCTGGTAGTTTCTGGGACATATCCAATATTTAAAATATTATTAGAGAAGCATATTATAAGAGAAACAGTATAACACCAGAGGACAGAGAGCTGGCATCAGCTGGGTTTAAGTTCAGCTTCTAATTTACACTGGTTGTCTAATTATGGGCATACCACTTAACTCCTATTACATCTGGGAGACTAAGACTCTAGGTTAGGGAACAATTGGTCAGTTGTATTGATAGATTAAGATTCAACAGAAGGAGGACCCAACACTGATGAAATCATGTCTCTGATCACTGTTTCCAGATGACTGGCTCTGATAGATAATGAACAGCAGGAGATTGTCAACTGTACTTTTTTTTCCCCTCTGGTTGAGCTTTTGTATGTAGTTAGCCTTTAAAGAGAGATTTTCCTTAGGTGAGAGAGGATACGCCAATGATTACAATTGGAAAGAATGAATTTTGAGCCAGGTTGTGGATATCAATCCCAGCTGTGCTGCTCACTACCTGTATGACCATAGGTATGTCACTTATTAATCTCTCGGGGCCTAGGATTCCTCATTTATTAAATGAAGGGATGTTCGAGATAATTTCTGAGGTTGCATCAGTGAAAGTAACATTACCTAGAGATACCTCAGATAGGGGAGGACTAAAGAGGGAAGCAGTGAGGGGAGATCTATTTGAATAGGTATACAGCTGATGTGGGAGGAGGGTCATTTTTGCTGATGAGGAAACTGAGGGCTAGGAAAAGTTGATAATTCCAGCTCTAAATTTGTAATATGCTTCGATGGCCATTGCTAGTCTTGAAGAAGTTGCCAAAAGAACAGGAAGGGAATGAGATGCTTGGTGTGGATGCCTCATCCAGACCATCAAGGCTTACATTCAATTTCTGTTGAGACGCAAAACCTCTAACCAACCTCCACTATCGGAGCTTTCTAGGTTCCAGTCCGCTGTACCACTGCTGATAGTAGGCAGCTATAGCATTCTGTGTGTGTGTGTGTGTGTGTGTGTGTGTGTGTGTGTGTCCATCTGTCCAGGCTTCAGGTTGTGGTTTCGGGTAGATTGTGACAATGTGACAAATTCCTTTGTAGATGCAACATTGTAAAGAGCTAAAACGAAGAATTGTTTGCCACCCGGTGGCGCTTGGACCTGACCTTGACTGGAGAGAACTGAGAAAGGCCCTCGGCAGGTTTACAAATTTAGGGACATTAAAAACCCTCCGCCCCACGCAGAGCAGGCTACTCAAAGGCAGTAGAGATCTCCGAGTTCAGCCCCCTACTGTTTCCTTACACCCCACTGCCACCAGGACTCCCCCTTCAGTGGCCCAGCCCAGGCCGGGCCTGCGCTCTCTAGCAGAGCTGCAGGGGCCCGGCCCGGCCCGGCCCTCCGCGGGCTCGCGCGCCGGCGCCCGCCGCGTCACAATGGGGCCGGGGCCTGGGAAGGCAGCCGGCGCGCGCCGCTGATCGAGTACGGGGTGGGGTTGCTGCTGTCTCCCGAGCTGAGGCTCCGACGCTCCGTGCTCCCGAGCCGAGCCGCGGCCCCGCCACTGTTGGTGGTGTTTGGGGACTCTGGTTGGGGGTGGTGGCAATGTCAGTCGCGGCGGTGGGAAGGTGTTGACAACGACCTTAGCTCGCGGGGGAGGGGGCAGGGATGCTGCCGCAGCTGCAGTCACCCTAGCTGCTGACCCGACTCCACTGAGGGCCATCTGGGAAGCGGTCAGGAGCGTGCTCGGGGCGTAGCGGGCAGAACCACGGGGGCTGCGAGAAGGGCAGCTTTGGCGACGATGATTCTCCGGCAGGAGGCTGGGAGCCGGCCGCGGCGGCCCGGAGCCTAGGCGATGCATGTAGCCGTAGCAGTCTGACTCAGGGAGACCCCTAGGTCCCTCCCGGGACAGCAGCAGCGGCCACAGGGACAGCAGCGGCGGCCACAGCAGCGGCTTGGAACGTGGGGGGCCCCGGGTGCGCGCGACTCATCCAGCTCCGCTGCCTCCTCCCCCTTCCCTTCCTCGGAGCTCGTTCCTCCTCCCCGCCCCCCCTCACCCCGACCCCTCCTTCCCCAGGAGAGAGTGAGAGAGAGGATGGGCTCCCCGCTCGGGGCAGCAGCGGCTGCGACGGCAGCAGCGGCAGCGGTAGCTCCTCTTCTCGTGGCCAAGGCCAGATATGCGTCTTCCCGGACACCTCCTCCCGAGCGGTCGGGATAGGCTTCACAACCCTGTAGGTGAGTAAGGAACCCGGGGAGCCGTACTCGTAGTGGCTGCTGATGTAGCAGATGCCGCTGCTGCTGCAGTTGATGCCGCTGATGCTGAGGCTGGAGAGGGATGGGGATGGGGATGGGGGTGGGGTTCCAAGCAGAGAGGTGGATATTCCCAGCCGCCGGGTTTTCTCCAGAATGTGCCCGGAGGAGTCCTAATGGCGGGATGAGAGCTCTGTTTCACTGTACAGCCGGCTCCAGAGCCATGTGAAGTTCAAGAATGTTTGAGAGAGAGGAGGGAGGGCATTGCCCTTCCACTCTTCCTGGGGAAGAACTAGGCTAGGAGGCGGGGGCAAGACAGGTGGTTTAGCTGGTGGGCGTTGGGTGGACAGACAGGTGGGTTCTACTAGTTCAGTGAATTTGTTCTGGAAATATTCCTGCCCTCTTTCTCTAGCCCCAGGCGGTAGCCAGAATGGAGGAGCTTATTTTAGAGATGCACATGAGGAGAGTGTGGGCGTTTATGCGTTTCATGGCTTCAGGTCTTTCCTTTTTTCTTTATCTGACAGGTCGAATTCAGATTAGTGCCTTTTGCTTCTTTATATGAACATTTTAGGCCTAGTTAGAGAAGCAAGGGCCGGCTGGGGGTGGGGGGGGGATGTATTTCAAACTGTTAGTGGATAAAAGAGATTGGGAAATTTCTATGGCCCCCACCCCCAGGGCCTCTGTTTAATTGAAAAAGGCATGTACGTTAAGATTTTAAGATTTGCCCTAGGTACAGGATGTGGGGTGGTAATGTACTGCAGTGTTTCACTGAAGAGCCAGCAGTAGGCAATTATGTGTCTAGTTCAACTTCCAACCTGATTTTATTGCATGTCTTCTAGAGAAATTGCATTGCTCTCTTTCAAGTTCAAAACACAGAATAGTTGATAAAATGATGTTTTCCTCTTACTCCTGTCTTTGATTTGAGGTTGACTTTAGGTGATTTGGTTCTTTGGAAAATGTCAAGATGTTTAAAGAATCATCAACAAAGAGACCACAGTTTGGAATGAAAATACAAATTCATCTGTCAGTACTATCTCACTTAATTTTCCTCTTGTTTGTAGATGGCTCCCCAACTTGAATAATTTTCCAAAACTAATTGGCATTTTCTCCCTTCTTGTTCCAGCCTCTGGTGTATATATTCATAGGTTTTTTTTGTGTGTGTTAATTATAGTGTAATCTTCCCCCAAATCCCTATATCTAAATTAATCTTGTCTGTCTAAGCTTGCAATTTTTCCACTGTAGGTGGTTTTAAAATACCTATTTCAACTAGAATATCCTTAACCACTCAAAGGAATAAAATTTAAGTTTTAAATTTAAAAATTCAAGTTTCTTCAGCTCATATGGTTGAGTGCCAAGTTTACTCTGCTTTGTATTTGAGTTGCAAATTGATCTTTTCCATATCTGTTATATTATAGGTGGTCAGAATCAAAACAAATCTGGGGAGTGCCTGTTCTCTCGGGAAATTCTAGTTGAATCTAAATGTATAATACCAATCAGACTCTAGTCTTTTATTTGTATAGCTTTGCCCACAATATAGCAGGTGTTTCCAGGCTAAGCAAACTATTTCCCTTCTGTGACACATCAGTCCCCTCATGTGTAAAATGAGAGGATTGGACTAAGTGATCTTTAAGGTCCTTCCCAGATGGAACATTTTGTGTTTCTGTGAAATCACCTACAGAATCAATATAGCAATAGACTTTGCCTGTTCGAATTTGTTTCCCACACTCCATACAATCCCATGGTTGTATGTGACAGCTTCAGCTTCTTTCCAACTTTCTTACTTAATGACCAGTGTCTCTTGAGATTGCTCAGTGGGGTGTTGTTGATTTCAGTTCCTCTCCACCATTATCATTACATACCTTTCTTCCATGTTCATATTAATATTTGCATTTTTCTGCATTTCAACTGATTTTCATACCTAGTTCTTGTTTTATTTACTCTCTAACTGTTGGGGGAGGGGAGAGTTGATGTAGTGTTTTGCAAACTCATTATATGTCAACAGTATGTGATATGGCAATCAAAAAAGTTAATGCAGTCTTAGACTACATTTCGAGAAGGCATAATATCTAGGATTAGTGTCTATATACTTCCCAGTACTCTGCTCCAGTCAGATGACATACGGAATTGTTGGTTAGTTCTGTGTGCTACATTTTAGGAAGGACATTTTCAGGCTAGAACTGGGTCCCAAAGAGGGCAATTTGGATGGTTAAAGGACCTGAAGTTACTATAAAGATCAATTGGGAAAAATGAGGAAATTTAATATAAAGATGACTTGGCAAGAACAGTAGATAAAGGGTTGTCTTGTGACTTGGCCCTAGAGAGTAGAATTAAGAATGGAGGGTGGAAATTGCAAAGAGGCAGATAAAGGATTGAGCCCAGGAGAAAAAAATCCAAAACAAAAACAAAACTTTGAGCTGTCCCCAAATGGAATGAACTGCCTCAGTTGGGCTATCTTCATTAAAGGTCTCCAGGCAAAACCTGGATGACCATTTGTTGGGAATCTTATCGAGGGGATTCTTGTGTGGGCATGTGTTAAATGAGATGGCCTCAGTTTGCTCCAAACTCTGAGATTCTCTGATCTACTAGAGATTCTAAAAATATATGATAATACTGATTTAAATCCCTATTTTTCTAGGCACATAACAGATGCTAAGTAAATACATTTTGAACTGAATTAAATTGAGTAGATTATAAACATTCCTTCAGAATTTTCTGTCTTATGGCAACACATTTTATTTCATTTTCATCATAGTTTTAAGACCTTTTTAGGCAAAGATACTTATATTACTATCCAATATGTTCTTTTTAAAAATAAGTCCTTTAGTCAGTGGTCATAGATTTAGATTCTGAAGGAAGCTTACAACTAGCCCAATTTCCTCATTTATAAATGAAAAAACTGTGGTCCAGAGGGATAACAGAATTAGGAATTGAACTGAGGGTCTCTTCTTCCAAATCTAGCACTCTTTTCACTGTATGTTCTGCAGTATCATTTCTTTGGAACCCTTGTCCCTAATCGTGAAAATGTCTTAAAATAGCATCAGATGTGCTTACTGAAACTTTCCAGTCAATCAAAATGTTTAAAAAAATATAGTTTAAAAATATTTGGTGGTGCACTTAAATGTATATATTCAGTCACATGAGCAACTAGAGGCTAATACTTTCTTCAGATTGCTAAACAGTATCTAAAGCTACCAGTAGTAGTGGTTTAGATAAGAAACAAATGTGTCACCAGAAATGGAGGGCCTGGCAGCTAAGTAGAGCGGTGGATAGAGTGCTGGACTTGCAGTCAGAAAAACCTGAACTTAAATATTGGCTCGGACCTACTGTGTGAAATAGCAGCTACCTCCCTTATTGTGAGGATCAAATAAGGTAATATTTGTACAGCATACCTGGAACATAGAAAACACTTATGGCATATACCATTTATAGTCATGGAATGTCAAAAGAACTAGAGAAAGGCCCCAGTATGTTGGATGAACTCCACATAGAAAACTTACAGGAGGACATGGACAGGTATCATAGAGGATGATAAGGTACAGATGAGTTGTGAGCTGCACATTTGGAGGGAATATTCACACCTCTGGTTTGACAGATCCCTCAAAATGTCTGAAGCAAAATGAATCAGTATGTTCTGGGTATTTTATAATTAGAACAACTTTACAAATTCAGAAAATTGAAATTAAGTCCATTGTTACATAATTACATTTGGTAAAGATAGCATATACTCCCTCATTAATCTTTATGAATAATGTTCTATTTTTTTTTTTTAATGGAGAGAGGTAATACCCATTACAAAATACCTTACAACTAATACACTTTGACCTTCATGAGTTTTCTTTAAAACAATGAATGACTATAATTAGATTATGATAAATTCAGATTTCATATAGAAATACAAATACTTCTCAATATAAGTAATATAAATTTTTCTTTTTGTTGATCTACGTAGTAGAAAGAGTACTGGACTTGGAGCCTGGAGACTTGGGTTCAAGTTCAGCCTCAGTCACAAGCTGTTTGACCATGTATAGGCAAGCTTAACTCTCAGATTCTCAGTTTCTTCATCTATAAAAAAGATGATACTATTTGAAATTCCTACCACAAAGGGTTATCATAAGGAAAAAGCACTATATAAATGAGTTGTTGTTGTTGTCATTTGTCCTGGGGTCCACTTTGTACAATCTCTATACTGGCCAAAAGAGGTATGATGGTAAGCTACGCTGTTGTACTACAGTTCTACAAATGCTTACACTGTTTGACCAAAGTTAGTATAAAATATTTTTAAAACCACACTTCAATGAAATAAATTTTATTTTGGCCAAGTATAAACTCAGTCTTTGTTAGCAGAGTCAAGCATACACACAAACAAGATCTTTTTGGTTAGTGGATGTACCTTGTATGTATGGATAGGTCACAATATTATAGAATTAGAGGTGGAAAGTATCTCTGAGGTCATCTAGTTCAACCTATCCATTTTACCGTTGAGGAAACTGAGGCCCAGAGAGGTCAAGTGACTTGCCCAAAGTCAAATGGGAAGGCTGACAAGGTTAGGATTTTAACTCAGGTCTTATAACTTTAAATCTCATGATTCTTCCCTAAGGTTAAAAAGGAATGAAAGGAATAATAACTCTTCATGCTTATTTAGCACTTGGTACTTGACTACTTCTCCAACTCTGATCTAGTCCTAATCCACCCTAAATTTCAAACCTCTGTCCCATCTCTCATCTTTAACAAAATCTCTCTATGCATTCATTTCCTTCCTTCCTTCCTTCCTTCCTTCCTTCCTTCCTTCCTTTCTTCTTTCCTTCCTTCCTTCCTTCCTTCCTCCTCCCTCTCTTTTTTCTTTCTTCCTCCCTCTGTTCTTTCTTTCCCTTCTTTCCTTCCTTCCTTCCCTCCCTTCTTTCTTTCTTCCTTCCTTCCTTCCTTCCTTCCTTCCTTCCTTCCTTTCTTTTTCTTTCTCAGTCTGTCTGCCTCACTCGTGCTCTATCACATTTTCTTTTTCTGCTCTTGAAAACTTTTGGGCTAGGTACTGGACCTGTGATTTTATTGGTGTAGGGAGCTCCCAGGTTAGGAAACTCCCTTCACCAATGTTGGTGAGCACCTTTGAAATTTAGGGTCTTAGAGAGCCAGCTAAAGTGCTAAGGTTAAGTGGTTTACCCAGGGTCACTAAGGCATCAATATCAGAGATCTTCCTAGCTTCAAGGCATACAGACAGTTGAACCTCATATACCCTTATAGACTCTTCACGTTTTCTCACAATCATAATTTATGCATCTGTTAAAGCTAATTATTACATCAGTCCTTAAGGTTCATCAGATATCTGCAGTAGATTGGTATCTTGGCACAACTATATTCTGTTTAACATTATATTTCCTTTTTATCTTAGGGGCAGGGATGATCTCTATCATTGAGAAATTGTTATTTTTCAACGTATTATTTTGGACTCACAAGGGTATCGTGAGCCCTATTGTCAAATAAGGCTTTGTAAAATGTCTTGGATACTTTACTAAGGAGGAAGCAAATAAGCTAGTCAGTGAACAAGCATTCATTACATACTCACTATGTCACAGGCACTACATTAAAACATTGATGATACAATGACAAAAATGTAAGAGTCTCCCTTCAAGGAGCTTATAGCTTCTTGGGGAGATAAAGTATACCCATACAGATCTCCTGAATATATAAAAGGTGAATACAAGATATTTTGGGGAGGGAATGGGCTAGCAGTCAGGGCTGGGAGATAGATATTGGTACCCAGGTAGAGCTTGATGAACCAGGAGACATTTGAACTGAGTCTTGAAGGAAACCAGAGTATCTAAGAGTAGGAGTTGAGGAGGGAGTGAATCCGATCATAGGGGGCAACCAATTAAAAGGCAAGAAGTATTTGCCAGTATTGTGGGAGGAACTGAGTGAAGTGTAAGAAGTTTAGATAGGAAGGGGCCAAGTTGTAAAGGGTTTTAAATATCAAACAGGAGTTTCTGTTTACATCTTGAGGGAGTCGCTAGAGTTTTTTAGTAGGTTTGTATGAGATGATTAGACCTGTATCTTAGGAAAATCAGTTAGCAGCTGAGTGGAAGATGGATTGGAGAGAGGAAAGGCTTGATGCAGGGCCATCAAATAGTATGCTATTGAAGTAGTCTAAGCTGGATGGAAGCCTTAAGTAGGGCAATGCCTATGTGAGTGGAGAGAGGATGGGATGAATGTGAGAACTATTTTGGAGCTTGAGGAGCTTTGATAAGTAAAGAAAAGGAGTGGTATTAATCATTTAGAGTTGCAGTTTTTCAGTCAATACCACTACACTGATAGGACTCCTTTATTAATATCCTGAGACAGGATTTTTCAGTCAAAGCCAATGTAAGAATTTGTTATGATTGACCACATAGCTGTTACAAAGAATTTGTTTTACTTTATTCATTTTTTAGGGGGAGATGAGAGCAAGAGGAAATAAATGCTTGTTAATTTTAAAAAGTAAATAGGATTGCATGACCTTTTAAAAATACTATAATAATTTTGACCATCTTGATTTTGTTTTTCTAATTCAAGAATTTTATTATTGTATTCTTTTTGAGGCTGGATATACTGTTTTCCCTTGGCTTAAAGAATTCTTTTTCCCTTGAGGGGGAGGCAAAGATTCTCTGTCTCACCTCAGAACGGGAAGCTTTTTTTGTTACAATCAGCAATTGTATGATGATTCTGCAAAATAACTGCCTCCCTTCCTTAGTCATGCTATTCAAGGCTTTTACTTAATGTGCCTTCTAGATCACAAACTTGAAAAGACTAGAGTGTGTTGTTCCTTAATTGGAATTCCATTTTATTGGTGTGAGTAGGTAGTTTTGAGTTTTATACAACTTGATCAAAGGAGGTTTCTATTATATCCCATCCATGTGAACAAACAGATGTGACCAAAACTCCATGAAGAAGGTTGAATTCAGTGTGGTGCAGTGTATGAGTCAGGAGACCTGAGTCCTAATTATTGTTTTGCCACAAATGTACTGTGTAACCCTGAATAAATCACTTGACCTTTTGTGGACCTCCGTCTTCCATACATTTTAAAAGAGTAGGTCAGATGCTAAGGTCTCTTACAGCTCTACTTATATGACCTGTTATTTAAGTCTACATGATACCTGTAAAAATGTCAACTGTGGGAATGAATTTTTCACTTTTTAAGTGAACTTTATCAGCTTTATGTAGATACAACTTTCAGAAGTGTCAGAGTAAGCAAATTTTCCTTGATTAGAGACATTGAGAAGCAATTAGATATTAAGACAGCTTATCCTGATAGAGATTCTATCCTTGAAGCAACCACCTTAAATATTGAAATAGTCAGAAATAAAAGATTTGCTGCAAGTAATGAAAAGGGGGTATTTGAGGGGAACTTGGGTAATATGTCTCCTGTACTGTTAGAGGTCAAGAACATTTGTCAGACATGGGCATGTTTTCTCCCTAGAGGCACTTTTCTTCTTCTCATTCTGTGTTTTCACCAAGCAGACTTCTGATCTTAATTTGGTTTCCTAAGAATGCTTCCCTACCGGGAAGAGAGATGTTTTATTGTAAATTATTAAATTGGCTTTCTGGTACAAATCAGTCTCCTGTGAGTTTGGATAGCATGAGCCAGTTTTTTCCAGAGTCTGATCACCCCTGAATAAGTGTACCATGAAAGTTCCAGATCAGTAGTGCTAATGAGACAGACCATGGAATATAGAGAGAAATCATGAGCACTTTTCTAACTTATCAGTCTATCTTCTGCTACTATATGCACACATACTTCTGTCAATCTTGTTATATGCTTTGGTGGTTTCTTCTCTTTAAATAGATTCTAAGAAGATGACCTTTCTCAGTCAGATTAGGAACAGCTTTTATTTCTGAGAATTAATATCTCATGATAGAACACTAATCTAGGAGTCAAGGATACCTTGGGTTTAGTCCCACTGTGGTCTCTAAACTTCTGTGTGATTTTAGACAAGTCACTTAATCTCTCGTATTCTCATCATTAAAATCTTAGGATTGGACTATCTGACTTTAAAGTTGTAAACTTCCATATTTCTATGGTTCTAATCTGGGAACTGCTTTAATTGTTTAACATTTCCTTTTGCATAACATTCTTACATTTCAGACCTGTTTTTCATCAGAGGTTTTTTAAAATTATCTGAAGCAGCAGCTCTTATTCATTTTTATTCCTTTTTTTTACATGTACTATCTTTTTTACTTCCTCTTCTTCCTAGCCCACATCTCACTTCCTTCAAATTTTGCTTGGTTTTGGCTTCTTTTCTTATATTTTGTATTTTATTTCAGGATAAGATTAAGTCTCAAATATAAATTAGGAGAGGGGTAGACACTGAATATGTGATTTCATGGATATAGGCAACTCTGTTCTGAGGAAGCTCCTTGTACCAATGCAGGTCAATATTTTCTCTTTAAATTCTAGTCTTAAAAAGTTACCTAAGAATCAGTGATTTGCATGCAGTCACATAGCCCATGTGTGCTGAGTCTGAGGTGGGACATGAATCTAGGTCTTTTTGACCTTGCATCCAGCACTTTATCAATTATATCATTCTGCCTTTCTTCCAGGTAAAATACCTTTACTAATATAAACATTGGCATAGAAGTCTTAAGTTAGTTTTCTTTAGAAAATGTAAACTAGGAAACATATTAAAATGAATTGATAATAGAATTTTAGAATTGTAATAGACTATACAGATTATTTATTCCAACACCCCCCCATTTTGTGATGAGGAAACAGACCTAAATTGATTGATTGTCCTCAGAGCTGGGATATGAATCAAAACCTTTTTGACTTGAAATTCAGGGGTCTTCCTATTTTTTCAGTATTTTGATATATCTGTGATCTGATCAACATGGGCACTCCCTATAATAGTGTCTATTGCAATTTATCCACTTCTCATCTTGTGCAACTCTTGTTAATTTTCTCTCAGAAATCCTCCATAGAGAGTCTATTTAACATTTTAGGGGTCTTCCTTTAGGCTTCTTGATATAACATGAGTGCCAGTCTATTTCTTAATTCTCTTTCTACTGACCAACCTCATTTTTTCATCATATATATCTTTGATATCTTTTATGCCTCTTATACAAAACTCTTAACTGGTCATATCTTTCCATCTGTTTATATTTGCTGTATACCTTACTGTTGCTCTTTGGGTCATCTTCAATTTTGACTCTTCAAAAGTGAAGTTTTTCCATGATTCACAACTATGTAGTATCACTAAAAGAATGTTGGTGTTTAAAAGATGGGGTTTTGTTTCAAGAAGCTTGGAGTCACAAAAAGCACTGAACAATTTTTTTTAGATGAAATCTGACTAATTCTCTTTCTCCTGTTCAATTCTGAGTTTAGTTTATTGTCTATCTGAAATGTTTGTCCAAGACACAGAGATGAGTTTACCACTGATTGTTCAGTCAGTCATCCAGTTGTGTCTGACTCTTCATGATCTCATGGACCACACTGTCCATGTGGTTTTCTTGGCAAAGGTATTGGAGCAGTTTGCCATTTCCTTCTTCAGTTGGATGGGTGCCCTGGATTGGCCCCTGCTATCGGGCCAGTCTTGGGCCATGCCAGAGGCCAAGAGGAATGGGAAGTGGATTAAGTAATTTGCCCAAGTTCATACAGTAAGTTTTTAAGGCCAGATTCGAACTCAAATGTTTCTGACTCCAGATCCAGCCATCTGTCTGCCTCTTCTCCACTGATAGATGAGTCCTAAAGTCTAATTGTGTATCATGAGATCACAGACTTAGAATGGACCTGAGGCTATCAAATTCAACCCCCTTATTTTATTTATTTATTTATTTTGCTTTTTAGAGGTAGAGGGCAGGCAATTGAAGTTAAGTGACTTGTCCAAGGTCTCACAGCTAGTAAGTATGTCAAGTGTTTGAGACCAGATTTGAACTCAGGTTCTCCTGACTCTAGGGCCACTGCTCTATTCACTGCACCTCCTAGCCACCCCTCAACTCCCTTATTTTAAAGATAAAGAAATGGAAGACAAAAAAGACTAAGTAATTGTGCAAGTTCATAGATAATAAGCATCAGAGGCAGGATCTGAACCCAGGCCCTCTAATTTCAGAGCCAGTGTTCTCTCCAGTAGATCATGCTGATAGCAAGCATTCATTATCCACTTGACTTTTCCTGCATGGATAGTTAGGTTTCTTGTCTCAGACACAGCATACATGGGCAATGTGACCCCATGAGAGTCACTGAATTTTTCGGTGCTCTTTCTCAGGCAACTTTCTAAGCATAGAAGTTTCGAAGAAGGTACTGACCTGTATTGGTGAAAGGAGTTTCCTTACCTGGGAGTTCTCTATACCCATGAAATCACACATCCAGTCACTATCCCTCTCCTAATGTTCTCCAAATGCTTTTAAAAAATGACTATAGAGCTGCTACAGTGTGCCTTAATTTAATTAAATTTAATTCAACAATGATTTATTTAATACCCTCTATGGACAAAGCACTACACTTAGCACTTCATTTATTTCAAAGACAAAATGAAAAATAGTTCTTGTGCTCAAGGTGTTTACATTCTACTGGAGGGTGCATTATGTTAACAAATACTTAAATTTTAAAAAACTTGATAAGAGAATATTAGAGGAAAATTGGTTGAAACTAGATCAATGCAGTCAGTACAGTGCAATCTGCAAATGAGCATTTGGAGGATCTCACTATCTAGTATACCTTTTCAACTTAAATTCTACACTGGATATCTTAAATGACAGTGGAATATGCATTCAGAAAACATATATGTATGGCAAGCATATGTTTCACGATAGGTTTTACTTGATATTGATCAGTTAATCAGCAAGCATCTATTTATTTTTTTCTAATTGCCCTGAGACCTGGGTCAGGCCAAAACAATAATTTATTATTTCAGCATTCAGCAACATCTCAGCCATCAGAAATAAAACTCTAACATGGAAGGATGGATGGAAGACTGATCTACAGCATGATTAGGTAGGCTGCATCTGGAGCCCCCCAGGGCACCACTGGTGGGAAGGATGGTGGTTATTCATTTATCCAAAAAATTAGGAAGTGCAGAATTCAGGGGGCCAACTGCTCATTTCTGGGCTGGCACAAGGTCATTGATGGACTGGCCCTGCTCCAAACACTTCTCCATCTCAATGAGCAACTTCACACCATCCATCACCATCTGCATTAAGAAGCCCAGTCAGTCAGCATTGGAGATGTCAAAGACACCACCCACAGCTGCTGTGTCCACACCCCTTTGTTCCACTCCTCTGCCACCTTAGCTTCTTTAGCATCTCACCAAACTTCTCATGCTTGCTCAGATGGGGAAGTTTGATGTTGAGACCTCAGGGAGGTTTGGAGGAGCATGTCAGGATGTAGTCCAGGTGAGGATTCCACATGAATCCGTAGTTCTTATTCTTAAAAAGGGTTTCAATCTGGGCAAGCCCATGCAGAAACGTGTGAACGCCGCCTGCATGTTACCTCCCTTCTGCATGGAGATGACCCTTAGGTGATCTTGCTCATTGACCCACACCAGAAAGGTCTTGTTGTCATTATGCCAAATGCCCCTGCTATCAGGTGCTATCAGGCCAGTCTTGGGCCATGCCAGAGGCCAAGAAGAGTGGGGAGACAGGCTTGTTGAAGAAGAAGTGGTCATTGATCAGCTGCTGCTGTTCCTGCTCAGTCATGTTTTTCAAAGCATAGTACTTCCCACTTAGGTCACCTTCCAGGCTGACCAGAGCTTCCACAGACAACTTCTCTGTGGCCCAGTGTTCACTGTAGCTACAGTGTGGGGGCAGGCAGAATCCTCAGATGCTCCGGCCAGTTCAAGTAGGAGAACTCAGCACATAGTTAGGATCCAGGTCATCACCACCCTGCAGATTGTCAGGGTTAAGATCAGTCTTATGCTCATCTGAAGGCTTGTAGCCTCCATGGTGGTCCTCAATGATAGGATCAAACAGTTCCTTGAACACGTTGTAGCTCTCTTCATCTCCAGCCACACAGTCCACAGTCATGATGAATGGGTGCCCTGGATTGACTACATTGGTCTGGATGACATCATCTAGGGTGAAGCCACTTGGTGTAGCCTTATCCCAGAGTTTTTCATAGAGCTCAGGCATCAGCACCTTAGTCATGTGGTTGTTGTGTGAGGAGAGGTCAAGATATTCCTCCTTGGAGGGGAAGTGGGACTTCAGCATGTTGTGGCTATTGGAGAATAGATCACTGTGTTAAGAGTTAACTTTGAAGGAAACTAGATACAGAAAGCATATATGAGGATCAGAAGAAATCCAGTTTGATTGGAAGGTAAACTGTGAAGGGGAGTGATGTATAAAATAAGATTGGAAAAATAAGTAGGGACCAGGTTATGATGGGCTTTAAATGCCAAATGGAGAATGGATATTTGATCTTAGTGATAATACAGACAGTCACCTGGTATTCATTGTACAGGGGAATGACATGGTATAAGACCAGTGCTTTAGTGATATCACTTTAGCAGCTCTAAGAAGGATGGTGTCTAGACGACATAGATACAGATATATATGCATATGTATACACACATATACACACATTTATATACTTACACACATGTATACATAATCATACACACACACACACACACACACACACACACATATCAGGAAGACCAAATAGAAGCCTACTGAAATAGTGCAAGTGAGAAGTTATAAGGACCTGAAAATTACAATGGTAATATTGTGTATTGGGAGAAGGGAACAAAGCAAGAGATAATGTTGAGATTAATTAGAATGGCACTGAACATGGCTAGATGAGAGGAGACACGGGTCAGGGAAGCCAGGACTGCAGCCCATGAGAG
Organism: Pseudochirops cupreus; assembly: GCA_028627135.1. NCBI lineage: Eukaryota > Metazoa > Chordata > Mammalia > Diprotodontia > Pseudocheiridae > Pseudochirops > Pseudochirops cupreus. Next base: position 284,947,201 of record CM053584.1, read on the forward strand.
AGATGGGCAGGGAATAACCTGAGTGCTGCTGGCTAGGAGAGGGAGCTCTCCCAGCCTGGATGAGAACAGAACATGGCGGGGAGAGCTGCCATCTCTGCTTCCTCTGCTGCTGATGGGTAAGCCCTGGTTGCCGTGACTGCCACCCTTAGTGAATTGATGCGCATATGTTGGCTGTGGTGAATCACATGTAGATCATAGTGCTATTCATTGTCAGGAAACAAAAATACTATCTCACTGTGAATCTTATCATTCTTTGGGTTTGGTGTTATGCTGGCACTTAAGTGTCTCTGGGTAGGAAATTTGGAACTCCATCTTCATTATCCTATATAAGACAACTTTATCTGCCCCAATACAACATTGTCCAGTATTTTAAAGTGCCCCTTTTAACCCTCAAGATCCCACTGGATGCTGTCTTTTGTTGATTTGGGTAGAGATGTGAAAGAAGAAGGTGGACTTAAGTTGAAAGTGGCTGCCCACATAGACTTAATTCAGCAAAAACCTGAAATTCATATTGGATCAAGGAATTCAGTGAGAAACTACAGTCAGTGATTTCTTCTTATTCAGAACTGTTCAAAGAACCACTTAGAAGCCCACAAGCAATAGGCAAGAGTGCTGCTAGCAAAACCAGCATAGACACAGGCAAATAGCCTGTAGATTTCTGACTGGAGGCAGCAAGACCTGAGATTCCACCCCAGCATGGGAAACTAGGAGAAAGTGCTGGGAAGCATCAGTGACCAGCATGACTCAGAAGCTCTTAAAACTAGACATGCCAGGCCTAGGGGCTTAGAAACCCGTTACAGTCTGTCTAAAGACTGCAAAGAGGTACCTGAATATTCTGAACCTTAGGGGTCTGCACAAGGTCTCCTACCCCAGGTGATCTTATTGCAGAAGGTAGAAAAAGTAAGCCCAAGAACACAGGGGAGGCCAGGGTGAATCCACACAGGGCTAATCATCTCATGCAAATGGGAAGCAAAGAGACAGAGCCTGGCCTTGGCACAAAGCCCCAAATCAGGAGCTAAAGATGAAGAAATGACCAACCAAATAAGACACTGAGCAGTATAAAAAAATTACTCTAGATATTGAGAGGCTAAAAAATCCAGCTTAAAAAGAGAAAGTAACTTCATAACAATTGCAAGCAGAAATTCAAAGGAAAAAAAATGGATTCCCCCCCACCCCATTCATTTAGTCCAAAGGACTATAATGAATATATAGAAGAAATGAAGCGAGGGGTTAAAAAAAAGTTAAATAAAAACTGTAGAGGAAAGAGTCAGAAGGAGAATAAAGTCGCTTAGAAGAAAAAGTGATAAATCTTACCCAGGTAATAAGTATACTGATTAAATACAAGACCTAACAGAAATCAGTGACCCCATGAGACAGCAGGAAATCCTAGACTAAAATCAAAAGATTGGAAAAAAGAAGAAAATATAAAGTAGCTTATTTTTAAAAAGTAACCCTGACCCATAAAGTAGTTCCCAAAGAGATAATTTAAGAATTGGTAGACTCCCTGAAAATCATGATAAGAAAAAGCCTAGACACAGTTTCAGGAAATAAGTAAAAACTTCAGATCCATTAGGATCAGAGGGTAAAGTGAAGATAGAAAGAACCCACTGATCCACCTCCTGAAAGGAACCCCAAAAGCCAAAGTTCCAGGAATGACATAGCCAAAATCCTGAACTCCCATGTCAAAGAAAAAACACTGTAATTAGCATCCAGAAAGAATTTTTAGTACAAAGTAGCTATAGTCACAATCACAGAAGATTTGGCAGCCTTTATTATAAATGAGAGGAGATCTTATATGACATTACTCCAAAATGCAAAAGGATAGGATTACAATCAGTTACCAGTTCTCCTTTGCAAATTCAGTAGGGGTGGAGAATGGACCTTTAATGGAATAGAGAACTTTCAAACTTTCTGATGTGAAGAGAATGAAGCTGAGTAGGGATTTTAAAATGTAAACTCAAGAGAGAAAAGAAACCCAGAAAGGTGAATTCATTTGAGCAATTTGAAGGGGATGTATGTAGTGTTCACCTTTTAGTGGGGGAGAAGAAACAAATATCCCTTGAAAATCTTAATGTTGTCAAAGAGTATTGAGGGAGTTTTATAAAAACAACAGAATACATGGGGTTAACTTGGTTTTGTTCTAAGCATTTAAAGAGGGAGAAGAAAAGGGAAGAATGTACAGTATGGTACTTTCTACTGTAGAAAGTGGAAAGTAGGAGATGGGACTCGTTTTCTCTCCTACGTGGGGCTCAGAAGAAGAGAATACAAACATGGAGGAGAAGGGATAGAATGAGTTGGCATCAAATGAACTTCACTCTTATCTGAAGAGGGCAAGGAAGGGGTAAATAGACATATACATGAACAAATACACACAATTTGGTGTAGAAATATGTCAAACTCTGCCGGGTTAGTTGAGTGTGATGGAGAGAATAGGACCTGAGAGAAGATGACATTGTAGAGGGAATAGCCACAAGACTAAGTGGTCTTCCTGATGCTGATGGAAGGGATTAACAACAAAAGAAAAGAAATGAACTGGCATATAAAGGGACAAATGGTTGAACCAGTGGTATTATATGACTGGAATGGAATATTATTGTGCCATAAGAAATAAAAAAGTGATTTCAGAGAATCCTGGGTCATTTGACCTAGCACAGAGTGAAATGCTCAATGAAGTAAGAGGACATGTATGCGCACATACCACACACATTATATATGTATATATATGTACATATATACACACACACACATATCATAACAGCAACATTGTAAAGACAAATGACTGCCAAAGATTTAAGTATCAATGAAATGATTAATTATTTCTCCAGAGAAAAGGGACAGAAAGAGACATGTTTTTTGATATGACCTCTTGATGGGTTCATTTTTCTTGACCATGCTTATCTGTTTAAAGTTTTTTCCCCCTCATTTTTTTTTTGCTTTTTGGAGAGGAGAAGGCAGGGCAATTGGGGTTAAGTGACTTGCCCAAGGTCACCTGGCCAAAAAGTGTTAAGTGGCTGAGGTCAGATTTGAACTCAGGACCTCCTTACTCCAGTGCCAGTTCTCTATTTACTGTACCACCTAGCCGCCCCATCCTCCTCAGTTTTTAATTGAGGGTTGAGGGGAGAGAGATATCTAGCAAATGGGGAGCACCCCACTCAAAAAAAGACCATTGAAACTGTCAAAAATGCCCAGAAGAGAAGAACAGGAAGTTCAGAAGGAATCCCAGGCAACCAAGATGGTTTTGACTATGATTTATAGAATTTATTGCATATGTTTTTTTTTAATGAGCAGTATGAAATGGAAATTTATGATTTCCTATATGTTTTTCTTTTTTGTGTATTTTACTGTGTATATAGAAATTATGTTTTAAGTTATGAATTTAAAAAAAGAAAAGCATTATACAAAATTATTTTTGTCATCTTTCAAGGAATCTTATATAATCTTAGCATATGCATGCGAGGCAATGTTGGGAAATATGCTGTTTTGCTCTACCATACCAAATGCTTTTTAATAGTCAGCAAATAAGTGCAGTGAGATCTTGTGTTCTCAGAACCTTCCAGTAAATTTGTGTGACTTGGAAGATAGGGTTTGTTAAAGATGTAATTTTAAAAAACCTTCCTATTCTCTTCTCATACCTTCATCAATGACTTCCTTGATACGTATGTGGACTATCCTGAAGGCTTTGTAGAGCCAGGAGAGTGGACACATGGCTTGGTAGTAACATTTTTTAGTAATTATAATGTCCATTATTTTTTCCAAGCATCTGAGATCTTCCCCTCATCAGATACCTTGAGAATCATTTCTTCAGTTATGTCAACTCCAATACAGACCACTTATGTGTGTGTTGAATCAGTTCAGGCTGCTGTTCTAATCTTTGTTTTCTGTATTGCCAATTCTACTTCCTCGTGTAAAAACATCAGAAAGTGTTGTTGGAATGCAAATATGGTGGCTCCACTGTCAATTAATGGAGAAAATATTGTTATAGAAATTTTTTTTACATATTTCCATTTTTAAACTATTTATTTCATTCCTTCCAGTTTCAACTTGAACGTTCTTGGGATGATTTGACTTAATTGAATTTGGTTTGTTTGTTGTTGGTTTTTTTTTTTGCCAAGTCTTCTGTTAACTTGTTTTTCCTCTATCCCTTCTCACTGTTTCCTGAAGCATAGTACTTATGTACTATCCTCTCTGTAATATTTTACAAATTATTTTATATTTATCTAGGCATACTGCTGCTTCTGCTATATGAGAGAGAAACAGTAAGAGAGACACAGAGAGAGACAGAGACAGAGAGAAATTGTTCTCAGCTTATTGTAGAATAAAACATATTCCTCATTCCTGTCACTCTAGGCCAGCGGTTCTCAACCTGTGGGTCGCAACCCATTTAGAGGTTGAACGACCCTTTCACAGGGGTCGCCTAAGACCATCGGAAAACACATATTTCCGATGGTCTTGGGAACCTTCTCTATCCGTCTCCAGGTGGGTCTGCTCACATGCAGACGCCCACATATGAGTATTAAAGGGTCACGACATTCGGAAGGTTGAGAACCACTGCTCTAGACCTTCCATTATTTGTTTCTGGTTTTCCTATCAAACCTTAATTTTCATAGTTACCTAAAATTAACTATTTTCCAGTGAAGCTGATCTCCTCACACTTCTTTACACACCATATAAATACTACATACAGACTTTTGTTTATGCTATTAGCCTTGCCTAGAATACCCTTTTATGTTCCTCTGCCTATTGAATTCCAGTGCCTCCAACCAGCAAGTATGTATGCCTTGATTATTATTGACTCACACTTCTCTTTGCCTTTCAACACATTGTACCACTAGTTGTAATGCCAAGCAAAGGCAACTTCCAAGGTTCGGATTACTAGCATAGTAAAACCCCATTTATTCAGCAAACATTCACAGAACAGAAAAAGTCAAAATACAGTGTAACTTGTTCCTTTAGCAAGTTCTCAATTCAATCCAGGTACTACTCCACCCCTAGACAGTACATTCATTTAGTCAGTCAAAAATCTCTTCTCAAATGGAGATTAGTCTCCAACCATAAACAAAGTACATTCATTTAGTCAATCACTCAAAGGCTTCCCACCTCTGAATCTCAAAAGGGGCAGGAGAGCACAAAAGGCCATCCACCCTTAAGTGACAAGGTTAAGCTCAGTTAAGGCCCAAGAAAAGGGCCTTCTTTCATCTTCACTCGAAGCAAGCCCTCAGCAATCTCAGTTCCTGGGAAGACAAGGCTCAACAAAGCCATAGCCAGTGTCCCCATCAAGTCACTCTCTGCCTGTAGAACAGTCTCAGATCCCCTGAAAACATCAGCAAGGCCCTCTTCCAGGATTTCTGTGCAGGTACCACAAGAAAATCCTCTTTCAGGGCTTCTGAACCAACAGCCAGGTTCCAGGACCTCTACAACAGCAGCACTGTCCTTCACCATCAGGTAAATCTAGCAAAACAACATCAAAACAGACAGACAGATTACCGGCGTCACAGCCATGCCTCCTCAGTTCTTGGCAGTTCCAGGTGGCAGTTCCAACTGGCTCTTAGCAGTCTTTCTCTCAGCAACTCAGGCTCCACGATACTAGACATTGCTCTCCCAAAGTCCTTCTGGCTTCCTCTGAGCTTGGGCCCGTCTCCCAATTCACAGCTCCTCCCAATTCAGCCCCCTCTCTTCACATCAACAAGTCCATCCCACAAGTGGGATTCACAAGCTCTGGGTTTTAACACTCAACCCAAAAAACCAGGCCAATACAGGGGCATCTCCAAATTCTATTACCAATACACTAATATGTGCATTTGCCATGCACTGTTATTTTTTTCCTGTACATGTCTCATCTCATCAAATGACTATAAGTTCTTTGAGGGCAGGGGCTATGTCTTATGCTTTTGAATTTCTCTTAGTTCCTAGTATACCTGTTTTCAGTATATACTAGGGATTCAATAAATGCATGTTGAATAGATAACAGATTTAGAACTAGAAAAAATTTATTGCCTGTCCAATCCAACCCCTTCCATTTACAAATGAGAAAATTCAAGGTTTAGAAGGGCAAAAGCAAATTACTAAAGGTCACCTTGGTAGAAAGTAGCCAAACTAGGCTTTGAACTAAGGTCCTCTGATGTCAAATCCATTTTTCTTTCCATGATACCATGTTTCCTTCATAATATATACTTGTTTAAATAGAAGAGTATCCACATTATGTCATGAAATAGTGAAAAGAACTTAGAATTCTGGACCTAGAAAAGAAGAGACCATATTTGAAAGGTTATTATCTAGAAAGGAGATTAACCTTAATATGCCTTGCCTCAGAGAACAGTATTTAGACGAGTACTTACTGCAAGTGAAGCAGATTGGGGCAAAAAAATATAAGAAAGTATTTCCTAAAATTTAGAACTCTTCAACAATGGAATGGGCTGACTTGAGAGGTAGTAAGTTCCTCTGTCACTGAACAAGTTCAAGAAGAGGCTGGACAATCATTTTTCAGGGATGGTGTAGAAAGGATTCATTAAGTCACTGATGAGAAGGTTGGACTCTAGATTCATAATCCTTTCTAACTCTAAAATTTTAGGATCTATAAATAATGTTTTAATATTTTGAACTGTTCTATACTTGACCATTTTAAAGTCTTTTTTACCACACCTTTCATTTCCTTCCCCCTAATTCCTCAACTCTATGATGTTTATATTCTCTAGATTTTACAGGAAAAGAGAAAATAAAACTGGTTATTATATACAAAGTATTGTTAGAGGCTTATAAGTAAATGTCAGTTAGCAAATTTGTTTTAGTCCTGTTTACATCTGTTATTATTTCTGATCACTTGTTTGCTTGAATTTATATATATATGTTTTCATTAAAGTTCTTGGGGGAATGTGTATTCATTTATTAAGTATATTCAAATTTCACAAGTCTTCTGTTCTCTGGAGGGGAATCAAGTCTCAGTATTTTCACCTATTGGTACTTTTGGTCTAAGAAAAAGGTTGTATAATTTTACAAATTATTTTTATTTACAGTAGAACCTGTAATAAAATGTAATTTTGCATTTTTAATGGTTCTTCCCTTTTAATATATTAGTTTCTCTTATGATGTTAGTGATCACCAATCAATAATGAAGGGCATGAGCACTGACTCTGCACTTGGGTTCCAGGGATTCACATGAGGATATGGGTTCAAATTCTGATAATTGCTACCAGTACAATTAGCATGTGACTTTATGTCCCTCAATCAGTTCCCTCTTCTGTAACATGAAGGGAAAGAGCTTAACTAAATGTTCACTCTTGTCCTTTCCAACCATAGATCTATGATAAGAATTTTAAAACTTATGATATATGGCCAGAATATGCATGAAAATTTGGTACCTATTCCTTGCCTTTTGAGATGCTTATTTCCAGTCGAGTTGGAAAGATATGAAAAGCAAAAGAAACAGAGAGTAACAGAAAAGGGTATATAGAATAGAAAATATGATCTAAGAAATATTAACATGGTCTCATTATGTTAAGGTTACCAGTCAAAATAAGTATGATGTTTGTAAAGGATTAATGCATAATTATGCTTAAACTTTGGAATTTTTCCATACTTTAAAATTTTTTTTAGAATCTGTGCTTATATCTCAGTCAAGATCTTGCCATTTGTCATCTTATTTAAACAAGATAGTATGGGCTTATCTTCCGTGTAACAACTGCATATGTGGGATCTTTCTGTTTTAATTGGACAAAATAATACTCTTGAGTATTTTTTTATATTCTCGACAACATATACATGTTTTTATTTTATATATATGAGTGTGTGTATATATACACATATAATACATATATATAATTTCTAGGCACTGAAGAAAAGAAGTAATAAATGTATAAAGTACAATCAATGTTTTTGCACACTGATATTTAATAATCTCTCTTAAACTTTGATGTATCTGAATCTCAAGAGTTAAATATGTCAAAAAAGATGTATAATCTGATTTTTGGTGTTGGATATTGGACTCTTCTTGGCTAAGCATCCATGACTTTGCAAACTGACTCTTGGGCAAACTACAAGAAGCATAAAAAGAGAATATACTCTCTAAAAATCCTTAAAGTAGTTTATGGATCAGGGTGTTTTTATTTGTTCCTATTCACTATGAGTGTTATACATAATTTTTAGAACTGATGTAGGTAACCTTAGGGTCATGTATGCTTTATACATAGATGGATAATAACAGTATAACTCTTTAAAGGATAAAGTACTTGAACTATGTGCTTGCTGAATGACTCAGTCCAGTATTTCTGAATGCTTTACTTGAAAGGCATATGACTAGCTCTTTCAACAATGCAGATTATTGGCTATTATATGCTCATCTGATTTCACAGGTGGATTTTCCTTGTTTCTAGTGATTTAGCTTTGTTTCAGTATTTGCACTTGATTCCATTTTTTTGAACTTGCAAATGACAGTAGGCTTTGAAAAAAATTATGGTCATACCTTGGTTGTGTTATGTCAAGTTTATTTAAGTCATGCAGAATTATAGTAACTTACCACTGGAATCACCAATAGTGTACCCCTACCAAAACCTTGGTGTGTTTTCTTGACATGTAACTACTTATTGGTAAATCTTTTATCTTTGGCAAGCCTTTCTTGACAATTTCACTCCCAGACCCCTCAAAGGACTTATTATATTTATGACCCATTCTGGCATTTGATTATGTTCTGATTTGCATTGTTTTTCTAATTGTGACATGTGTGGTCAGTCTTATCTCTAACTTTATGAAGCCTGAAAACCTTAAAAGCAGGAATCCACTCAGCAATATCTTTTCTGTCTGTCGATTTTGCTGTACATAGCCCATGGCTGGGTGCACAGTGTTCATAACAGCCCAAGTTTATGTAATGCTTTAAAGTTTTAAAATTTTAAAGATGCTAGTGGTCTCGCCAGTGATGACTCTTGGGTCTTGATGGTAACATCCTATGAGGTCAATCAGTCAGTGAGTAAACATTTATTTAGTGCCTTCTATGTGCCAGGAGTGTGCAAAGTGTTGGTGAAAGACAACACACAAAAAGAATCGTAAAAGGGACGAAGAGGGGACAAAGGGAGGGAAGAGTACTATTTAGTGTTGGGGAGCATTCTGGAGAAGTCCAAAGGAGTGCATCTGCATGGGAAATAAAGAGATGGCTGGTCAGGGCACCCTTCTTAACAAATGGAGATCTTAGGAGGAGTTCTTCAGCTCCATCCTCCCAAGGGGTCCTGAGGCAGAGGGTACTGATAAGAGGGTACTTGTTGAGTAGCAGGGCTGATGTGATCTTACAAACATGATGGAGAAATTCAGAGGAGTACAGCTGTATGGGAAATGAAGAGATGTCTGGCCTGGGCATCCTCCTTAAATGGAGGTTTTACTGGAAAACCTGCAAGGCTCACTAATGGCTCACAAAATTATACAAAACCTAGTCCAAATTCAGAGAAGCTCATCACCAAGTTGCTGCAGGGTGATGGAAATTTTTGTCCAGTACACACACACATACACACACACACACACACACACGCCACACACATATACATACATATATGCTTATATATAATGGATATAAATGATATACGATACATATACATATCATTCATATGTTTTATACACTTAAAGGTTTACAGAGCACTTCCCCTTACTACATTCCCTCCAAATAACTTATAAGGTAAGCAATACAAGTACTATTGTCCCCATCTTTCAAATGAGGAACCTGAGGAATTTTAATGAGTTGTCCAAGGCCACGGAACTAGCAGGATAGGAACATAAATTGGAATCTAGGTCCTCTAACTTCAGATCTAACATTTCTTTCTTCTATCCCGTGCTGAAACCAAAATCATCATTAAAAGCGTAGGAGAGTCAAGAGGACAATAACGATAACAAAACAAAATTTTCTATTAATTATAGTCCTACTTATACATAGAAGGTGTTCAGTGAGTTCTTGTTGAATGGAATAGTACTGACATATGTATAATGTTTTTCATTACTTCTCCCCCAATGCCTTTTTTAGTCTGTATTGTCAGTTTTTAACTACTGAGGCATAATGGATACAACTGAAACAACTGAACAGCAACAAAGATATCTCACTGTATTATGGCTGATACATTCTGTTCCATCTGGTTTAGAATTTTGATAGTGACTCATCAGTGGTTTGTGAATTCTTTGAAAGCAGAGATCACATGAAAAGAAATCTAAGTAAATGAATCCATAGGATGCTCATTAAATGTGACAATGATCATGATACTTGAATTACAGATTTAGGCCTGGAAAACTTGGAAGTCATCTAGTCCAAACTCTCCTGACACCATTTTAGAGGTGAAGGAACTAAGACTCAGAAAGAGTAAGTGACTTGTCCGTGGTGGGATTTATACCCAAGTTATCCTGAGTATTGCTGAGATGACAGTGATATTATGCATCTTTGTCACATATTTGTAGATTTTGTGTATGGCTTTTTGGGATGCAGTTATTATCATTATTATTATTATTTTTAAAATTTAAGACCATGGATAAGATATAATCCTATTTAAAGTGTTCAGTATGGGCAACACGTAACATATAATTTGTTACTAGAATTTTTTTTTTTGAAAGATGGGTACAATTTTATTTTTATTATTTTTTTTATTTTTTTATTTGCAAGTTGTCCCTCTTTTAGATTGTAAGTTTTTCGAGGATAAGAGATTGTTTTAGCCTTTCTCTGACTCTAGGTGGGTGATGAGAAGAATAGCAGTACCCTCAACAGAAATAGGTAAATTAGAACGAGGAGGAGGTTTATGGGAAAAGATAATGAATTTCTTTTGGACTTGTCGAGTTTGAGAGGTATATGGGACATCCACATGGAGATGTCCAACAGACCTTGTATATCAGGAGAAAGATGAATGCAAGATGCATCGATTTGGGAATTATCTTCCTCCCTTCACCCTGTAGCAACTTGGTGATGAGTTTCTTTGAGCTTAGACTCGGTTTTATATAACTTTGTGAGCCATTAGTGAGCCGATTTTTGCAGGTTTTCCAGTAAAACCTCCATTTAAGGAAGATGCCCAGGCCAGATATTTCTTCATTTCCCATCCAGCTGTACTCTGAATTTCTCCACCATGTCCCCAGAAACTTCATCATCTTGCAAAGAAACATCAGCCCTGCTACTCAACAACTCCTAGTTGAATCCATGGGAATTGATGAGATTGGCAGTGGATAGATTGGTACAGTGGATAGAATACTAGACCTGGAGTCAGGAAGACTTAAGTTCAGATCTGACCTCAGACACTTACTAAATGTGTGTTCTCCAGGCAAATCCTTTCACCTCTGTCTGCCTCAGTTTCCTCATCTGTAAAATGAGAATAATAATAGCACTTCCCTCCCAAGGTTATTGTGAGGATCAAATGAGATAATAATTGTAAAGCATCTAGCACAATGTCTGGCATGTTGTAAGTACTATATAAATGTTGTTGTTGTTATATCACCAAGAGAAAGTGTGGAGAAAGAAGAGGGCCCAAGACTGAATCTTGAAATACAGCCACACAAACATGGATGATGATTCTACTGGGAATCTCAGAAGGATTTGTCAGATAGAAGCAGAACCACAATAGAGTAGTGTCAGGAAACTAAGGAAACTAATATTCAAAAAGAGGTGGTCATCAACAGTGTCAGACATTGCAGAGAAGTCAAGAAGAATGAAGACTGAGAAAAGGCTATTGAATTTAACAATATATACTGCAATAATCATAGTTAACATTAATAGAGGACTTTATGATTTAAAGTGCACTTTGTATATATTATCTCATTTGATTCCTTCAACAACCTTGTCAGTCAGGTTTTCAGGTAAGGAAATTAAGAGTGAGAGAAGTTAAGTGACTCACCAGGCCCCAAATTTTAAAAAGTGAACAGAAGAGACCTAAGGATTGATGCTGTCAGATGCTGGTGGAGATATCCCAGAATGTAGAGACCAAGAGCCCCAAGAGTTGCAGTTTTGCCCATTCCCCACATCTTACCTTAACCACAATAGAGAAGGAATCTGCTATTCCCCAAAGCACCAACATCAATCACCAAGCAACTGCAACTATCAGACGAGTAAGTCCAAGAGACCCAGGAAAAACAGCACCTCCAGACTAACAGCCTAGTTACCCCAGCAGTTGTCTAGGGTAGTGCTTCTTAAACTGTGATCTTGACACTGAAGGACTCTGTAGTGGAAAAAGTTAGAGAAGCCCTGGTCTAGGGGAGTACCCCTGTGGAAACTTGACTCTTCAGCAGATTTTTCAGCTCTTGCTTCCCCAGCAGCCACAGCTATTCCTGACCTGAAAAAGAAAGCTCTAGTCACCAAATCCTAATATTTTCAAATCATTCAGCATCAGAAATAGATATGGTTTTATCACTGGAATGGCATCAAAGGAACTGTATTACCATCTGTTTTGCCGCTTTACCCCGAGAATTTCTGGGTCTTTCCTTCTGACTTGTAGCTGAAACCAATTGTGTGTATCATCTCCCTGCATTAGAACGTTACCTCTTTAAGGATGGCTGCTCTCGTCTTGCTATAAATCTCCCCAGCATTTATCACAGGGCTTAGCACATGGTAAATGCTTAATAAATGTTTTTTTTTCATTCAAGCAGGTAATTTGCACTTCTTATTATGCCTCACAGTAGATGCTCCATCTCTTGTCCCAACAATCTGCACTGCCTTTCCCCAGACCTTGAATGTACTTCCACCTCACTTTGCATAAAGAAATCCCTTGTTTCCTTTAAAACACTTCAAGTGCCAATTTCTCTTGGAAGCCTTTTCTGATCTCCCAGAGTTTCTCTTTTCCATAACCTTGTAATTATTATGAATGTATTTTCTTTTCTTAATTTATTTCTTAACTTATTTTCAATATTCCTTTCCACAAGATTTTGAGTTACAAATTTTCTCCCCATCTTTCCCTTACCTCCCCCACCCCAAGAGAATGAGCCTACTGAATATTCCTTCCCCCAATCTGCTCTCTCTTATATCCTCTTCCATCCCCCCTCTAACTTTCTAGTAGGGCAAGATGGATTTCTATACCCCAGTGCCTGTATATCTTATTTCCCAGCTGCATGTAAAAAATCATTTTTGATCATGGCTTTCAGGTAGCCCAAGAATTTTTTTAATTTTCTCTCCTGGATTGGATCAGTGGTTTTTTCAGTGAGATATTTCACATTACCTTCTATTTTTTCATTCATTTGAATCTGTTTCATAGTATCTTGATTTCTCATAAAGTCATTAGCTTCCATTTGCTCCACTCTAATTTTGAAGGAATTATTCTCTTCAGTGAGTTTTTAAAATTCATTTTTCATCTGGGCAATTCAACTTTTTAAGGCATTCTTCTCCTCATTGGCTTTTTGGGCCTCTTTTGCCATTTGAGTTAGTCTGTTTTTTAAGGTGTTATTTTCTTCAAAGAGTCAGGTTGTTGACTCACTTTTCATGATTTTCTTGCATCATTCTCATTTCTCTTCCCAATTTTTCCTCTACTTCTCTTACTTGATTTTCAAAATCCTTCTTGAGCTCCTCCATGGCCTGTAATAAGTTCATATTTTTCTTGGAAGCTTTATATGCAGGAGTTTTGATTTTGTTGACTTCTGCTGGAGTTGATGTTTTGATCCTTTTTGTCCCCCAAAAAGGGTT